>OW679198.1:148862017-149372660 GCA_940337035.1 Agriotes lineatus | reverse complement strand
CCACACCGGCATTGGTAAATATGATGTCACCTCTTGACTGAGTTGATGTGATGAGATCCAACTCTTGACACGACTTAGGACTTGGCACTGTCAGGATTTTTTATTTTGGATACTTGACTTGATTTGCATTTAGATTTTGCATATTTACCTTGGTTTGGATTGCAATATGGCACTTCACTTGAATTTCAATTTGGATGTTCGATTTTTTCAAACATGACAATTGAGTTTTTGACTGTTACTGGAGAGATGGTGCCTCACATCATTGTAATCAATAAAGACTGACTGCATAATTTGTCTAGGAAAAGCCAGTGTACATAAATCAAACAAGTAGGGACACTCTCTGTCGGTTCCTTTGATGTCAAAATTCCGATTTGGATGACCTTGAACGGCTCCTGGGGGGTACGTTCCAATTATACTAACAGATGGCGCAACTACTTGAACACATCATGATTGGTAGAAGAGGCAGTACCTGGTGCTGATTGGTACAACTTTGTGCTGCCATCTGACGGTCAAGCTTAGAAATACCCCCCGAGTTACTGTCCCAGGCACTCTAGACAGGTTTCAACATTTGAAATGAGTGTCTCTACTTGTTTGATGTATGTACAGCTGATTGCAAATAAAA
The DNA here is from genome assembly GCA_940337035.1 of Agriotes lineatus. Lineage (NCBI taxonomy): Eukaryota > Metazoa > Arthropoda > Insecta > Coleoptera > Elateridae > Agriotes > Agriotes lineatus. The sequence continues at coordinate 149,372,038 of OW679198.1, read as the reverse complement.
GTGGGACAAGTCTTGAGACTACTTTTTGCGTTTTTAATAACGTGTGAAACTTTCTCTAACTTATATTTCCGTAGGTGAATACATAAAATATTATTAAAGATAGAAGCATAAGGAGAGGAACATAATTACGAGTATTTAATATGTTATTGTACTTCATATTGCGATTGAAGTCAGGAGTGCCCCAGGGTTCCATATTGGGTCCTTTACTATATACTATCTACACAGCTACCTTTGCTAAACAGTTACAATTCTGTTCATCTCATCAATACGCAGACGACACTCAAATATATTTATCCTTCAAAGATGAAGACGTTCTTTTAGCTTGTTCTCAAATTAATAATGATCTAAAGACTCTGTTAGAAACATCTAGAAATCACTCCTTAGAAATTAATGCCTCGAAAACTCAAGTAATTTTATTTGGACCACCTCATCTTAGGCGAGCTGTCTCTCCACACGTTTCTGTTGTTGTGGACAACCAGTCTGTTGCTGTGGTTGATGTCATTAAGAATTTAGGCTTGACTATTGATAAGGAGCTTAATTTTTCGGAACACGTACAAATTCTTAAAAAATCTTATGGCTCACTTAAAGCTTTGTATCCCTATAGACATTTTTTATCAACTAAGACTAAAGCTGTGCTGTGTGATTCACTCGTGCTTTCCCATTTGAGTTACTGTGATGTGGTATTTGGGCCTTGCTTGAGCGTTGTAGAAAAAAATAAATTACAACAAGTGCAGCGATCGTATCTGCGTTACAGCTTTGGAGTGAGAAAGTATGATAGTGTGTCACACAAGCTCAAGGATGCGGGCTGGTTGTCTACTCACAATAGGAGACTGCTTCATGCAGCATGTATGTTCATGAAGATATATCGTGATAGATGTCCTACTTATCTGTATTCAAAAATTGATTTTAGGTCTGTTTCACTTAATGTTAATATCAATATGAATCTTCGCCCTACATCTCTTGTCACCATACCTTCCCATAGAACTGAGAAATATAAATCTTGTTGCACTTATCAAATGTCTAAAGTAATTAACTCGCTCAAACCTGAATACTTTTTATTAAGTTTTGTGGAATTCAAGAGAAAATATAGAATGCATCTCCTTTCTCTGCAAAACATAAGTTGACTGCTTATTCTATTTTCGCTAGTCTGCCGAGATAACATACTTGCAATTTTTTGTAGTAGTTGTAATTTTTATGTTTTTAATATTGCGGTAACACACGAAACTCCTTAGGCTGTAAGCCATATAATAACATTTATTTTTTCCAAGGTTAGGTGGTAGAGCAGCGTTTGCTGAACCTCGCCTCGAGATTCATTTTTGTACAAACAAAATGAATAAAGTCATTATTATTATTATATTACAATATTACATATTAGCTGTCCCAGTTTTATTTGCAATCAGCTGTACGCTGGAAAAGTCCTGAAAATAGGTGCACCATCCAGCGTCTAGGAGACGCTTAAAGTGGTAGAAGAAGAAACACTGAAAGTAGTCAAAAACCCTTTGGGGCTGAAACAGTTAAGGATGGTCCCTTACCTTCCTGTTAAATGACGGGCGTATTACGCTAGCAACCTATTAAATTTGAAACAAATTGGCAGATATTCCAAACAAACAACTGCAACTGCAAAGATTGTAAATGAAGAAGAATTAAAGCAAAAGTTAACACAAATGTGAAGAATGCGAAAAAACAAGCAAATGACAAACTGTTGAAAGTAATGAATATGTGTACAAAAGAAGAGGTGCGACTAATACATATTTAATTTTATGTACCATTACCAATATACAAAAATACTTACATAGTGGGAATTTTAGCATTTTATCACAAGATTTTGTGTTTAAAAAAAACAAGTATATTAATCCTCTATACCAGCAGTCTCCAAACATTTTTGGTTGTGCACTCTCACTTTAGGTTGCAGAGCTAGTGCGCACCCCAGAATTAAAAATCAGTTTTAAAAAATTTAGTATATTTTTAAATAATCACAAAAAGAGAGTAACTTAAAAATATTATAAAAGACGATAATGAAAATTAAAATAGAATACTTTAAAAATGAAAATTATGCCTTGGTAATAGAAATTTATTAATTTATTACGAATAATCTCGCGCACCTTAGAAATGTTCTCACTGACCCTTAGGGATGCGCGCGCTCACCACTTTCGAGACCAGGCTATAGCTTGAGTGGAGGTGATTTTAAGTCGCAAAAGTCAAATGAACATACAGTATGTCTCAGCGATCTTCTTCCTAACGTCATAACCGCACATGTGTGAAGTAAGATTAGTACATCATTCTTTTAACCTTCGTAATGCATTATTTCCTGTCAAATGCCATACTTAGTTGTCATGAAATCAAGTTATGTGTTCAGAATTCTATAAGATGGTTTAGGCACTATCAACATTTTCTAATATTTTTAGATGTAGTTTATAACGGTTATAAACAAAGAGGTATAAGCAACATTATTATGTTACAACGAGAATGTTGAGTTTAAAGTTTAACGGCATCACAGTTAAGAAACAAATAGATTTATTCTGTTTCTCGCATAGCAGGTAAGCAACAATTGAACGACAAGTTTTACCTTAATAAACAACCGCAGTATACATACAATTCCCATGTTCTCTACTGCTAGCTAGGGGAAAGAGATGCACAAGACAATGTTTTTTTCACATGTAAATTGATTTAAGAATTGTAGAATATCTTCATGGAATTCCTGCTATCAGAAAGAGTTACATTATACTTTGACAGGTAAATGAAATATGTAACTCTTTCTGGTAGCAGGAAATCCATGGAGGTATTCTTCAATTCTCAACTTAACCTACACATGAAGAAACCATTGTCCCAGATTTATTTGCACACGACTGTACATGTACAATTCATAAAATTTTAATTATGAAATATGCAAATATTCCTTTTATTTTCGGTTTTTAATACAGACAAACCTTGCCGTCCGCGGATTTGCGTTTCGCTGATTTGATTTTATGCGGGGCACTTATGTGCTCCCTTTTCTTTGTCGTTCGCGAATTGCTTTGCCATTCGCGCGTTGGCGAATGGAATTGCCAACGTTAACTGTTTCAACTTTCACATACTAATTAAAGCAGACGTATGCGGTTTATGTCATTCTTTATCACGAACTTGTAAACACACTTATCGAGCCTACTCCTTTGAATCTCTTATTACCAAATCGAACCTGAAATAAATTATAATTTGAATAAACAAATGGACATTCGAGCTCTACATTCAAGTGGCAGACTTATTTTACGTATGGAATTTTAGTTCAAGCTTTACTGTCTTCTCGAGCGTTTCTGCCGAAAATGTTTGAATTTTTTGAGGTTGCATAGTATAAATAAATCTAGTTTATGGAACCTAACCCCGTTTTTATCATTTATGTGTTTACTTGCACATCCCGGTTTTGCATTTCGCGGCCTGTATAAAATAACTATAAATGTCATAATATACATTTCATAGTAAACTATGGAAAAACCAAATACATGCTGAACACAAGAAATATAAGAAGAGAACAAAACAATATACAAATAGATAATCACACAATACAGGAAGTCTCAGAATTTAAATATCTATGAAGCACAATTACAAACAATAACAAAACAAGCGAAGAAATAAAAACAAAAATAGCAGCTGAAAACAAAGACTTATTTAAATCAAGAAATACATCAAGCAACATCAAAAAAAGAATATATAAAACAATTGTTAAACCAATAGTAACATATGGAAGCAAAACGTGGGTGCTAAAAATGGAAGATCAAAAAAATCTATGCATCTTTGAAAGGACAATACTAAGACGAATATACGGACCAATAAAAGGAGAAGAATGGAGAAAAAGGATGAATCACGAGCTAAAAAACTTGTACGAACACCCAGACATAGTAATGACAATAAAGACACCAGACTGAAATAGCTGGGACACTTAGCAAGAATGGAAAACAATAGAGCGCCAAAAATGGCATACGAAAGAAAACCAGAGGGTAGGAGGAAGCAAGGACGACCAAGGGAAAGGTGGAGCAAAGACGTAAAAAATGACTTAAAAAAACTGGGAATAAGAACTTGGAGAAGAAAGGCCCTAGACAGAGAAGAATGGAAAAAGGTCATTGAGCAGGCCAAGGTCCTACAAGGACCGTAGCGCCCAAAGAAGAAGAACCTTCATTATATCACAACTTTGCAAATGTTAACACTTTATACAATGTAACAAATTATTACTGAAGAAGCTAATACTATTAATTATTTACATGCTTACCTGAAGCCTGTGATTTAAATCGGCTGAATTATACAAGACACTTCATCACGTCATCACTATTGTGGCAGATGCTACACTGGAAGTTTTGCTGTGGTTCTGAAATATAATATTCAAATCAAAAGAGCTTTTTCATCAGCTGCTTATTGAAATATAGATATTTACAAATATTGTTAACGTTACAGGCTATACATACCAAACACGATCGAAAATACAGGTGGCTAGTATCTACATCTAGATTATTTTAAAATTGTACCGAATCTACCAGATGCATGTGCTGCATCCAATTAAGAAGTTTGACACACGAATCTAGCTAGTAAATTGCCAGTTTATCACATTTTAGGTTATGTTACAGATATACCGCTGGTACCGCCTTCATCTGTATTACAGCATCGATGATTAACAAGTACCTACGCCCTACATGCAAACAACCTCGCCATATTAAATAATGCGTTGCATCGTTGCCTTATCAGTTATCACTTGATGTAATCAAGTGCAAATGACCTACTGACCTACTCCATGAAAGTATAGTCTGCTTAAAATGAATTAACTGAATTACAATCTGACAATAGTATATATTTTTTTAATATCCATACCCCGAACAAAGTTATTCAATTTAAAATACTATTTTCAAGGTAGTATAGATTCAACAATTTTATTTTTGTGCAACCGTCTTATAAGTCATTTTACTTTCAATACGAAATCTGTCATTGTTGACTTTTCTCTTATTGTCACAGGAAGTGTATGTTGCTCACGGTTATTAGAATAACCATGTATGTTGCTAAGCAACACTTTTAGTTCCTAGGATTAATAGCTGTTTTTTGCACAGTGATCATGAAAATCGTCTTTTTTAACGAAAAATCATATTAAAAATAAGTACCTACCACTTTTTTTAACGCAAAAATCGTGAAAAAAGTACACTTTTTTTAACCATTTTATTGAAATGTCAATTTAACAGTTGTAAATTCCGAAGTCCTTTTCTACTAAATTTCGAGCTATAAGAGATCACTATGCAAAAAACTACGTGTACAACACCTTTTGAAAGTCAATTTCTTTCATTCGCCCTCTTTAATCAAACTGCAAATTCATCAAAAAAATGTATGACTAATTTTTTTTGCATAGTGGCCTCTTGTAACTCGAAATTTAGTCGAAAAGGACTTCGGAATTTACAACTGTCAAATTGACATATCAATAAAATAGGTGGTTAAAAAAGTGTAGGGGAGAGTGGTACAGATTGAGACGAGTACACAATGAGACATTTCACAAACAAAAACACACTCGCAAACCTGCTTCTTGCGTCCCACAGACCAAATTGAAGTTGAATCAACAATTAAAAATTTGAAATCAAATAAATCTGCAGGACTTGACTCCATTAGTGCCAAGTCACTAAAAAGTATCAGTGATTTGATCTCGAAACCTTTATTCATTTTAATAAATAAATCTATACAGAATGGAATTTTTCGGGATGACCTCAAGACAGCAGTTGTGCAGCCCCTTTTCAAAAGCGGTAATCGTGAGCTTATGGAAAACTATAGTCCAATATCACTTATATCAAACATTTCTAAAATGTTTGAAATCATTATAAAAAATAGAATAATTCAATTCTTGGATAAACATCAAATAATATCTCAAAATTAATTTGGATTTCGCGAAAATAAATCAACCGAAGATGCAATTGCGCTTTTAAGTCGTAAAATCACCACAGCATTGGACGAGACGAGGCCTTCCGCTTGTGTTTTTTTAGACCTCGTGAAAGCCTTCGATACCGTAAATCACAATTTACTTCTAAATAAGCTGGAAAACTACAGATTTAGGGGGGTTTCACAGCAGCTGATGAGCAGTTATCTTAAAAACAGGAAAGAATGCATTGAAATAAATAAACATTTTAGTAATTTCTTAACAATAAAACACGGTGTTCCCCAAGGGACAGTGCTAGGTCCAGTTTTATTTCTAATCTACATAAATGATCTATTTGAACAAAATATACATAGCACAACATTGCTTATAGGAAGCTTCCTTTACGATCGGATTGCATTACATTTCGGGAGCAGTATGTTTCATAATAAGCTTTCCAGTTTACTAAATGCTCAGATACAGCGCAGTAGTTAGCCTTCGCATCATACTGAAACTGCTTACCTCAATTCTGCTGCTTCAGCGTTTTCGCCCATAATTGCCATATATGTTCGCCCTCGTCAGCTGTCAGCCGCCATTGATACGAGCAGGTTTTGTTGACACATAACTCATATGTTGACATACTTCGTGGATGTTGTTTTACGTGCTTTAATCGGCATCGAATAGCTAACTCCCGATCTAATTACTTAAACCTTGTTATATTATAAGGTAGGATAGATAAAATACACGAGGATTGTGCAATAGAAACACGTTAAGATGGTGTAGGCGCGAGTTGGTCATCATGGCACTTGCATGAGGTTATTGAAATTGTTTATTGGTGTATTAGTGAGGTGTCTGTCAAATTTAATTGCGATTGCTTCTTTGTATGCATTTTTATAGAGCTTGGAAATGGCGTTTACTACAGAAAATTCGTCCAAAGATAATATGCGTACTGTTATTCAATTTTTAGCCACCGAAAAACATCAGAAACTAGAAATCCATGAGAGAATGAAAGCTGTCGTTGGTGACTATAATTTTTCTCATACGACAGTAGTTTGTGCCGCAGAAAACTTTGACAATGAAAAGAGTTGACTAAATACCTGACTCATCCAGGACATGTTCAAGTTGCAACTTCAGACGAAAATGTGAGGCGTACGGAAACTGCTTTACGTGCAAATAGAGAGACATTAAAGTCAGATAACTTTCTGAAACAATTAGCATCAGTGTAGAAAGTGTCCATTCCATTATTCATACACTTCTTATCATAAAGTGTATGTCTTTACTCCATTAAAACCATCACTAAAGAAGCAGCAATTCACTTCGGAGGAAGAAGTGCAGAATGCCATTAGAAAATAGTTTCGTCAGCAGCAAGAATTTTACCAGCAAGGAATCTGTAGAATTAGTAGGTACAACAGTGAGACTCATACCTTAATATTAATAACGATTTTTTTAAATTGAGTTACTAGATATGCTACAGCCTCCAAACGTTTTTCATTTGAACAATCTTCGTATTTTCAATTATAGAACAGTTACTTTTTTCTAATGCCACACAGGCTGTTGACGGTTGAGAGGCTAGCCCCCATGTGCCTCTAAGGAGCAGCCGACTTTCATAAGTTGTCACTTTTATGACATTTGAACAAAAAATTATTTGGCTTTCCTAATATGACACAGGGCACAAGGTGGTTAAAAAAACGTAGCTTTAATGTTTTGTCAAAATTATTTCATAACCCCTTTAACTATGCCATTCATTAATTAAAGCTTTCTTATTGCTATCAAATTATGACTTTAGTAGACCCTAATTTACCCTGTAAAAATTAAAAATAGCTCTGATTTCTAACCCGAGTACCTATAGGCCATTCGACAAACACAAAAACATTTACATGTTTTTGAAGTTGGCATATAGGTACGTACAATTTTTGTGTTAGGAGTTCGGTATTTTGTTTTTGCAAAGATTTCTACACCTGTATAAAAGCGACTTTGAATTTTAAAATGACAATTAATAAACCCCATACCGGGGTCGGTAGCTCAGTGGTAAGCATCCTGACTACTGATCTAAGGGTCGCGAGTTCGATTACCGGTCCCGGTGAGCTTTTCAAAAATAAACAAATGCAGATTTATTATTGTAGCCAACCACTAATGCCAATGACAGGCTACATTTTAAATAATTAACATCAGTATAGGCCAGTTTTCAAACGCAGAAATTAAGAGAAAAACAACAATAATTAGAAAAACAATGAAAGAAAAGACAACTTTACAGTTTGCTATCAGAGTAAAGTCAATAGCAAAAATTGTTAAATAACTTAAAAAGAAAAAAACATAGTAAGCTAGATTAAAACTAAATTATAGAGTAAGTTATAGATTACAACTAAAGTACTAAGCTAAAACTTAAATATGCCTCGCCCCAATATCAGCCTCAACTCTCGGTAAATTTAAAGCATATTTACAGATATTTAAAAATATCTTTATTTTGAGGTTAAAAAAATTAACATATTCACTTACAATATTTGCATATTTACATATTCTATAAATTGGTGAATTTATTAATGAATTTGTTCGCGAGGGTGGAAGATAAAATATTTGATTGCAGCGGGTATGTGAGGGTATTCCGACTGGAACACATTTGTGATTGTCTTATTAGAAATCCAAGGGCTGTGTATGTGGTGTTAACTAAATTTTCTATATGAAAATTAAAAGACAACTTTGAATCATACATAACGCCCAAGTCCCGTCTTGTTTCATTTTTTTTAAGTGATTCCTGATTCATAGTATAATCAAATTGGTAATTTGTATGTATTTTAGAGAAAGTTAAATAAGAACATTTAGCAATATTAAAATAAAGTTGATTATTTTTACTCCAAAAATATAAATTGTCAATATCTTTTTGTAATTCAATGTAGTTTTGAACTGATTGTATGTTTGTCCATGCTTTTAAATCATCCGCAAACAGTAATGATTTAGAATATTGCAAAACATTGGGCAAATCGTTTATTAGCAACAAAAAGAGCAGAGGGCCTAAATTGGCACCCTGGGGAACTCCGGAAATAACAAAATATCTATGTGATTCACAACTATTATATACAACATATAGAATTTTGTCAACAAGATAAGATTCAATTAGATGTACAAGACTATCTGAAAATCCATACATTCTCAATTTCGACAAAAGCACATTATGAGACACTCTGTCAAATGCTTTTGCGAAATCCGTATATATTACATCTGTCTGTAAATTTTCATCTATGGCTTCAGATACATCCTGCGTAAAGTGCAATAGATTTGTTACTGTAGAACGTTTAGGCAAAAACCCATGTTGATTATCGCAAATAAGTGTTTTAACATGATTAAATATTTGAGAGTGAAGTATAGATTCAAAAATTTTTGACACCGCTGGTAATATAGAAATTGGTCTATAATTTGTTACATGGTATCTTTGGCCGCTCTTATAAATTAGGCAAATTTTGGCTGTCTTCCATGCAGCAGGATATGTAGAAGTAGCAATTATTTTATTGAAAATTATAAGAAGGGGGTAGTTTAATATATTGGAACAACCTTTAAATATATATATTGGTATTGAATCATGTCCAACATATTTTTTGGGTTTTATTTTTGCAATTGCCGAAACTATTTCCTCGTTGTTATTTGCGTCATATTTAAAATATCAATTGTGTCGTTATAGATTCACTAAAATTTTGTACATTACTGCTCACATTACTTCCTTTAAAACTATAAACTGATTTGAAATTTGTTGCAGATGAAATCTTCTACAAAATGCTATCATTCGGAAGTGATTTAACGCCGTGGGTCTCATGTTACTACGATGTGTACCATGTAAAAGATCCCATGCTAGGTTTGGAACTCCTTAGTCTAGGCAAAATTCTAAGTAGGACTTTGACCATATGACTAAAGCAGTCGGTGTCTAAGGTACCTGGTACTCTGCATACCTAGACCTTGTCTGTTAACAAACAAACAATAAACCTCATTATTTCAGTGTCAAAGTACATATTATTCTGGAAATCCTTGCCAGAACTATTATAAAATGTAATAAAAATACCTTATTAATAAACGCTACATAAATAGTATCCAATACAGTATTTGTTTAATATCTTTAAAAGTTGTTACGATATTAAATTGTCCTTACGACACCCGCTGATAGGCGAGTATCGGATGCTAAACAAATCCGGGAAATGGGGTACGCCCACCCTGAGAAATCGTTAAAACAGGCTAAAGGCCTCGGCTCGAAAGCGCTCAGGGAGATGGGCGTGGTTCAAAACGGTACGCCGCAGGGCAAGCGAGTCAAGGTATATACTGGGTATTGTTAAAGAAATGGGCGCCACCATACGACCACACACAATCACTTCCCTCTTGGAACTTCCAAAAGGCAAACACAGTTTAACATACATACATGCATACATACATAATCCTGAGCCTTTCTACCGTAAGGTGTAAGGCTTGGTGTCGATTGGTTGTCAGTCTTTGTTGTCTGGAGTTTTTCTGCACCACTTTTTCCATTCTTTTCTATTTTGTGCCTTTTGTCTCGCTGTGTTCTATTCTAATCCCCTCTGCTGTACTGCCTTTCTCACCTCTTCTGCCCACGTCCTCCTCGGTCTTCCCACTCTGTTCTTTCCACCTGGTCTTGCTTCAAAAGTCTGTTTCACCAGTCGGTCTTCCTCCATTCTATACACGTGTCCTAGCCATCCTAATTGCCTTTCTTGTATCACTTCGTTCACTGCCTTTACACCTAACTGCTCTCTGTACGTTGTGTTCCTAATCCTGTCTTCTCTTGTTTTTCCTTCTATTTTTCTCCAGAATCTCATTTCTGTGCTTGTCAGCATACTTCGTTGTTTATCTGTGACCACCCACGATTCACTTCCGTACACTAGAGCCGGGTACACTACTTTTTTCACTACTTCCACTTTGGTTTCTTTCGGTATTTCCGCTTTTCTCAGAAAAGTGTTATAGCGTTGATAGTTCTTCCTACAACGGCTGCACGCTCATTTATTTCGTCATCTATCTTTCCGTTGTTACTGATATTTGACCCTAGGTATTTGAATTTGTACACTTGCTCTATTTTATTCCCTTCTATTGTAATGCTGTGCCTTCTTTCTTCTGCTGCTATAACCATCGTCTTTGTCTTTTCTATGTTAATTTTTATGTTTGCCTTTTGCATTTCCCTATTATATATGTTTATGTTTTCCTGTAGTTCTTTCTCTGTTCCTGCTAAAATCACCATGTCGTCTGCATATAGTAATTCGGACATTTGCACCTTTTCCATTCTCCACCTCCCTACGTTATATTTCCTTGTCTCCTTCTTACTCTCCTTAACTATTTCATCCATAATTACTGCGAATAAAAATGGGCTTAGTACACAACCCTGTTTTAAGCCTCTCGTTGTGCAAACTCCTCAGATTCCTCGTGTCTGGTTCTCACTACATTTGCCGTCTTATGATATAGTGCTTTGGCCATCTTTATCTCCGTTGCGCTTGCACCTCTATTTTATAGTGTTTTCCATATGTCTTTTCTTCTAACTCGATCAAAAGCCTTACTAAGATCCATAAAGCATAGATGCACTTCCTTCCCCTTTCTTATTGCCGTAGTATGAATAGGTTATCCTGTACTCCTCTTCCCTTTCTAAACCCACATTGACTGTCTTCTAATGTGTTTTCTAGTTTTTCTCTTAATTTGGTTTCCCATATTCTTGCCCAGTATGCTTAGTAAAGTGATTCCTCTGTAATTGTCACTTCCTCTTATATCACCTTTTTTATACAGTGGAATTATTACACCCGTCTGCCAATCTTTTGGGGTTCTCTTTGCTTTTATCATGTTGTTCATTAGGCTTAATATCCTTTCATTCCTTTCCCTTCCTGACTCCCCTATGTATTTTATTATTTCCGGTGTTATCCCATCTATCCCTGCTGCCTTTCCTAGTTTTATCTTTTGTATTGCCTTCTCTAATTCCGTTTTGGTTATATACTCAATGCCTCCATCGTCGTTCGTCGTTGTGCTGTTTTGTTCATTTTCGCTTTTGCCTTCATTTTCTTCTTCTTCGCCGTTGTCTCCTAACACCTCCTTGAAATGTTGCACCCATTAGTGTATCAAGAAAGGGTAACTGATTGTTTTGCTCTGTTTCTAATGTGAATTTGATGGAGGTTTCTTTACTGTTAATATGTTCAAGAAATTTGTCCACCTCATCCATATCATGAGGCGAAATTGCAAAAACATCATCGACATATCTCCACCAAACTACTGGTTTGTTGGTGTACGTGTAGACATGTTGTTGTTCAAAGTCTTCCATAAAAATGTTACTAACAATGGGAGATAAAGGTGAACCCATTGCCATCCCAAAATCTTGTTGGTAAAATTCATTGTTTAGTTGAAAGTATGTCGTTTTAATGCATAGTGTTAAAAGTTCCATAATGGTACCAACGTTTAATGTTGTTCGTGTATGTAATGTGTTATCGTTTTGTAGCCTATATTTAATGATGTTGAGTGTTTTGTCTACTGGAACATTAGTGAAGAGACTAACTACATCGAAACTAACCATTAAGTGTTGTGTGTTTATGTTTGCTTCTTTAAGTTTTTCAAGGAATTGTATATATAGTATTCCCTGTGAATGCAGGAAATATTATATCGGTGAAACATCCAGGGCTTTAGCAGTTAGAGTTAAAGAACATAAAAATATGTTGAAAACGTATCAATTCAATAAGTCTAAGCTGACAGAACATGCTTGGGATGAAAACCATAAAATACAATGGGACAACACAAAGATCTTGTCTAAAGAATCGATGTCAACTAGGCGAAAAATTAAGGAAACGGCATATATTTTACTTAACGCAGAAAAATGCGTGTCGTCTTTCTCAATATTTTTAGACAATAGTTGGCTATCGATTCTTAAAGATGAGATCAAGTAGGTACAGATATCAACAAACGTCAATGTCAAAAAATTCATTGGAGGTTGGTCGTTTTTCCTTCCAGTGAAAAAAAAAGATAAGTTTCTTGTTAGTTTTAATTGTTATTCGTTGATAACGAGGGCAGATTGTCCCTCGAAACGTTCGTTGTTAATATTTTCGTTATTTAATATTTTAATTTGCAGAGTGGCGAAATACCCATATAAGAATATGAATTATGAATTCACGCCACAAAGAAGTTTCAGAGATTATTTTACGCCATTGCAAGAACAGATGGAAACAAGGTGTTTTCAGAGAGGTAGAATGAAAACATTTTTGCAGTATTCTGCAGTTACTTCAGTACTACATTCAATAGAACTGTTGTTGGGCAATACATAACAATTATACCAAGTTATTATTTAATTATGTATTATCGATAACCTCATTTTACCTAGCGGTGTAGAGGCTGGTGCTTTATGCGTTTACGGTACAATGCTTAACTTGCCCCGGATTCGGGATACAGAGTCGAAGCTCGCCTTTGGTGCTTGCGCGGCAACCATTGTGTGAGGTGTGTCTCTTGGTGATGTGTTGACCTTGTTACTCTATCTCTTAGGTCTGTGGTTCTGAGTAGAGCACAGTTAATTTGGTGCCCAATTGTGAATGGTCTCACCGAGCCCGATTCCAATCGCCAAGGCTGCGGAAAAATTCCGGCCCCTGCGATATTAGCTAAACTCTCTAAACAAACTAGGTAATAAATAATTCAGTTTTACTAGAACATATGCTTAGTTTTTGTTTAAAAATAAACATACTTATATGTATATCTGATAGCTTAACATTTTTGAAGTCAATATTTGATAATGAAAACATTGCAAAGCACAGCACTGTTGGTGTATGTGCTGTTATAAAAATTTACTACAATTTGTTACTAACGTCAGTTTTTGTTAATCAACGCTGGCGACGGTTACTAAGTACGCGTTATCATACATATGCAGTAGATGGCTCTTACTTTACCGCTCGTATACCAAATAATAACGCAGCTAAATATAATTGACAATTGAGATTTTTTTTTTACATTTTCATCTTCAGGTCACAATTCATAACTAATTTTTGGAACCTGGTTTTCACCCACGCGTGAAATGCATACCAGGTGTTTATCTAAACTCTAAATGTAGATATTCTCTGGTTCCTGTTTAATTAAGGTCGTCCTTGTCGTTCCATCCATGGGAAGCGTTCCTTATTGAATATTGCAATTTCGCTGCTTAGTAAACAGAGTTGCTTTTGCATTCCCATTCTTAATCGACCAAGGGTCTGAAGTTTTTATTAAACTTTGTAAAATATAATTTGTTATTGGTTACATGATAGAAACTCCGAAAGAAAAATAAGGCTGTTTGTTTACTAGGGAGGCAATTACACTTTTATTTTATGATAAGACCTACCTCTTGTATTCAATTGTGTTGAAAAACATCTAAATATAAAAACAGGATGCTAGTTGGTTTGTTATTAATCACATTTCCTCTCGATGGTAACGGGAGCCAGTGTATTTTCACAGTCTATATTGACTGTGGTATTATATTCCCTGCCATTGGAAACCAACAAGGCAGCCAGCCAATCGTCTATTCTCGCTAACAAAAAATTCTCCTTTTCCACTGATTTATTATTTGTTGTTTATATCTGTAATACGAGGTATATAAGCAGCCCATTTGTGTATGAAATGTGAAAAATAAAACGGTGTATTTATGCACCACGGGTATTACTTGATCTTCATAGAACTCAGGCGATTTATAAACCCTCTGGCCGGAGGGCCCTTACCCAGGCTTGTACACTTGTCACCCTGCAATATGGCATCTTCTTAATGCCGTTGATACATAAATAATTATTTCGACCGTTGACGTAATTTTAGCAGACCAAGAAGTGTTTTACCGCCCGCTGACGTCATTCCAGTTATTATACAGTGTGTCCCAGGATTGGTGTTACAAGAGGGGATATGGTCTAAAAATTTTTGAATTTTATTTTAAGGTTCTGGGATTCGGTCCTGCTTGGTTTGAAAAGAATTTTAAGAATATTTTCAGTTTTTGAAAAACAAGTAGGCCTTGACAGGAAAACGAAAACTATTTTATTTTAAGGTAAACTACCCTTTTTGTTTATGATACGGCAAAATTTTATTAAGAAAAATTGTTTAGAATGATAAATTATGGCCCTATACAAAATTTCTGAAGGATCTGTCGACCTAGATTAAAACGTTATTTTTTAGATAAATTTTTTTTTTTTTTTTTTAAGTTATATTTGCATATTTACAATCTACTCTTACAGTTTGAGTAATAAGTAAATTTGATATTTATATATACACACATGTCATGAGTTGGGATCAAGCCATCGCTATTCTCCCAAAGAGTTTATAGTAATTTTGGCTGAGTTAAGCAACTAGGTCGTGTGGCCATTTACGCTTCAATCTTCTTGGGACTGCTGGTTGATTTGCGAGCTGCTCTACAAGGTCGTTTTCATGTCCTGCTAGTCTGAAGCTGTATGCTCTTGTAAGTCTTTTGATTTCGGCTGCTACGTACGGGATCTTCAGATCTGCGTGGAGGGTGTCGTTGTTTACATACCATGGCATTTATTAAAAATGACTGTTAAATCTAAGTCAACATATCTTTATGAAATTTTGTATAAGGCCATAATTTCTTATTCTAAACAACTTTTCTTTATACAATTTTGCCGTATCATGAACAAAAAGGGTAGTTTACCTGAAAATAAAATAAAATAATTTAAAAAATAACGGTTTTTCCTAATTCTACAGATCTTTCTGAAATTTTGTATAGGGCCATAATTTATCATTATAAACAACTTTGCTTAATAGAATTTTGCCGAATCATAAACAAAAAGGGTAGTTTACCTGAAAATAAAATAGTTTTCGCTTCTCTGTCAAAGCCTACTTGTTTTCCAAAAAATGAAAATATTCTTAAAATTCTTTTCAAACCAAGCAGGACCGAATCCCGGAACCTTAAAATAAAATTCAAAAATTTTTAGTACATCTCACCTCTTGTAACATCAATCCTGGGACACACTGTATATAAACACAGTTTCATAAAAATCATAGCCACAATGGTCAGTTCAGCTAAAATAACTGTAGGAGATTCCTGTTTTTATTGGCAACGATATTGTTATATTATAATTTGGTTTGCCTTTTTAAATAAAATGTTGATCGTACATAAATTTTTGCATGCACTATTGGCGTAATCAGCGTCTTTGCCCCTTGCCGTGTTATTTTCAATTTTATTTAAAAAAATATGTTATGTCACGTCACCAAAATATAAAAACAACCACGGAAGTTATAAGCTTAGGTGCAAGGGACAGTAGACCTTGGTTACATATCGATTTTTTTCAAATTTCGAAATTTAAAGTACGCTGTTGCTGAAGATAAAGCGTCGTAACCAATGAGATAAAAGGAACGCGTGACGTTAGGCGTAGCCAGGGCCATAATTGGATTATGTATTATTATTTTGCTTTGTATGTTTATTATTTGGAAACTTTCACAACCACCGTCCAAAGCTAACCGATTCAATTTATGGCTTTCCAAACTGTGAAAACTTGAAACCAAAAATTCCCGACCACGAGAATTCTTCTGAACCTGAGAATTCATATATCCTTTTAACAGAGCTAGGAAAAGATTGAAATCAAGTCAACTAATAGATTCTGAATTTAAAAAAAATCAAAGTGAGAAAAAAAGAAATGGCAAAACATAGTGATAGTAGTAATAAATACTATTCTTTATTGTGCTGAGAACAATATGGCATTAAGAGAATGGTTGAATGATATTAACAGCAAATTTTGCGGTATTTTTTAAAACACTATTAATAGTCCATTGATATTAGACCTATAATGGTCGAATAGTAAAAACAAATTATACAGTTTTGCCGTTTGGAGGTTATACGCACTAATGGAAAAGTTTTAAAAAACAAAAGAGTTCCCACTTCCCAAGTGGTTGCTTCACTCCCAAAAACCACCCCTAACACGCACTGCGGTGGTTTTTAGCGTTTTTTTGAACGACGAATTGTAAAAACACCTGCTGTGTAAATTACTGATATTTTTCGTTACTCATATTCTGATTAAGACAATCCATTTCCTGGAGATGAAGCTGACATGACTTTGCATACAGAAAATGACCAGTTGCTTGAAAAATTGGAACCGTTGCTCTAACGCAATGCTAATGAAGTTCCCAATTCCCCTTGCATTCCGCTTGAATAAAATGGATTACAATGGTCACTAATTCTAAATACCGCAACCATAATTTTGCAGTTTTTCCAATTTCGCGTTTGTTGCTCCTGAAAACTTGAATCCAATTTTTGTAAGTGTCGTCATTTACTAAGCTGTCAGAAGTTAAAATATTATTTTTTTAATGCCAATGAGCAAAGGTTGGATATAGTCTTTGTCTTCCTCTGAAACTTCAATTTTATCGAATATTATCATGGAAATAGCTCAAAAATTAAGACAAGGCGCTCGAATCGCTCTTGCGTATGAATGGCCCGAAAGTATATAAGGAACAGCTGCAGAAGCGAATACAGTTGACCATAATTCTGCAAGCCCATTGTCAGTCATAATAAATTCGATTGATCCCAAAAACGACATTAACAGATGGAATCCTCCCAATCTGACAACGACATTCGTAAATTTTCCGTGTTTCCGATGTCCTTTGCTTTTATATACAATTGGTAGTCAACGATCATGATGTACGTAGATTGCCCACTTTTTTGCTCTCCTCTACTGCGTAGGTCAAAACGGTCAGTATAGTACTTAAGTGGGTCGGAGAATGATTTACAAAAGGTAGTGCGAGAACCCTAGACTTCACATATGGCACAGTTGGAGTAATTGCTGTCATAAATCTTTTCCATGTAGGATAAGAGGGTTGATGCAAAAAATGGAAGGTCGGGTGAAGTATTGTGACCAAGAACTCACGTCACTAAACTACGCTGAAAGCAACCCTCCACTTTGATCGTTTGTTGCTCGAAATCTATTGAAGAAAATGAAATTGGTAAGCAAAACCTCTTTATCGAGAATATGATAGGGACGCAAGACGCAAGCCATCCAAGAAGTCGTGTCTAATGTACCTGGTACTCCGCATGCCTACACTTTGTTCATCTCAAACAAACAAGATATATCTTACTTCTCAAATAATATTCAAAATGAAGTGATAAACCTTTGCAACGAAAGAAAAAAGATAAAACGAAGTGCTTTTCAAGTTATTTTCATTGTTCAGATTTAGCTCACAAAAACAAATTACTCAATTTGTAAGATGTTTGTATTTTTGAATTACCTATGGGGTGGAAAGTGAACTATGTTCACAAACACTAAGCCTTAATGTGGGCCCTTTATTCCACCTCCAAGTCACGTGTCTTGTTACTCTACCTTTTAAACTAGTCTTTAGAGGAGTGCGACGTTAATTGTATTTCAACGTCAAATGTCACGCGGACCAGTACCAATCCAGTGGACTGAGAAAAAGTTTTACCTATCCAACGATACGAAACGAGGACTTACTTATTTCAAACCTGGCACTATACTACGCCACAGAGGTGTTAAATTGTACAATATATCAAAATTATAGAAAACGGAATTTGTTCAATTAAAGAAACGTTTCTTGATTTCATTGAATAAAAAAAACTGGAGAAGGACTATCCCAAGAAATTATAGACCGACATCTCGATTGTCAAAATTATAAAGCTCACTCTTTAAACTTGGTTGAAATTCACGCTGGGGGCGTATTACCAAAAAATATAACATTTTTTGTGGCATGGACTATGGTTATGCCCCTAAGAAGTCATACTCAAGCCCCACGTTGTTTGCGACATTAAATATATACTAGCTACACTACGGCTGTGCCTATATATGCGCAGAACTTTCCAATACTGATTTTAATTAAGTATTTTAATTACAAATTGCCCTCTTTTGTACAATAATGTCAATAGTTACTTTTTGAAATAGCTCCTGAAAACTTTACAAGGGTTGATTCTTTTATCTAGTTACTTGTTTCTGAAAAAAATATTTTCAAATATTTCAAATGTGATTTGTATCATAAAGTCACAACTTATGTCAACCAAATGTCAAAACAGTTTTAAAATTCTAATGACAAAAGCCTAATCTTTTGAATGCTACACAATAATATTAAATAACACAGTAAGTTCTTGGCTCTTAATTAATTTTACCTTCTTAATGTCTTTATTTATTTTCTAGTTAGGATTTGATAAGAAATCACCCACCTTGAATCTTTTCCTCACACAACGTTCAAAACAGCAACCTATTTTTAATCTGCAACTCGACCCATTAAGCAGCTTTCTGCAATGCACTGCTCACAGACAGACCACCAGTCCCAATCGTCGTCTAATATTAGCAAACTACTACTTAATTCTTGACAGCAACCAGTCAACAGAGTAAACCTGGACCTCCACCTGCTACAGCTACCATCTCTTGGAATACACCTTCTCTCTCCGATGACACCCTTTTGGAAGCGCCTCTCAACAATTAACAGATTGTCATAATCCTATTTTATTTGTTATAAGTCAAATGTAATCTCCAAAATAAAGCTGTCCCAATATGACTCCTCAATTATTCACTTGTATATAACAATTCTTCTATCCATTAGGTTTTTATCGCATACCAATTATATTCTTTAGTTAATTCTTCTCTTAATTATTTTTTAATATTTCATTTTTATTCACCACGCAGATTTAGATTTTACCCTTTTTATATTAGCCAAACATTTTCTCAATAAAACAGAATTATATCCAATATTTGAATTAGACCAAAATCGTTTTTCTACATACTAGTTTAGTTTGTTATTTTTTAATAATCGGAAACAAATTTTCTAACAACACATTTTCATTATTTATGCCTTCTAGTCTTATCTAGTTTGATTTAAACCTACTAAATATTATATTATTTCAAAATTAACATTTGTCATTGTTTTTCAAACTGTATTTTATCAAATTTTATTTTATTTTCAATCCACCTGTAATTTTCAAATAACTATATTTCAGACACAAAACTACCTTATCCCCAAATAAATCCGAACCATTTTTATCTCATTGTAATAACCCAATTTTAACAAATTCTAATTCAAACCATATTAAGCTTGTATCATAACATTTGATACCATTCAAAATGTATTTGTATTTTTTTCGTCTTCTCCTGGGAAGTGGGATAAACTTATGTCACATTTATTAGTTTCTGTGAAGACGCAATGTGATACTCAATGGCTAGAAAAAACAAGCTATATCTATGGTGTTCAAAAAGTTGGCAAAGGTTCTAGATGGCTTGGATAAACTTATACTACATAAGAGAAATGAAGAAGCAAAAACTTTATAAAACAAATACAACATTTCTATTCCCTGAGCAGTTTGATAGTGTGGACTCATATTTTGGACGAAACAGACGACGTTAAAATTATTCTACAAGAAATGACTATTGGTGTTTCTATTGCTAGCAAGCTAATTAAAAGTTCAATAAATTCACTATAAAAGGAGAGGGCGGCACATGACAATCTGCACCCCGGCGACAAGTAAGCTAGAGACGACCCCGAAAACAACAATTAAGTATAATAATTACCCATTTTTCATAATACTTGACGTTTTAAGATGCTGCATTTAAGGCTCGAATTCGCCAACCTTAATGAAAGAGATATTTTTAAAAAAATTGTTTTAAATATATTGATGCAGTCTACAAATTGTCATAAACCAATTTAAGCCGCGACTAGTTATTTTAGTATAGTACTACGCGACTTTGGTTTTTAAATGGAACACCCCGTATATTTTTAGATATTTGCAATCAGCGTTAAAAATGCTTTATCGTAGCATACTTAACTAAAATTTTAAACTTATTGAATTTTTAAATTAAAAAATAGCTATTTATGTTATAAGTACGAAATTAAGAACTTTTTGGAGGAGCCGCAGTTTATGGCCAAGAGAGCGCAGCGAGGGAGGCACATACATAAGGCGAGTCTAAAAGTCCGCTTTCGTACGAGATCCATACATATTTTTTTGTTTTACTGCTTTGAGAGAGTTTTTTCGTATTCTTATTCTTAATCAAGCTGGTCGGGAACAGTATGATCATACTACAAAATGACAATGTGTATTTTGATTTCGACTAATGAAAACACGGCGTTAGATTTTGTTGCTACAGTTATTACTGCTGAAAAGTACAAAAAGTGGTTGTTTTCATATGCTAAACAGTGCCGAAATGTATAGCTTTTTGATGTAGTAGAACAAAAATAGTAGATTATGTTATTAGGAGTAAAAGTGATACTTTATGTGGCGAAGCTGAAGTTTATTTAGCCGAACGTTAGTGAGGCAAATAATTCAGCTCCGCTTGATATTGCCACCTCCAGACGAGTAACAATTTATTGAATTATTTTCAGCGAAGCAAAACACTACATAAGCATAATTATAATGTTAATAATAGTTTGCCGTATCCTATCTGCACCACGTCATTATTCTCGATCAACACCTAACACTTATAAAATATACCACCTGCTATAAATAAGTAAGTTGCGGTATTATTAATAGATATTGTTTTTGTTTTTTAAATATTTTATTTATATTTTTTAATTGTATGTACACTTGTATAATGTATACCCTGTTCACACATTTATTGCATGAAGGTTCGTCAAGGAGATTTCCCCAATTTAGCCGTGTAAAATGACTTTGTTTTGTTTAAAGGTTTACATTACATTTGAGTTTATGATTTCCAAGTGCATTTAGGTTAGAAAATATGACAAAACACCTTTAAACGCAAAGTTGCCATATTTAAACAAAACAAAAAATAGAACTTTAGTAATTTTTATATGTATCCAGTTTTACTAAT
This sequence comes from Agriotes lineatus, assembly GCA_940337035.1. Taxonomy (NCBI): domain Eukaryota; kingdom Metazoa; phylum Arthropoda; class Insecta; order Coleoptera; family Elateridae; genus Agriotes; species Agriotes lineatus. The sequence continues at coordinate 149,350,459 of OW679198.1, read as the reverse complement.
TCTGTAATTGAAGGCATTTTTAATTAAGTACATGAAAGGTTTTACAACGCTTTAGATTTTAAATATTTCTCCATGTGTACTGTCAAAATATGCAGTCCATTTGAAAACGATATTCTAATCTGTCAAACGATAGCAAATTTGATGAAAGTTGTATAGGGTATACAACAAAAAATTACGGTTCTGTTCATGTGCCACTTAACAACAAAAATCCATGGCCAACTTACATGCAAAAACGGGCTGAATATATACCATGCGTTCTTTTTAAAAGTATACATAGGGGATACTCGTACCTATACTAAAAAGAAAAATTCTCTTATTTTTGCCACAGCATGCTATTTATTTTAAATTAAAACTCTTAAAATTAAATTTTGCTGTATAATTGGTTGCCTACCTATAAGGTAAAACAATAAAAAATAAGTCAATTTTGCTTTTTAGTATACAAACGAGTGTCCCCTATGTATACTTTAAAAAAGAACGCATGGTATGATATATTGCAGACTATTAAATATTACTGTTTTTTTGTAGTTGCAAAATTGTTTAGTTTACTTTGATGTCACAATATGGTGGTTATTATAACAATAAAAACAGTGCTATATAGTCCATTATAGCACTGTTTTTGCGTTGATATTTTCATAAAGAAAACGTTGGCCCAGTTTTCTTTTGTTTCATACAACTGACAGATTATCACATTTATGAAATGTCAAAGTTTAAAGATTTTGATTTTTATGGAATAGTATATTATACTCGTTTAATAAAAAGCGTTACAGCACACGTTCCATTAAAGCACTCCTCACTGGGCACGTCGTGCCCCAATCCCACTCGTGTTACAATTTAATTTACTTGACTTGACGTTTATAGCCCTCGAGCGACTTATAAACCCTCGGGCCAGAGCTCTCAAGCTTGTAAACTTGTCGCCCACGAAAGGGCATTAAACATTTTGCAATAGTATTTCATTTCCTGTTAGATTTGAAAACCTTGGTCGAGTTACTCTCTTTCACAAAGCCGGCCCTGCCTTAAAACCGACCCTGTAATTTAAAGTCGTAAGTTCGAATTCATTCGAAACTAGCTTAAACCCCGCGGCATATGCCGCATTTAAAATGTAGGACGAATTTAATAACTTTTGTTGCACTAAAGAAAGTTTTAAAAGCACGCTAGAGATTGGCAGTAAGGAAAAGTTCCAAAAAATATATTTTCAAATGGAAAGTCTCTGTAAAGGAAACGCTTGCCCCTGGAAGGCGTCCTAATTAATATGACGTTGTTGGAACGCAGTCAAAAAAAAAATCCGGAAAGAATTAATGCTCTTGTGACTTATGAGATTATATGTGAGAATTATTTGCTCCACCGAAATAATTTTCAGCTGCCTGCAATCTGTGTTTCTTTTCAGGTTTAAGCCGTTGAGCGCCATAAAAATATAAATGCGGTAACTCAAGTCTCCAGTTACGCCGTTACTGATATTGTTAAATAACTCGATTAATTATTATTTCTTTGGCATTTTAAACTGGCATTATTATTATTATCTTTATAATAGCAACCATAAGTAACTGTTTATAATGTTTATATGCTAGCGAGTTAATTTTCTTCTTAAATCGCTAGTGAATTAATAGTAGATTGCTCTACAAGTTAAGAAAAGTGAGAGTTTTCCAGCAAATGTAAAAGTTTTACGTGAGCATGGAATTTTCCAATGTGTTAAACATGCAATTTTTCCGTGTAGTTGACAAAAATATCTTTTTAAATAATTTTGGTCAAAGTATGGAAGCGCAATGTTTACTGTACTGTATAAATATAAATAACCAATATACATTATAGAATACTTGAAAATGGATGAATCTGTTATTAATTCATTTAGTTTCAATTTAAACTGCAGTGTTCTATAGCAGCTACTTGGCGCATTCGGTTACTTATTTAAAAATAGACCTGCGTTTTTCACATATCTCAGCGGTCGTGCTTTTAAAAACATGATGTTTGTATTTACTTATTTTACAGTACTGCAATTAAAGTGATAATAAATAAATCAATCAAATATTTATTTGCTTTTATTTTATATTCCAATACCAATATAATACAAAATACTATTACTTTCACTTATACTACATAAAGGGCAATGCCATTCAGTATTAGGTACAGATGTTAAGCCAATAAAAATCAGATAAAACCGTTCCACGGAACAGTGCAAATTACAGCAAGCAATCATAGGCGTTCCATTATCAGGACCCTTACACAAACAATATATACTGTTATCTTTAGTTTGCGTGGCTACGAGAGCAGTGGTCCTTGTATCCGTACTACTACTTTTATTACAAAACATTAAATTTGTACCATTATTAACATTTAACGACTCTTTGAATACATTCCAATCAGTATTAGCTGCAGCATCCTTAACTGCTTTATTTGTGAAATATTTACCGAGAAGTAGGGCATCCAATACCCAACTGAATTTTCAATCCCGGGATTTCGGTATTGAAGTATTTCTATCTGGATCCCGGTATTCAATACCAGGATTGCCGGTGTTCAAACCGGGATTCCCTGTTTTCAGTACCGGTATTTCCAGTATTCAATACCGGGATTTCCGGTGTTCAATACCGGGATTTCCTGTTTTCAGAACCGGTATTTCTAGTATTATCCATATATATCATAGGCTTGTAGGTGTATAATAGGTAAATATGCAAGCAACAGTGACAACACAACTGAACACAGTTTATGCCGTTTATGGACACATCTGCTAACTGCTACTACCCTGAACCATACTAATTATTATCTATCAACATGTTGCTCCATGTCTGGCGCCGGCCAGGCCGGGTAAGGCGACTCGCAGACTCTGCGAACTGCGACGCAGTGCACACAAAAGCAATCCCAAAAATATCGAAAATTCCGGTATTGGGGAAAAATACCGGGATTGAAATACCGGATAAAAAAATTAGGGATCCCGAGATACCGACATTTTGGGATCCCGGGATTGGATGCCCTACCGAGAAGTTCTGGCATCATCACATTGTTAAAAAACTTCATAGCAATAGCGCTTTCTTTTTCCCAAAATACCTCATTGAAATGTATTCTTTCACGGAAAAAATGTTTACTACTCCATACCACAAAATCACAGTAATTAACTCCAGTAATAGCGAGTTGCATTTGTATCTGGTAGCAGTAGCCATGGTTATGATCTAATTTAAATTCTTCATCCTTTTTTTTGTACACCTGAACATTTTAGAACATTTAGGTCATCTATGCCACTGTTCTTTGCTCAATAAAGACACTTAATTTCGACAACCCCCATTTCACCACCAAAAGGGCAAATTCAGATTACTATTTAAAATAGCATCTGCTTTTCCACTTAGATAACAAATATTAAATAATTAACGACACTAACTGTAGAGCAATAATATTGTAATGTTAAACATATACAGTGTGTCCCAGGATTGATGTTACAAGAGGTGAGATGGTCTAAAAAATTTTGAATTTTATTTTAAGGTTCTGGGATTCGGTCCTGCTTGGTTTGAAAAGAATTTTAAGAATATTTTCAGTTTTTGAAAAACAAGTAGGCCTTGACAGGAAAGCGAAAACTATTTTATTTTCAGGTAAAGTACCCTTTGTGTTCATGATACGGCAAAATTTTATTAAGAAAAATTGTTTAGAATGATAAATTATGGCCCGATACAAAATTTCAGAAAGATCTGCCGACTTATAAAAAACCGTTATTTTTGAGATAATTGTATGTTAATTTCAGGTAAACTACCCTTTTTGCTCATGATACAGTAAAATTTTATTAATAAAAGTTGTTTAAAATGACAAATTATAACCCTATACAAAATTTCAGAAGGATCTGTCGACTTAGATTAAAACGTTATTTTTTGGATTAAACAATTGCATTTATTAAAAATTACGGTTAAATCTAAGTCAACAGATCTTTCTGAAATTTTGTATAGGGCCATAATTTCTCATTCTGAACAACTTTTCCTCATACAATTTTGCCGTATCATGAACAAAAAAGGTAGTTTACCTGAAAATAAAATAAAATAATTTAAAAAATAACGGCTTTTCCTAATTCGACAGATCTTTCTGAAATTTTGTATGGCGCCATAATTTATCATTATAAACAACTTTTCTTAATAGAATTTTGCCGTATCATAAACAAAAAGGGTAGTTTACCTGAAAATAAAATAGTTTTTGCTTCCCTGTCAAGGCCTACTTGTTTTTTAAAAAATGAAAATATTCTTAAAATTCTTTTCAAATCAAGCAGGACCGAATCCCAGAACCATAAAATAAAATTCAAAAATGTTTAGTACATCTCACCTCTTGTAACATCAATCCTGGGACACACTGTATGTAAGAGAGTGATTATGCTGCACCGATTTGGTGATTAAGTAAAATTTTAAATAGATTAGAGTTAAATTTCTCAGGTGAACAGGTTTTGAGATACTCCGGCAAAGAATTGTATAAATAAGCTATATCGTAAGAAAAGGATCGCTCATACATTGCAGTTTTGTGATATGGAGGCGTAATTAAATTTCTATTTCGCATATTAACACTATGAACATCACATCTAAATTCAATTTTATTAAGTAAATAAGAGGGTACTTTATTTGAGATAATTTTATGAAACAATGTGGCTGAATGAAGTATTCTGCGATTGTGCATATTTAACCATTTAATTTCGTTAAGTTTATGTGTTATGTGATAAAATTTTCTAATACCATGAATAAACCTCAGGCATGTATTTTGCATATGCTGAATTCTTTTACTGTCCGCACTGTCTATGATTAAATTTATTAAATTGTGCCATGGAAGAGACTGAAGGTCGTTATAGACCTCCTCATAATCAAAATTAGCAAAATCTCTGTAAGTATACAAAAAAACTTTTGCGATGCAATTTACATTTAATAGGGTAGTCACAATAAACCAAACAATGTTCGGATAATCCATGTACATCAGTCGCACCGTAATTGACTATACATTTTTTATCGTTTACCAAAATAAGGTCCAGTAATGTAGAGCTGTTTTTATCATTTTTCAGTACCACTTTTATCATTTATAGATAACATATCTATGTTAAAATCACCCAGACACACTATCTCGTCCGTCATATGTGCAATAAGTTAAAAGGAGTCCTCCAAGGTATCAATGAAGTCAGCGCAACCAAACTCCTGCCTTCGATAAACTGTTCCTATGACAACCGTTGAATTTTTTTAAATAATTTTGATCCACAACTGTTCAATAGCTATACTACAACTTGCTGTAAGAATAATAGGAGATTGTAAATTTGTAAATCGATGAAGCAATTAATCAACATCAGCAGATACTGATGAACCTCAGAATTATTACTATAAACAAACTTTATACGATAACTCATAAAAATGAATATTTGTTTAATAGAAATAAAACTAAATATATTACCATAAAGACATTTGCAGCAACATAGCAATAAACTTAATAGCAGAAAGATTGACAAAAATCTAAATGAAGTTATATTTGCGAAGCAACCAAAATAACTGAAAGTAAACCACAAACTGTATAGAAATACAAATAAAAATAAAACAGGATTTACTTTGTGTTCTAAAAAATGCAAAAGAAAATATTTTCCATATAATTTTATGGAATTATGGATAGAAATATATAAAATGTTTCTTAAATCAATTTTATTCAAACATTCAAAGAACATTTTTAATTTTGGCTATTTTACTATTATCTTTTGCCCTCATATAAATCCTGCCATTTTTAGAACAAAGATATTTAATATTCTTCTCCTTTTTATAATCTCTAGCTGTCGCAAACAGCTGTCGATTTAACGATGAGAGAGATTCATTAATATACACAGAGTTATTGCTTTTTGCCATATGAAGTAATTCCAAATTGATATAACTTAACTTCAGATTACGTTTTATCTTTCTGCACGTTAGAAACTCCTCCTTGTCATTTCACGATTATTCCTTTCAATCATTTGAACATCCACTTTAAAAGAGAGAGCATTTCCTACTGGGCGTTTTGTTTGTCCATCTGCTGGTTTGGCAGTACGAGATGCGCTGGAACTGCGCTCGACTATGGCAACGATGTTCTCCTCCGCAGCAACAACCTGATAAATAACTCGTTCGTACTGAATGCTAAAGCTCGGAAGACATCAGTTTTTCGGAGAGCAACTGAATGTAATAAGTGTTGGTTCACAACGTACGCGTGATAACTAAACACACACTTTAGTACGTAACTTAGGCAATACTATTTATGGGTGAAGGAATCTCTAAGTTGTTAACGGAATTCAGCAATGCCGTCGGATGGGGCAGCTATGTGCATCGACGATGCGCTCTGAAAGCTTGTTTCTTCTAAATCTCTCTGCAGCTTGGCTAGCGGTGGGCACTGTTGAACTACAGTTTGTATACTATGTAGAATCTGAAATCGCACTAGTTAATAAAGGTATTTTACAGCGTCCCTTTTAATAAATTCACCTCTAGCGCGCTATCCATCGCTTCGTATTGCTTTTTGGCTTCACTTACAGCTTCTTTCCAGTTTTCAGACAAGACTTGTCTACTGTCGAGGAATTCTTGTTTGATTTCATTTAGCTGCTTTTCTTTTTCCACCAATTTCTCCTTTAAGGAAGGTATCTGTAATTACAATGTACTGTAAAATTATGTCGTTAATAGTATTGATAATAATGAAAATTGTGCAGTGCGAAACGCATTGATTGCCTCTGTTTTTGCCAGATAAAATTTCCATGCAAATCTTAGGTTATGTCACACAAAAGCACACAAAATTAAAATGGAAAATATAATAACGAATACTCACTTTTCTACAACAGAAATGAGGGTTTCCTTCTTCGTAAACTAAAGGCCAGCTGTCAACACGACGATTTTAGCCCTGTTGCCAGATTTACACTGTACGAAATAAATTTGTAGAAACGGTTTCAAAATGTACCAGATTCGTAGAATTGTACCAGGTCTGGCAACGCTGCTAATATCAAGACCACGCCCACAATCGAACTACACATTGACCACGCGCATGCATGTTTGACCTTGGGAAGTGTTCTGCTTTATTATAGAGTTATGATTATGATTATGATAGGCTCTGAGATGCAAGCGATTGCTGAAAACTACCTTTGTAAGCAGTCCAGTGCTACGCCTGACGGCCTTATCTATTTCGCAACCCCGGGCGCCTACAGCTTAAAATTCTTGGAATGCATATGCGCCCAACGCATTCTAAATAATTTCCCCCTTTGTTCCATGCAACGGAGAAATAGGGTTTTCCAAGGCTATTCTTGATTTGCAATAACTTATGCTTTGCCCGTCGGAGAATTTCGGTAGTAATTTGACACCCTGGGATTCGCTGCCTTAACAAAAATCTTTTCTCGAATGTTCGAGGCACCGCTTGCTTAATTGAGCTTATGCGGTGGCATTTCTTTTGTTTCACTTTTCACAATGCTGTAAGGAATGGTGTAATCCTGAAAGGGGAGATCCCCGTTAACCGGTAGTAAGAGAGAGTCGATTGCATGACGTCGACGGGGGTACGGAGGTCGCGTGCTTCCAGTGTTACCGATCGTCACATAATTATCAGATTCTAACATAATTTTTTCGCCATTCTGGTAAAAAATTATAAAGTAACATAATTACCAATTTTAACATAATTTTATTGTCATGGATGATTTATTCTCTATTGTCGTATCTTGGGCTTTCTGCAATTTCTAATATTTAAATACGCCATTTCGTCCTTGTCAAATTTTGTGTGCATATTTTGAAACCTATTTAGCACCTTTGGTTGCTTTACAATAAAGGGTCCGGGTAGCGGGTCCTCCTAGAGATCCTGTATATAGTTTACTAACATATATATAGGGACTCTACGACCTCCTAGAGTATCTGTATATAAGATTATACAGATACTGTAGAAAGTATATGGTCACTAGATTAATACACTAATTTAAGGTACCGCCATTCCATTCCTCGGGTGAGAATGAGAGAAAATTCTGAGATAAAGGTAACAAATACACATTTCCCAAGTGCAATAAGGAAGACACTAGTTTTTGGGAATTTTCTTTTTGATGTAATGGCACTGCTGTAAAGTCAAATTCTTGTGAGATTGTGTTTTTATCCCCAGCTGGAGAAAATTGTGCGACAAGGATAGATATAAAAAATCACCAATGGCGGTACCAGGTTGATCTAGTTTGGCGACATCTATTATCATACAAGCACAATTTATGTTTAATTTCAATTAAATGGCGGATGAGCCGAAAAACTGCTGCGTTGCTATCTATAGGTGTTAACATAATTTAGAGCAAAATCTGATAACTTTGTCTGGGCGTTCCCATAATTTTAAATCGTACAAACGGCAACACTGCGTGCTTCACGTTTAATTAAAATTCGGGAGTGCTGCTGCAACCTTCAAAGCCAGCAGGTCATCTTATCAACGAGCCCCCGCGGGACGTTGTGTGTGTTCGGCGGACGTATTTTTTGGGCGGCGTCTTAATGTCTGTTTAACTCAACCCCAGAGTCGGAAACGGAGTTATTTTGCATCCTGTTGCACATTTAATACAAGACGCCTTATGAAGCCTGCTTAATGTGCCCATAGTGAGTGGGAAACTTCTGCTGTTTTGCAAATCCGGTTACGTCGCTCTGAAATCCGAATATCTTTTCGTTCCCGGGGGGAGCGGCTGCATTCATCTTAAATAATTCCAACACCTTGGGCCGTGAGCCACGGCTTCCGCACAACCCCTTTGAGCAACCTTGTTCTACGCTGCGGGAAGCAATCACCACCCTCCAGTGTCCAGTTAAGCGCCACCGAGGCGCGGATTTCAGCACATCAACATGCTTGGGCTAAGGTAAATCCTGTAAATTTTAACTGTTACGCTTATCCAGTGCCGGGGGTGTTGTTATCGCTTGTTTCTTGTGCATTGTCCAGAGCTATGAACATTGCGTACGTCCCTACATTTGATTTATGCTGATTTGATCGTTGGAGGCGGGAGCTTTACTCCTGTCATTATTTCAGTTTGATTATTTTTGTAAACCTGTTTAGAATAAGTTAACTCTTGCGTGGGATCCCCTTTTTAATCTCAGTCAGAATGTAACCTTTTATGGCCAACTTGTGGCCCTCTGTGTGTGTCCATTTAAATTAATTAAATATTAATATAATCACATCTGTTGGTTTAACTAATCTAAATCCTGAAACCCAGTTGATCTTCAATCCAAATATGGCAAAAAGCCGAGTGTATCTTTATGTAAGGCCAAAGCATGCGGTAGAACGCGTGAGCCCTTAAGTTTTGGGGCTATTTATAGCTTTTATAGTGACCTTTCAGAGAGGTGGCCTCCGAAGATAAGTGACTTCGATTGTTGCGGCCACCTTACGTTTGCATCCGCCGTCTGTGGAGCTTGGCGAGTGGCGCTGGATGGGGGTGAAGCTACCTGGAGAATCTCCCCTTAGGCTACGTGTACCTTCTTACTTCTACCACGTTAGCTACCTCTTTTAAGACGTAAGTGGTGTCCTTAGGCAATCCTTTTGAGCAAAGCTGTCGGCTGTCGGCTTTAACTGAGTATTCTAATCCCGCCCAACCGATTAAGCTAGACCGAGGGTAACTGGAGCGCCGTCATCTGCTCCGACACATATAGATCTGTGTTCTTTTTAGTAAAGCCGCCGAACCCTGTACTTTTTCCCGATTTTGACAGTGTTTGTGATCGAGGTCGATTCGAGCATTTAATCTTGTAACAATTTTCAAAATGCCCTTGGTACATAAATAACTATTTCGCCCGTTGACGCCATTTTACCAGGCCAAAGAGTGTAGCGCTCGCTGACGTCATTCCAGTAATTATTTATAAACACGGTCTCATATAAACCATAGCCATAAGGGTACTAATTCAGCTAAAATAACTGTAAGAGTTTCCTTGATTTTATTGGCAACGATATTGTGATATAATCTGGGTTTTCTTTTTAAATTAAATTTCGATCTTAGATAAAAAGGTTTGCAAGCGCTTTTGGGGAAGTGTTGCCAGATACTCATTCACGGTTTTCTTCGGCGCGAGCATTGAATATCTTCATAATTCTTCAACCAGGGCAATGAAGAGGTGGGGGCGGGGTGTTAAATAATTTTTCAAATTGACTTATTTTTTATTGTTTTACCTTATAGGTAGGCAACCAATTATACAGCAAACTTTAATTTTAAGAGTTTTAATTTAAAATAAATCGCATGCTGTGGCAAAAATAAGAGAATTTTTCTTTTTAGTATAGATACGAGTATCCCCTATGTATACTTTTAAAAAGAACGCATGGTATATATTCAGCCCGTTTTTGCATGTAAGTTGGCCATGGATTTTTGTTGTTAAGTGGCACATGAACAGAACCGTAATTTTTTGTTGTATACCCTATACAACTTTCATCAAATTTGCTATCGTTTGACAGATTAGAATATCGTTTTCAAATGGACTGCATATTTTGACAGTACACGTGGAGAAATATTTAAAATCTAAAGCGTTGTAAAACCTTTCATGTACTTAATTAAAAATGCCTTCAATTACAGAATTAGTAAAACTGGATACATAACATAAAAATTACTAAAGTTCTATTTTTTGTTTTGTTTAAATATGGCAACTTTGCGTTTAAAGGTGTTTTGTCATATTTTCTAACCTAAATGCACTTGGAAATCATAACCTCAAATGTAATGTAAACCTTTAAACAAAACAAAGTCATTTTACACGGCTAAATTGGGGAAATCTCCTTGACGAACCTTCATGCAATAAATGTGTGAACAGGGTATACATTATACAAGTGTACATACAATTAAAAAATATAAATAAAATATTTAAAAAACAAAAACAATATCTATTAATAATACCGCAACTTACTTATTTATAGCAGGTGGTATATTTTATAAGTGTTAGGTGTTGATCGAGAATAATGACGTGGTGCAGATATGATACGGCAAACTATTATTAACATTATAATTATGCTTATGTAGTGTTTTGCTTCGCTGAAAATAATTCAATAAATTGTTACTCGTCTGGAGGTGGCAATATCAAGCGGAGCTGAATTATTTGCCTCACTAACGTTCGGCTAAATAAACTTCAGCTTCGCCACATAAAGTATCACTTTTACTCCTAATAACATAATCTACTATTTTTGTTCTACTACATCAAAAAGCTATACATTTCGGCACTGTTTAGCATATGAAAACAACCACTTTTTGTACTTTTCAGCAGTAATAACTGTAGCAACAAAATCTAACGCCGTGTTTTCATTAGTCGAAATCAAAATACACATTGTCATTTTGTAGTATGATCATACTGTTCCCGACCAGCTTGATTAAGAATAAGAATACGAAAAAACTCTCTTAAAGCAGTAACACAAAAAAATATGTATGGATCTCGTACGAAAGCGGACTTTTAGACTCGCCTTATGTATGTGCCTCCCTCGCTGCGCTCTCTTGGCCATAAACTGCGGCTCCTCCAAAAAGTTCTTAATTTCGTACTTATAACATAAATAGCTATTTTTTAATTTAAAAATTTAATAAGTTTAAAAATTTTAGTTAAGTATGCTACGATAAAGCATTTTTAACGCTGATTGCAAATATCTAAAAATATACGGGGTGTTTCATTTAAAAACCAAAGTCGCGTAGTACTATACTAAAATAACTAGTCGCGGCTTAAATTGGTTTATGACAATTTGTAGGCTGCATCAAGATATTTAAAACTTTTTTTTTTAAATATCTCTATCATTAAGGTTGGCGAATTCGAGCCTTAAATGCAGCATCTTAAAACGTCAAGTATTATGAAAAATGGGTAATTATTATACTTAATTGTTGTTTTCGGGGTCGTCTCTAGCTTACTTGTCGCCGGGGTGCAAATTGTCATGTGCCTCCTTTTATAGTGAATTTATTGAACTTTTAATTAGCTTGCTAGCAATAGAAATACCAATAGTCTTTTCCTGTAGAATAATTTTAACGTTGTCTGTTTCGTCCAAAATATGAGTCCACACTATCAAACTGCTCAAGGAATAGAAATGTTTATCCCACTTCCCAGGAGAAGACGAAAAAAATACAAATACATTTTGAACGGTATCAAATGTTATGATACAAGCTTAATATGGTTTGAATTAGAATTTGTTAAAATTGGGTTATTACAATGAGATAAAAATGGTTCGGATTTATTTGGGGATAAGGTAGTTTTGTGTCTGAAATATAGTTATTTGAAAATTACAGGTGGATTGAAAATAAAATAAAATTTGATAAAATACAGTTTGCAAAACAATGACAAATGTTAATTTTGAAATAATATAATATTTAGTAGGTTTAAATCAAACTAGATAAGACTAGAAGGCATAAATAATGAAAATGTGTTGTTAGAAAATTTGTTTCCGATTATTAAAAAAATAACAAACTAAACTAGTATGTAGAAAAACGATTTTGGTCTAATTAAAATATTGGATATAATTCTGTTTTATTGAGAAAATGTTTGGCTAATATAAAAAGGGTAAAATCTAAATCTGCGTGGTGAATAAAAATGAAATATTAACAAATAATTAAGAGAAGAATTAACTTCTTCTTCTTCTTCTTCTTCTTTTATATAAGCTAATAGCTTGTTTTACTCCAGCACATCTTTCCACCTCTTTCTTGGTCTACCCGGTGATCTTCTACCCTTGGGTGATAGGTCTCGAGCTTTCTTCACTATTCTGGTATCGTCCATCCTTGATATATGGCTATTCCATTCTGATCTTCTTTCGACCCACTCCTCGATCTTCTGTATTTCGCAGCTTTGTCGGATTTCCTCGCTTCTTATGTGATCTCGTTTAGTTACGCCCATTATATTTCGCAGCGTCTTTAGCTCAGTTGTCTCCAGTATTTGTTTGGTCTTTACTGTATCTGATCTTGTCTCAGCGGCATAAGTCATGATCGGTCTTATGATTGATTTATATATCCTCACTTTAGATTCTTTTCTTAGATGTTTATTATGCCATACTGTGTTATTCAAACAGGCTGATATTTTTGTTGCTTTCTGGGCCTGGTGTTCTACCTCCCTTACCAAGACTCCATTACTTGTAACCTCGATACCTAAATACTGTATTGACATCACCTGCTCTACCATTCTTCCATTTATCTCTAATTTACAGCGTAGCGGTTCTTTGCTGATTGTTAGTGTTTTTGTCTTTGTGTCCGACACTTGTAGTCCAAAGTTTTCACAGGATTTATTGAACTGAAATAATAAGCGCTGTAATTCATCTTCGTTGTCAGCAATAAGGGTTGCGTCGTCCGCGTAACATATTAATCGAAGTTCTTGGTTTCCATTTTATATCCGCGAGGGCATCTCTGAAGTGTTGCTTTTATTATTTCGTTCATCACTATATTAAATAAAAGTGGGCTTAATGAATCCCCTTGTCTAATTCCTTTAGTAACGTGGATTTTGTCTTGTATTAGCCCCTTAGGAGTTTTTATTTGGGTATAGTTGTCAGTGTATATGTTCCGTATAAGGGATATCAGTCCATTCGGTACGTTATTTTCGTGTAGCGTATCTATTACTTGTTGAAGTTGTAAGTTATCAAATGCTTTCTTTATGTCGACAAAGCAGAGGAAAGCAGGCTTATTGAATTCTAATGCTTTTTCTGTCACTTGTCTGATTACAAATATTGCATCTACGCATGACCTATTGTTTCGAAATCCCTGCTGTTCATCGCGCAGTTCTATTATTTCTTCTAATTTTCTAGCTATCAGTTTTGTCGTGATTTTTAAGCATGTATTCAGTAGGTTTATGCCTCGGTAGTTGTCGGGTGTTTGTTTTTCACCCTTTTTGAAAATTGGGATTGTGATGCTTAATTTCCACTCGTCTGGTATGGTTGATGTATTAAATATGTTTTGTAATAGCGTGGTTAATTCTTGTGACAGTGCTTCGCCTCCATATTTCATCAATTCATTCGTAATTTCGTCCATGCCCGGTGATTTCCTATTCTTTAAAGCTTTAATTTCTCTGTTTACTTCTTCTTTGTCTACATTTACTATTATCTGCATGGCATCATTTGTCTCTTGTGCTGTAAGTTCTTCTGATGTGTATAATGTCCTGAAATGTTTCACCCATGTATCGTCAGATATTTTAGTTGTTTGTACATATTCTTTTACCTCTCTTCTTTGGTTTCTTAACATTCGCCAGATCTGTTTTTGTTGTCCGTATAAGTCTCTTTCAAATTGCCCTGTGTATCTTTCCCAGAAGTCCTTTTTTATCGTTCTAATTTTCGAATTTACATCATTTCGGACTTGTTTATATTTTTGGTATTCCTGGTTAGTCTGAGACTGCTTATATTTTAGAAAAGCTTTTCTTTTACTTTCCGCTAGTACTTTTATTTCTTCACAAAACCACGGTGTTCGGTGTTTAGTTTGTTTTATTATGTTTACTTTCCTTGTCCCTACCGCTTCTTTTGATGCCTTTATTATGTTCTCCTTTATTTTTGACAATTGGAAATTTGGAGTTTCATTTATGTGTGTTTTGTTATTCTTAATGTACCCTTCAAGTCTTCGTTGATAGAGATCTCTTATACTTTCATCTTGTAGCTTTTCTGTATTAATTTTCTCTTGATATATAGGTTGTTTCGATTTGGATCTTTGTATTTGTATTCTTAATTTGCACAAGAGCAACTTGTGATCACTCCCGATATCTGAGGAATTCAACGTTCTGATGTCAATTACTTGTGTCGGATGTATTTGTCTGTTTGATATAATGTAGTCTATTACTGAGCGTTGCCCTCTCGTGTTCTCCCATGTATACTTGTGTTGCATTCTGTGATCGAAGAAGCTGTTATTTATCCGTAGGTTATTATCTATACAAAAGTGTGTTAACTTGTCCCCGTTGTCGTTGCATATGTTTTCATTAAATCTTTGTTTTACACCAGGCACTACGTTATGTCCGATTCGGGCATTCAAGTCTCCTAATATAAAAAGTGGATTATTCTGTGGTAACTCATCTATAGTTTCCTGAAGTTCATTATAAAATTGTTCTCTATCAACCCTAGGTTTGCAGTCTTCAGGAGCATATACACTTATAATATGCAATTTAGTTTTCTCTAGATTTAATGTTACTACAAGTATTCTTGATGATATGAATTTGTAATCCTCGATTGCGTCGTTATAGTCTCTTTTAATCAGTATGCCCACTCCTTCTTTAGCTCTTTTAGATTTCTCGACTCCGCTGTAGATGAGTGTATAGCTTTCATATGGTACAATACCTTTCCTTTTCTTTTTTGTCTCAGATATAGAACATATGTCAATTTTAGCTCTTTACAATTTCATGATAATTTCTTGTTCTCTGTGAAACCAAGATCTAATGTTCCACGTTCCTAACCTCATTCCCTTCTTTCTCCATTCTCGTTTCTTTCGTTTTCGTGCGCTCTCGTGAAAAACAGAATTGCCCCCCCCCCCCGTATCCGATGGGGCTCCCTCGATTTGAGGTGTGGGTTGCCACCCGGGGAATGTCTTTCTTTGACTGACGTTTCATTCTGTTGCTGGTTCTATGAGCATTCTGAAGATTTTACCCTCTGGCAGTGTGCTATACCAACCAGAGGAACCTTCCTCCTTTGTCCGGGCTTAGGACCGGCAGTGGCAGTTGCTAGGCTACTCAATCCTCCCAGCAGCTGACCCAGGCGGAGTTCGAAAAATTAACTAAAGAATATAATTGGTATGCGATAAAACCTAATAGATAGAAGAATTGTTATATACAAGTGAATAATTGAGGAGTCATATTGGGACAGCTTTATTTTGGAGATTACATTTGACTTATAACAAATAAAATAGGATTATGACAATCTGTTAATTGTTGAGAGGCGCTTCCAAAAGGGTGTCATCGGAGAGAGAAGGTGTATTCCAAGAGATGGTAGCTGTAGCAGGTGGAGGTCCAGGTTTACTCTGTTGACTGGTTGCTGTCAAGAATTAAGTAGTAGTTTGCTAATATTAGACGACGATTGGGACTGGTGGTCTGTCTGTGAGCAGTGCATTGCAGAAAGCTGCTTAATGGGTCGAGTTGCAGATTAAAAATAGGTTGCTGTTTTGAACGTTGTGTTAGGAAAAGATTCAAGGTGGGTGATTTCTTATCAAATCCTAACTAGAAAATAAATAAAGACATTAAGAAGGTTAAATTAATTAAGAGCCAAGAACTTACTGTGTTATTTAATATTATTGTGTAGCATTCAAAAGATTAGGCTTTTGTCATTAGAATTTTAAAACTGTTTTGACATTTGGTTGACATAAGTTGTGACTTTATGTACAAATCACATTTGAAATATTAGAAAATATTTTTTTCAGAAACAAGTAACTAGATAAAAGAATCAACCCTTGTAAAGTTTTCAGGAGCTATTTCAAAAAGTAACTATTGACATTATTGTACAAAAGAGAGCAATTTGTAATTAAAATACTTAATTTGTAACGATTCGCCCAGTAGAAACGCGTTTTTCTGAATTGAAATCAATTCGCGCGTTCCAGCCTAGCGATTTCTACGTTACAAATTTGAATTTTTCGCACGCGCGGCCGGCTACGTCATCAAGGGATCCCTGCTCCACGTATCCCCCACTTAGAATGGCCGAGGTGATTGTTTGATGCACGAAGCCCGAAGAAAAGCTATAAAAGCCGCTTCTCGTCCGTTCCAAGGGGCAGACTTCATTCATACATTCATCCGCATACATTCCAGTATCCTTCCAGCCCCAAATCCTCCCCAATCCTGCTCCTTGTCCGACCGTTTAGAGAATTATTATTCCTGCCGAAACTCCAGATCCCGATTTCCAGTAATAGTTTCCCGTTGTTACAACCGAACCCGAGGTCTTAACGTTTTAATCATATCCAAATTACATACAAGACATATTCGAGACGAAGGGTTCACAGCCAAACCGTTTCATATGTCGATCTCGTAATAATTAAATCACTAATCCCTGTTAACACCCGGTATTAATGTTTATAATACAAATTTCCCTGCAAGGCGTATTCGAGACGACGGGTTAACAACCAAGCCGTTTCATATGCCGACTTCGTAAAGATAAATAAATTGCTAAATCCTTGTTAAAATCCTGTATAAAATACATATTCAAAATTCTCCTGGAGGCCGTTGGCCCATAGCTATCTCAAACTTCCCTGCAAGGCATATTCGAGACGAAGGGATAACCACCAAGCCGTTTCATATGTCAATTAAATAATAATAATTCTACAAACCTATATAACATTTGTCCAGTCCGAATGTATTAGAATTCATCTAGCCGACCTTCTGCAAGTCCCGATAAGAATGCATTTAATTTCTGTTTGACTACAGCATTGTACTTATTGGGCTTGACGGTCCCGATCGCAACCTGGAGGATCCGCAACAACATCGTGACCGTGGGCTGTCGTAGATCACCACAACGAAGAGGGGCTCCAGCTGGACCGGCACCGTCGACTGCCTCCTTCTGCCGCCACACACGCAAACACTTCACTAGATCTCCGGGAGCCGCAACGCTTTCACGGGATTGTAAGGCGAAATACAAATATTAGAATTAACCTAAATATTTGCAGTTGCACGCGGTTTCTTTGCCGGACTTGACATTTGAGCCCGGAAGTTGGTATCCCTGCAAATTGCGTTGGGCGAGCCGTCATCCCGACCAGCGGCGTCCACACGTTTTCTCCCGAGGGCGACCCACCGGACCTTCGACACCTGGATGCAGAACGGGTTGCCGAAACGTAAAGAACAGGCGACTGGAGGCCCATCCTAATTACTTAAACGCATTGTAAAATACTTTTATTTGATTTATTAAGAACAAAACCTATGTTTGTACATATTTAACATTATAATTAAACTGTTTAACATTCTCCTAGTGTTTGCTTGCTAATATTCAAGTGTATATCTGGTTGGACAAAATTATTCTCCGACTGACAAACTACCCGAAGGAAATTCATTAAATTCATTAGCCCTAATTAGCAGAGGGCTGGTACCGTTACAAATTAAAATCAGTATTGGAAAGTTCTGCGCATATATAGGCACAGCCGTAGTGTAGCTAGTGTATATTTAATGTCGCAAACAACGTGGGGCTTGAGTATGACTTCTTAGGGGCATAACCATAGTCCATACCACAAAAAATGTTATATTTTTTGGTAATACGCTCCCAGCGTGAATTTCAACCAAGTTTAAAGAGTGAGCTTTATAATTTTGACAATCGAGATGTCGGTCTATAATTTCTTGGGATAGTCCTTCTCCAGTTTTTTTTATTCAATGAAATCAAGAAACGTTTCTTTAATTGAACAAATTCCGTTTTCTATAATTTTGATATATTGTACAATTTAACACCTCTGTGGCGTAGTATAGTGCCAGGTTTGAAATAAGTAAGTCCTCGTTTCGTATCGTTGGATAGGTAAAACTTTTTCTCAGTCCACTGGATTGGCACTGGTCCGCGTGACATTTGACGTTGAAATACAATTAACGTCGCACTCCTCTAAAGACTAGTTTAAAAGGTAGAGTAACAAGACACGTGACTTGGAGGTGGAATAACGGGCCCACATTAAGGCTTAAGTGTTTATGAACATAGTTAACTTTCCAACCCATGGGTAATTAAAAAATACAAACATCTTACAAATTGAGTAATTTGTTTTTGTGAGCTAAATCTGAACAATGAAAATAACTTGAAAAGCACTTCGTTTTATCTTTTTTCTTTCGTTGCAAAGGTTTATCACTTCATTTTGAATATTATTTGAGAAGTAAGATATATCTTGTTTGTTTGAGATGAACAGAGTGTAGGCATGCGGAGTACCAGGTACCTTAGACACGACTTCTTGGATGGCTTGCGTCTTCGACATGGCAATGCAACGTATCTCTGGGTCATGTTTTTCAATTAACTTATAGTCCATTCATATTAGCAAAATTAGAAAAAAAAAATTATTAAAGTTTTGCCGTTTGGAGGTTATACACACCAATGGAAGAGCTTTCAAAAACAAAAGAGTTCCCAAGTTCCAAGTGGTTGCTTTACCTTCAAAAACCACCTCTAACACGCACTGCGATGGTTTTTAGCGTATTTCTCAGAAACCATTGGTCGTACAAAAAGTTTTATACTTAACAAAAATATTCCCTATCAAATTCTCGATAAAGAGGTTTTGCTTACCAATTTCATTTTCTTCAATAGATTTCGAGCAACAAACGATCAAAGTGGGGGGGTTGCTTTCAGCGTAGATTAGTGACGTGAGTTTTTGGTCACAATACTTCACCCGACCTTCCATTTTTTGCATCAACCCTCTTTTCCTACATGGCAAAGATTTATGACAGCAATTACTCCAACTGTGCCATATGTGAAGTCTAGGGTTCTCGCACTACCTTTTGTAAATCATCCTCCGACCCACTTAAGTACTATACTGACCGTTTTGACCTACGCAGTAGAGGAGAGAAAAAAAGTGGGCAATCTACGTACATCATGATCGTTGACTACCAATTGTATATAAAAGCAAAGGACATCGGAAACACGGAAAATTTACGAATGTCGTTGTCAGATTGGGAGGATTCCATCTGTTAATGTCGTTCTTGGGATCAATCGAATTTATTATGACTGACAATGGACTTGCAGAATTATGGTCAACTGTATTCGCTTCTGCAGCTGTTCCTCATATACTTTCGGGCCATTCATACGCAAGAGCGATTCGAGAGCCTTGTAGTAATTTTTGAGCTATTTCCATGATAATATTCGATGAAATTGAAGTTTCAGAGGAAGACAAAGACTATATCCAAGCTTTGCTCATTGGAATTAAAAAAATAATATTTTAACTTCTGACAGCTTAGTAAATGACGACACTTACAAAAATTGGATTCACGTTTTCAGGAGCAACAAACGCGAAATTGGAAAAACTGCAAAATTATGGTTGCGGTATTTAGAATTAGTGACCATTGTAATCCATTTTATTCAAGCGGAATGCAAGGGGAATTGGGAACTTCATTAGCATTGCGTTAGAGCAACGGTTCCAATTTTTCAAGCAACTGGTCATTTTCTGTATGCAAAGTCATGTCAGCTTCATCTCCAGGAAATGGATTGTCTTAATCAGAATATGAGTAACGAAAAATATCAGTAATTTACACAGCAGGTGTTTTTACAATTCGTCGTTCAAAAAAACGCTAAAAACCACCGCAGTGCGTGTTAGGGGTGGTTTTTGGGAGTGAAGCAACCACTTGGGAAGTGGGAACTCTTTTGTTTTTTAAAACTCTTCCATTAGTGCGTATAACCTCCAAACGGCAAAACTGTATAATTTGTTTTTACTATTCGACCATTATAGGTCTAATATCAATGGACTATTAATAGTGTTTTAAAATATACCCCAAAATTTGCTGTTAATATCATTCAACCATTCTCTTAATGCCATATTGTTCTCAGCACAATAAAGAATAGTATTTATTACTACTATCACTATGTTTTGCCATTTCTTTTTTTCTAACTTTGATTTTTTTTTAAATTCAGAATCTATTAGTTGACTTGATTTCAATCTTTTCCTAGCTCTGTTAAAAGGATATATGAATTCTCAGGTTCAAAAGAATTCTCGTGGTCGGGAATTTTTGGTTTCAAGTTTTCACAGTTTGGAAAGCCATAAATTGAATCGGCTAGCTTTGGACGGCGGTTGTGAAAGTTTCCAAATAATAAACATACAAAGCAAAATAATGATACATAAGCCAATTATGGCCCTGGCTGCGCCTATCGTCACGCGTTCCTTTTATCTCATTGGTTACGACGCTTTATCTTCAGCAACAGCGTACTTTAAATTCCGAATTTGAAAAAATGCGATATCTAACCAAGGTCTACTGTCTCTTGCACCTAAGCTTAAGACTTCCGTGGTTGTTTTTATATTTTGGTGGCGTGACATAACATATTTTTTTAAATAAAGTTGAAAGCCATAACACGGCAAGGGCCAAAGACGCTGATTACGCCAATAGTGCATGCAAACATTTATGTACGATCAACATTTTATTTAAAAAAGCAAACCAAATTATATTATAACAATATCGTTGCCAATAAAAACAGGGAAACTTACAGTTATTTTAGCTGAACTGACCATTGTGGCTATGATTTTTATGAAACTGTGTTTATATATAATAACTGGAATGACGTTAGAGCGCGGTAAAACACTTCTTGGTCCGCTAAAATTACGTCAACGGTCGAAATAATTATTTATGTATCAACGGTATTAAGAAGATGCCATATTGAGGGTGACAAGTGTACAAGCCTGGGTGAGAGCCCTCCAGCCTGAGGGTTTATAAATCGCCTGAGTTCTATGAAGATCAAGTAATGCCCGTGGTGCATAAGTACACCGTTTTATTTTCCACTTTGCATACACAAATAATTTGAAACGCTTGCAGGGGCGTTATGGACTGCTTATATACCTCGTATTACAGATATAAACAACAAATAATAAATCAGTGGAAAAGGAGAATTTTTTGTTAGCGAGAATAGACGATTGGCTGGCTGCCTTGTTGATTTCCAATGGCAGAGAATATAATACCACAGTCTATATAGACTGTGAAAATACACTGGCTCCCGTTACCATTAGGGTCGAGAGGAAATGTGATTAATAACAAACCAACTAGCATCATGTTTTTATATTTAGATGTTTTTGAACACAGTTGAATACAAGAGGTAGGTCTTATCATAAAATAAAAGTGTAATTCCCTCCCTAGTAAACAATCAGCCATATTTTTCTTTCGGAGTTTCTATCATGTAACCAATAACAAATTATATTTTACAAAGTTTAATAAAAACTTCATACCCTTTGGTCGATTAAGAATGGGAATGCAAAAACAACTCTGTTTACTAAGCAGCGAAATTGCAATATTCAATAACGAACGCTTCCCATGGGTGGATAGACAAGGACGACCTTAATTAAACAGGAACCAGAGAATATCTACATTTAGAGTTTAGATAAACACCTGGTATGCATTTCACGCGTGGGTGAAAACCAGGTTCCAAAAATTAGTCATGAATTGTAACTTGAAGATGAAAATGTTAAAAAAAAATCTCAATTGTCAATTATATTTAGCTGCGTTATTATTTGGTATACGAGCGGTAAAGTAAGAGCCATCTACTGCATATGTATGATAACGCGTACTTAGTAGTAGGTAAGAGGCCACTAGAGATGCCCCCCACTCCTTCTCCTGACGTCATCTCTTATCATCGTGGGAACTAGGTCATCTCTTATCATCGTGGGAACTGGGTCACGGTCGTCTCGTCGCCTGATAAGCGTGGGAACCGGGTCAAAAGGTAGGACAGGTACGCAGTACAGGTAGACAGGTAAAGATAGGTGTACAGGTATGCAGTTAAAAGTGCATTTAAAAGTGCATTTACGGGGTTGAAAGCGCATTTAAAAGTGCATTTACGGTGTTCAGGTGCATTTACGGGGTTGAAAGCGCATTTAAAAGTGCATTTACCTTTTCCCTCCCCCTGTGTCGCCGCAGTGTTACATATAAGGTACATGTAACTAGAGAAAAAATCCCTAGATTTAAATAAGTAAATTTAACTACGGTACGTTATCTCAATAATTATTAATAACGACGGACAACAAACACACTGTCCGATAAGATAATTATGTATGACAGTTATTTCTAAAGTTCATAGAACCCGTCTCGTACGTCATGGTTCATCTATATCATAATTAGGTCATCACGTTTCATACAAATCACGACCTTCTGGTAAGATAACATAACTACTATATTACACATTATGTTATAATCAGTGCTTAAGCATATCTCCATATGACACTAGTTTACCTGTAAATAACTCTTGCTTACAATCCTGACCTAGCCTAACATTGCTATCTCCGACCCCAATACATTATCGCTTGATTTGTTACAAATAACGTATATTTAGTTGTATATTCGTTGCACATTATCCTTACTAATAGCTGCTAGTCTCATTGAACCTGTTGACCACGTAAGAGAGGCCTCAGAGGGGCTCATGGGCAAATTCGATGTGGTGATCAATATAGAGATGATTTGTTCGATGCGGTTTAGAATAAAACACATTTGTTTTACAAGCATTTTATTATAATTATGCAACGTGCGTTACAGTGCAACATCTTGTGCTACAATAATACAATATACAGGGTGTTATTACATACAATTGTTACATCATACACTACACACATATCAATCTAATTTGGGTTTTTTATATCCATAGGGCACGGAGTCGTAATCCTCTACCAACCTCCTTTTATTAAAGGTTATTTTAAACGTTTTGGACTCCTCCTTCGTTACAACTAAATGATCACTTGTTCTGCGTATGTTTTTGTCTGTTAATAATACTTTATTATCCTCATATAGGTACGAAAGTCGGGTCGCGTTGCTTTCAACTACCGCACTTTCAACTACCCAGACCTTCACGCAAAGGATGTTAAAAACTTTAGAGGAGTGTTTATGCGCGATAATTTGCCAAAAGGTCATCCGTGGACAAACGAAAGTGCAATTCTAAATTTGGACAATGAAACGGGCAATGGAACCCATTGGGTGTGTTACAAGAAATACGGAAATCGAGTTCACTATTTCGACTCTTACGGTGATCTACCTCCACCTATGGAGTTACAAAGCTATCTTCGAGGTTGCGACATGTACTACAATTACGAAAACATTCAAGATTATAACACGAACGTTTGCGGCCATCTGTGCCTCAAGTTTCTGTATAAAAGGACCGTACATAAGCGAGCGCCATTCAAATATGTCTCAGACGTTCGTAGTATCGGGAAGAGGTAATATAATTACCACAGGTGCATTATTTCCGACGATTCGACTATCGTCCGAGTATAATTACACACTCGGCCTCGTGGGTCTGCACACCTGCAATTCAGTGCGAAACATTTTTCCTGTCAATAACAAATTCTATTACGATATCGACGACAAAGAAATCACTATACCGTCTGGATGTTATGAAGTCGATGAAATAAATGCCTATATACAAGAGGGAATTTCCAAGGATAACAGTGGCGGTGCTAGTTTGAAAAAGGAATTTGACGAGAGCCGTTTTAAACTCGTGCCGAATAATAGCACGCTAAAGTGCGAAGTGCAATCGATCTATAGAATCAATTTTCAAAAACCTGGAAATATAGGTTCTATGCTCGGTTTTAATCCGCAAATACTAGAAGCAGGCAAGAAACACGTGTCCGACAAGGACGTCGAAATCATTCGAGTATATACCATCTTTGTCGATTCAAACATTACGGCCGGATCTTATCGTAACAACATACCTTGTCATTCGATTTATGAATTTGGATTGAGTGTGGCGCCAGGATATCAACTGGAGTGTACACCCTCACATATTATCTATTTTCCGGTGATTGTGGATGAGATTAACAATATTACATTAAGATTAGTGGACCACGAAGGTCGATTGGTGGACATTAGCGAAGATACATTTACGGTAGTACGACTAGAACTTAAACGAGAAAAATGGGCCTAGATTTTATAACTAGAGGGGGTAGCAGCAGCAGCAGCAGTGAAGATGATGAACAGGATAAACCAAAGTGCAAGAGAAATAATGATTCAGTCGAATGCAATTCGTCTTCGATCACGCCAGCATTAGCTACAACACCACTTTGCAATTCGGATCTGAAATTTTTAACCCGATTAGGATTTACCATACTAAGTCCACAAGATAAGAATAAAAAGTGAAAACAATAGCGCAACAATGTCATCCAAACGTGGTTCTGATAGCAACGGAGATAGTGACGATGTTATTTTTAAACGTGTGCGATATAATACAGAGGGACATAAATTAAATATTTTCTCGAAACCGCGAGTTGATAATTTAATCATTAAGGAGGACTATTACTCTTATCAGCCGTTTACGTTAAATACAAACAATTCGGATATAATTAGAATACAGATTCAAAGTTCAGACATCCTGACCGCTACTTACAGAAGTTTCTTTACGATATCAGGAACCTTTGCCCCGAAAATCGCCGACTCGAAAGATTACACAATCACAAATAATGCAGGTCTATTCCTATTTGAAGATATACAGCTGTTATTCAATGGTCAGATTATAGACAATGCAAAACAACCAGGCTATTTGTCTTATCTCAAAGGCCTCGTTTCCTATACGGCAGACGACGTGAGTGCACTTAGCGCTTCCGGATGGTCACATGATCATATCCAACAGACTATCGACAAAGATAAGAAAACTTTTGTCTATGCCATTCCGCTAAATCTATTTCTGGGATCGTGCGAGGACTACAAAAAAATTCTCGTGCGAATACCACAGGAAGTGGTGCTTATACGGAGCAAGAGTGACGTAAATTGCAGTAAAAGTGCAACTACAGCGGTCGATTTTAATATTACAAAAATTACATGGGAAGTACCTCATGTGACTCTGAGTGACGAAGCGAATTTGCATCTGCTGGAAAAATTACGAGTACAGCCCACTGTACTACTACCATATCGCCGATGGGAATTACATCAGCATTCAGCCCTTCCACAATCCAATTCGACAGTTTTGAAGTCTGCAAATAATGTCATCTTTGTTTTATACTTCCGGTTCCAATTTCTTTACTGTATCAATGACTACGATATTATATATGCCAATTTCGGGGGTGTAAGCTTAATAACATAAAAACAAGTCAACGACCTATGCAGTTCATAATAACATCAATTAAAATCGCAATACAAGTTAAACCATATGTGTCAAGTCACATGGAAAATTAAAGACCTAATCGGTCGTGAAGGCGCAAATTACATGCTAAAACAATATAATATAGTTAGCCTGATGATGACCTTTTAGTCGAGACATGTCGCTGCTGTATTAACCTAGCTCTGCTTTCATTAAATGTGATAGGCGGTTTGGTGTTTTTAATATCTCTCCCTGTTAAACAAATTTGTTTTATCACCGTTTTTCTAAAATTTTCGATCAAACACGGTGTCTACACCTGTCTTATCTAAATGTCTTTTAATATAGGGTGTTTCATTCCAAACAACTACCATCCTAT
The DNA here is from genome assembly GCA_940337035.1 of Agriotes lineatus. Classification (NCBI taxonomy): domain Eukaryota; kingdom Metazoa; phylum Arthropoda; class Insecta; order Coleoptera; family Elateridae; genus Agriotes; species Agriotes lineatus. The sequence continues at coordinate 149,324,571 of OW679198.1, read as the reverse complement.
TTATCTTATCGTATGAGGTCAAAGTACAACTCATAACAGATAGCAGCGACTATTATGTTCAACAGACCTGGTACATCTAAATTAGCATTGTTTCTTATGGAAAGCTAGCACAAAACGGATGGTTTTTCCTGGTTATTGGAGGCCCCCGCAGGCAAGAGTTTAATTAGCGGTACGTGTAAGCCACATTAGGTGATAGCGCACGCTGTTGTCGTTTCATTAGTGGTTGGGAAGTGCTATCGTTATCAATGGAGAAGTTCATCATCATATAGGTACGAAAGTCGGGTCGCGTTGCTTTCAACTACCGCACTTTCAACTACTTTTCAAGGTTATAAGTCCGAAGATATCGGAGTCATCTCGTATATGTCCGAATGTTTGTAGGAGTGGAGCAGGTAGGTAACGAGTAATAAATCAAAACAATATCCACAGTCGTTCGGACATATACGAGATGACTCCGATATCTTCGGACTTATAACCTTGAAAAGTAGTTGAAAGTGCGGTAGTTGAAAGCAACGCGACCCGACTTTCGTACCTATATGAGACATATCCCTCTAATCCTAGTATTTATACGCATTTTAGCCTTATCTCCCACTACCTTTGCTATCGGCACTACTAGGTACACTACTACTACCATCCCCACCAGCACATCAAAATCCGAAATAATAATAACATACAGATATAATGACACATTTATTAGATTAATAATTACATATGATTTATTACAATTTTCACATAAAATACAATCTTAGGCGATTTTAGCGCGCTCCTTATTCACATCCTCTATAAAGATGTCTTTATACAGTTGCAACATTTCCCTCATATAGGTACGAAAGTCGGGTCGCGTTGCTTTCAACTACCGCACTTTCAACTACTTTTCAAGGTTATAAGTCCGAAGATATCGGAGTCATCTCGTATATGTCCGAACGACTGTGGATATTGTTTTGATTTATTACTCGTTACCTACCTGCTCCACTCCTACAAACATTCGGACATATACGAGATGACTCCGATATCTTCGGACTTATAACCTTGAAAAGTAGTTGAAAGTGCGGTAGTTGAAAGCAACGCGACCCGACTTTCGTACCTATATGATGATGAACTTCTCCATTGATAACGATAGCACTTCCCAACCACTAATGAAACGACAACAGCGTGCGCTATCACCTAATGTGGCTTACACGTACCGCTAATTAAACTCTTGCCTGCGGGGGCCTCCAATAACCAGGAAAAACCATCCGTTTTGTGCTAGCTTTCCATAAGAAACAATGCTAATTTAGATGTACCAGGTCTGTTGAACATAATAGTCGCTGCTATCTGTTATGAGTTGTACTTTGACCTCATACGATAAGATAAATAGGATGGTAGTTGTTTGGAATGAAACACCCTATATTAAAAGACATTTAGATAAGACAGGTGTAGACACCGTGTTTGATCGAAAATTTTAGAAAAACGGTGATAAAACAAATTTGTTTAACAGGGAGAGATATTAAAAACACCAAACCGCCTATCACATTTAATGAAAGCAGAGCTAGGTTAATACAGCAGCGACATGTCTCGACTAAAAGGTCATCATCAGGCTAACTATATTATATTGTTTTAGCATGTAATTTGCGCCTTCACGACCGATTAGGTCTTTAATTTTCCATGTGACTTGACACATATGGTTTAACTTGTATTGCGATTTTAATTGATGTTATTATGAACTGCATAGGTCGTTGACTTGTTTTTATGTTATTAAGCTTACACCCCCGAAATTGGCATATATAATATCGTAGTCATTGATACAGTAAAGAAATTGGAACCGGAAGTATAAAACAAAGATGACATTATTTGCAGACTTCAAAACTGTCGAATTGGATTGTGGAAGGGCTGAATGCTGATGTAATTCCCATCGGCGATATGGTAGTAGTACAGTGGGCTGTACTCGTAATTTTTCCAGCAGATGCAAATTCGCTTCGTCACTCAGAGTCACATGAGGTACTTCCCATGTAATTTTTGTAATATTAAAATCGACCGCTGTAGTTGCACTTTTACTGCAATTTACGTCACTCTTGCTCCGTATAAGCACCACTTCCTGTGGTATTCGCACGAGAATTTTTTTGTAGTCCTCGCACGATCCCAGAAATAGATTTAGCGGAATGGCATAGACAAAAGTTTTCTTATCTTTGTCGATAGTCTGTTGGATATGATCATGTGACCATCCGGAAGCGCTAAGTGCACTCACGTCGTCTGCCGTATAGGAAACGAGGCCTTTGAGATAAGACAAATAGCCTGGTTGTTTTGCATTGTCTATAATCTGACCATTGAATAACAGCTGTATATCTTCAAATAGGAATAGACCTGCATTATTTGTGATTGTGTAATCTTTCGAGTCGGCGATTTTCGGGGCAAAGGTTCCTGATATCGTAAAGAAACTTCTGTAAGTAGCGGTCAGGATGTCTGAACTTTGAATCTGTATTCTAATTATATCCGAATTGTTTGTATTTAACGTAAACGGCTGATAAGAGTAATAGTCCTCCTTAATGATTAAATTATCAACTCGCGGTTTCGAGAAAATATTTAATTTATGTCCCTCTGTATTATATCGCACACGTTTAAAAATAACATCGTCACTATCTCCGTTGCTATCAGAACCACGTTTGGATGACATTGTTGCGCTATTGTTTACACTTTTTATTCTTATCTTGTGGACTTAGTATGGTAAATCCTAATCGGGTTAAAAATTTCAGATCCGAATTGCAAAGTGGTGTTGTAGCTAATGCTGGCGTGATCGAAGACGAATTGCATTCGACTGAATCATTATTTCTCTTGCACTTTGGTTTATCCTGTTCATCATCTTCACTGCTGCTGCTGCTGCTACCCCCTCTAGTTATAAAATCTAGGCCCATTTTTCTCGTTTAAGTTCTAGTCGTACTACCGTAAATGTATCTTCGCTAATGTCCACCAATCGACCTTCGTGGTCCACTAATCTTAATGTAATATTGTTAATCTCATCCACAATCACCGGAAAATAGATAATATGTGAGGGTGTACACTCCAGTTGATATCCTGGCGCCACACTCAATCCAAATTCATAAATCGAATGACAAGGTATGTTGTTACGATAAGATCCGGCCGTAATGTTTGAATCGACAAAGATGGTATATACTCGAATGATTTCGACGTCCTTGTCGGACACGTGTTTCTTGCCTGCTTCTAGTATTTGCGGATTAAAACCGAGCATAGAACCTATATTTCCAGGTTTTTGAAAATTGATTCTATAGATCGATTGCACTTCGCACTTTAGCGTGCTATTATTCGGCACGAGTTTAAAACGGCTCTCGTCAAATTCCTTTTTCAAACTAGCACCGCCACTGTTATCCTTGGAAATTCCCTCTTGTATATAGGCATTTATTTCATCGACTTCATAACATCCAGACGGTATAGTGATTTCTTTGTCGTCGATATCGTAATAGAATTTGTTATTGACAGGAAAAATGTTTCGCACTGAATTGCAGGTGTGCAGACCCACGAGGCCGAGTGTGTAATTATACTCGGACGATAGTCGAATCGTCGGAAATAATGCACCTGTGGTAATTATATTACCTCTTCCCGATACTACGAACGTCTGAGACATATTTGAATGGCGCTCGCTTATGTACGGTCCTTTTATACAGAAACTTGAGGCACAGATGGCCGCAAACGTTCGTGTTATAATCTTGAATGTTTTCGTAATTGTAGTACATGTCGCAACCTCGAAGATAGCTTTGTAACTCCATAGGTGGAGGTAGATCACCGTAAGAGTCGAAATAGTGAACTCGATTTCCGTATTTCTTGTAACACACCCAATGGGTTCCATTGCCCGTTTCATTGTCCAAATTTAGAATTGCACTTTCGTTTGTCCACGGATGACCTTTTGGCAAATTATCGCGCATAAACACTCCTCTAAAGTTTTTAACATCCTTTGCGTGAAGGTCTGGGTAGTTGAAAGTGCGGTAGTTGAAAGCAACGCGACCCGACTTTCGTACCTATATGAGGATAATAAAGTATTATTAACAGACAAAAACATACGCAGAACAAGTGATCATTTAGTTGTAACGAAGGAGGAGTCCAAAACGTTTAAAATAACCTTTAATAAAAGGAGGTTGGTAGAGGATTACGACTCCGTGCCCTATGGATATAAAAAACCCAAATTAGATTGATATGTGTGTAGTGTATGATGTAACAATTGTATGTAATAACACCCTGTATATTGTATTATTGTAGCACAAGATGTTGCACTGTAACGCACGTTGCATAATTATAATAAAATGCTTGTAAAACAAATGTGTTTTATTCTAAACCGCATCGAACAAATCATCTCTATATTGATCACCACATCGAATTTGCCCATGAGCCCCTCTGAGGCCTCTCTTACGTGGTCAACAGGTTCAATGAGACTAGCAGCTATTAGTAAGGATAATGTGCAACGAATATACAACTAAATATACGTTATTTGTAACAAATCAAGCGATAATGTATTGGGGTCGGAGATAGCAATGTTAGGCTAGGTCAGGATTGTAAGCAAGAGTTATTTACAGGTAAACTAGTGTCATATGGAGATATGCTTAAGCACTGATTATAACATAATGTGTAATATAGTAGTTATGTTATCTTACCAGAAGGTCGTGATTTGTATGAAACGTGATGACCTAATTATGATATAGATGAACCATGACGTACGAGACGGGTTCTATGAACTTTAGAAATAACTGTCATACATAATTATCTTATCGGACAGTGTGTTTGTTGTCCGTCGTTATTAATAATTATTGAGATAACGTACCGTAGTTAAATTTACTTATTTAAATCTAGGGATTTTTTCTCTAGTTACATGTACCTTATATGTAACACTGCGGCGACACACGGGGAGGGAAAAGGTAAATGCACTTTTAAATGCGCTTTCAACCCCGTAAATGCACCTGAACACCGTAAATGCACTTTTAAATGCGCTTTCAACCCCGTAAATGCACTTTTAAATGCACTTTTAACTGCATACCTGTACACCTATCTTTACCTGTCTACCTGTACTGCGTACCTGTCCTACCTTTTGACCCGGTTCCCACGCTTATCAGGCGACGAGACGACCGTGACCCAGTTCCCACGATGATAAGAGATGACCTAGTTCCCACGATGATAAGAGATGACGTCAGGAGAAGGAGTGGGGGGCATCTCTAGTGGCCTCTTACCTACTCTTAGTAACCGTCGCCTGCGTTGATTAACAAAAACTGACGTTAGTAACAAATTGTAGTAAATTTTTATAACAGCACATACACCAACAGTGCTGTGCTTTGCAATGTTTTCATTATCAAATATTGACTTCAAAAATGTTAAGCTATCAGATATACATATAAGTATGTTTATTTTTAAACAAAAAGTAAGCATATGTTCTAGTAAAACTGAATTATTTATTACCTAGTTTGTTTAGAGAGTTAATTTTTACGACTAATTATGATTACTTTGAAAATGAAATTTACTTCTTATTCTTTTTTTCATTGTTTTCAGATATGCAGAATAAAAAATATCGTTCATTACAAATTCAGAAATGGATATTTCCGTGCTTGCATGACTTCCCATGTTCGGCTTCGCCTAACACGAGAATTTGTCACGCGCGCACGAAGAAATCCTTATTTCCAGACTCGTAATGAAATATACTATTTAAAACATGTACACGTATTAATGTTCGAAAAATACGTAATATCAACGAGATGTGCAGAAGGCAATGAGAAAACAATTAAAGAATCTGTCAAGTGTGATAGTGACGAACAATGTTTTTACGATACAAATTTGACAGTTTTCGAAGTGATGTCTATCTGTCAGTCTGTGAGTCTGTTTCTTCTCTACAGCCCAGACGGTTTAACCCAGCAGTTCTTAACCTCGGGTGGCCAGGGTTTTTGGATAGGTCGAGGTTGTTTATTTTGCCTATCGTTTCAAAACATTTAAGAAACATTGAAAAGTAAATAGAAATGTGTCTTCCAGAAAATGTTCAAATTGAAAAATATATAGTCTGTTCAGTAAACATAAAAACACAAAGTGGCCTTTGATTTCTAGAATTTCACGAGTGTACTTCCAAAATTCATATTTGTCTAGGAATGTACTTACAAAATGTTATTAAAATAAATAGGTTAATGGCGTGACACTTACTTAGCATTTGTCATAAATGTTATAAATAACTACTTTGTCAGGCCATTTTGCAGTCTTTAGCAACTCAATTAACCATTTAAGACTTCAGAGCAGTTTGACTGTAATTCAAATCCCTTTTTGGATATTTTTGTAAGCATAATGATTTTGTAGACCCCTGGTATTATTGTCGCAAATTTGTGGCATTTTGGACATCCCTTCTAGTTTTGTTTTGACAGTTGCATGTTTAACACTTCAATATTTCGAACATTTAAAAATTCAGCCTGTGGGTGAGGCAAGGATGGCTGTGGCTAGCTCTGCGGCCGCCTGCTGCATGTCTAGCGCATTCTGCGCTATGATTGGTTGAGGCGATTTCTCCTCGAGCGCAGGTGGTCGTTGACGACCGTTTGATTATTCAGCCCCGAGCCGTCGAACTAGCAAGTTGAAAATTAAGAGCTGGTGCGGCGCCTCCGCGCTTGACGCGGGGGCGTCGGTCCTTCCGTTTGTGCTGTTTCAGTAAGGCGTTTTATGTGATCATTTAAACTGTGTTACGGAGTTAGTAGAAGAGATGGAAAAGCAGCAATTAGAATATTTAGGTATAACGGAAACGAAAAAAAAGGGGCAGGGTTTAATCAGAATAGCGAAAGGATACTGGTTTCTCTGGTCGGGAATCGAACAAACAAAAAGAGGAAGTGAAGGAGTGGGTCTGATAATAAAACCGGAAAAAATGGAAAATATAGTAAAGGCAAAATTCGTAAACGCAAGGTTGTTAACAGTGGGCGTAAAAATAGAGGCAACAACATGGACAATAATAGTCGCATACGGACCGACTGAGAACGCGGCGAAGGAAGAAAAGGATATATTCTGGGAGAATTTACAGAAAGAAATAGACGTGAGCTGACCAAATATCATCATAATGGGAGACCTAAACGGAAGGGTAGGAAAAGACAACAAAGGCATAGAAAGACACCTAGGGATGCACGGAGAAATAACAAGAAACAACAACGAAAACAGAATAATCGAGTTATGTATTGAAAACGATTTAGTAATAACAAACTCGAAATTTCAACATAAAGAGGTCCACAAATACGCACGAGAAGTTCGCCCAAGACTAGAGAAGTGAATCATAGATTACTTTCTAGTGGGAAAAGAAGACAGCAACCGAATAAAAGACGTAATCGTGAACCGGAAATTGGCAGCTACCATTATCTAGTAAGGATGGACATGAAAATTGAAAGAGAGGCACCAAAAGAAAAAAGAAGACAAGTAATGAAGGAAAGCATTAGAAGTTATCGACTGAAAGAAGAAGAAACGAGAAAAGAGTATCAAGAAATAATACAAAGGAAGCTAAATACAGAACCAAGGGGAAAAGACGCCCAGGCAGAACAAAACAATTTTAAAACGTTTTTTTTTTGCTACCCAGTTGACACAAAAAGACGTTTTCCCGAAACGCATTAGAAGTGTTTATAAATCATTAAATACGGAACACTTTTTCGAGAATTAATTTTAAAATGATTAGTTTTCATTTTTTATTTAGTACCTGGAAATATTTTTTGCCAGTCGATTTTTAAACATTTATAAAACGTATCGCAGTAAAGGAATGCTCAAAACGCCGCGCAACGTATGAAATGTTAACTACGACGTTATTTACGCATGCGTGTTAACATCTCTTTTGGTTGCACGTTGTGTACCCACAAACAAGAAACAACCTCGCCACCTCGCCTGCTCTGCTCGCCATCTTGAGTTGTTTTGTTTAGTGCGCATTTTTGATGGTTTCGTTTGTGTGAGTTTAACTAGTGAAAATAAAAATTAAACGTAAGTATAAATAGCTGGGGTATTTATGAAACACGTTTACTTTAAAGCAGCTTAAGACTTTTAAAGGATACTTTATCTAACATCTTAACCTTACTTTAGTTAATGCCACTGCTTAAAATATAATGAAATAAGGTGCGAATATGTTTAAATACAATTCGAGGGTGTGTATCAACCGTATTTTGTCAGGTGACTGATGGTAAATACTGTAGATACACCATAAAACAAGTAAACACACTTTATTAGTTCGTTACATTCTAAAGCCTGTTTTATTCATATAATGAAATAATATATATTAATCTACTTTTATTTTTTATAACAAAGAAAAATGAACAGTCAAGAAGGAGCCGACGAGCCTGGGACAGCTGCTCCAGCCAGGTCGTGGGAAGATGATGTAAGTCCCATCAGAACTTTTGAGACTATAAATCTTAGCTAAAATTTGCACCCTCTATTGATTAATTAACAGCTATTGACTAGGTTTTACCAAAAGTGTAATTAATATGTACTTATTTTGTTTCAATAACCCAACCAGTTCAAAGTTATCTCCAAACGTCATCTAAGGCGGAAAATAAAAAAGCAGCAATTAATAAAAGCATCCATTTTAAAACAAAAGTTTGAAGCCACCGCATCTAAACTTGGGAATAACTTAACTACAATTTCTGATGTTCAATCTCAAAACAGCGATGTAAATACATCAAACCGGCAAACGAAACGTAAGAGAAATTTACTATAAGAGGTTCAATTAATTTATTTTTTGCACGAACGGGAATAAAACAATAGTTTACTTCCTCAAAACAGGGTGTAAAACGAGCGTTGATTCCCTTCATCATGGAAACTACAACTTTGTTGAACAATCTAAACTTCAAACTGAATTAAATAAAACAATTGCAAACAACTAATGCAAGGATAACTAGTTAAATTAGCAGTAAATTACAAAAGCTTTGAAACCAGTTATTATTGCTAGGTAAAAGTTGTGCCCGTTTGTGCAAAAAATGTTTGTACCGCGGGAGTAAAGTGTGTTTTAGTACCTTGCATGAACTGTACTGCACTAAAACACTCACTTTACTCCCTTGGTGCATAAATAACTATTATTTATATATAGGTACTCGTAATACGTGCCAAATAAAGGTGGTTTAATTTTACAGATACTCACATATCCTCCGTCACAGTTACAAATGAATTACCAACTGATTTTAATCAACTTGAAGATGCAGAATTTGTTATTACATCTAGCTCTGCTAATAATCCCACTAATTATTATAAAGAAGAATTTATATGCTATGAAGCATCACCTTTGCTATTCAGTGAAAAATTAGCCAATTGGGCAGTCACATGTCATATACCGCATGCACACTTAAATGCATTACTATTAATTTTAAGAGAGGAAAATATGGATGTTCCTAAATGTAGTAAAAGTTTACTTTTTTCTACAATTGAAGTTGCCCCAGGTCTGTATAGTCATGTAGGAGTAGAAAGAGGCATCAAATATTTGTTACAAGAAAATAATGTAAAAAGCGTACACCTACCAGAAATGTTTGAACTAAGTTTGAACGTTGATGGTTTGCCATTATCTTCGAGTTCAAATGCAGCATTTTGGCCAGTAATGGCTTTATTAAATAGCAACCTTTCATATTTAAAAGTACCATTTGTAATTGGGACATATTACGGCAGTGGTAAACCAAATAATGTTGACGAGTACTTAAATAGTTGTGTTACGGAATTGCAGTACTTGCATAATGTTGGTTTTGAGTATAGCGGTAAACAGTTTAAAGTTAAGATACTAAATTTGATATGCGATGCACCAGCAAAAGCATTTGTACTATCGGTTAAAGGACATAACTCGTCGCATGGTTGCAACAAATGTTACGTCGAAGGTACTTTTGGTAATAAATCAATGAGTTTCCCTAATCTTAACTGTAAATTAAGAAATGATAATGAATTTCGCCTTAAATTAGATGAAGATTACCATAAAGGAACTTCTCCTTTAGAAAAGTTGGAATATTTTGATATGGTGAAAAACGTACCACTGGATTACATGCATTTGGTATTGTTGGGCATTTGTAGAAAATATATTTCTTTATTAATAAAAGGTAAAATGGGAACTAGATTATTAGCCTTTAAATAGGAGCTTATGAATAGTAAATTACTAAAAATAAAACCTCATATACCTGACAATTTTGCAAGAAAACCTCGTGATATTTACTGTATTGATCGATGGAAGGCTACTGAGGTAAACGGTTAAAGTACATTTTACAATAATTTTTAGTTGATGTATTTTTAACCCTTGTAGGTGCGACAGTTTCTACTTTATACGGGTTGTTATGTAATGAAAGATATTCTAAATGAACATCAATATAATCATTTCATGTGTCTCCATATTGCCATAAGGACATTAGCAACTCCAGATTTATGTCAGAGAGTTACATATAATCACAATGCAAAAGAATTACTTCGTTATTTTATAGAACACTATCGAGAGTTTTTCCCAGATGAAGACATTACATATAATTTGCATTCGCTAATTCACCTAGCAGATGATGCTTTTATTTATGGTCCAGTAGATTCTTTTAGTGCTTTTCCATTCGAAAATCACATGCAGGAGTTAAAGCGATGTGTTCAAAGTGGTAACCTTCAGTTGCAACAGTTGGTGAAACGAATATTTGAACAAGAACAGCATAGAACCAATAAAAACAAACCGTTTCCAAATTTAGTGCCATCTAAGAGTGAAGATGATTTTGTTTTATGTCCCTTTAAATTTGACAAATATTATGAAAAAATAGAAACTGCAAAGACTACCATTAAGAGAAAATATCCTGACTGTTTCTATATTTTAAACGATGATGCCTCCTTAGTGAGAGTGTATTACATCTGTAAGAATAATGGAGATAGTGAAATTCAGTTAATTGTAAAAAAAGTGCTGCAGGCAGAAGCATACTATAACCTTGGCACTATAGACTCCAGATCGTTGGAAATTTTTCATGCAGATTCAGGAATGTCCGATTTTCTTATTGTGTCTGCAAACATTATTAAACAAAAATGTATGCAATTACTACAGGAAGATGGGACAAGCATATACCTAACTATTATTAACCAATATCATTATTACACACCAATTGATAATGATGAATAGGTATCGTAAATGAATATCTGCAAGTTGGAACAATAATTTTAAAATTTATTAAAACAGGCTCTTTTTCAGATTTGCTATGCTGTAGTAACTTTTGACGAATCTTCGACGGTCGAAGCAGTTCCAACAATATGGTTGAATGATGCCAGGACAATGTGCTGGTGGCCACCAAAAAACAAAACAAAAAATATTTCAAATTTAATAAAATTCGCTGCAGTACCTAATTCTGATTCTTGGGAGTCTCATGATGTCAGTGTTATTAAAATTTATGGTAAAAATTCCAGACAAATTAAAAATTTATTTTCTTATTTTTTAAATTGGCTTTTTGTTGTTTTACCTACAATCTTGCCTTTTAATTAATTTGTAAAGTGTAATTTTAGTTTTGTTTATACTATCATTGAATTCTGTCCACAGATGATGTAAGTAATGCACGATGCAAAGTCGATAGAATAATCAAAGAGCTATCATCGGCATCAAGTGATGAATGTTTGGGAAGGGGACAAAGAAAAGTAAAACCAAAAGCCCTTGGTGATCAATTTGTTGGTATTGATTTATATGAAATTCCTTATGAAAGCAAAAACTGTGCAATATCTTTAGAATCTCCATTAAAATCTGCACAAGGTATTGTATATTTTTTGTATTAATCAAAGTGATGAGCTTATGTGGATATGGCTAATCGTTAATATAAAACTTAATAAACTTAATTCCATTTATTGCAGGACAGCAAGCAAAGCCTCCCATCAATTCAACAGAAACATTATCGATATCTGAAACTATTGATGCACCAGTAGCAAGTAGGTGCATTTTAAACGTTTTATATTTTTAATGTGTTATAGAAGATATAAAGCATTATTTTACTTTTCAGTTCAGTCAAATGAAGGCAATGTGATTTTCCAGTACGAAATAACTACCCCCCAGCCTACGCTTAATGATATACACAAAGCAGTCGAAACTGGATTCACCTCCGTTATAAAGGAATTGGCAAGCATTCAAGAGAAGTTAAAACAACAGTGTGCAAGAATTTCGGCAATGGAAAATAAAATAAAAAATTTCACTAGGCCTTCTACTCCCCCTAATGCAATTCTTGGTGATGTCACAGGTTTGCCACTTGCCGAAATCGGGCAATTAAAGGAATTTGAAAACAAGCTGTCTGATGCAGAATTTTCCAATTCTTTTGTGAGTATTATCGTAATTGACTCTTTTACAAGTTCTAAGATACTTTTCAAAGTATGACATAAAATTACTAAATAATTATTTATTCCTTTGTTCTAGAATAACCAAATGAAATTACTTCGAGGAGGAAAATCTGATGAATTTATTAGGAGGATGTTGGCACATTCATTTACCAATAATTTGGCGGCCATTAGTTCGTGGACAGGCATTCGAGGCAGTTTTGAGATAAAATCTCTAAAGATTATATTAGCAATAGAAGGTATTATAGTTTAAAAATCTTGTTTAAGGTTTTATTTCTTCATTCAGAGCGGCTGTTAATTTTAACGACAATATTGTGTTTGCAGTCTTTTTAATTAAGTAATTTTAAATCTGACGTAGACATTTTAATTTGCATTACAGGTGTAGCACGGACATATCATCCAGACATAACCAAGAAAGAGGTTAAAGACTGTGTGGCGTTATGGTTTCGGAATGCTAATCAAAGGCTAAAGCGAGATAAACCTAAAGATGAGATGTAATTATTATTAACATTTGTGTAACATATGTATTGCAGGGCTTCCAGTTCAGTCGTTTCTTGTCATTTTTTAAATTGAAATTTATTTTTGGTCACTTGTACTTTTTAAAATACCATTTATTTCTAACGTTAGATATTTTTTAAATATGGTTCCAAATGTATACAGGGTGTTTATGTTTTAATGAGCAGGATTGTGCCAGAATGTAGAACATGTCTGTTTTCTCAAATTCCAATTTTTAAGGGGCGTACTGGCCCCTGAAAGGTGGCCTCTAAAAATAGTTTTTTTTTGTGAATAAGGAAACCCTTGACCGACTTGGATGAAGTTTGGTATATAAATTAATCGAGGGAATCTACACGTACATCAAGCAGTAATTTGTTTTGTTTTTAAAAACACAAGAATAATTTTTTAAAGAGAATTTGATTCTACAACCGATTGTAATAAAATCTTAAAAAAGTTACAGTAGAAAAACTAAGTCAAATTACTGCTTGACGTAAGGTGTAGATTTATTTATATAACAAGCTTCATTCAAATCGGTCAAGGATTTCCTTAAATATTCACAGAAAACTATTTTTAGGGGCCACCCTTCAGGGGGCCAATACGCCCATTAAAAATCAGAATTTGATAAAACAAAAAAATACCAGGTCACTTTATTTTTTGTGTTCTACATTCTGGCGCAACCCTGCTCATTAAAACGGAAACACCCTGTATAATATTTTATGTTCTTGATAACGTTCAATAAATTATTTTTGCAACGTTTTCATATTTATTTGTGACTTTACCACTCACATTCATGATTAAACTGTATGGTGCTGTTTAAATAAGTGATTAAATTCACAGTAGCTTCGGATTATGTTAAGAGTGCCGATTTCCGAAAAGTATTTCTTAAGAATTCAGTGTTGCCAAAAATGTGTTAGTTAAGATTTAGATAATTCCACTCGTGTGCTTTGCACTCGTGAAATTACCATCTTAACTGGCACTCGTGAAATTACCATCTTAACTGGCACTCGTAAACTTCCACCACAATTTAATCGAAAAATCACGCTCACTCGTGGTATTATTTATGTAAAAAGTAGTCAGATAATCATATTTTTTACAAGAAAATTTATTGGAAGCCCTGGTACCTACGTTTTATTTTTGCAAAATGTGTTTTTTTTTTTGATAAATATATGTTTTATTTTTGAAAAATTTGTGTTTAATTTACATTTGTATGAGGATATTTTTTATTCTAAAAAAATAAATCTGTAACTACTAAAACATTTTTAAAATAATTTAAAAAATCGTTTTTTAAATGACTAAAATAATGACTTTCAACACATTAAAAACAAATTTGCAATGTTATCTAATCGTTTTATGTATGTTTTTACTAAACGTTATATAAACGATTACAAAATGCTACATAAAAACGATTTTTGAAACATTTTTGTAACGATTTTGAAATGAAACGAGGTAGTAGGACATTTGCCGTTTTTGTAGCATATTTTAAATGGTTTTGTAACGAATTTAAAAACGTTTCATTGACACAAGAAAACAATTCTGTAATGTTAATAAAACAATTTTGTTCTGCCTGGGCGTAGAGAAAGAATGGAGCTACTTAAAGCAAAGCATACTAGAGGCAGCAGTAGAAAGCTGGGGAGCAACAAAAGTAGTTAATAAGGATATACAGAAAACAGCTTGGTGGACAGAGGAAATAAAAGAAAAAGTAAGACAAAAGAAAAATATTTGGAAGATATACCTACAGACTAAGACCAGGGAAGACTACGAAAAGTACAAAAACAAAAGAAAGGAGGTAAAAGAAGTAGTAAATAGGGCAAAACAAGAAGAATGGGTGAAATTTGGAAACAGAATGAAAGACAACTTTAATGAAAATCAAAAGTTATTTTACAGTTCACTAAAACAACTAAGGAACAAACGAACCAGCACATTAAAAAACATTAGAGATAAACAAGGTGAATTACTTACAAAAGAAGAGGACATAATGAAAAGATGGGTGCAACATTTCAAGGAGGTGTTATTAGGAGACAACGGCGAAGAAGAAGAAAATGAAGGCAAAAGCGAAAATGAACAAAACAGCACAACGACGAACGACGATGGAGGCATCGAGTATATAACCAAAACGGAATTAGAGAAGGCAATACAAAAGATAAAACTAGGAAAGGCAGCAGGGATAGATGGGATAACACCGGAAATGATAAAATACATAGGGGAGTCAGGAAGGGAAAGGAATGAAAGGATATTAAGCCTAATGAACAACATGATAAAAGCAAAGAGAACCCCAAAAGATTGGCAGACGGGTGTAATAATTCCACTGTATAAAAAAGGTGATATAAGAGGATGTGACAATTACAGAGGAATCACTTTACTAAGCATACTGGGCAAGAATATGGGAAACCAAATTAAGAGAAAAACTAGAAAACACATTAGAAGACAGTCAATGTGGCTTTAGAAAGGGAAGAGGAGTACAGGATAACCTATTCATACTACGGCAAATCAGCGAAAAGGCAATAAGAAAGGGGAAGAAAGTGCATCTATGCTTTATGGATCTTAGTAAGGCTTTTGATCGAGTTAGAAGAAAAGACATGGAAAACACTATTAAATAGAGCTGCAAGCGCAACGGAGATAAAGATGGCCAAAGCACTATATCATAAGACGGCAAATGTAGTGAGAACCAGACACGAGGAATCTGAGGAGTTTGCCACAACGAGAGGCTTAAAACAGGGTTGTGTACTAAGCCCATTTTTATTCGCAGTAATTATGGATGAAATAGTTAAGGAGAGTAAGAAGGAGACAAGGAAATATAACGTAGGGAGGTGGAGAATGGAAAAGGTGCAAATGTCCGAATTACTATATACAGACGACATGGTGATTTTAGCAGGAACAGAGAAAGAACTGCAGGAAAACATAAACATATATAATAGGGAAATGCAAAAGGCAAACATGAAAATTAACATAGAAAAGACAAAGACGATGGTTATAGCAGCAGAAGAAAGAAGGCACAGTATTACAATAGAAGGGAATAAAATAGAGCAAGTGTACAAATTCAAATACCTAGGGTCATATATCAGTAACAACGGAAAGATAGATGACGAAATAAATGAGCGTGAAGCCGTTGTAGGAAAAACTATCAACGCTATAACACTTTTCTGAGAAAAGCGAAAATACCGAAAGAAACCAAAGTGGAAGTAGTGAAAAAAGTAGTGTACCCGGCTCTAGTGTACGGAAGTGAATCGTGGGTGGTCACAGATAAACAACGAAGTATGCTGACAAGCACAGAAATGAGATTCTGGAGAAAAATAGAAGGAAACACAAGAGAAGACAGGATTAGGAACACAACGTACAGAGAGCAGTTAGGTGTAAAGGCAGTGAACGAAGTGATACAAGAAAGGCAATTAGGATGGCTAGGACACGTGTATAGAATGGAGGAAGACTGACTGGTGAAACAGACTTTTGAAGCAAGACCAGGTGGAAAGAACAGAGTGGGAAGACCGAGGAGGACGTGGGCAGAAGAGGTGAGAAAGGCAGTACAGCAGAGGGGATTAGAATGGAACACAGCGAGACAAAAGGCACAAAATAGAAAAGAATGGAAAAAGTGGTGCAGAAAAACTCCAGACAACGAAGACTGACAACCAATCGACACCAAGCCTTACACCTTACGGTAGAAAGGCTCAGGATTATGTATGTATGCATGTATGTATGTTAAACTGTGTTTGCCTTTTGGAAGTTCCAAGAGGGAAGTGATTGAGTGTGGTCGTATGGTGGCGCCCATTTCTTTAACAATACACAGTATATACCTTGACTCGCTTGCCCTGCGGCGTACCGTTTTGAACCACGCCCATCTCCCTGAGCGCTTTCGAGCCGAGGCCTTTAGCCTGTTTTAACGATTTCTCAGGGTGGGCGTACCCCATTTCCCGGATTTGTTTAGCATCCGATACTCGCCTATCAGCGGGTGTCGTAAGGACAATTTAATACCGTAACAACTTTTAAATATATTAAACAAATACTGTGTTGGATACTATTGATGTAGCGTTTATTAATAAGGTATTTTTATTACATTTTATAATAGTTCTGGCAAGGATTTCCAGAATAATATGTACTTTGACACTGAAATAATGAGGTTTATTGTTTGTTTGTTAACAGACAAGGTAGAGGTATGCAGAGTACCAGGTACCTTAGACACCGACTGCTTTAGTCATATGGTCAAAGTCCTACTTAGAATTTTGCCTAGACTAAGGAGTTCCAAACCTAGCATGGGATCTTTTACATGGTACACATCGTAGTAACATGAGACCCACGGCTTTAAATCACTTCCGAATGATAGCATTCTGTAGAAGATTTCATCTGCAACAAATTTCAAATCAGTTTATAGTTTTAAAGGAAGTAATGTGAGCAGTAATGTACAAAATTTTAGTGAATCTATAACGACACAATTGATATTTTAAATATGACGCAAATAACAACGAGGAAATAGTTTCGGCAATTGCAAAAATAAAACCCAAAAAATATGTTGGACATGATTCAATACCAATATATATATTTAAAGGTTGTTCCAATATATTAAACTACCCCCTTCTTATAATTTTCAATAAAATAATTGCTACTTCTACATATCCTGCTGCATGGAAGACAGCCAAAATTTGCCTAATTTATAAGAGCGGCCAAAGATACCATGTAACAAATTATAGACCAATTTCTATATTACCAGCGGTGTCAAAAATTTTTGAATCTATACTTCACTCTCAAATATTTAATCATGTTAAAACACTTATTTGCGATAATCAACATGGGTTTTTGCCTAAACGTTCTACAGTAACAAATCTATTGCACTTTACGCAGGATGTATCTGAAGCCATAGATGAAAATTTACAGACAGATGTAATATATACGGATTTCGCAAAAGCATTTGACAGAGTGTCTCATAATGTGCTTTTGTCGAAATTGAGAATGTATGGATTTTCAGATAGTCTTGTACATCTAATTGAATCTTATCTTGTTGACAAAATTCTATATGTTGTATATAATAGTTGTGAATCACATAGATATTTTGTTATTTCCGGAGTTCCCCAGGGTGCCAATTTAGGCCCTCTGCTCTTTTTGTTGCTAATAAACGATTTGCCCAATGTTTTGCAATATTCTAAATCATTACTGTTTGCGGATGATTTAAAAGCATGGACAAACATACAATCAGTTCAAAACTACATTGAATTACAAAAAGATATTGACAATTTATATTTTTGGAGTAAAAAAAATCAACTTTATTTTAATATTGCTAAATGTTCTTATTTAACTTTCTCTAAAATACATACAAATTACCAATTTGATTATACTATGAATCAGGAATCACTTAAAAAAAATGAAACAAGACGGGACTTGGGCGTTATGTATGATTCAAAGTTGTCTTTTAATTTTCATATAGAAAATTTAGTTAACACCACATACACAGCCCTTGGATTTCTAATAAGACAATCACAAATGTGTTCCAGTCGGAATACCCTCACATACCCGCTGCAATCAAATATTTTATCTTCCACCCTCGCGAACAAATTCATTAATAAATTCACCAATTTATAGAATATGTAAATATGCAAATATTGTAAGTGAATATGTTAATTTTTTTAACCTCAAAATAAAGATATTTTTAAATATCTGTAAATATGCTTTAAATTTACCGAGAGTTGAGGCTGATATTGGGGCGAGGCATATTTAAGTTTTAGCTTAGTACTTTAGTTGTAATCTATAACTTACTCTATAATTTAGTTTTAATCTAGCTTACTATGTTTTTTTCTTTTTAAGTTATTTAACAATTTTTGCTATTGACTTTACTCTGATAGCAAACTGTAAAGTTGTCTTTTCTTTCATTGTTTTTCTAATTATTGTTGTTTTTCTCTTAATTTCTGCGTTTGAAAACTGGCCTATACTGATGTTAATTATTTAAAATGTAGCCTGTCATTGGCATTAGTGGTTGGCTACAATAATAAATCTGCATTTGTTTATTTTTGAAAAGCTCACCGGGACCGGTAATCGAACTCGCGACCCTTAGATCAGTAGTCAGGATGCTTACCACTGAGCTACCGACCCCGGTATGGGGTTTATTAATTGTCATTTTAAAATTCAAAGTCGCTTTTATACAGGTGTAGAAATCTTTGCAAAAACAAAATACCGAACTCCTAACACAAAAATTGTACGTACCTATATGCCAACTTCAAAAACATGTAAATGTTTTTGTGTTTGTCGAATGGCCTATAGGTACTCGGGTTAGAAATCAGAGCTATTTTTAATTTTTACAGGGTAAATTAGGGTCTACTAAAGTCATAATTTGATAGCAATAAGAAAGCTTTAATTAATGAATGGCATAGTTAAAGGGGTTATGAAATAATTTTGACAAAAAATTAAAGCTACGTTTTTTTAACCACCTTGTGCCCTGTGTCATATTAGGAAAGCCAAATAATTTTTTGTTCAAATGTCATAAAAGTGACAACTGATGAAAGTCGGCTGCTCCTTAGAGGCACATGGGGGCTAGCCTCTCAACCGTCAACAGCCTGTGTGGATTAGAAAAAAGTAACTGTTCTATAATTGAAAATACGAAGATTGTTCAAATGAAAAACGTTTGGAGGCTGTAGCATATCTAGTAACTCAATTTAAAAAAATCGTTATTAATATTAAGGTATGAGTCTCACTGTTGTACCTACTAATTCTACAGATTCCTTGCTGGTAAAATTCTTGCTGCTGACGAAACTATTTTCTAATGGCATTCTGCACTTCTTCCTCCGAAGTGAATTGCTGCTTCTTTAGTGATGGTTTTAATGGAGTAAAGACATACACTTTATGATAAGAAGTGTATGAATAATGGAATGGACACTTTCTACACTGATGCTAATTGTTTCAGAAAGTTATCTGACTTTAATGTCTCTCTATTTGCACGTAAAGCAGTTTCCGTACGCCTCACATTTTCGTCTGAAGTTGCAACTTGAACATGTCCTGGATGAGTCAGGTATTTAGTCAACTCTTTTCATTGTCAAAGTTTTCTGCGGCACAAACTACTGTCGTATGAGAAAAATTATAGTCACCAACGACAGCTTTCATTCTCTCATGGATTTCTAGTTTCTGATGTTTTTCGGTGGCTAAAAATTGAATAACAGTACGCATATTATCTTTGGACGAATTTTCTGTAGTAAACGCCATTTCCAAGCTCTATAAAAATGCATACAAAGAAGCAATCGCAATTAAATTTGACAGACACCTCACTAATACACCAATAAACAATTTCAATAACCTCATGCAAGTGCCATGATGACCAACTCGCGCCTACACCATCTTAACGTGTTTCTATTGCACAATCCTCGTGTATTTTATCTATCCTACCTTATAATATAACAAGGTTTAAGTAATTAGATCGGGAGTTAGCTATTCGATGCCGATTAAAGCACGTAAAACAACATCCACGAAGTATGTCAACATATGAGTTATGTGTCAACAAAACCTGCTCGTATCAATGGCGGCTGACAGCTGACGAGGGCGAACATATATGGCAATTATGGGCGAAAACGCTGAAGCAGCAGAATTGAGGTAAGCAGTTTCAGTATGATGCGAAGGCTAACTACTGCGCTGTATCTGAGCATTTAGTAAACTGGAAAGCTTATTATGAAACATACTGCTCCCGAAATGTAATGCAATCCGATCGTAAAGGAAGCTTCCTATAAGCAATGTTGTGCTATGTATATTTTGTTCAAATAGATCATTTATGTAGATTAGAAATAAAACTGGACCTAGCACTGTCCCTTGGGGAACACCGTGTTTTATTGTTAAGAAATTACTAAAATGTTTATTTATTTCAATGCATTCTTTCCTGTTTTTAAGATAACTGCTCATCAGCTGCTGTGAAACCCCCCTAAATCTGTAGTTTTCCAGCTTATTTAGAAGTAAATTGTGATTTACGGTATCGAAGGCTTTCACGAGGTCTAAAAAAACACAAGCGGAAGGCCTCGTCTCGTCCAATGCTGTGGTGATTTTACGACTTAAAAGCGCAATTGCATCTTCGGTTGATTTATTTTCGCGAAATCCAAATTAATTTTGAGATATTATTTGATGTTTATCCAAGAATTGAATTATTCTATTTTTTATAATGATTTCAAACATTTTAGAAATGTTTGATATAAGTGATATTGGACTATAGTTTTCCATAAGCTCACGATTACCGCTTTTGAAAAGGGGCTGCACAACTGCTGTCTTGAGGTCATCCCGAAAAATTCCATTCTGTATAGATTTATTTATTAAAATGAATAAAGGTTTCGAGATCAAATCACTGATACTTTTTAGTGACTTGGCACTAATGGAGTCAAGTCCTGCAGATTTATTTGATTTCAAATTTTTAATTGTTGATTCAACTTCAATTTGGTCTGTGGGACGCAAGAAGCAGGTTTGCGAGTGTGTTTTTGTTTGTGAAATGTCTCATTGTGTACTCGTCTCAATCTGTACCACTCTCCCCTACACTTTTTTAACTACCTATTTTATTGATATGTCAATTTGACAGTTGTAAATTCCGAAGTCCTTTTCGACTAAATTTCGAGTTACAAGAGGCCACTATGCAAAAAAAATTAGTCATACATTTTTTTGATGAATTTGCAGTTTGATTAAAGAGGGCGAATGAAAGAAATTGACTTTCAAAAGGTGTTGTACACGTAGTTTTTTGCATAGTGATCTCTTATAGCTCGAAATTTAGTAGAAAAGGACTTCGGAATTTACAACTGTTAAATTGACATTTCAATAAAATGGTTAAAAAAAGTGTACTTTTTTCACGATTTTTGCGTTAAAAAAAGTGGTAGGTACTTATTTTTAATATGATTTTTCGTTAAAAAAGACGATTTTCATGATCACTGTGCAAAAAACAGCTATTAATCCTAGGAACTAAAAGTGTTGCTTAGCAACATACATGGTTATTCTAATAACCGTGAGCAACATACACTTCCTGTGACAATAAGAGAAAAGTCAACAATGACAGATTTCGTATTGAAAGTAAAATGACTTATAAGACGGTTGCACAAAAATAAAATTGTTGAATCTATACTACCTTGAAAATAGTATTTTAAATTGAATAACTTTGTTCGGGGTATGGATATTAAAAAAATATATACTATTGTCAGATTGTAATTCAGTTAATTCATTTTAAGCAGACTATACTTTCATGGAGTAGGTCAGTAGGTCATTTGCACTTGATTACATCAAGTGATAACTGATAAGGCAACGATGCAACGCATTATTTAATATGGCGAGGTTGTTTGCATGTAGGGCGTAGGTACTTGTTAATCATCGATGCTGTAATACAGATGAAGGCGGTACCAGCGGTATATCTGTAACATAACCTAAAATGTGATAAACTGGCAATTTACTAGCTAGATTCGTGTGTCAAACTTCTTAATTGGATGCAGCACATGCATCTGGTAGATTCGGTACAATTTTAAAATAATCTAGATGTAGATACTAGCCACCTGTATTTTCGATCGTGTTTGGTATGTATAGCCTGTAACGTTAACAATATTTGTAAATATCTATATTTCAATAAGCAGCTGATGAAAAAGCTCTTTTGATTTGAATATTATATTTCAGAACCACAGCAAAACTTCCAGTGTAGCATCTGCCACAATAGTGATGACGTGATGAAGTGTCTTGTATAATTCAGCCGATTTAAATCACAGGCTTCAGGTAAGCATGTAAATAATTAATAGTATTAGCTTCTTCAGTAATAATTTGTTACATTGTATAAAGTGTTAACATTTGCAAAGTTGTGATATAATGAAGGTTCTTCTTCTTTGGGCGCTACGGTCCTTGTAGGACCTTGGCCTGCTCAATGACCTTTTTCCATTCTTCTCTGTCTAGGGCCTTTCTTCTCCAAGTTCTTATTCCCAGTTTTTTTAAGTCATTTTTTACGTCTTTGCTCCACCTTTCCCTTGGTCGTCCTTGCTTCCTCCTACCCTCTGGTTTTCTTTCGTATGCCATTTTTGGCGCTCTATTGTTTTCCATTCTTGCTAAGTGTCCCAGCTATTTCAGTCTGGTGTCTTTATTGTCATTACTATGTCTGGGTGTTCGTACAAGTTTTTTAGCTCGTGATTCATCCTTTTTCTCCATTCTTCTCCTTTTATTGGTCCGTATATTCGTCTTAGTATTGTCCTTTCAAAGATGCATAGATTTTTTTGATCTTCCATTTTTAGCACCCACGTTTTGCTTCCATATGTTACTATTGGTTTAACAATTGTTTTATATATTCTTTTTTTGATGTTGCTTGATGTATTTCTTGATTTAAATAAGTCTTTGTTTTCAGCTGCTATTTTTGTTTTTATTTCTTCGCTTGTTTTGTTATTGTTTGTAATTGTGCTTCATAGATATTTAAATTCTGAGACTTCCTGTATTGTGTGATTATCTATTTGTATATTGTTTTGTTCTCTTCTTATATTTCTTGTGTTCAGCATGTATTTGGTTTTTCCATAGTTTACTATGAAATGTATATTATGACATTTATAGTTATTTTATACAGGCCGCGAAATGCAAAACCGGGATGTGCAAGTAAACACATAAATGATAAAAACGGGGTTAGGTTCCATAAACTAGATTTATTTATACTATGCAACCTCAAAAAATTCAAACATTTTCGGCAGAAACGCTCGAGAAGACAGTAAAGCTTGAACTAAAATTCCATACGTAAAATAAGTCTGCCACTTGAATGTAGAGCTCGAATGTCCATTTGTTTATTCAAATTATAATTTATTTCAGGTTCGATTTGGTAATAAGAGATTCAAAGGAGTAGGCTCGATAAGTGTGTTTACAAGTTCGTGATAAAGAATGACATAAACCGCATACGTCTGCTTTAATTAGTATGTGAAAGTTGAAACAGTTAACGTTGGCAATTCCATTCGCCAACGCGCGAATGGCAAAGCAATTCGCGAACGACAAAGAAAAGGGAGCACATAAGTGCCCCGCATAAAATCAAATCAGCGAAACGCAAATCCGCGGACGGCAAGGTTTGTCTGTATTAAAAACCGAAAATAAAAGGAATATTTGCATATTTCATAATTAAAATTTTATGAATTGTACATGTACAGTCGTGTGCAAATAAATCTGGGACAATGGTTTCTTCATGTGTAGGTTAAGTTGAGAATTGAAGAATACCTCCATGGATTTCCTGCTACCAGAAAGAGTTACATATTTCATTTACCTGTCAAAGTATAATGTAACTCTTTCTGATAGCAGGAATTCCATGAAGATATTCTACAATTCTTAAATCAATTTACATGTGAAAAAAACATTGTCTTGTGCATCTCTTTCCCCTAGCTAGCAGTAGAGAACATGGGAATTGTATGTATACTGCGGTTGTTTATTAAGGTAAAACTTGTCGTTCAATTGTTGCTTACCTGCTATGCGAGAAACAGAATAAATCTATTTGTTTCTTAACTGTGATGCCGTTAAACTTTAAACTCAACATTCTCGTTGTAACATAATAATGTTGCTTATACCTCTTTGTTTATAACCGTTATAAACTACATCTAAAAATATTAGAAAATGTTGATAGTGCCTAAACCATCTTATAGAATTCTGAACACATAACTTGATTTCATGACAACTAAGTATGGCATTTGACAGGAAATAATGCATTACGAAGGTTAAAAGAATGATGTACTAATCTTACTTCACACATGTGCGGTTATGACGTTAGGAAGAAGATCGCTGAGACATACTGTATGTTCATTTGACTTTTGCGACTTAAAATCACCTCCACTCAAGCTATAGCCTGGTCTCGAAAGTGGTGAGCGCGCGCATCCCTAAGGGTCAGTGAGAACATTTCTAAGGTGCGCGAGATTATTCGTAATAAATTAATAAATTTCTATTACCAAGGCATAATTTTCATTTTTAAAGTATTCTATTTTAATTTTCATTATCGTCTTTTATAATATTTTTAAGTTACTCTCTTTTTGTGATTATTTAAAAATATACTAAATTTTTTAAAACTGATTTTTAATTCTGGGGTGCGCACTAGCTCTGCAACCTAAAGTGAGAGTGCACAACCAAAAATGTTTGGAGACTGCTGGTATAGAGGATTAATATACTTGTTTTTTTTAAACACAAAATCTTGTGATAAAATGCTAAAATTCCCACTATGTAAGTATTTTTGTATATTGGTAATGGTACATAAAATTAAATATGTATTAGTCGCACCTCTTCTTTTGTACACATATTCATTACTTTCAACAGTTTGTCATTTGCTTGTTTTTTCGCATTCTTCACATTTGTGTTAACTTTTGCTTTAATTCTTCTTCATTTACAATCTTTGCAGTTGCAGTTGTTTGTTTGGAATATCTGCCAATTTGTTTCAAATTTAATAGGTTGCTAGCGTAATACGCCCGTCATTTAACAGGAAGGTAAGGGACCATCCTTAACTGTTTCAGCCCCAAAGGGTTTTTGACTACTTTCAGTGTTTCTTCTTCTACCACTTTAAGCGTCTCCTAGACGCTGGATGGTGCACCTATTTTCAGGACTTTTCCAGCGTACAGCTGATTGCAAATAAAACTGGGACAGCTAATATGTAATATTGTAATATAATAATAATAATGACTTTATTCATTTTGTTTGTACAAAAATGAATCTCGAGGCGAGGTTCAGCAAACGCTGCTCTACCACCTAACCTTGGAAAAAATAAATGTTATTATATGGCTTACAGCCTAAGGAGTTTCGTGTGTTACCGCAATATTAAAAACATAAAAATTACAACTACTACAAAAAATTGCAAGTATGTTATCTCGGCAGACTAGCGAAAATAGAATAAGCAGTCAACTTATGTTTTGCAGAGAAAGGAGATGCATTCTATATTTTCTCTTGAATTCCACAAAACTTAATAAAAAGTATTCAGGTTTGAGCGAGTTAATTACTTTAGACATTTGATAAGTGCAACAAGATTTATATTTCTCAGTTCTATGGGAAGGTATGGTGACAAGAGATGTAGGGCGAAGATTCATATTGATATTAACATTAAGTGAAACAGACCTAAAATCAATTTTTGAATACAGATAAGTAGGACATCTATCACGATATATCTTCATGAACATACATGCTGCATGAAGCAGTCTCCTATTGTGAGTAGACAACCAGCCCGCATCCTTGAGCTTGTGTGACACACTATCATACTTTCTCACTCCAAAGCTGTAACGCAGATACGATCGCTGCACTTGTTGTAATTTATTTTTTTCTACAACGCTCAAGCAAGGCCCAAATACCACATCACAGTAACTCAAATGGGAAAGCACGAGTGAATCACACAGCACAGCTTTAGTCTTAGTTGATAAAAAATGTCTATAGGGATACAAAGCTTTAAGTGAGCCATAAGATTTTTTAAGAATTTGTACGTGTTCCGAAAAATTAAGCTCCTTATCAATAGTCAAGCCTAAATTCTTAATGACATCAACCACAGCAACAGACTGGTTGTCCACAACAACAGAAACGTGTGGAGAGACAGCTCGCCTAAGATGAGGTGGTCCAAATAAAATTACTTGAGTTTTCGAGGCATTAATTTCTAAGGAGTGATTTCTAGATGTTTCTAACAGAGTCTTTAGATCATTATTAATTTGAGAACAAGCTAAAAGAACGTCTTCATCTTTGAAGGATAAATATATTTGAGTGTCGTCTGCGTATTGATGAGATGAACAGAATTGTAACTGTTTAGCAAAGGTAGCTGTGTAGATAGTATATAGTAAAGGACCCAATATGGAACCCTGGGGCACTCCTGACTTCAATCGCAATATGAAGTACAATAACATATTAAATACTCGTAATTATGTTCCTCTCCTTATGCTTCTATCTTTAATAATATTTTATGTATTCACCTACGGAAATATAAGTTAGAGAAAGTTTCACACGTTATTAAAAACGCAAAAAGTAGTCTCAAGACTTGTCCCACTTTTATTTGCAATCAGCTGTACATACATCAAACAAGTAGAGACACTCATTTCAAATGTTGAAACCTGTCTAGAGTGCCTGGGACAGTAACTCGGGGGGTATTTCTAAGCTTGACCGTCAGATGGCAGCACAAAGTTGTACCAATCAGCACCAGGTACTGCCTCTTCTACCAATCATGATGTGTTCAAGTAGTTGCGCCATCTGTTAGTATAATTGGAACGTACCCCCCAGGAGCCGTTCAAGGTCATCCAAATCGGAATTTTGACATCAAAGGAACCGACAGAGAGTGTCCCTACTTGTTTGATTTATGTACACTGGCTTTTCCTAGACAAATTATGCAGTCAGTCTTTATTGATTACAATGATGTGAGGCACCATCTCTCCAGTAACAGTCAAAAACTCAATTGTCATGTTTGAAAAAATCGAACATCCAAATTGAAATTCAAGTGAAGTGCCATATTGCAATCCAAACCAAGGTAAATATGCAAAATCTAAATGCAAATCAAGTCAAGTATCCAAAATAAAAAATCCTGACAGTGCCAAGTCCTAAGTCGTGTCAAGAGTTGGATCTCATCACATCAACTCAGTCAAGAGGTGACATCATATTTACCAATGCCGGTGTGGAAAAACTTTCACCCCTTACATCATTTTACTTTTAACTCCATTGTATCCTTTTAGGGTGCTATGCCTATTTTCGTCATGCCTAAGAATTTGAATTATGTGCAAAAATATTACTTTATAGGGAACCTGAAAGGTGAAGAAACTTTCCGAAGGTGATTTTTTTCACGATTGCAATACTTTCTTCGCCTTAGGCGGGGGAAGTAAAAATGTGCAAATGGCTTTACACGGAAGTTCACTCGCAAATGAAAGTTTTAAAACTAAAAATTTTGAGAATATCAAATGAAAAAATTTAATTTTTTGACGTTCACCCTGTAGATGTCGGGTCCAAAATATGCCTATTTTTGTCAAGGGTAAAAATCTGAGCTACATGCATAATATTACTTTTATCTAACTGATAGTTCTCGAATTAAATAAGAAATAGAATGGATTTTATTCTATAAGGTGCTCACCCCGTATGTATTTGACCGAAAGTATATTGGGTTTTGAGCCGGGTGGACATGTAATCCGCATGGAAAATATCGTCTTCTTCCCACAAATAATTTTTGAGCTGTATCGCCGACAAGCAGGCGGAATTGAGAAGACATGTTTTTTGTTCTACTGCATTGAAAAGCTATCAATTTCGGCAGTGTTTAGCGGCCGAAAACACTACTAGTATCTTTTACTTTTCGGCAGTAATAACCATAGAAACAAAAACTAACGACCATTTCCATTCGTCGAAATCAAACTACACATTGCCATTTTTTGATATGATCATGACCTCCTCAACTTTTCCCGACCTTCTCGATTAAACTGTCATTTTTTAATAAGAAAATACGCGTACAAATCAGTAGAATAAAAAATTATGTATGTAACTCCTATGAAAGCAGACTTTTAGACTGGCCTTATTTATGTGCCTCGCTCGCTGCGCTTGCTTGGCATAAACTGCGACTCGTCTAA
This sequence comes from Agriotes lineatus, assembly GCA_940337035.1. Taxonomy (NCBI): domain Eukaryota; kingdom Metazoa; phylum Arthropoda; class Insecta; order Coleoptera; family Elateridae; genus Agriotes; species Agriotes lineatus. The sequence goes on along the minus strand of OW679198.1, from coordinate 149,296,321 downwards.
AAAAGTCCTTAACTTCGTACTTTGTAACATAAATAGCAATTTTTTCTACTACTAAAAGTAGGCTTTTTAGCACTAGCTTGTTTCACTAAAAATTACGTGTTTTAAATCAGCGTGTTGAAAGTGAAATCAGCTGTTTACTTGTAGCACATGTGCTAAAAGTAAACAGTGGGTGTTGAATTTAGAATTTTAAACAGGAAGTGAGGTTATAAAGTTATTCCAGTTACTTCTTTCGTTCGAGGTAAAGTGTTTTTTAAATAAAGCATTATGTAATGAATAAAGTAAAATGTGTACTATTATAATTACCTTTGATAACTAACTTTGAGAGCTACCGGCTGCAGAAACAGTCACCTGCGCCGTCAAGGCCATCTCTTTACATGACTTAAATTATAACTGTCATAAATGCAAACCTTTGTTAAATCGACATTTATGGATTAATAACAGTAAATTTAAGGCCGTAGAAAAGATATTGTGTGCAAACTCGTCCGTAAACATCCACTTTTAGCACTTGTTGCACAAATAGCTATCTTCATCTAGAGACCCTGTAACGCGAAAATATGGGCAAGATATTTTTCACGATTACAATACTTGCTTCACCAAAGGTAAGGGAAGTAAAAATCTGGAAAGGGCTTTACACAGAACTTCCCTCATAAGTGAAGTTTTGAAACTAAAAATGTTGAGAATAACAAGGGAAAGAAATTCATTTTTAAGATGTTCACTCTGTATATGTTGTGTCCAAAATATGCATATTTTCGTCAAGGGTAAAATCCTTCAGCTATATGCAAACTATTACGTTTATTTAACCAATAAGTCAGTTCGGCCAACAATACTGCCGATTCAAATGTGTCAATCATCAGTAATTACATGTATAAATTGGTCCTGATTTTTGGGTTTTATTACTATGACCGGCTTATATTTATTTAACTTTAATTTTTTCAGCATGTCTTTGTATGTTTTTGACCATAGCTTATGTTTTCGTACATTCCTTAAAAATACATTGTTCTTATATTGTTTATAAAGAAAATTTCTTAGATAGCAAATATTCATATTATGTATTATATCTGCCAACATTTTTCTAATTTAGAAACTGATCTCCACTCCTGGTCGTGAAGAAAAATCTGTTTTTGGTATTCAAGTCGTCCCTAATGCAAAATTCTACCATTTTGTTTTAGTGTACCTTCTCCTCCATGTCTTCTCTTGCATCCGAGCTCTGTTCTTTGATTCTTTCCTGCTCTTCTATTTCAGTCTCCTATAACTATTACTTTGAGGCTTCTCTCCTGCTAGAGTGCCTAAATTTTTATTATACTTAATTTTTCTTCCATTTCTACATCTATGTACCTACCTTATTCTTTGGTTGATAACTCTCCATTGTGTTACCATGCTTTAAAATTCTTTATTTGATACCTTGCCTACCCTTACTTCTGCCTCTTCTTGTCTATATCCCTTATTGAGTTCTATTCTCCATTTCCTCTACAATTTCTGATTCTTCCCTATTAATGTTTTGTTGTTCCAAATCCCTATTTTTTTATTTTCTTTTCTATTATGCGTTGTCTTCGTATTGTTCTTTCTTTTTTTTTGGGTTTTCCTATTCTTCTTTTTGATAATATTTGTTGTAGTTTTTTCTTGCACAAATACAAGCTGCAGCACTTTACAATTTTTTTTAGAATTAACCGTCGGTAACTAAGCAGTAGTCTAATTATAAAATTGAACGCAACCATTTAGGCTAAATTTGATTTATTAGTCATTTGAGGTTTATTTGTAACTAGAATGTCGTTGCTACAATAGGTATAATAAAAAAAATATGAATAATACCTTGGTAATTTTTATTTTATCTTAAACTGATGATAATCTTTTGTTGTAGGTGTGAAGGTATTTAAATTCCGTTGGCTCATCTATCATTCAAAGGAACTGTGACATTTGAACAATTATAATGGACACCAATCAAGAAACTAGTGCTAGTAAACCTTATAGTTCTACAGGAACTGCATCGTGCATATTGCAAAACATCGATAACAATGAAAATATTGACAAGCTGTGCATCAAACAAGAAAACGTTGAAAGTATTAACTTAATTCCACGTATAGAGACAAATGCAAGAGAGAAACCTTACAATTACTCTATATCTGAATACAAGGCAAAACAGACAGGTAGTTTAGTTGAAAATATGAGGACAACTCATACAGGAGAAAAACTTTATAGTTGTTCTATTTGTGAATACAAAGCACCATCAAATAATCATTTAGGTAGACATATGAGGTCACATACTGGCGAAAAGCCTTATAGTTGCTCTGTTTGTGAATATAAAGCAACAGAGAAATATGCTGTAGTTAGACATATGAGGATACATACAGGAGAAACTCCTTATAGTTGCTCTGTTTGTAAATACAAAGCACCATCAAATAGTCATTTAGTTAGACATATGAGGTCACATACTGGAGAAAAGCCTTATAGTTGCTCTCTATGTAATTTCAAAACAACACAGAAAACTCATTTAATTAGACATGGGAGGACTCATACAGGAGAAAAACCTTTTAGTTGTTCGGTTTGTGAATACAAAGCAAGACAACAAAGTCATTTAGTTCGACATATGAGGTCACACACTGGTGAAAGGCCTTATAGTTGCTCTGTTTGTGGATACAGAGCAATACATAAAGGTGCTTTAGTTCGACATGTAAGAAGTCATATCGGAGAAAAGCCTTACAGTTGCTCAGTTTGTGAACACAAAGCAGCATGTAGAAATAATTTAGTCACACACATGAGGGTACATACAGGTGAGAAACCGTACAGTTGCTTAGCCTGTGAATACAGAACGGGAGATAAAAATAGTTTAGTTATACATGTTAGGTCACATACAGGAGAAAAGCCTTACAGTTGCTCTCTTTGTGATTACCAAGGAACCATAAAAAGTCATTTAATTAGACATATGAGGACACATACAGGAGAAACGCCATATATGTGCTCTATTTGTGATTTCAAAGCCACACAAAAAGTTAATTTAGTTATACATATGAGGACACATACAGGAGAAAAACCTTACAGTTGCTCTGTTTGTGAATATCAAGGAAGTGTAAAAAGTAGTTTAGTTGCACATATGAGGACTCATACGGGAGAGAAACCGTACAGTTGCAATACCTGCGAATACAAAGCAGCAAATAAAACTAATTTAGTTGTACATATTAGATCACATATAAGAAAAAAGCTTTAGAATTGCAAACACACAACACCACAAAATTAGTTACAGTTTCACATAACCAAACATTACCTACGCGAATACTTTTGTCAATGACTATGGGAAATGAAAATACCTTTAATAGCCTCTACATCATGCCATCGTTCGGAAGGGATACAAAAGGGTGGCTCCCACATTACTTAGATGTGCAGCATATATAAAAGATCTGTTATGTGGTTGGAACTTCTTAGTTTCAGCAAAATTCTTGTAAGATTTTAACCATCTGAACACAGCAGTCGGTGTCCAAAGTACCTGGTACACGCCTAAACCTTGTCCATAACAAACAGTGGACAACCTTAACATCAGTTGTCTCATCGTTATAGCTATGATGCTAAAATTGTAATTAATGAAAAACTCAAGTCTAATTTGTTTTGTTTGATTTGCTACACTTAGGATGCATATAACTTTGTTACAATCATGTTTCAGATGTAACTTTGTTCTGGAGATCTTTCTCTAACATGTGCATATGAAACAACTATGGAAATATTCTAAAATTACAATCATGTTTCAGACGTACCTTTGTCTCGAGGATCTTTTTCCTGACTTTCATACTTTACATTTGCAGCATAATAGTATTGCTTATATTTCCTTGTTTATAACCGTTATAAACTGCATCTCAAAATATTAGACAATTTTTAGGTTGCCTAAAGCTTTTTATTAGATTCTGAAAACAACCATGACAACTGAGTATGACATTTGACAGAAAATAATGTATTACGAATGTTAAGAGAATGACGTACTAATGTTACTTAATGCATGTGTGGTTATAATGTCAGGAAGAAGATCGCTGAGACAAACTGTATTTTCATTTGACATTTGCTACTTATAATCACCTTCACTCAAGTTATGACCATCGAGTCACTGGACACTCAAATAATAATTATTTTTGAATACAAAATGGCACAGAAAAGTATTTCACATATGTAAGCTAGCAATCGTACGGTTATTACATTCTTATAGTATAGAGCAGTGGTCTCCAAAGTAGGATGCACGCACACTTCCAATGGTCTGCGAGAAAATTTCAAGGGTGCGCGAGCTTATTTGTAATAAATTTATAATTTCCATTTCCAAAACCTAATTTATTCTTCTTTTATAATATTTTTTAAGTTATGCTCTTTCTGCGATTGTTTAAAAATATACTTAATTTTTAAAACCTCTGTGATTTTTTATTCTGGGGTGCGTGCCGGCTGTGCAAACTAAAAATGTTTGGAGACCGCTGGTATAGAGGATTAATATACTTGTTTTTTTTTCACACAAAGTCTTGTGATAAAATGCTAAAATTGCTACTATGTAAGTATTTTTGTATGTTAGTGACGGCACATAAAATTAAATGGGTATTAGTTGCACCTCTTTGTACTAATTACTAATTAGGCATTGTTTGTATTAAATGTAAATATGGCGGTTTATATATCTAGCGAATAGTCATAAGTAGAATTTATTGTACATTTAATTTCTTCAGTATAATATATTATTATTAAAATAAAGCGGAGTGAGATTGCTACAGTTTTCAGACATTTTGTGCTACAGAGCTCACGCACATTGTTTTAAAATTTATATGTGATTTGCCATTAGTTCGACATTCAGCAATAGATTCCATCATCAAACATTTTTTTCAGCCACCCATAAAGTATTTATTTTAAGTGTCCCAATACACCTCACAGTACGGGGCGAGTTTGTACACCTAATTAAATTGCCAGAAAAGTCGAACTAGATTCATTCTCTGGTAACGGAATCAAGAACACATGTTTTGTCATCAAGGAAGAAATCTGGGAAGGTGATTTTCCACAATTACAATACTTCCTATTAATATTTAAAATGGAAATGTACCATTTTGAAGACAATAATTAAATTGGTTTCTTTATAATTTCAAACTGATGTTCATACAATAAATAATAAAACTTAAATATCTATTGACTTACAATTTATTATATTTATTGCTTGTGGCAGAATTAAGTATTTAATTAGTTGCACAGTTAAATAGTTTTAGTATAATTCACACATGATATTGCTGTGACCTGTAATTGGTCATGTAACTGTTGGTCGCAGCTTAAATAATAAATTTAAAAAAATAAACAAGACTATACCATCATGCATTTTTTTGTAGCCAAACAACTTCTTCCTTGTTGGCCCTAGTCTGATTAATGTATACAGACCGAAGTATTTAATTTGTAAATTACTTAATTCATACATTCATTACAGCTGGGTCCACGAGGAAAGGCGAGCTTGCCAGTGCACAGAAGACGTGCAGTTTGAATACTTGCAGTCCAGTGGCGTAGCGTGTATGCATAATTTTACAATAAAACTAAGTATTTGAGTAGAGTACGTTTATTGTTATTGTCGCTCCAACTTCTTGATTTTGTATGCCCACTATGAATGTAGCTTTCATCCAAAATGGCAATCGGCCTATTTTCCCTTCGGTAATATTTGATATTTTGGAGGTATTCTATTCTTTTTGCACGGATATCATTCTTCTCCATTAAAACTTTTTTGTAGTTTTGCATTTTCCTCTATTTAATGCCATTTTTTTAAACAATTCTTTTCAATGAAGAAACTGAACCACACCAACCTAGATCTGTCAATAATTTTTTGCATACAGCCTCAATAGTGGTACGGCGTTCTTCTGTTTAATGACAATTGTATATTGTTTGTTTAAAAGATGTTTTCTCAGACTTTTTTTCGACCGATTTCAATCTCACCGTACCATTATTTTCTTCCGACGATGCACTTGCTTCTTTCATAATCCTTTCTATTGTTCGAATGGATTTTTTTCGTTGCTTCACAAGTTTTTTCTCACACTATTGAGAATCTCTCCTTCCTTCTTTGATAAAAGTACTGAAACACATTGTACACTGCTTCACGTGTTTGAGCAGTTAAAACTTGTCAGGAACTAGACATTGTCCAGCAGTTTACGAAGAACTAAAATGTACTTAATAGGTTTGTGATGATTTCTAATAAGTATCTAATTATAAAACCTTGAAAGTTAAATCTTCAACAACTTAGGATAAATATCAGTGCGTAATTTTATTTGAAAATACTGACCATCAAAACATGTGAATAAATAAATATTGGTATATACCAATTGATAAGAAATAGAAGAAACACTATGCCACTGCATTTTATGTTTATATATTCATGTCTACCCGCTCTCGATCGTCATGCGCCGGCCGCCCGCCTTCCCTCGTGGACCCAGCTGTAAGCATCTTTCACCTTTCGGTGTGGAAGATCATTCATACCGTGCGTGAATTACAATGGAGGTAATAGACCGCACGCTCCCCGCTTCCAAACATACCATACACTAAATAACCCTAAACCTAGCTTACAGCTAACTAAACTAATGAGTTTAAATCCATTTCTGCTACGAGTAAATTCTCGGTTACGGCCAGATTTGAACCTATGTCCATCTGATTACTAAGAAAGCTGCTAACCCACTCAACCACCTAAGCAGCTCATATTACTTAATTATATTTACATAATTATCTGTTTAGGTTTTACTCTATTGGAATGGTCTTAGGGCCACAACTCGACTCTGGTAGCGATTGCCAAATTTAATGGACATTTCAATAAGCACAGGGTTGAGGTGTTTTATATAACTGCAAGGCTAAACTTAAATTCCACAGAATAAATGCATTGGTAAAGAGATGCCAGTAATAGTATAGTAATTGAATAAGGAACGCAAAAGGCAAAGCAAAGTGAGAAATCACAGGGGTCTAAGTTGACTGTCAGATCAATTTAAATAATAGGTTTGTGCAAAATTAATAGTCGAACCAAAAGAAATTATTAATCACAAAAAGGGTTGCTATGTGCAAGTAATTGAAGCGTAGAATTCAATTAAACGAGACAGTGAAATTTTGTGAGGGTTCTAAAAAAGGTATAGTATAGAAGCCAGAATGGCATAACAGCATTGCGAAAGAGCATATAAGAAAGAAGGCAGGCAGAAAAGACATTACAAGAAAAGAAATTGAGATGCAAGGAACTCTTAAAACTAAACAGTGCAATCTATCGTGAGTAAATAGCAGAGTAAATAAATAAAACGTGTTTGTGAGTGGCGCAAAGAGACGATTTTAATTATTAAGAAACAGACAATAAATTTAGTTTATAAGAAATTTGTAGATTTTAAAACTATGTTATCAAACTTAATTCCATAATGTACAAAAATGAACCAAAACTGATTTCCGTTTGTGTAGTTACCATAGCAATACTTTACATTTTGTTTTAATAAGGGAGATGACAAATGAATAAATTAAAAGAATGACATTGTAAATTGTGCTCCACTTTAATCACATTTTTAAGATAATAAACGAGCATTTTTCAACCTAAAAAGTTTACCATTTTATCGAGTGCAGATCCCAGTTTGTGTGATATCGTTTGTGAGAGTTTCCGTCACCAAAAATTATAAAGTTCCACGAGGGGGCCCTTGCGAGAATCCAGCAGCCGTTCAGCTCAAGATTTGGATATCTGCGTGCAAACAAGATAACCATCGGAGCCACGAGGTCTGCATTCCTGGGCGTAGTGCAGCTCTGTAACGTCTCCAGGAGATTTCACATCAAGGGGGCCCGTAACAGCGTCACTCCAGCGACCCGAGACAAGTCGGCGAAATATAAACATTTCCACGGCTATAGAGGAGGTGCAGTTCGGAAAACAAGCGGATTCCATTATCTGAGGTTATGCGAAGGAGGCCAGCCACCGGATGTGTCCGAGAATAATTGCTAATTTCCGCACGCGTCCCTTCTGACGTCATGAAATAAATTAATGCCTGAAACAAATGATGAATATTGCCGCTAAAGCTAAATACCTTTCAGAACCTTTATAATTCCACTATTTTAAAACGTTAACAACGTATTCTTGCACCCGCGATCCATTTTGTAAGTTTATTTAACCGAATTGCAAATATTTAGCTTCTGCGTATTGGAACTACTGCGGTAAACAGGACCGTATTCGATCATTTATAATTCATAATCAATCAGGAACCCAACTGAGAGAATAGAATTAGTGCTTTACTGAGAGTTACCGTTTTATTATCATTATTTGCAGGTAAATAAAATATAAAAACGGACATATAACCATTTATTTAGGCATTCAATAATTACAGCTGACGTTTTAATCAGCCTAAGAATAAGGCTGCCAACCGTCCCGCATTGTGCGGGACAGTCGCGCAATAGCAGTACTAGTCCCGCATTCAAATACTGCATTGAAAACATCCCGCAAAACGTCAAATGCGTCCCGCTAGTCCCGCATTTCCTGGTCTCGAATGGTTACCAACCCTTTTCCCTACGGGTCTCGATTTCCCAAACTGCATTCTCGATCTGAAAAGTGTTACTTACAATTCATGGTACGTAATATGCTATTCAAAATAATAGTAAAGAACAGTAATTTTTTTCCAATACCTACTTGTAAAGCTGTATTTTATCCACGAAAATCTCTATAATAAAGTAACATTTTAACGATGAGTGTGGATAAAATGCTACTTTATTCACTAGTGAATAAAATAGTCCATAATCCATAGCATCTAACAAAATAAATACGTGCTACCGTGGTAACTAGTACAAAAACAAGTAACATGATATTTATTTGAAATGATTTATCCTATTTCTAAACTTTATATAACTAAATTTGGGTATTGGAAAAATATTGATATGTCACACGTGAATAAAGAGATTTTATCCACAATCACCTTATAATTGAAGTTTTATCCACAATTATGAACCGTCTAAAGTACCACTTTATCCACTAGTGGAATAATGAAATTACTTTATTCCACTAGTGGGATAAAACCATGTCACTTACTACTGCATTGTTGGTAGCACTGCCAAGCTATGCCAAATTCTAAATTTGTAGGTTAAGTTTTGCGTCAATCTGTGTCAAATAACAAATGAAACTTAACCTATTAACCTCTCGAATTTGACATAGACTGACAATAAGTTTCAGTACTGCCAAACGTATAACATTTGATCTTTCGGTACTTTCCAAATTGTCACTACGACTTTTCATGGCTGTCAATATAAAACGTATGTTTTAGATATTTATTGAGTTGTTTGATAAAACGTATTGCATTCGTGTTTTAGTTGCGTTTTATCCACTTAAGAAAATTAAACGGTCGAACTAGGTTCTCGCGTTTAAACATTCTTGCGTGGATAAAACAACATCTAAAACACTTATACGGAAGAGGCCATAATTATATATAACAGCAATAAGGTAACATGAACAACAAAATAGAATGCTTGAGTAAGAAAGAGATGACCATACGATAATTTTTTTTAGTAGGCATGTTTAGTTGACTTATGTCATAATTAAAATAAGCGTCATGTCTATTCGAATATTTATTCTATGTTTATCTCTTTGCGACTAGTGCGACTTTCACTCTGATGATGCAAGCTGCAAGGTCTTGCGAAACGTCAGTGAATATGGATGCACAAACAGCAAAACGGCCAAATCTGCCTAAGTATCCACGTTCTCAAGATACTCAAACAACACGAGCCACCAAAAAGCATGACCATCGCGCGGGTTTTTGCTCGACTTCACAAGGTGCAAGGCACATTAAGCCAGAAAATGCTGGGTGTTCATATACAAATGCTACGCGGTCTAAGCCGAAATTCTATGTTAAGAATATCAATAAAATGTGTTTTAGTAAGCTGTCAAATGTAACATTTTACAAAATATAGTGGAATCTAGTAACAAGTGGATATATAAAAATATTGCTAGGTAATAAAAATATAATAATCTAGAAAATATGTGCTCCAACAAATTTAAAAAATGTTGAGAGCTGGTTTATGTACATATAAAAAATATTTAATAACCTGTTATTGAGTTTAATGGAGTTTAATTAAGAAGGCGCATTGGTTGAGTACGTCTGCAGTGCCATCGAGCAACAACAGATGTCCTAGGTGTAGACTTCACTGCGGTACTTGATCTGCGGAGCCCTGCTGCTTTGAAGGAGGTTATCTGCAGAGTCATCGTGAGGGTGCAGTTGGGGTGGCTTCGCCTAAGCAAAATTACTAATGCTGTACTGGAGTGGTAATCAACAAGCAAGATATTTATTGTTGATTTATGTCAGAGCTAAAGTTAACTTGTTACGGTATTAAAAGAACTTTACGACACCCACCCAAGGTGAGCATCGCACCACGGAATCAGTCCTGAAAAACTGGCACACTTGCCCTGAAATCGGTTCGAAATAGGCTAAAAGGCCACGGCTGGGACGCTCAGGGAGTCGGGCGTGAGTCACACGATACGTTCTGGGCAAGCGCGTGGTGGCATAATATATACAGGGTATATCGAAATCATGAGGGCGCCACCAAGCCTGTCTTAACCCGGCTAACCGGGCCTGGACGGTTAGACGGGAGCGAAGCATGCAAAAATACTCCGCCAATAGGATTACTCAAGAGTTGCAAGGTCAAATAACAATTTCGGGATTGTCTTATGCAAGGATTGTAATTAGGTGTCAATCCGACCGCGACTACGCAGCTGTCTCACTCACCTGCACGCTCAAAGCTTCCTCGTTCCGTCGTACAATATTCAGTACAATGAAGGGGCGTCTATCTGTAACAGAACATACACAAGTCGAAACAAAACAATAGTTCCCTTAACTAACCAATCATATATTGAACTTCGGGTTACAATGGGGCAGCAGAGTGCGTCGCCCTATATCTATACTTAACCTATAATTAAGGGCACCAGCTGGCACGCGCGCTCTAAACTTAACGACAGATGTTGAACAGTAGTGAACAGTAATGAACAGTAATGAGCAGTAACGAGCAGTAATAAGTAGTAATGAGTACAAAGATGCGCGTCGCCTTATGCAGCGGACAGCGAAGATTTAAATTAGCACTCGCGACATGAACAGTCTGCAAGTCTGAATGAATGCACTAGCGCAGTAATAAGTACAAATATGCGCGTCGCCTTATGCAGCGGGCAGCGAAGATTTAAATTAACACTCGCGACATGAACAGTCTGCAAGTCTGAATGAATGCACTAGCTCAGTAATGAGTCCAAATATGCGCGTCGCCTTATGCAGCGGGCAGCGAAGATTTAAATTAACACTCGCGACATGAACAGTCTGCAAGTCTGAATGAATGCACTAGCTCAGTAATGAGTCCAAATATGCGCGTCGCCTTATGCAGCGGGCAGCGAAGATTTAAATTAGCACTCGCGTTCACAGCGGCAATCAGGTTAAAGACACATACCTTAATGCGTAGGCGGCGAGGCAGCCTGGTACAGTTGAGTTGCGACGGGCTGCAGTCGTAGGTGGCAGGTACCTTCGATGTTACAACGGCTATAGGGGTGAATGCACAACCGCCTTAATGGCGACGGGAGACGCGTCAATGACGCGTACAACGGGACGACGAAAAAAATGGGCCACTTTCGTTCTGCGGAACAAATCCTCGTAGGTCGAGATGAACTGGGCTCAAAAACACCCACGCTACGCCGAAGACAATTCGAAAACTCCGACTCACAACCACCACACGAGCGTTCTCTGCAACGGGCTGCGGAAAACTGCCACTTAGGGCGGAACCGTATGTCACATACGTGCTGAAGCAGCACTTCGACGGGAAAAAGGCTGACGCCCCCGCCAAGGGCGGGAGCGTCGCACGAACTCACACACTATCTGACCACTTGTTCGTTCGACGGCTCTCGGCTGAATGCCCAGAGGGAAGCGTTGGCAAAGGTCACCTTGGCCGTGTCCCCACGTGACTAAACCTTGGCAGCCAATCGCAAGGCGATAAAATGAAACAAGCCAATGCCGGCACCCATGACATCACGCCTCGACGGCGTGCCTCCTAGGAGATTCGAAATTCGGAAAAACGCCATCAGAGGGGAGCTCCAACCGACGAAAAATACTGCTTTTGGAGCCAAATATGTGCGAAATCGTGATTCTGAAATTAGGCGATGGAGCCAAATAAAGAACTAAAAGGGTTTAGCATACGGGCACGCTGCCCTAAAGCCTAGGTGGCTATTTAAAATACCAAAATGACCTGAATAAAAGCGTGAAATGCAATTAAGCATCTGCGACAGCAAAATGACTTAACAAACTTGTGTCACTTTTATACTTAAATTTCTATAGTGTGTTGACCAACAATAAATAATATTTTTGCCCTTACCTTTGGTTGGAGCATTAGCGTAATTTTTCATGACAGTAACCTGGGATAGGTGTCGGATTAACTGTGTTACCTCATAATTCATGCTCAAGTTATGCTAAGGTAAGTTGACCAATATTCCTATATTACATGCAAATAAAATACAAGTACTTATTTGATTTTTAAAGCCTTCCCGATTTTTTGCAAGCCAAGATACAGGAGCATAATAACTTACCTGAATAAATACTTTATGATTGTTTGCCTTGTTCAATGGTAAATTTGTGTACGAATATCATGTAACCAATCTTGCATTGGATCTAATGGCAATTGAATCGAATTATTGTATTACACAAGTGTAGAGACCCAACCTTATTGAGTTATTCGTGTTCTACTGAGTTGGTCAATTAATATAAATGTCTAACGATTAACATAAAGGGTAGAATACTTGACTATTCAATTAAATTCCAACTTTATATTTATACCGGGTGTCCGTTCTCAAAGTCGAACATAGGCGATTAACATTGTATTGAACGTTTTTGCCGATTCCTGCTCGCCAATTCAACTTACAGGGAAGGTAATGGTATCAATGGAAAGATAAAATTATTACGCATCAAATGATACCAATAATAATATTCAAGATGCAATTTTTATTTTAAAATACTAATTTAAAGCTTGGGAATTTTTAAATATGCCATGCCTTGCTTTTCAAGTTCGATAGCATTTGTCAAAAAAATTAGTAGTTATTTGAAGTAAATCAGGTATTTTCTGTCAACGTCTGTTAAAATTATCCACAGAAAAATGAATTATTTCAATGAAGAACGAGTGACTGCACTAATGTTAATTGCCTATGTTCGACTTTGAGAATGGACACCCGGTATAAGCATTTTGAGCAGCTACAAAAGTATAAATTTGAAAATAAATAGTAAAATCTTCCTTCCTACTCTTATGATAATAGGCCAGTGGCCTGTTTTAACCACAAAGTGGTTCTATGAGCCCTCTTGGTCCTTAGGCTGGGTGGGTGGCTAGCCTTGCCCGTCGAAAGTGAGAAAGAGTTCCCTCGTTTAGGGGTTAACGGCTACCACAGGTGTTAGTGTGGTAGCCGGGGAGCGTACTATCTTTAAAATCCTTTTACAGTCCGCCGAGATTCAAACCCAAGTCGGCCACCTGAGAGGTGAGCATTTACTCGCTAGGCCATCCGCTCAGAAAAAATATTAAAAATAATAATAATTCAAGCCCACATTCATTATAATACATTCAATAGTGCATATACTTATGATTCTCCCAAACGCAAAACTGTATGGGAAGTCCTACTGAATATTTTCTTATTAATATTACTGCTTTTGTATAACAAATAGTACCTTGCTATTTATGGCACAAGTGAATAAGCAGAATGTTTATCCATGAGGGAAAGAGTTTTGCTCACAAGGCGAAGTCGAGTGAGTTAATTTTCTCGAATGGATAAAATCTGTTTATTCACGTGTGACATACATTTTTTTCCAATAGGTAAGTACTACCATTTAAAGCAAGACTAAGATCTACAAAACTGTAGTTCGTCCAATTATATCCTATGGTGCAGAAACTCGGCCCGATACAACACGCACAAGAAGATTGTTAACAACAACGGATATGAACACTCCCAAAGCTATCGCGGGCAAAACGCGTCGGGACAGGATAAGAAATGCAGAAATTCGAAATCAGTGTGAAACATGCGACATAATTAAGTTTGTACAGACAAGAAAGAATAGCTGAATCATGTCCAACGACCAGAAGACAACAGAATAATTAATATCGTTTACCAGTCAAATCCACCTAGCAAAATAAACCCAAGGAGATCTCTCAAAGGATGGAGAGATAGCTGGCTTACTTCATCGTCTGAAGTTGAGTAAAGAAGCGCGAAGAAAAAGAGGCGCAAGCCTAATATAAAGGAGAAGAAGAAGGTAAGTACTATGATATGTTTTTCGGACTTTTTTCACTGTCTAGGGCTTAAATCACACAACGTTTCGGGAGTTTTGATCTACTCCCGCCTTCAGGTGTTCCTGATTAGTTCTGAGAAGGACTGATATTCCTTCTCAGGACTAACCAGGAACACCTGAAGATGAGAGTAGATCAAAACTCCCGAAACGTTGTGTGATTTACACCCTAGACAGTGGAAAAAGTCCGAAAAAACATATCATAATAGACCACTGCCAAAAAATGACATTCAGAGAACAAGGTAAGTACTATTTAGAGGTAAATAAATAATTGGTACGGCTGTGTTATAAAGTAACTTGAAACTTCAGCGTATTGAAGTGTTTTTGAATATAAAATTTTATAAGTATGACGTATATCATGAGCGCGCGTGATTTGTTAATAACTATTTTGACTATTACATGCAAGTCAAATGATGCGATTCTACTGATAAACCAAATCAAATTTCAAATTTTAGACCAATCTGATCGTGTTTAATTGATAAGTGTAACCATTACACTTATCAATTTCGTGTTATCATTTACCAAAACTCATTTACTGACATTAACAGTAAGTTGACATATCGACAATACTGGTTGGGGATGCACTCTCGCTTATTGCTCCTGAAAATAAGCACTCCATCTACGATGTCGTGCGTATTTTCGTTGCAACAACCAGTCATGCATCTCTATCGCCAGTATTATCGGCAAGTCACTATGCACTTAATACATTACTGTTGATTATTTACACCGATTTTGAGAGTCACAATTCCAAATTTCATAACCTCTTACCCTTTCGAGTATCAAAGTGAATCATATTTTCGTAGGAAAAAACTGCCGTACTAATTATTTCCCTCGCAATAGTACTTATATTAATTATATAAGTAAGTTTTAAAGTTTAAGTAATTTTAAACAAGTTTACCTTTACAAGCAATCACATCATCTGGTCCTTTGTTCGTTCCCCAGATACACGTATGTTTTAAATATTTTATCCACGTTCAATAATAAACGTAGATAAAGAAAAACTTATCTACCCTCAGCACGAAAATTTTGCTTGAGAAACGAGGTATTATATTCTATTTTTCAATGCCGCGGACAAAGTTATGCAACTCAAAATACGCTTTCCAATGAAACCTAGATTCAACAATTTTATTTTTAAAGAATGCAATGCAGAGTCGCAATGAAGAACATGTCATGAAGTTAGGTTATTTGATATGATAGTTTTATTAGTATCATAGATTTGTTTAATGTTAATTATAAAGTAAGAAAACAATGCGAACTTACATTTGTGACTAATTCGACACACATATTCGCTTGGAAACATTTCTTATGCCATAAATATCAGGTACGAAAAGTAAATGACAAGTTGACACTGTCAAGATGATCTTTGATTAATAAAATTAAATTTAAAAAATATCAAGTCGACTAGGTAGTATAATTAAATAATGGGTTGCATATTCTGGTCAACGTAACGTAGCGGATGTCGGGTGCGGGGTTTAGATTAACAGACTGTCCTACGAGACAGGTTCCTGTCACAAGGTAGAGCTGCGTCAGGTTCAGGGGGATGCCCTATGAGACAGATTTCTGTCACAAGGTAGAGCTAAGTCAGGAAAGTGTTAGAAAGAGGGGCGAAACTCCATCGGAGGACCTAGAGCTGGAGGTTAGAGTCAAGATCTCAAGACTCAAAGTGTTTGAAATGGATGCTGAAATTGCTTTTATATTTGCTGGCCCTCCTTATCGTTGCAGTTTCTCCAGGTATAATTAAGTGGGGGCGGCGCGGCACGCAGCATGCTTGTACGAGACTCGGCGCACCGCTGGTGAACGTCTTATCTTCTGTTTGAGCGCTAAGGTGATGTAAACGCAGATTGTGACAGAATAAGCGCCGTAAAAATTTCTATCATAATTATGCTTTAGATAAATTTGCTACTGACGCTAACGTTACACTATTTCCGGACCATCCCACACAATACGGAACTCTTGGCAGCCTTACTTTAATAGATACCTACTTATCCAAACTAGTGCACACGTGGTTATTATTTCAACATATATTTGGGGTTAGCTTTAAGCACTTACAACTAAAGGCCAACAAACTTACAACTTTTGTCGTCTCCGCATTTTTTTACTCCCATGAATATAGAACAGGTACAATATTTTTCTAGTAATAATTACCAACAAAATTTTCAGAATAAAAATACTGTATTACTCTTCTTCAGTATAAAATGGCTTTTAGGGAATATACATATGTAATACCTAGACAACACATGAAAAATGCTCTTTAGAGATGCATTTCATAAACTACCTAACTTAGGCATTATATAAACTGCCTAACCATTATATAAAATGATTGTTTTATACAAGTTGTCTGTAACATATACAAGATTTATACAACTTTTTGGAATAATGGAAGCACATGCAGAATTAGGTACTACTTCACGACTACAGGAGACATAAGGCAACTTATCGGTCAACATGAAGGTCCTCGTAAGAAAGAGAAAAATTCAAAACTCAAACAAGCAACAATGGGAAAATACAGGGTGTTGAAAAAAAGGGTAAAATATTTTACCCACTTATAGATCTCATCAAAACAAACAAAAAAGTCCTAATCAACATGGGTCCGGAAATGCTTTGTTTCTGAGATACAGAGTGTTAAAGTTTAAAAAAAAAACAGCCGTCCCTGGAATAAATAATGTAAATCTAAGGGCCGGTTGCAGAAAGCAATGGTAAGCCTGGTGTTAGCTAACGCGACGTCAAAGTGAACAAAAACGAATCAAATCTCAAATGCTTATGGTAACTAATACATTAGTAAACACAATTTGATGCGATTTTGTTTACTTTGACGCTATGTTAGCTAACACCAGACTTAACATTGCTTTCTGCAACCGGCTCTAAGTATGCCAAAACATGATCATTAATAGCATTAGTGAACCTTCAAAGTTTCACTAAAATCGGTTATGGAGTTTTTAGATATTGAAGCATTTTAGTTTTTGTCGTAACAGGTTCAGAGACGTGCAAAATATGGACTTTAATTTTTTTCTTGAAAACGAAGCGAGATCTGAAAAAATCTCAGGAGACAAAAAAGTTGCATTTTTAGTTGATTTATTAAAAAAATATAAAAATTGCAAAAAAACTCGTGGGCGTTAATTTTTTTGTGCAAAAACCTAATCGTTATGCCCCTCTGGGCACGCATCTGGAATTACTACATCATTTGTAATAGGTCCAAAAGATACCTCATAAAGTTATAAACAAACTCTAACAATTTCATTAAAATCGCTCAAAGCGTTTTTGGATAACATTAAAAAAACGAATTAAAAAAAAACTTTTAACACCCTGTATCTCGGAAATGTAACTTTTCCGGACCCATGTTTATTAGGACATTTTTGTTTGTATTGATGAGATCTATAAATGGGTAAAATATTTTACCCTTTTTTTTTGAACACCCTGTAGAATACTGTGCGATCAGTGAACTCACAAAATGAGAAATAAAACAAAATTAGAGAGGGACAGCATAAAAATTATAAAAAAAGGTGTTAAACTAAAAAACTTCATAATGTGACGAGTGAAAGGAAAGGATGTATTTAGCCATATCAGAACAAGAAAACAAGAGTCGAGAGAATAAATTCTATATTGTAAAAATAAAATGTACAATTCTACCTTATGATTATTACCTAGCTATACTAACTGCGATATTTAAAAATAATACAAAATATACCTAATTAATACGAAGACTTGCGACTAATACACATTTACAGCCAGTCTTATAAAGGCCACTAATCGGTCGTTACGATAACTATTCAAATTGGTTGTTATCATGCTATACGGACTCCATATTCATGAATAAGTGAATATTGTGCTTTACGCAATTGTTCGCGTCTTTCACAAATTTCTGCTGCTGCTTCTTGAATTCGATTTATTACGTGTTGCTGACTCGATTGCAACAGAATACACTTTTTCTTTCAAAATAAAAATCTAACAGAATTAGATTTGGCAAAGGAGCAGGCCACTCCTGCGCATACGTTTTCGATGTTAACTAGAAATACTTTAAATATTTTTTCTCACTATCTCAGCAACCTTTGAGAATCGAACATGGGTATATTATTATTTTTCACTCCAAAATTGTATGACTAAACAACCTCTAAAGTTGTGTTCACACCTTTTACATCACCCTGTATGGTTAACTAAACCACTTTTATTTGTTGTTTGGTATTCACAAACACGGCAACCATAAGGGTTCTCTCCTGCATGTGACCTCTTATGTCTAACTAAATTAACTTTCTGTGTTGTTTAGAAATAACAGCAGAGCAACTATGTACCTCATGTTAGTTGTGTTGGTTATTTTAGCATTACTTTTCAGTTGACTTAAAGAATGTTACTTACTAAGTTTGTAATATGTCTCATACGAAATATATATTGTAGTAATATCATGATAAATTAATTTAATAAATGAACTCACTACACATTCTCCTATATGTTTTATTATTTAAATCAAATTCTGACTGATTAAAACTAAATAAATAATTGTATAAATGGGGTCAGTGATTGTAGTGTTTTGCCCTCTATAGTAATTCGCACATCTGCAAGTGAAATAATTTATGGCTAGCTTTCAGTAGGCATGTAGACTCAAAATCTGCAAGTTAGGTTCACCGATATGTTCATATTTAAACTCCCGTGTTACGCCACTGGGCTGTGAAATTAAAAAGCAGCAACGCGCAGACTCAATGCGCTGTCAAATTTATCTATCAACAAATTGATTTTTCGTGCGGTTGTTTCTGTGTGATTACGTTAATTCAAAGGCAAATCTATGAACAAATTATTAGGTATTTATTCGATTTATGGAATTTTCGAGGTCTAATCTCTCTTTTGTTTTAGTGCTTTTTGTTTCGTGACGTAAACATTTGTTATTCGCTCACTTAACCTCACAATTCTAATTTGGTTAATTATTGGCAAAATGATGTCTCTAGAGACTTGGGTATGCCTGCTGCTTACTCGAAATGGTAACGTCTCGCTGGTACATAATTTTCCGGCTCCTCAAGCTGTCAATGAAGTTTTTACTGTACCTTAAACTTTTCAGGTGATGGTACGTTCCTCGGTACGGAGCCCCAAGCAGGATATTCTCTAGAAGTCGCTGCCTTCGATATTGATGATGCTGGCCTTGGTGCGTCAGCTCCACACGATACCTCGCAGTCGTCAGCTCCGGACTTGGACCCCTGGTTTAACTGCAGTCGACCCTCGTAAATTTGAGTTGGTCACCGAGCCACGTTCGAAAGCTTGCTGTGGTGAAATAACTTTTGATTGGGAAAAACGTTGCCCACACTTTCACTTATGCTCCGCAATTTGCTGATCACAATGGTGTAATTACTTTTAATTTCTTTTAATTGCAAATAGCTTAAAATTCAATTAATTTGGAGACACAAATTCGACTGGCATCAAATAATTTTATTTCAATTGTTTTTTTTTTGTTAGTTAAGAACAATTGCCTATCTAGCTTCATAAATGTGGATGTTAACTAAGTACAAATCAATGACTTACAAACTAAATTTCAACTTATATTATAAAAATGTACATCTTAATTCTAAAATTATTGTTTGTTCATGTTCGTATTTAAAGTTATAGCGCCACTCACTATGTTTTATTTGGATTGTCTGTTCACTTCTGTCATTTCACTGACTCATTTTTATAAACACAAATCTCGTTCATTTCCTGTTGTGTGAATTTCTTGCATTTTATAAAAGTTGTCAGCTTTTCACCATTCTTCAAATATTACCGCTCCATTCCTTTATAGCCTTATTTGATCTAGTATTGTGCTCTCTTTGCACTGTATTAAGAACATTCTGTCCTTCTTACCTTTATTTAAAAAGTTCATAGATCTGTACTTATTCAATTAAACTGACACGTAAATTTATTTAACACGCATGTAATAAACCCTTTGGCGATAGATTTGTTGAATTTTTGATTGGCTTTACTTTGCACCAACCTCTTAATTTATGCTAATTGATATTTCTGTGACTCTAATTTACAAATTGAGCTCTGCCTTATTGCCATTTATTCTGAAGTAATTCCATTTAATATCGGCAATGCTTTACCAATGTAGTTATGAATTAAAATTTCTGATGTAACTTCTTGCAGTTGCCTGACTTACCCCAGCTCTGTGCTTTATTGACTTGCTTTATTTATCTATGCTGCAAGCAGAGTTGAGTTACGGGCTAAAGGCCATCTCAATATATTAAAAAAGTCTGTGGAAATTCAAACGTACGAATAATATATTGGTGGCACTGTAAGTCTGTGTCATATTCGAGGTTATTAGGCTAGGTTTTCCGTCAGTTTTGACACAGCCTGACGCAAAACCTAACCTGCTAACCTCGAATTTGACATAGACTTATAGTGCCACCAACATATTATTCATATGTTTGAATTTCCACAGCAGCTCCTTATGGACTTTGTTTAATGAACATGTATTTTCGCCTGTATGAATTTCCACATGTATAACTCTACTACTTTTTTACAGTTGCCTTATATTCACAAACACAGCAAATCTAAGGTTTCTCTCTATGCATTCTCATATGCTTGACTAAATTATTTTTCAGTGTTGCTTTGAAATCACAATTATAGCAACTGTAAGGCTTTTCTCCAGTATGAGTCATTACATGTTTAACTAAAGGACTTTTATGTGTTGTTTTGTATCCACACACAGAGCAATTGTAAGGCTTCTCTCCTGTATGATTACTCATATGTCTAATTAAAGAAGTTTTATCTGCTGTTCTGTATGCACACACACAGCAACTGTAAGGTTTCTCTCCCGTATGTGTTCTCATATGTTTGGCTAAATTTTTTTAATCTGCTGTTCTGTATGCACAGGCAGATCAGGTTTCTCTCCTGTATGTGTCCTCTTATGTCTAACTAAATTCACTTTCTGTGTTGTTTTGAAATCACAAACAGAGCAACTATAAGGCTTTTCTCCTGTATGAATCTTCATATGTGTAGTTAAATAACGTTTTCGATGCGTTTTGTAGTCACAAACAGAACAAATATATGGTTTCTCTCCTGTGTGTGTCCTCATATGTGTAATTAAATTACTTTTCTGTGTTACTTTGAAATGACAAACAGAGCTACTGTAACGCTTTTCTCCTGCATGCATCCTCATATGTCTAACTAAAGCACTTTTATATGCTGCAGGCAGAGCAACCGTAAGGCTTCTCTCGTGTACGATTATGTGTCCTGATATGTGTAGCTAAATTACTTTTATATAATAATAAGAATACTTTATTTATCTCAATAGAAATAATAATACAGCACAGCAGTTACATTGAAAATAAATCACATGTTTCATAAAAAAAACAATAAAAACAACAAAAACTAAAAACAACAGCCCATTTCTATGTGGCAAAATAACAATAATCTATACAATAATTATAGTAATATACTTAACGTAATTAAAGGGGTAAATTAACAATATATTTTCCATTCCAAAGGTCCTAACAAGTATTTAAATTTTAATCCCCTTCTTGAAGCATCCGCCTTAATTTTCTTTTAAATATATTTATATTTTCAGAATTTTTTATATCTCTACTTAATGAGTTAAATAAAATAAAGCCTTTATTTATAATGGAGTTACTATTTCTTGTAGTTGATATCATTTTTACATGCAAATCACTTTTGCTTCTCGTTTGATAGCTATGAATTTCATGATTAGGTATATTTAACGAATGGTTGGAAATAATCAGGAAGTAAATTATTTACAATCTTATACACAAAAATCATAACTAAGTAAAACGTTCTATTTTCTACAGACATCCAATGTAATGATTTTAACATACAGTTTATGGGAGTGTACCTACTACAACGCAAAATCACTCGCATTCCTTTATTTTGCAATTTTTGCAAGTCTCTTAATTTAGTTTTATTCATTAAATGATTGACCGTAGCACAGTAATCAAAGTGCGGTTTAATGATTGCATTGTAAATATTTATTTTGGTTTGTATTGTTAGGCAATTAGATATTCTCGTAAAAAAGTGTAATTTCTTACTTATCTTTTTATGAATATATTCAAAATGATTATTGAAAGATAAAGTGTTATCAATAATTACACCCAGGTATTTATACTCATTACAAAGCTTTATTTTTTCGTTTTGTATGTACAGGTTAATTTTATCCCGTTGTATATTTTTAGATTTTAAGTTACTGGTTATTATCATGCCGACGTTTTTTGTGTATTTAACTTAAGTTTGTTGTTATTTAAGTACGTTGCAATTTTATTGAGTTCAACATTCATTAATTCAACCGCCGAATTAAGATCTAAATGAGCGGTTACTAATAGGGTGTCGTCTGCAAACAGGTTAATTAAATCACAATTATGATGAAGATCGATATCATTTATATAAATTAAATATAACAATGGGCCTAATATACAGCCCTGCGGGACGCCAAAGTTAATATTCTTTATCGTTGAATACAATTCTCCAATTTTAACTTTTTGTCCTCTGTTTTCTAAGTAATTTTTGAACCATAGTAAGACATTTCCGCCAATTCCGTAATATTTTAACTTTTCCAATAATAGTTCCCTATCCACAGTTTCGAAAGCCCTTTTTAAGTCTAGGAATACGGCTATAATATACTTGTTTTCGTCCAACATTTCTTTCATCTTTGAAATCGTAAACTGTATTGCAGTTTCGCAAGAATGTTTTGCGCGGAAACCTGACTGGTTGCTCATTAAAATTTTATTATCATCAAAATATTTTTGTACCTGTAAATAACCGACCCTTTCTAATACTTTTTCAATGCATGGTAATGAATTAATAGGTCTGAAGTTGTTTGCTAAGTTAGTATTTTTAATTTTTGGAACAGGTGTAATCGTACTTATTTTTAGATTTCGTGGTATTTGTCCAGTTGTAATTGATAAATTTATTAAATGTAATAAAACATGACCAATGGCTTCATACATGCTCTTAAGTATTTTATGATTAATTACATCTATGCAACTACCCTTATTATTTATTGATTTTATAACTAAACGTAATTCACTTATTTTCAATGGCTGAAAAGATAACATAACGCAATTGTAATTTTTTGCCGCGATAGTATCAACTGATAAAGACTTTTGCATAGATGCAACCAATTCCTCTATGCTACCTATGAAATAACTGTTAAAGTATTCAGTCTTTTCTTCAATACTTACAATTGATATTTTACGATTATTTACATTAAATTCAATAGGTACTGTTATTCAAAATAACGTTATCACAGTCCGCTCTAATTAATTCTTTAATAGTTTTCCACATACGTGCAGGATCATTTCTTACATTATCTATTTTTGTTTCATAGTACTTAGTTTTCTTAACTTTGAGCAAATTTACAGTTTCATTTCTGCTTTTTTTATATTTATTCCACAAAAACTGTTTTTCATCGACCCTTGCGTTCTTAAACAGTTTATAAGATTGATCGCGTTTATTAGCTTTGCATCTCACTTCATGATCATACCATGGCACCTGACTTTTATTAATTTTAAGTTTTTCTATCGGCATTAATTCATTAACGATTTTTTCAATGTTATACATGTTTAAGTAAAATAATTCAATATCAGTTGAATTTAGTAATCAGTTTTGTTCAATTAGCCTACTATTCATGATGTATAACGTGCAATCCGTTATTTTTCTGTGTACGATAGTTTTGTCTTGACCGTTTGATGTATTTTTATATTGTTTATCAACATTTATATTAATTATTGAATGATCAGTAATTTTCGGCTTATGACAAATATTTACTTTTACATTACTATCATTTGTAACAATATAATCAATAATTGTTGAGCTTGTGTCTGTCGTTCTTGTTGGTTGATTCACAAGTTGCATGAGTCCATTAATATTGATTATGTTTTTAATTTTTTTAGAGTAAACATTTTTCGCATTAAAGTTAATGTTAAAGTCTCCCGCAATAATACAATTTTTATTTACGCTCAATATATGCTGTATTGTATTCACAGAGAGGGCAACTGTAAGGTTTTTGTCCTGTATGTCTCTTCATATGTGTAACTAAATTGTTTTTATGACTTGCTTTATATCCACAAACAGACCAACTGTAAGGTTTCTCAACTGTATGTGACTTCCTATGTGTAAGTAAATGATCTTTTCGTGTTGCTTTGTATCCACAAACAGAGCAACTATAAGGTTTCTCTCCTGTATGTGACCTCATGTGTGAAATTAAATTACTTTTCTGTGTTGTTATGTGACTACAAACAGAACAACTATAGGGCTTTTCTCCAGTATGAGTCCGCATATGTTTAGCTAAACCACTTTCACGTACGGTTTTGTATCCACAAACAGAGCAACTGTAAGGTGTACCTATGTCCTGTATGAGTTGCCATGTGTGAAACTAAGCCGCTTTTCTGTGCTGCTTTAAAATCACAAACAGAGCAACTGTACGGTTTTTTCCTGTATGTGTCTCCATATGCGTAACTAGATTATTTTTCTGTGTTGTTTAGTAAATCATAGAGCAAATATATAGTTTTTTCCTGTATGAGTCAACATATATTTAACTAAATTACTTTTTACAGTTCCTTGGTAATCACAAACACAGCAAGTGCAAGTTTAATTTCCTGTACGAGTTCTTACCTACATGTAAAACTAGATGATTTCTACATGTTGCTTTGCATTAGCAAACAGACAGAGCCGAGCCGTGCCTGGGGTGCAAAGCGTGCACAGCACCCGGGCGGCAAACTATTTGGGGCGGCAAAATGAAAAATGAAAGAAATTTAAGATAGGTATGCTTGTGCCTTGCGGCATTAGAAAATGCAACATTTTTTATCAAGTTATAGTCTTGTGTCTGGCTTTTTTTCGTATAAAGGTAACTTGATACAGAGAAACGGTTGCATTTTTAAGGCGGCAAGCATACAATAATAATTTATTACTTATAATTTATTTTTATTATAAACACGTCGCGTCGGTGCCGTTTGCTATTGTACACGGTGATTATACCGACACACGAGTTATCGCTCTGTCGCTATGGTGCAGCGTCATGAAACACGAAACTATATAGATCAGCGAAATCAGCTAGACTAAGCGGCCCTCTTTAGACACAAAAATAATGAGTAAATTGTGTATTTGTGCTTTGTTGCAACATGCTTCATGCTCATGCATGCCGCCGGCATATACGATAATAAACTTAAAAAGGGCAATTGGGGGTTAGTTTAGTTTGCGATTGAATGCTAGCAAGATTGTACTGAACTAAGCAGAAATAAAAAGGCTAAACGTTTCAAGCAAGAGCTAAATAATATAGTGCTTTTTAAAGTTGAAAGTTTTAAAACGTAAGTATTTTTCATTATTTTAAACATTTGAACTTTTCTGCTTATTTTTCTGTTTCGCTATTCTTAGAATTTATTTGTGCTTAATTCAGATGGCCGATGGCAGAAAGAGACTTTCCGGCTTTCAGTATCGAAAAAGAAAGTCCGAAAAAGACGAAATTAAAAAAGGACTGGCTGGCTCCTTAAAAAAATTTTTTGTTTCCACGGCGGCTGCAGCCGAACAACCATCAACAAGCCTGCAAGTGGAGGAACAGCTTGATTCGAACAAGGACACGCATATGGAAAATCCAGAAATAGGGCAAGAAAATAATAAATCCGAGGCGGATGCACAGGACACACCGGATTCACCACCACCAACCGAGGTTGCTGCTGAGGACGCTGGGATGGAAATATTGAAAGATCCTGCTCTTTGGCCGCAAGTTTTAACAGATAACATTAAAATGTCTATTCTTGAATTGGGGCCATTACAATTGAAAAATATTGCATTTCCATTAGACGATTCAAACAGATCTTTTTCAACTACTTATTATGACAAAAAATTAAGCAATAATGAAAAAGTTCCTATAGTGGAGTAGATCTGGCGAAAAAAAAACCGAAAAACGAACTCTCTCTGTTCGAAAATTTTTGTTTGTGATTTTATAGAGTCGTGGTCCCTCTTTCAGATGATCACTATGGGAAGACTACCGGAGGTGCGAAGGGGGGGAAAATTACCGTTCAAAGATATGGGGAAGCGGGTTTTTCGCGAATAACTCGCTGAGTTTTATTCCGATCGGAACCGTTTATCGAAGATGAAATAAAGGGCTCACAAATAAAAACAAAATGAACTTTGGTTAGTCGAAATCGGTCCAGCGGTTCGCGAGATATTGGGTTCTGAAGGTCGAAAAACTGCGTCCGGAATTTCGCCGCTGCGGGAACCCTCCGCGGGACGTGTTCGCGTTTTTCGCGGGGAAGATATTGACCTAGCGACTTTATATTTTTTTCCTTGTTAGGTAATCAGAATAAAAATAGTTTGTCCAAATTTCAAGTCGCTAGGTCAATTAGGAAGGGAGGGAGAGAGAAAACCATAAAAAAAATTTGATCGGGGCGAACTTTTTTATTTATTGGCCGATCCGGGTCATCCAAACTGGAAAATCTTCGCTAATTGTTTCGCTGCAAGATGAGGATGGGGTGACCAAGATTTTCGCGAAAATGGGGAAATGGCTGGCAATTTTCCGATTTCGAAAACCTTATTTCTTCATTTTCGCGATGAAGAAGTGGAGTAGGAGACAATTTTTTTCCGTCACCAGATTGCAATTTTTTTTCCATTGAAAATGAGCTCCCTAAGAATCCGGTGGAACAATTATTAAGGGAGGGAGAGAGGTGAACGCGTTTTGCCCCGTAGAAGGGCTTGGGATAGGGCTAGCGACTTTGAGCAGGACTCGTTCTCAAGGGTAATAAATTCCCTTTTATGGTTTTTTTATCGCAAAGCGCTATCTTGATCAGGGGCTGCGCGCGCGCGTGATATATTTATCACGGCGAGCGCGAGATGCCGGCGGCAGAGCCTAGCGCTCCCTCTGCTCTCTCTACTGTCTTACAAATACCGGGTGTCTTAAAATGAAATACATCTAGTATGCTTTGAATTTTCCATCATGCAATCTAAAATTTTACTTGAAATTGGCAAGACTGTAAGTCTATGTCAAATTCGAGTTAAGTAGGTTAGGTTTTGCGTCACTTTTGACACAGACTGGCGCAAAACCTAACCTACTTAACTCGAATTTGACATAGACTTACAGTCTTGCCAATTTCAAGTAATATTTTAGATTGCATGATGGGAAATTCAAAGTATACTAGATGTATTTCATTTTAAGACACCCGTACATATTCACGCTCTTCTCGTCTATGTGTACCGGTAAGCGGGAACTCCTGATAAACATATCACGCGCGCGTGCAGCCCCTGATCAAGACAGCGCTTCGCGATAAAAAACCATGAAAGGTAATTGATTACCTTTGAGAATGAGCCCTGCCCGAAGTCGCTAGCCCTATCCCTTGCCCTTCTGCAGGGCAAAACGCGTTCACCTCTCTCCCTCCCTTAATAATTGTTCTACCGGATTCTTATAGGGCTCATTTTCAAGGGAAAAAAATTGCAATCCGGTGACAGAAAAAATTGTTTCCTACTCCACTCCTTCATGGCGAAAATAAAGAAATAAAGTTTTCAAAATCGGAAAATTGCCAGCCATTTCCCCATTTTCGCGAAAATCTTGGTCACCTCTAACTCATCTTGTAGCGAAAGAATTAACAAAGATTTTCAAGTTTAGATGATCCGGATCGGCCAATAAATAAAAAAGTTCGCCCCGATCAAAGTTTTTTTATTGTTTTCCCTCCCCCTCCCTTCCTAATTGAACTAGCGACTTGAAATTTGGACAAACTATTTTAATTGTGATTACCTAACAGGGAAAAAAATATAAAGTCGCTAGGTCAATATCTTCCCCGCGAAAAACGCGAACACGGCCCGCGGAGGGTTCCCGCAGCGGCGAAATTCCGGGCGCAGTTTTTCGACCTTCAAAACGCAATATCTCGCGTTCCGCTGGACCGATTTCGACCAACCAAAGTTCATTTTGTTTGTATTTGCGAGGCCTTTATTTCATCTCCTATAAACTGTTCCGATCGGGATGAAACTCAGCGAGTTATTCGCGAAAAACCAGCTTCCCCATATCTTTGAACGGTAATTTTCCCCCCTTCGCACCTCCGGTAGTCTTCCCATAGTGATCATCTGAAAGAGGGGCCCCGACTCTATGAAATCACAAACAAATATTTTCGAAAAGAGACAGTTCGTTTCCAAACCCAGATCTACTCCACTACTAGAACATGGTTAGTTTATTCTAAGTCAAATAATTCTGTATTTTGTTTTTGTTGAAAATTATTTAAAGTTACTGATAATGTTTTTAACGATGATAAAGGTTATACTGACTGGCGACACTTATCTCAAAATTTAGACAGGCACGAAAAAAGTAAGGGGCATTTTGAGAGTGTTAAGAAATGGGTCGAGCTAAAAAAATCGATTGAAAAAGGGACAACTGTTGACTCAGTCAACCAAAATTTAATTAAGTTGGAAAAAAAACGATGGACGTCAATTATTGAAAGAATCATTTGTGTCATACAGTATTTAGCTGGACAAAATGCAGCTTTTAGAGGAAGTAATCAAAAACTTTTCGAAAAAGGCAATGGTAATTTTTTGAAGCTAATTGAATCAATTGCAAAATTCGATAATATAATGGCGGAACATATTGGCAGAATTCAAAAAGATACCAATAATATGCCACATTATTTAGGTGATAAAATCCAAAATGAATTAATTTGTCTAATAGGTGAAAAAGTCAAGCAAAATATAATCGAAACTTTAAAATTGTGTAAATATTATTCAATTATATTAGATTGTACACCTGATGTGAGTCACGAAGAACAAATAACTGTAGTTGTCAGGTTCGTTTTCATTAATGATATTTCAAAGGGTATAGAAATTAGAGAGCATTTTTTAGGGTTCTGCCCAGTTACAGATACAACTGGTGAAGGACTAACGGCCTTTTTATTGAATTATTTAAAAGAATTAAATATTGATATTAAGGATATGCGAGGGCAGGGATATGACAACGGTGCCAACATGAAAGGCAAACATAATGGGCTGCAAAAAAGAATCCTTGATATAAATCCTAGAGCCTTTTTTGTCCCTTGTGCAGCTCATAGTCTTAATTTAGTTGTCAATGATGCTGCGAAAAGTTCGCTTGAAGTAACAAATTTCTTTGCTATTATTCAAGAAATATATGTTTTTTTTTCAGCCTCCACCTACCGTTGGCATATTCTCATGAAAGAACTTCCTACCATAACTGTAAAACCTTTATCTGATACACGGTGGGAGAGTAGAATCGATGCCATTAAAACCCTTAGATTTAATTTAGAAAAAATTTATGATGCTCTCTTTTCCCTTTATAATGATACATCAAGAGACAATGACACAAAAAACCTTGCAAAGTCACTAATTAATAAAATAAAATCATATAAATTTGTGTGTTCTCTAGTAATTTGGTACAATATTTTATCAAAAATAAACACTGTAAGCAAAATCATGCAAAAATCTAATATTATTTTACCAGAAACTGTAAAAATGTTGACAGAAATTCAAATTTTTTTCATTGAAATACGATCTGAAGGTAGTTTTACAGCTATGCTTAATGAGGCAAAAAAAAATTGCTGAAGATATAGACTGCGAAAGTGTTTTTCCAGCTGTAGGCTTGGTTAGACCGAGAAAAGCAAAGGTTTTTTTTTATTATGAACATAGAGATGAATCAATCGAATCACCAGAGTTGAATTTCAAAGTCAATTTTTATTTTTATATTCTTGATATAGTAATATCAAAATTAAATGACAGATTTGAACAGTTAAACGAGTGCAACTCCTATTTTGGCTTTTTAAATAATTTAGGCTCTTTATCTATAGATAAAGAAGAATTAATGAAATGTTGTATGGATTTACAAATTAAATTAACCGATTCATCTACAAAACAAATGGATGTTAATGCAATTGATTTGTGCAATGAAATTGAAATATTGTCCATTTATAATAAAAGCAATACGACTTCGGCCAAGGAAACTTTATAATACCTTGTGGCTAACGATTTAATTAGCACTTTCCCGAATTTATCTGTAGCCCTACGAATTTTTTTAACGATGCCTGTCACTGTGGCTCATGGTGAGAGATCGTTTTCAAAATTAAAAATAATTAAAAACTATTTGAGATCTACTATGAGCCAGAACAGACTTACAAATTTGGCTGTAATAAGCATCGAGGAAGAGATCTGCCAGGCGTTAGATATGACGGATTTAATACGAGAATTTGCAATTAAAAAAGCAAGAAAAGTCGCTTTTGATATTTAAATTTAGAATTTATGTAGTTTTTAGTTCATGTTTATAACTTCTAAGTTACTAATAATAAATAATTTAAGCAATACTTTGTTTTATAACTATTAAAGCATTATGTTAGTTGTTTTAAATATTTAATTTTTTAATTTATACAAATAATAAAGTTTATAATAACCTTTATATTTTTTTATTTTTTAAAACAAGTTACAGTTATCAAGGCAACGCAGAATTTTAAAATTAACACTATTTACGTCTAAGGAGCTATACGCTATAGGGGCGGCAAACTATATCTTGCACCCGGGCGGCAGATACCCTTGGCTCGGCCCTGCAAACAGAGCCGCTTTAACATTTTTCTTCTGTGATTCCTCGTAGGTGTAAGTAAATTAGTATTTTCGATGCTTTCTTGTTTGATGCACAAGTCCTTACCAACATTCTTATTGTAATCTACGTTATCCACGTCAGAGTTCCTTTTAATGATAGGTGAGTTAACGGAATTTAAATAGGTATCTTCACGCCTAAAACAAAAGAAGATTGTCATTAACCTATAATAAAATTAACAATATGTCAGGATTGATCATTATGTATATATTATTCTATTATATGTATGTGTGTTTCAGACATAGTTTAATCAGCTATACCGCTTAACTAATTAATAGTCGTAATATAAACATGCAGATCTGTCTATCTATTCGGAATGCTAGGAAGTTTGTTGTAGAGATCCTGAGATATAGTTTACTAAGAGTTGTGATGCATTTTGATTAGAGTCCCTGTATATGAAAGAGTTGGGACATGTAGGATTACTTGTTTTGGATCCACAAACCATGGATTACCTGATTTTTGCCAATTTTAAACTTTATGCATACTTCTTTCAAACGAAACAACTGAAATATATCTTTGCTATATCACATGGTCCTTGATTTGTGGATCCAATGGCTCAACTCTTAGTACATATAGGACCTCTAATTTTGATTGGTTGGATCATTTTTTACATATGTGATGAAAGTGCCTTTTTAACCGATTTTCTAATATATTACTACCGACGATTTCGCACATGCGAATGTAAATTTTAACTAGGTTGGACGTATATTGCTAATATAGTCGATACAGATCTTAAGAAAGGTTGGTTCTCATAACCTCTTTGCGTGCCATATGTCAAATATCTAGGCTAATGTGGATTAAAAATTTACATCAAATCAGGCTGTTTGCCAAACTCATAGGAAACCATATACAGTTGTAGACTGCTTGTATAATATAAGAGTGGTGACAGCAAGAGTTTTCTATTAATCAGTTAAAAAAAGAGGGCAAACAGACATTGCTTCACTTTAAGTAGGTAATTGTATTTAATTCACCATTGTCCCTAGATATTTCAATTCGGATCCATTAAAAAAAGTCACTTGCATGACTCCACTCTCAATATACCAGCATGTTGGTTAGTTGTAGAGGACCTATCTAATAGATGATTTTTGAGGCTTTCACGGCCATTGTCATTAAGTAACAAACGACTTCCGGGATTGGACCGTGTCATGATTGAGAACGAAGAGCTCAACGTTTCGCCCACTTTCGTAAGGGACTTCATCAGGAGGAAAAGGCAAAAGATCACGGTAACTCAACGTGTTAACCACGCCAGAAGCGAAACTCTTTGCACGGGAAGGGATAGAAGAGCACGGTAACTCAACCTGTGAACCACGTCAGAGGCGCAACTCGACTAACTATCGGAAGAAGAAAAGCGAGAATTTATAGGCAAGCACAGTCGCGGAACTTTGGTAAAAAGGGAAGTGACATCGAAGGGGGTGGTTAGGTATTTAGCTAAATACCTAACCACTATCCTCAGAAAATTCACTGGTAAATCGCCCTCCTATGTTCGCAATTCAGCCCATTTCGTTGAACTTATATCCAATATAAGCGTTGAACCTGAGGATTTACTTGTGAGTTTCGATGTCACTTCCCTTTTTACCAAAGTTCCTATTCCCGATTCCATAGTCATAATCCAACAGTTGTTATCAGAGCATGGGGAAACGTTTTCAAGTTTACCTGCCCTGATAGAAAAATGTCTCTCTTCCACTTATTTCCTATTACAAGGCCAGTTTTTTAAAAAAATCTCTGGTGCGGCCATGGGTTCTCCTCTTTCGCCTGTCGTTGCCAATATCTCCATGGAAGCTTTCGAAACCGTAGCTCTGGAATCTTTAGAATTGAAACCTAAGGTTTGGTTTCGATACGTTGACGATGCATTGATTATTTGGCCACATGGTAAAGACACGTTACCCGTCTTCTTAAATCATCTCAATAGTCAACATCCAGACATTAACTTTACCATGGAGATAGAAAGTAACGGTTCCCTTCTTTTCTTAGATGTACAGGTCTGTCGCCAACCCAGTGGAAAACTTGGTCATTCTGTATATCGCAAACCCACTTACACTGATCGCTATCTACATGCCGATTTCCACCATCATCCTACACAAAAACTTTCCGTTATCAATTCGCTTGTACACCAGGCTGTTTCCATATCTCAACCCGATAATATCCACGCTGAATTAAATCACATTCGGAAAGCTCTTAGGAATAACGGTTACAGTGCTAGGGATATACAGTCTGCCATCAATCGTCATCTCCATCCACTGCCACCCAAACCTCCAAAACCCGATCCTCCTGCAGCAATAGTTTTTCTTCCCTATATCCACCAAGTCACCGATCGCATAGGAAAGTTTCTTCGAAAACAAAACATCAAAACAATATTCACACCCCCGAGCAAGATCTCACAGGTTCTTTCTTCATCTAAAGATAAATTAAACACTATGTCATCTAAAGGTGTTTATAAAGTCACTTGCTCTTGTAATGCTGTATACATTGGTGAAACGGGTCGTTCAGTAAAAACTCGCTTCTCTGAGCACCAGCGCTGTCTCAAGTCAGGTCTCGTTTCATCATCAGCCATCGCCGAACACCAACGCGATACTGGTCATAAGATCCTTTTTGATGAAACTTCCATCATCTGCAAATCCCCATTCTTCTTTAGCAGAAAGATTCGCGAAGCCATTGAGATTTACAAACACCCTAATAATCTCAATCGGGACGAAGGCTTCCCCTTCCTTCTATGTGGAAAGTGCTAATTTCTAAGCCCCGCCCACAGCCACTGAACCGCGACGGAATTTTCTGAACCGCGACGGCGCTTGCCTATAAATTCTCGCCTTTCTTCTTCCGATAGTTAGTCGAGTTTCGCCTCTGGCGTTGTTAACACGTTGAGTTACCGTGATCTTTTGCCTTTTCATAAGTTCAAAAAGGCTGTAAAATACATCAGAAGATGGATTTACTTTTTACATCCAATTCCAGACAGCCCTAAAACTGTACTGTATGGAGTAAAAATATAAAAGAAGCATTCCCTACGAGCGGCGGAAGAGTTTGTGGAACTCATTTAGCAAAAGATCGATGGAAAATTTACAACACCAAATTAAAAGTAAACTTGGTACCTACAATATTTTGCAAAACTAATGTCAGAGGCAACGATGAACGAGGATTACAAATGAATGAAAATAGTAATAATCAGAAAATATGAATCATTAATTAATAGCTGTAGCCCGCGGCGCACGCCGCATTTAAAGTTTTGCGCGTTAGTATGAGATGCGAGCAGATCTTCCTGTCACGAATGTCACCCGAACTTGGATCCACTTATACATTAATATCGAGAGATCCAACAAAAACTCATCCTCAGCGGGCTGTGGAAATTCAAACATATAAATAATATGTTGGTGGCACTGCAAGTCTATGTCAAATGCAGGGTTAGCAGGTTAGGTTTTGTGTCAGTTTTGACAACGACTGACGCAAAACCTAACCTGCTAACCTCGAATTTGACATAGACTTACAGTCCCACCAACGTATTATTCATACGATTGAATTTCCACAGCCCGCTGAGGATCAGTTTTTTTGGATCTTTCGATATAAAACTAAATGTAGCATCAATTTAAATGTGAAAACAAAAAAACTGTCCAACTCACAAAATATACTTGGTAAAGGCCGAAATAAACACATTAATATAAAATTATATAATTTCTAATTTAGTAAAGTTCTTCCACAAAACACCCTGGAATATAGTATTTTTTTAAATTTAAGGAAGGTCAAATAAAAAATATCAATGTCCAAAAACAAATTGTTGTATGTTCTGCACATTCTTAAGATGGGAGAGTTATTGAAAGCGAATGTGTTGAAACAGGGGATGTTAAACAATGGCGGTAATTGTAAAGACCGATATGGAGCGTTGAAATTAATGTATTGTAAAATTTGGGGACAATCGATGACTGAGTTTACTATTTCGTAAAGAAGCATTACATCGGATATTTTTCATCTCTCTGTCAAACTTAACATCCTCTGCTGCCGAAGACTACTATTATAATTATTGATAGGTTTATTCAGTTTCATATAGATGTTTAATAAATCTTTTCTATTCTATTTATATAAACAGAATATTGTGGATTCCATATAGTAGATGCATAATTGATAATATGTGTACTATTAATGTAGGAGTAATATAAACACATGTATGTCTTGAGATTTCGAAAAGGCTTTGCAGTTCTTATAATGAAACCCAACAACTTATTAGCTTTTTTGGTAATGTATACAAGACGGCTATCATAAATCAGTTTACTATCAAGAATAACACCGAGGTCCCTGATTATTTCAGTTGTCTTTATGTATACGTTGTTAAAGTTTGTATTGAAATTTTTATAGGCTTCTTATTTCGTGTAAAACTTATATGGTGGCATTTATCAATATTTAATTTTAATTTATTTCCTAAACAATAATTTTGAAATCTAGTTAAATCGTCTTGGACTTGAGAACAATCTGATATTGATTTAATTGTCTAATAAATTTTGAAATCATCGGCATACAACGACGTTTCACAAAGCTAAAAAATGTTATTAATGTTGTGTAAATAAATGTTAAATAACAAAGGACCAAGGTGTGATCCCTGTGGCACCCCAGACTTAACGTTGATGTATTCTGATGTAGACGCCATCAGCCTAACAGCCTGTGAAGGATTCGATATATATGAGATAAACCAACGAAGCAAGTCGCCATGCACACCAACCGCAGCAAGCCGTCGACCCAAAATCTGATGATTTACTTTATCGAACGCCTTGCTGAAATCGGTGTATACGGCATCCACCTGAATTCGTTCATCCAAAAATCTATGGATATACTTAGTATATTCAATTAGATTTGTAGTAACTGATCTTCCGCTAAAAAATACATGCTGTTGAGTCGGCTAATATTTGTTTACATGATTGAATAAAGTTTCATAAACAACGGATTTAAAAACTTTTGCGGGTATTGAAAGCTTAGAGATAAGTCTATAACTCTCCGCCCTACAAACATCTCCAGATTTAAAAATTGGCACAACGATAGCTTTTTTCCATTCCGACGAAAAATTTCCCTCTTTGAGAAATCTGTGAAAGATGATAGATTATGGTGATACCATACTACGTGCAAAATTTATAAATAATAAAGCAGGCAAATTGTCGGGACGACAGTTAGTTAGCTGTAGAGATCCTGTATACAGGGCGAGTCATAATTAGGTGTAAAAAATTTTACCCAAGTTTCTTTAGGTCAAAACAAAGCAATTAACTTTAGTACTAAAATGCTCTCTTAAAATGATACAGGCTGTTAATGATATTTTTTTATTTATGACTATAAATTCGGTGAGTACTTGTAGTAGGATTGTCTAAAACTGAACCAATTATAGCTTCCCCTCACATTTTCACAAGAAGCACTTCCGAGGTCGTTCGCCAGCGATCCAGCTCGAGATTCGCCCTTCGATTCGAGTAAAACTAAGGTTTCTGAGCCCGGGATTTCGACTGCAGCGCATCAGGGAGGACTGTAAGAGACCGTATAGCAGCAACAGCACCGAAGAAAACTATTGCAGTGGCAGATTCCAGTTGGAGCATCTTTCCGAGGGTAAAAGTAAGATTAACAATTGTTAAAATTCGAACGGCGTTGCTTCTGACGTCATAAGACAAATTAATTCCTGAAACAAATGAGATTTATAACCGCCAAAGCACTTCAATTTAAATCAAATACCTGTTCGTTCACAAATTTGAATTTTAAAGTCAACAACGCTTACTGCCAGATTCAAACTACTTTGTGAAATTTTGACAGCAGCGTATACATTTGCGACTGCATATTTGGAAATAATTTAGGCCCACATTGGCGTACCACATTAAATTTACAAATTATCAGGAACTCACCCCTTTGAATGGAGTTGATTGTCTACCGAGCTAGCGTTATGAGAATAGAATTGCAGATAAATAAAATACAAAAGAAGGCATAATACGATTTTGTTTTGGAGTAAAATAAATAAAATTAAAAATACAAACAATCTTATTTTACCCAGTCCAAATCTGTAATTATAATGGCTAAAATCAAATCTCCTAAGTGGAGCATATCAAACCATTTCAATATATATAAATATAACACAAAATTCACAAAACAAAAATTAAGATGAAGCTTATTAAGTCTTACGAATTCTTGGAAATAAAACAATATAATTCTTTAACATAAAATCAAACACAACAATCACAAAACAAAAATGAAAATGAAACAAGCACTTATTGCACTATTAAAGCTTTCTTAGCTTTAGTTGGCCATCCTCTACTTCGTTTTCTCCAATTAGTGCATTCCTTGCTTCAGCAGGTGGTTCAACAAGTTTCAGGCGAATTGCTAACCCTACTAAATGTTTGCAAACGTAATTTCTAAGGTAATCTGGACAATTGCATGTGCCATTCAGCCAGTCAGACTCGTCCTGTGGTAACTGTACTTCCCACTCGCTGAAATGTTTTTGTAGTCGTCAAACGTCTCCCACATATCTTCAAAAGTTTTACATTCCAGTATACCTCTACCTGGAATTCTTTAACACCGCTTCATGTTACTAGTATGCTTTAACGACAAATTTTTTAGACAGTTTGGCCCACCGATAAGCTTTTGTCCACATCTTCAAAGACATCTTTGGCATGTGGCTAAACTCTATCTTGCTGTTTATAGTGTACTCATTAGACCAATCCTTCACCATTTCTGAAGCAATGATTAAGAATCGAGCAAGCGGAAGGCGCTCACGAAGTCTACCTAAAAAAATAACAATATTAACAATACCAAATCACGCCATTCGTTGAAAGTGTACCTTTGTCTTTTATTATTCTGTTAAAAGACTCCAATGCATTATTTGCGGCAGGTGTTTCCTGGGCGGCGCCCAAATACCAACAACGATTTTGAGTGAGCCATTCGTCTTTGAAATAAAGTACAACATTTTTTTCGTCTTTCCATTTATCTAGAAATTTTTCGCAGGCCCCGTCAAAAACTTCAGTTGTTGAAGCATATTGCAAAGAATCAATATCCTTTAGTATGACCTTCTGGCACTTCTTTTGTACAGATTGCTCAACTCGTACTTGAGTCTTCTTTGTTGCATGCGCCCAGCACATTCGTATAATTGTATCCTGACCGAATACTTGCACAAACGCATTTTAGATACTTTTGGATGCGTCACATACCAAAACTTTACAAGTTAAATCGTAGTATTACAGTGAGAGGACTGTATTCTTTAACGTTTGAAATAAAAACACAAAATAAT
Organism: Agriotes lineatus; assembly: GCA_940337035.1. Lineage (NCBI taxonomy): Eukaryota > Metazoa > Arthropoda > Insecta > Coleoptera > Elateridae > Agriotes > Agriotes lineatus. Next base: position 149,258,289 of record OW679198.1, on the reverse strand, counting down.
TTGCTTGTTCTGTGGTTGTAACAGCAACACCAAAAGAGTGAAAATGTTTATCTCTATCCGTGGTTCCAACTATGAGTACTGGAAACCCCTGCCAAACAAGTTTATAGGTCGCGTCAGCATGAATAACGTTGCATTGACGCGATAGATCAATTAAATATTTCGTCGATAACAAAATCTGAAGCTTGGATTGGAGTCGTCTTTAGAAACTTCGTATGCAGCAAGAAAAACCTGATTATCATCGGAAGGTATTTCTGAGTTGGACATTAAGCAGGATTCTAGTTCTCCTAAGCTGATTACTGCAGATCCATATTTCTTTTTACGTAAAATTGTAAGCTAATTGTAAAATTGTTTCATAGTCAATCCTTGTAGTTTGCTCAAATTTCTCATAATAGATTTGGGCTTCAAACGTAATTCGAACAATTTGTCTATTTCTTTTTTCGTCTCATTGCTCAACCTACATTTCGATTGGGACTCCAAATTTTGATGGTGTCGTGACCTTTTTCAGTTCGAAATAATATTATCTCGTCGCTGGATCCATCAAGTAATAAATAAAGTGCAGCTGAACATTGAATTGCCCGACTTTTGGCTTTATTACAGCGATAATATCGCTTTACACCTTCTTCCGTACAATGGCATTTGTGAAAAGACCACAATTTTTCATTTGTAATAAATTCATCGGCACTTTTAATATTCGAAAATTTTCTCACAAAACACCAAATCCTACCTAGCCTGTGTCGTTTTTTAGGCTGTACCGTGTTAGCTTCTCCATCCGACTTCGAAGAAGAACGAAACAGCGGAACTTCGTCTGGAACACTACTTGGCCCTGGTAAACTTTCATCGGCCATTTTATGTTATCATATGGCAATACACTGGCTACACTCACTGTAAAACTACCAAGCACAGTGTGCGGCTGCAAGCTGAAGCCTGCGAGAAGTTTGTCTAGAAGCGACAAGGAGAGATGCGCGAGCATATTTCATTTTTGGAGTAACAGAATAATTATTTGACGCACAAGTAGTTTTTCCGAGAAATACTAAATATAAATGGATAGCGCGAATGTTTATTATGTTGTACAGCACAAACGCGTAACTTGAGCATTCTAAATTTGGTGAACATTTAGTAAAATCGATAGACATGTGGAATTTAAAATGTAAGTAATGGTAAAACAATACGCAACATAGCTATTTTAATGGTTTAAAAGAAGAATTTCGAAAACATATTGAATACGTTGCATACGTACCATTTTCGGGTTAAGAAAAATTTGAGGAAAAATTTACTAGTAAATTTTTTCAAAAATTTATTCGTTAATTTTCACAAAAAAATAGTATCGTGTCATACCAGCTTTTTATTTTATTTATTTAGCACATACTACCTCTGCGAGCTCGCGCTCATTGTTAGAGGTTTACTTTGTTATTTACCATTATTACATATTGTTTACTACACTATACTAACTATTACACTGCTTACATAATATACTACACTATACTTTAGAGATGGGAAAAGTAGTTCGTTGTGATGAACTAGTTCTCGCGAACTAGTTCGTAGGAAAGAATCGTTCAATATACTAGTTCGTTCGCGAACGATAATGCGCGCGCAAGCATTTAGGTAATCTGTATAAAGGTTGAACGATCATGTTGAACGAAGAACGAATATGCAGAAATGCAGATTTGCAAGCGTTACAGTTGTGTGGACTGGTTGATCAGATCGACTACATTCTTTTGTAGTAATTTATGGAATCATTTTGATAATTCTGCGAATAGTAGTAATAAAGCAAAGTGTAATTATGGCACACAACTTTTTATTTTCGTTTATTTGACTGAACGTTACAAGGCTCAAGCTATGAAAGAATCCATAAGTTTTAGCCACCCTGTATTTGCTTCAATCCCCTGTGGGTGCAGGAAGTGTATTGTTGATGACAATGTCAGTTTATGTCAAATTCGAGGTTAGCATGTTAGGTTTTGCGTCAGTCTGTATCAAATAACAAAACCTATCTTTGTGATTTGACATCAAGTGACACTAGTCTGCAGTACCGTCAAATGTATAATACGAATCACCGGTGACTCTACTTATAAATTTATCTGATCTCTCGGTATAATATTACCAAACACTACATCTTTTGAATATATTTTTAGTTGTTGATAAACAGATAAAAATATGTTGAATGGTTTCGTGTTCTTTTTGTAAAAATATTACTTAGAATTTTTAGTTTAAATAAAATACAATGTTTTCTTATTACTGTTTAACGCAAAATATATACTTCACACTGACCCACAAAAAATAAATGATGTAATAATAAATAAAATAATATGCGATGCATATGTAGTAATCCACAGACAATAAGTTGAGTTTCGTTTGCAGCGAGTGATATCATAATAAAGCAGTTATTTGTTGTGCGGAGCTCCAATGGGCCCAAACTAAAGTCGTCATTAGCCGATTATCGCGACCGGCGACCGACAAAATGTTATTCGTTGGTTTCACGTTCAAACAGTGCTGACTGCTGAGAATGATTCATATTACAGTAGTTTGAGAACTATGGACCGATCCATTCCCTAATTCATATTAAACATTGCTAAAAGTTCGATAGTTCGTTTTTAACTAGTTCATTCAAAGTCGCGAACTAGTTCATTTAGTTCACCTAAAAGAATATCGTTCATTTTATCAGTTAGTTCGCGAACTACCCATCTCTGCTATACTTATACAATATTATTCTATATGAGATATTGTTCAGTATCCTTTAATTATATTGCTCATTTGTTTTATTTCAGTCGTCACAGTATTATTATATATTGTTTTCATCTTATGCTCCAGTCCATTAATGCCGTGCTTCATAGTATTTATTGGGTTCATGTGCAGATGGGTCATTTGTTACGGTATTAAAAGAACTTTACGACACCCACCCAAGGTGAGCATCGCACCACGGAATCAGTCCTGAAAAACTGGCACACTTGCCCTGAAATCGGTTCGAAATAGGCTAATAGGCCACGGCTGGAACGCTCAGGGAGTCGGGCGTGAGTCACACGATACGTTCTGGGCAAGCGTGTTGCGGCATAATATATACAGGCTGTTTCCTAAAAAACGCCGCAACTTATAACTCCGTTGTTTTAAATTTTACACCCAACAAATTATATATATTCTTAAATGGCAAGACAAGAGCTACCTTTTGACATCGCCCGTTCATAAATATCTTTCAACTGTTTTGAGCAACGATGTTCAACTTTTTTATTTTAAATGGAACACCCTGTATATTTTTACATATTTGGATTCAGGATGAAATTCTGCATGCAGTAGTATGCTTCATTTGTTTTTTGGACATTTAAAAATGTATAAAATAATTTTTTAATATTGCATGTAGACAGTCGTACAGTACCATAAAATTTTTAAGTGTGCCGTGGAAAACAATCAGAATGTTGAAATATTTTATCTAACACGTCCAGAAAACGGTGAAATTCTGAGGCTTGTCGCAAAATACCTCCCAATTTGATATTGAATGCGACCAATGGAGTAACTAGAAGATGTCAGTTGTGTGTTCAACAAGGTGGCGGTCAGTTTGAGCAATACTTGTAGATACGTTTTGTAGTTTTGTTTAAATTTGTTTCCAATAAAATATTTCAACATTCTGATTGTTTTCCACAGCACACTTGAAAATTTTATGGTACTGTACGACTGTCTACATGCAATATTAAAAAATTATTTTAAACATTTCTAAGTGTCCAAAAAACAAATGAAGTATACTACTGCATGCAGAATTTCATCCTGAATCCAAATATATAAAAATATACAGGGTGTTCCATTTAAAATTAAAAAGTTGAACATCGTTGCTCAAAACAGTTGAAAGATATTTACGAACGGGCGATGTCAAAAGGTAGCTCTTGTCTTGCCATTTAAGAATATATATAGTTTGTTGGGTCTAAAATTTAAAACAACGGAGTTATGGGTTGCGGCGTTTTTTAGGAAACAGCCTGTATATAGGGTATGTCGAAATCATGAGGGCGCCACCAAGCCTGTCTTAACCCGGCTAACCGGGCCTGGACGGTTAGACGGGAGCGAAGCACGCAAAATACTCCGCCGATAGGATTACTCTTACTCAAGAATTGCAAGGTCAAATAACAATTTCGGGATTGCCTTATGCAAGGATTGTAATTAGGTGTCAATCCGACCGCGACTACGCAGCTGTCTCACCCACCTGTACGCTCAAAGCTCTTTCGTTCCGTCGCACAATAATCAGTACAATGAAGGGGGCGCTTATCTGAAACAGAACATGCACAAGTCGAAACAAAACAATAGTTCCCTTAGCTAACAAATTATGTATTGACTAACGGGTTACAATGGGGCAGCAGAGTGCGTCGCCCTATATCTATAACTAGATTATAACTAAGAACACCAGCTGGCGCGCGCTTTAAGCCTAGCGACAGATGTTGAACAGTAATGAACAAATTAGCACTCGCAACATGGACAGTCTGGAATTCTGAATGAATGCACAAATATGCTGGCGCGACGCCTTATGCAGCGAACAGCATCATCATCATCATCATCATCCAGGATTAATCCTAATTGGATTGTTCCGGTCTCACGTAAATTGATCGCTCCAACGTTTCTTGGGTCTTCCCAATCTTCTCTTTCCTCGTGGTTTGTATTTTAAAACATGCTTGGGGATACGGCAATCGTCCATTCTGGTAATATGTTCCATCCAGTTATATCTGTATTGGTCTATTCTTTCAGTTAAGTTGAAAATGTTTAGTTCTTGACGTATCTCCTCACTTCTTTTGTAATCCAATAATGTGTAACCCGCCACATATCTTAAAAATTTCATTTCTGATGCTTCAATCAGTTTCTTATCTTTTTGAGTAAGAGTCCAGTTTTCTGATCCATATAATAGTGCAGGAACCGCCATAACTTTGTAAAACTTTAATTTTGTGCTTTTAGTGGTTGATTTCAGATTTCTCTTTATAGTTCCACACATATACCTAAATTTATTTAATTTATTATAGAGGTCTTTGTTTTCCGTGTATGTTACATTGTAGCCTAGATAATTAAAGCAGTTTACTTGTTGTAGTGTCTCATTTTCTAAAACAATTTTGGCTCTTATTGGGTCATCGCCTTTAAAAGCTAATACCTTTGTCTTTGCAGTCGAGATTTCTAAGTTGTACTTTTTCGATATTGTGTTTAATTTGTACATTGCATATTGTAAATTGTCTTCAGTGTTTGCTAGAATTACCTGATCGTCCGCAAATAATATTGTATTTATTTTAGAGCCATTTATTCTGAAATCTATTTTTATTGATTTCTGCCATTCTTCAATGACTTCGTCTATATATACATTAAAAAGCGACGGTGATAGAGGGCAACCCTGTCGTACGCCACCATTTATGGTTGCTTCTTTAGTGCCTGCAGCGAACAGCAAAGAACAAATTAGCACTCACGACATGGACAGTCTGCGATTCTGAATGAATGCACAAATATGCTGGCGCGACGCCTTATGCAGCGAACAGCAAAGATCAAATTAGCACTCGTAACATGGACAGTCTGCAATTCTGAATGAATGCACAAATATGCTGGCGCGACGCCTTATGCAGCGAACAGCAAAGATCAAATTAGCACTCGCAACATGGACAAATATGACGACAGTGCCTGTAGGCACCAGAGATGTGACGGCTCGCTCGCGTTCACAGCGGTAATCAGTTCAAAGACACATACCTTAATATGTAGGCGGTTGGGGAGCCTGGTACAGTTGAGTTGCGACAGGCTGCAGTCTTAGGTGGCAGGTACCTTCGATGTTCGACGGCTATAGGGATGAGTGCACATCCGCCATAATGGCGACGTGCGACGCGTCAGGACGCGTACAACGGGACGACGAGAAATGGGCCACTTTCGTTCTGCGGGACAGATCCTCGAAGGTCGAGATAAAGGGGGCACGACCCCTTACTTACGGAAGCAGGAACTGGGCTCAAAAACACCCACGCTACGCCGAAGACAATTCGAAACTCACACTCACAACCAGCACACGAGCGTTCTCTGCAACGGGCTGCCGTCAACTGCCCAGAGGGAAGCGCTGGCATAGGTCACCTTGGTCGCGTCCCCACGTGACTAAACCTCGGCAGCCAATCGCGGGGCGATAAAATGAAATAAATTAATGCCGGCACCAATGGTATCACGCCTCAACGGCGTGCTTTCTAGAAGATTCGGAATTCTTGCGGGCGATACGCTCGGCTACCACAGCGCCATCAGAGGGGAGCTCCAACCGACGAGAAATGCTGCGTTTGGCGCCAAATATGTGCGAAATCATGATTCTGGAATTAGGCGATGGAGCCAAATAAAGAACTAAAAGGGTTTAGCACACGGGCACACTGCCCTAAAGCCTAGATGGCTATTTAAAATACCAAAATGACCTAACACATTGTCCTGGTATCATAATTGTGTGTGTCTTGGTTAGTTATTACTAGAGTCCCTGTATATGAAAGAGTTGGGACATGTAGGGCGACTTGTTTTGGATCCACAAACCATGGAGTACCTGATTTTTGCCGATTTCAAACTTTATGCATACTTCTTTCAACTAAAACAACTGAAATATATCTTTGCTACATCACATGGTCCTTGACTTGTGGATCCAATGGCTCAACTCTTAATACATATAGGAACTCTAGTTATTACTACAGTATTCGCTCTTGTTTTATTTATCACTTTATGTATGTAGATGATAATTTTTAAGTAAGAGTGGTATGTCAGTTGAAGTATACATACTTATTCTGTGAGTACCATATGGCATGTTTTTAATATTCCTTACGGCTCTGTTTTGGATGACTTCAAGCGGTTTTAGGAGTAATATACACTCTTTAGAACTGGTACGTGAATTTTTTTAAGGTGATGTGCCTAAAAAACTTACAAAACGCGAAAAACCTAAAATACGCTCTCTAATGATCACTAAGTGAGTGCGATATAGAGTAATTTGACGTATTTGTGCTTGGATAAATACGTCAAAATGTCATCAAGGCACTTTAGGCTTCGCTTTGTCTTCTATTTTTGCTACCAATGTATAGTAGGTCTTCTAAACTCGAGTAGACCAAGGTAGCGATTTAAAGTCAACTAAATTAACATGACGTCGTTGGGAAATTGTGATCTTGACGAAGTAATTTATTCTGGCTGCTGTAATTTGCGAAAATTAGACGGTGATATATCTACCATTTGGCAATAATTAGTGAGATGATTTTAGACTACGTGTAGTATGTCTGTATATAACCTAAAGATTGTAAAACGCTGCGTTTTCCGGCGATATATCTGGTATGTAGCAATATACAGTGTATCTGATAAGATACACAACATGGGGAAACGCTAGCTGTTGATGGCCTCTACTGCACAGGGATGCTGATATGTTGGATCTGTTCCTTTGCGTTCATAAAATGTATTCGTTTAAATCAGTCTGTATAAGCTATTTATCGTCGTAGATCTCTTGATTTTGACTATTTATGGACCGTTTCCACTCAATTTTGATTTATAACAAAAATTTGACAAGTTTCCAATGATACGTCTGGCCTCTTCAGATGTGGTGTATAACAGTACCTATATTTGTAAATGTGTAATAATATTTCAGTAAGTAATTGACCGACATGCAATTATAATATAAAATTACTCTTTCAGAACCTTGTCAAAACTTCAAGTGTAGTCTGATGTAATAACAAGAAGATGTCTTTTCGGATCCTATAGATGTACTTCACAGCACTCCAGGTCAGGGTTGTTCTTGGGCAATAAAAAAATGTAACAGAATTACATCCAAAACTGTAATAGATTTCTCTAAGACGTAATAGATTTTATGTTAATGGATAGATGGCCCTGTATTTTCATGTTCTCAGATTAACGCATAAATTATAAATTTTCTACCAATTAGACAAAGCACAAAGGTTTTATTCGGTCTTAATGCAATAATATGTCAACATTTTAACTATACCTTGTAATAGTATATTACATACCGAGGTGGGAAGTGTTTCATTACTGTCGAGAGATTAGGTAGTTTACCGAGACGCGTAGCGTCGAGGTTAACTTTATCTCGAGACATGGATGAAACTTTCCACCGTGGTATGTATACTATTTTATTTGCAATCATCTAATTTTAAAAATAACTACAATTGAATTCTGAATAATAGATATCTTGATGTAGCTAATATTTTTGTTACCATGAAAACAATCCACTCAATGTTTTGTTACCATGGAAACACCCCACTCTTCAGGTATGTAATATTTTTCGAGGTATGTAATAATTTCCTGGCTAGTTTCAAGTAATCATCTAGTTCCCAGCTGTTGTCATGTCATGAAATTGACACATTACAATGTGATTGCGAATAAAATAAAATACTAGAGAGTAAAAGTATGACTACATAGTGGTCGGTTAAAAATTAAAAACATTGAGATGGAAATATCTCGATATAATATTTATTAAAATATAGTAGGGAAATATAAAATATTGTAGTCCTTTCTATAACTAAAACACCTAATTAAAAGCAAAAAAGCCTTAATCTTTAATTGTAATTATTATTTATATTGTAATCAATGGAATAATTGTACAAAAACTAAAACGTTAGATCTTCATACTCGTTTTCAGCATCTTCACACCCGTGGAGGTTTTTATTTAGTAATGATAACTTTGGTTTAAATGTATAACATAAATCATTATTCAACAGTTCTTTAGTATATAATAAGGAACTACAAGTTGTTGTTAACAATCTGTTTCGGGTTTTTATCTTTTTAAAGTTTGTTTGGGAAAATATTCTCTCTGCAGCAGCAGATGAATGTGGTAAACACATATAACCAGTACCTAATAAGTTTTTCTAAATTAGAAAACTTCAACTCGTCGAAATGATTTTTTATTTTGAAAACAAAGTTCCAGAATTCAATAGCGAGGGGTTTCTCAATATGTTGTTTGTTAAAACCGGAAATCGGTTAAGGTATTTCTTTAAAGCAATTGTGAAAATGTACTAGAATTGAAGCATAATGTAACGATGTAATAGATTTTCACTAATTGTAATAGATCTATTACAATTGTAATAGCCGGAGCAACCCTGCTCCAGGTATGAATTTTAACAATAATAATATTTTTATTTTCAAACTTCATAACACTGATAACTTTTGCGACTTGACAGACAAGGTAAATGCGTTACTTTTATGCCTAGGCATAAAAGTGATCACTTTTACGCCAGCAGAGTAAAAGTACTTCAAAGCATAATTAACTTTTGAATATTTTTGACATTGGCCTTCTTGATTGTCGGGAATTAATGTAGACGTCAATTCTCAATAGTAATTGTAATTTTTGAAATATATATTTATTTATATTAGTTAACATAATATACCACTATTCACAATCAAAGCAATTATCAAATTACCTTAAATGTCAAACGTTGGAAAACATACAATTTCAACTTCATTTTACAATTGAAATTAAATGACAGTTCAGATTGAAAAGTGGTAACTTTCGTATAATTTTTCGGGTTGGAAAGTAGCCATTTTCTAACTTCTGTTTCTTACTGGTCTTTTATTAGTTGAAGGAAATATAAATAATAAGACATAGGGAGTATGGTTATTTATTAACACAAATAGAGCAATTCTCACGAGTGTTAGATAGGTGGGGTCAATAATCCCTTAAATCTCAAATTTAAAGTATGTACGTCTGTACGATGAATAATTTAATTGTAGAGATAGTTCGGCTTTTTATTTAAAATAATTTTGTAATATAAACGTACAGCATGCAGCAACCTGTGATCCGACATATTTTACCAACGGATATCAAGCAGTTTGTGAGAGATAGGTGAAACTTACGTCACAGAATAAACACCTAACGGACTCAGAAGCGACACTTGCAGCGGCACCTTTGATGGTCGGTAGCCGATTTCAGCTATGGCGGCCATATTGAAAGAGAGTAGATCAAGAATAATATGTTGGTGGCACTGTAAGTCTATGTCAAATTCGAGGTTAACAGGTTAGCTTTTCCGTCAGTTTTAACACAGACTGACGCAAAACCTAACCTACTAACCTCGAATTTGACATAGACTTACAGTACCACCAACATATTATTCTTGATCTACTCTCTTTCAATATGGCCGCCATAGCTGAAATCGGCTACCGACCATCAAAGGTGCCGCCGCAAGTGTCGCTTCTGAGTCCGTTAGGTGTTTATTCTGTGCTTACGTATTCCAAATAAAGGGTGTTTTTTTTAGAGGGGGAGAACTTTAAATTGAAATATGTCCCTAAAAAAACACACGGCGTCCATTAAATGGATCTGTTAACTGGCCACCTCGTTCGTGCGATTTGACGCTATTAGATTATTTTCTTTAGGGATATGTAAAGTCGTCTGTCTACGCTGATAAACCGGAAACAATTGAGCACTTGGAAGCCAGCATTCGACGCGTTATTGCTGAAATACAGCCTGATTTACTGCGAAGAGTGTGTGAAAATTGGACCTCCAGATTACGTCATGTACGCGTCAGCCGCGGCAGTCACATGCACGAAATCGTATTCAAACAGTAATGCCATAAAATTATCTTTCAAATAAAGCCAATTTCATGGATATTAAAAACATTTTTCTGTGTTTTATTTCAATTTAAAGTTCTCCGCCTCTAAAAACACCCTTTATTAACCTTAAGCATGTATTCTGTGTGTAGTCTTTGAATGTTTTTAGAATCAGCGTAAGATAGACAAAGACCATACACAGAGTCACAATAATTAAGTTTAGATACAACTAACGATTCACATAAAATTTTTGAAGTTCTCAACTTAAGACAAACCGATTTTGATAAAGCAATCGTAGACTGTTAAAATCACTGCTGATACATTTATTAATAAGTGACAAAAATCGTAACTGTGCATCAATAATTAAGCCCAAGTTTTTTGTTTCTCTAACTAATTTTAGTTTAGTACTGTTAACATTAGTTTTAATTTGATATTCTATAAACACTGTCCATTTTTTTACAATATAACATTAATTTCGATTTGTTTGGATTTAGTATTAATGAATGTAACCTTCCAATATATATACCGGCATATCATCTGCACTTAAATGATGAGAGGAATATTTTAAACAATGGACAAAGTGTGATGTATATAAAGAAAACCGGCGAAAACCCGTTACAAATAGCTGAACAAATAAACTGAATAAAAATTTACATATTAAGAATTTGAGCGATTTAAATTAATTGTGGCAGAATTTTCATGACTATTAATGGTGATTTTTCAACCATGTTGTGGCTCTGAACATGAAATATTGAACTGTTGATTTGAAGTTGAAACTTTAGGGGAAGTGGCCAAGGACGATGGTTCTTGATTTAGTTGTTACAGACAACATTTGCGCGATTTTTAATTGACCCTGCAGCAGAGCTGTTCCGAGTACAGACAAAAAGTACTCGAGTACCGAGTACAAATACTTTACTTAAAATGTAATCGAGTACCGAGTACAAGTACACAATGAAAGTATTCGAATACCTATACAAGTACAGAGTACCGAGTACAGAGGAATGCAATGGCGAAGTAATGGTAAAAACAAAAAACAAAATTTCTTAGTCTTTTTTTATTGGCTTTCAAAATAACAAGTTTTTCAAAATTCTCATCTGTCAGGGCATGGCGACGTGGTCTGTTTACCAGTGTTGCGAAGAAAAAGAACCATTTTACTGTAGCCGATGATCGCAAGCATGTATTATAGTGCACGAAAAGTTTTTTTCATTTTCGGGTAATCATCCAGCATTGACAGATTGGTCCATTTTTCTTCAAGGTAATGTAGAAGTTCAATTTCAATTTTGGACTTCTTCTTATCTATAATACTATAATATGTGATACTTTTAATTTTTGGGTTTCAATAATATGAAGAGATGAAGGTTCGCGTACATCATTATTATCTTTATCAAAATAAATATTCTAGATCCTGATCTTTGGCTTCGCTGTCACATTCATTGGAATTTTTAGAATATATTTCCAAATCGTTAATATCTCCAAAATAGTTAACTTTAGACACACAATTTTATATTAAAAATATTAGCTTCTCGACGTAATACTTTTAAGCAATCTAAATATAGGGCATTCTGTTAAAATAAGTAAGTTAGGTTTGCCACACTTTCTCAGTCACCTCGTACAATCAATACCATAAAATCGGTGGTCTCCTTCTTTTTTTGTATGTATGTATGTATCTTTGTTCCCTATCTCCTCCGAAGATGGACCGATTAAATTGTATGATAGCTTAAAATTTTGCTAATTTTTAGACTTAGATCGTAGGCCGGTTTTTATTTTCAAAAAAAGTACGAAAAAGTTAAGTAAAATATAATTATATTTAATTTAATTAAATCGTGTAATTAGCGAAGCGAAGCGTAGCACGGGTGATTCACTAGTTAGTTTACGTCACTAATCGGTAATCACTGTAGTCAGTCACTTATTAAACAATCAACTAACGAACTAACTAGAAACTTGAACACTGCACGACTGCAAGGGTTACAAAACTGCAATTAAGCTTTTTATGGCAACTGGCGGACACATGTCTGAAATTGGATAAAAATGTAGGTACTTGTTGCGCAGTGCAATGTACTCGAGTACCCGAAAATGTATTCGAGTACAGGAATATGTACTCGAGTACACTTAAATGCGTCAAATACAAGTACAAGTACATTTTAAAAAATGTACTCGTGGACTGAGTACCGAGTACACTAAAAGTACTCAGAGTACAGTTACTGAGTACTTGTACTCGAGTACCGCACAGCTCTGCCCTGCAGAGAATTTTCCACATAACCTTCAGCTACCGAACTCAATTTCCAACCACCCAGCTTCTTTAACTGAAGAATATCGCCTCCAGTATTGGCAAGTAAGGTAGCTGCTGTTTGTATGAAGCAATGCCCAGTAAAGTTGTCTACGTCATTCAACTTTAAAAACATAGCTATTGTTTTGGGGAATTGCCCGATTGAATTATGTCCATAGGGTTTTCGAGTGACTTCCACGCCGTACTTGCATTAAAAATTTTGGTTATCCACATGCTTACGTAAATTCATATATTCTTTTAATATGGCAATCCATTTTACTATTACAAAACTTCGAGGATGATAAGTTTTGTGTCATGGATTATGATAATGATTCATTTTTATGCATTTATTTTCATTTTAAACACTTTCCGAGCGGATGTTTTGAGCCCTATTTTCCAGGCACCAGTACGTGTACATTATGCCTTTTATACCTAGATTTACTTTTTTTTTGGCAATAAATTTTCTATTGTTTGTTCACCCTCTTTTCTCAGTTCAGGTGGAGTAAATTCCATTTCACTATTACTATTAATATCAGACATTTTCATACAGATACAGGCAAGGAACAAACACAAACGAGGCGATGCTACTTTGACATGTGTCTTTTGACTAATAGTCTTTTGTTTATTGCCTACTTAATAAAAACAAAATCCAATTTCAAAATTTGGGCAATTGTTTATTGTGTTTCTGTTATTTAAGGAGGATGATTGTGAATAAAATAATATACAAACCTTGGTGGTTGTTGCTCCATAGTACCTCAGCCTATTGCTGACCGTGACACTGTGCGCCTTAGTTGAAAATTTCGCCTTGGTGTGTAATCTAATATTATTGTAATGTTTGTGTTATTATATACATATATTAGTAATAAATAAATACCGAAAAAAAAACACACAAGGGCAACGTTCTGTGCAGTAATAAAACCCTGGAAGCTGCACTTCCACTTAACCCTGATGTTAGAAAAGAAAATACCTAAACATCATGTGCTTCTTGTTCTAATTCTCTTGATATTGTAAATATAAAAAATAAATTTTATACTTGGTTAATTTCCTTGATTTGCATGTAATACTTTGTTAAACTGTGAGCGAAAACCAGAAGTTGAAACTGATATGAGGTTTCGAAATCACGTGAACCCACTAATTATCAGCTTTTGAAAATTTCTCCTATCGTGGGAGTGCCTGATGGAATAACTAATATCTTTAGAACTTCCAAGGCTTTTATTTCTCAATACAATGCAAAACTTGTAAGAAACATTTTTAAAACACCAAAGAAAAAACCGCCAAATTAAATTAGAGTAACCTTATTTATAAAATTACGTGTAATAATTGTGATCTTAACTATGTTGATCAGACTAGAGTCAATTTGACGTATTTGTCTTTTACCAGGGTACGGACAGGTCCTTGCATGCTCTCACTCTAGAGAACTTTGAAATAAGCCATACTCTTTTGCCGTTGTTCAAGTGTAACTTGCTGGTCAGTCTGTTGTTAAGCACTTTGGTTAGTATTTTATAAAGATGAGTTAACAAACTGATGGGCCTGTAATTCTTAAGATCTGTTTTGTTACCTTTCTTGTAGATCAGTACTACCGAAGCATAATTCCATTCATCAGGAATTCCTTTCTCAAAATACGTTTATTTATTAGTTGTCTTATGTATTCAATCAGTTTATCATTTCTTAGTTTTATTAGTTCAGGTATAATACCGCCGTCTCCTGAAGCTCTCCGGTTTTTCATTTCTCTCACCGCTGTCGTAATTTCTTCCGTTATTACCTCCGGAATTTCTTCTGAACCAACGTTCAGGAACGTCCTTTCTTAGGTTTTTTGGATTTTTTTGTTTTTTGTTTGTAATTGGGAGGTATACAGTTCACTATAAACGTTTTTTAGTATTTCTTTGATTTTGCTCTTCTCCGCGGTTACGTTACTGTTTTCGTTTTGAATTCTATATAATTGTCTTTTGTTGTCTACTATCTTTCTTCTTAATACTTTTCGATTTGATTTCGAATGTAAATTATGATGTTGCCGTTACAATTTACTGTGTTAAATTCTTTAGCTAAATATGAGTAAATAGAATAACTCTTCAATAGTTAATAAAAATTTCAACATTTAATATAATTATTAGGTATTGGATTTTATAAGTTTTTTTTGCTTTATTCTTGTTTTTTTATTTGTCAACAATAGATAGCTTAAAACTTACAACTTTGTTTATTGCTGTGTTCAGAGAGTGTAAGTGTTTATATTAACGTTGTAACGGTATTGGTTTGTTAAACTTCTTTAAAAAAAAACGTAATAAGGTTAAATTACTTTTTCTGTTCAAATTCGAGTAAGGGAAAACGGTTGAGTTTAGGGGTATAAAGTATAGTATGAGAATAAAGCTCTTTAAAAGGGCTTTTCAAAAATATAAAAATATAGAGGATCTTCCATTTTTTTAAAATCCGAAATTATTAAATTTGCAAATGTGAAGCACCCTGTATAGCAAAAATACCCACAGCCACATTTTACACTCTAAAGGTAATTCACGAAAAAGATAATTTTTTGCTGACGTTTTCCATTATTCAATTGTTTTCTGTTACTTAAACAGCAGCCGCCTAAAGTTCAGCATTTTTTGGAATAAAATTGTTAATATCTCAAAAACAGTTGACTTTAAACCCATACAACTTACATAATTGTAAAACTTTTAGGCTAGCCAAATATACGGGATTCCATTAAAAAAAAAAGTTAGTTTGATTCGCCACATTTTTTTGAGTCATCCTGTATAATCAAAAATATTTTAGTAATGTGCAATAATTACGTGGCTACAACTTTTATACATATAAGCGATAGTTATGTAACTCTCATACTTTTAGAAATATCTCTCACCCTCGCATCGTTGCTGGACCCTGTATATACCTTGACTGATACTTAGATAAGAATAATTTTATTTATCAATTACAGATATTGATATGTTAAAAACTTTTTTAATTACTATGAAGTATTTTGAATAATGTTTGGATGTGAACATTTTGATTTTATCCTCAGTTTTATTTTTATTTTATTTTATTCCGCACTCCGCCATTTTATGGTTGTAGGTATGTAGTAAGGCCATAACTCAACTACGTCTTTTTCTAAAACCTGACTGTGTAACAAGTAAGACATTGTTAACATTTACTCCATGACTCTTTATAATACTTTAAATAGTGCAGATAAAACGATGATTGGTTTTAAATTTTCAAGTATAAAGGAACATTAATTTTCGGTAAAGGCGTTGTATAGCTAACTTTAAGCACTGAGAAAAACTGAATTAATTAATAGAAAAAGTAATTATATGTATGATGAAAGGTAGAATAAAAGGTCATTTTCATCATCTGCTTCAAGGTATAGGCCTGTTGGTCCATTCCGACTCAAATGGTCATCTCTTTCTGGGTCTCCTGGCTTCTCTTTTTTTCTTGGTTTATATTTCCAAAACAATTTAGGAAATTTGTCTTCATCCATTCTCTGTATATGTTCAGTCTATTTTCTTTTGTATCGGTGCATCTTTTCACTAATTGGCCATATTTCTAATTCGTTTCTAATGTTTTTTTTTCCTGATGTGATCTAGTCGTGTACATCCTTTGTTACGGTTCATTTGCGTCTCCTTTTGGTTTCGAGATCTGTAGTAATTATTTCGTATTGTTACGCATCTTTCCATTCTGATGTCTTTGGTACTCG
The DNA here is from genome assembly GCA_940337035.1 of Agriotes lineatus. NCBI lineage: Eukaryota > Metazoa > Arthropoda > Insecta > Coleoptera > Elateridae > Agriotes > Agriotes lineatus. The sequence continues at coordinate 149,241,859 of OW679198.1, read as the reverse complement.
GTTTGTATTTCGCGCACTAGCGCCACGTCTACTTCCTTGGACTTGCTGCGAAAGTTAGAGTTAGCTCGCAATTGTTCGGAGTGCTTCCTTTTCCACCTCGAACGGCGAAACAAAACTATTGAAATTTCGGAGAATTCATGGGCTGCCGTTAGTTTTTGGTTGTGTGAAGTTTGCCTACGCTGTTTGGAGCGGTTTCAAGCTCCCGAATTTCATCATGAGGGAAGTTCAATCCCACGCCATTTGGCGGAGTACGCTACCGAGTGTTTCGCACATGCCTGGAATTTTTTCCAGGTTAAGTAGAAAGTTCGCTACGAAATGCATTATATTTCTTCTATGCTGTAGTGGACCTTTTCCTCTTTTATAGCAGCCAGTGCCGGAGGGCCAATCTGGGTATTAGTTACAGTTAGGGACATATCCTCTACTTGCGGTTGCTTAAGGTGATTTTGGGCTGTATTGCCGCACGAAATGGTATCAAACGACATTGAGCGCCCGGGTCAGGGACGTGACCTTGTGAAGTCACACACGACTAACCTTTGCTGTAATGTTTGCCTCTCCATTTATTTTAATGTGTGCAATTTATATTGCAAAGTTTGTAAACCGTAAGTATTGTAATATTTTCCTGAGGTACCTTATTTTCGTATTTGTGAATTATTGATCGTAGCAATTAATTTGTGGCAACTTATGGTTCCCATTATATTAAAATATTGTGATTCTTGCTGTTTGAGCACTAATCAGGATCGAAGGTACAATGTTTGTAGCCTTCTCAGTTTTTCGCTATCTGGAAAACCGCTGATCGCCAGCTCGCCTTGGAATTTGTGGACTGTATGATTGTAGGTTTCACTGAATTATACACACGTTGAAAAGCGAAGGTAGTAATTTATTGCCATAAATTAACACGAACAGTTTAACATTTACAAAGAATTAGCTTTCGGAGTGCGGACCGGTTTGCATGCTGCCACTTTGACAGATGAAACGTAAGTGCGGAGAACGGCGAGGCAAAGCCCGCTCGACCTTATACTGCGCACAGTATGAATTCAGCATGCAAGAGAAGCGGCAAAAGTTTATAAAGTCCTTAACATACCGCCCGCCTTGGAAAGGGTAACCTTTCAAATAAAACAGTACAGAGTTGACATGTAAAAGCTAGAGTAAAACATGTAACATGAACACACATATATACAAAGCATAATAGTACATGGATCTTAATCTAGTACAAGAAAACCCGAACAATGGGGAGCCAAAAGGCTTTACGAAAACTGCGCTGAACGCTAACGCACTAGTTCACAACACTAGGTAGCGGGCACAATTTGGCGAAGGATCGCTTCACGATCCCTGACACAGTGTTCACTGACGCCACACGCGTAACGCCGTCAAGGCCAGGGTGCAGCTCGGTGACCCGGCCTAACCTCCACTTCAGAGGGGGTAGATTGTCATCCTTGATGAGGACCATGGAACCAGGCTGGAGGTCCGAAAGATGCGTGCGCCACTTGGTGCGCTGTTGGAGTTCCGAGATGTACTCTTTACTCCATCTTTTCCACACATTCTGGTGTAGTTGTTGTATTCTCTGGTATTTAGACAGCCGAGACTCGACTATCTCAGTTACGTTGGGATCAGGCAGTGACACCAACGGACGACCAATCAGGAAATGAGCAGGAGTCAAAGGCTGAAGGTCGTTTGGATCAGAGGACAAAGGGGACAGGGGTCGGGAGTTTAAGGTCGCTTTCACCTGTGCTAACAAAGTGCTAAATTCATCATAATTTAGACTAGCGTTACCTATAACGCGACGTATGTGATGTTTGGAGGACTTGATTCCGGCCTCCCACAATCCGCCAAAGTGGGGACTGTGCGCGGGTATAAAATGCCAAGCTACTCCGTCGTTCGCGACTGATTCGGAAATAGAAGGGTTTTGTTCCGCGAGAAAATTGCCTAATTCGATTAACTCGGAATTAGCGCCTACAAAGTTAGTGCCGTTGTCTGAGTAGACATGGAGCGGTTTGCCTCGTCGAGCCACAAACCGGCGAAAAGCCATTAAGAAGGTTTCAGTAGAAAGATCAGCGACCAATTCAAGGTGCACTGCCTTTGTGACAAAACAATAAGCTGTAACTCGTTGTAAGCGAGCGAAGCTTGAATACTGATTGAACGGAAATGGTTCAACAGAGGTTACAGGAAGACTCTGAACTTCTTTTTTGAATTCTGGAAGCTCAGCACGAACATGTTTGGAAGCAGGCCAAGATGCCTCGCCTTCGCTTAGCCAGGTGGGACCATGCCACCAAAGGCTTAACAGACCCAGCGGGTCAAATATCTGCGATCTTTCAGACAAGATGCTACGCTTGGTAGCCTTACTACTTGTAGAATTTGAAATATGGGATATTTCAGACAAGCTGCTACGATTGGTAGCCTTACCACTTGTAGAATCTGAAATATTGAACATGGAAGTAGGCCAAGATGCCTCACTTTCGCTTAGCCAGGTGGGACCGTGCCACCAAAGGCTTGACAGACCCAGAGGGTCAACTATCTGGGAGATTTCAGACAAGCTGCTACGATTGGTAGCCTTACTACTTGCAGAATCTGAAATATTCTCTACTGATAAGAATCTTTTCTGAGCGATTTGCAATGAATCACCCAATACCTCTACAGGTTCCTTGAGAGGGATAGAGACAACGAATCGACCATTCGCTTCTCGTTGCGTATTTTGCACGAAATGTGCCTCACAGGCGTTCTCTTCATTTGTGCGAACCTTTTCCTCTGGGTAATGTTCGAGTTGCCAAAACCTAGCAATGGGGTCAGAAGCATCATCGATCGTGCTAAGATTGCACTGTACAGGGTACGCAGAAGGAGGGCCTGTAGGGCCAGAAACAATCCAACCAAAACGAGTCTTTTGGAGGATGGGAAGATTTGGGCCTAGACCAATTTGTCCAATACAAAGGAGCTGCCAGAAAATGGGCGAACCAATCAGAATGTCGATGGTGCCCGGTTGGTCGTAGGACAGATCTGATAACTTGATGTTATCAGGAACCTTGAAGCTGTTTCGCTGGACGCGAAAACTTGGGGTAACACCCGTAATCTCATCGAGAACAAGACAGGATAGGCCAATGCCGTATGAAGTGTGAGGGGCTTGCAGCTTGATATCACACCTAGCCTTGATTTGAGAAGTGGCTTTACTTAAGCCTGAAACAGTAACGTTGACTTCGCGAGTTGGAAGCTTCAACCTTTTACACAGATCTGAACGTATGAAGTTCGATTGGGAACCGGAATCCAGCAGGATTCGCACAACATGAGGCGTACCATCATCAGCGATGAGTTTAGCGGTAGCCGTAGGTAAGAGTACCTGAAAAGCATTCGAACAGAATGCCGAAATCGATTGATTTAGTTCAACAGGGGTTTCTGCCGACATCGCAGATCCTGGTTGACTAGAAGAAGCATTTTGAGGTTTATCCTCATGAAGAAGTGTGTTGTGCCTTGATTTGCACTTTCTACACGTATATTTGGAGCTACAAAGGCTCGCAAGGTGACCCTGAGTTAGGCAATTAAAGCATACGCGGAGCTCTTTTGCCTTTGACTTTCTGTCAAGAACAGACATCTTGACAAACTTATCGCATTTGTACAAGGAATGAGATCCTTTACAAAGTGAACACGAAGGGGTACCTGACACAAATGATTTCGAATGTACCTTGGAAGACTTTTCGGGTACAAGCTTAACATTTTTTACTTCCAGAGTTTCTAGAAGATTTGCCGTATTTTGCAAGAATTCCTTGAACTCATCAAGATTAGGCAGGTCAGAACTTGACCGGTTTCTAAGGACCTCCCATTCACGAAATGTAGTGGGGTCCAGTTTTTTAGAAACTACATAAATTATAACAAAATCAAGAAGCTCGCTTTCGGTAGCTAATGATTTGATTGCTGCAAAATGCTTGAATAACATATCGCTAATCGTACGCAATTTAGTTGCAGATTCCTTACTGCAAGATTCGAGTTCAAAAATAGCCTTGAGGTGGTTATGAACCAGAATTTTTGGATCATTGTATCGATTGCACAATGCCTCCCAAGCTAGAGTATAATTACCCGCAGTAAACTCTAAACTTTTTATAATTTGGCTTGCATCACCCTGTAAACTAGCCTTTAAGTAATGCAGCTTTTGAATATTAGTTAACGCTTGATTCTCATGAATTAAACTAATAAAAATCTCACGAAATTCGAGCCATTCTGACACGTTCCCTGAATATTTGGGAATCGAAATGGCAGGAAGGCGTACAGCTTGATTATTGCAATGTGAACTGCAATTTGAATGCGTTGATCTTACGCTACCATTAGGAGATCCAGAACGATCTGGTGCAACATCAGACTGTTTGTTGTATTCATTAATCAAATATTCAGCTTGTGAAATTGCAAAATAATAAGAATCCTCAAATTCAACTTGTTTCTGCATTTCAGATTCTGTATCCTCACTGGTTTCTAAAATTTGTTCATGAACCGCATAATATTCCGATAACAAGGTGGCTGTATCATTCAATCTTTTTTGCAATTGAATAATCTGAGCGCTAGATAAGAATTGATCTTCATCATGAATTTTTTGCAAAGATTGCAAGTGATTTGAGAAACGCGTGAGCTTGCCTTTAATAGAGCCTCGTACTCTTACAAGCGAATCCATAATTGCTGAGATTAAAAACAATTTAACAGATCGAACTAACTTTTCGTACGCCCCTGGCGTGAATTTTGTACGCTTCTGGTACGCGGACCCAACGGGTCAACCATCTGTGATATTTCAGGCAAGATGCTACGCGCGGTAGCCTTACTACTTGCAGAATCTGAAATATTCTTTAATGATAAAACCCTTTCGCACGCCTCTGGCGCGAATTTGTTTATAACGCAGACAGCGCTTGCTAGCAACGCGAGAAACTTGTAGCTTACGACGCAGAAAACGACCCTGGTACAACGCGGGAAACTTGTTGCTACGACGCAGAAAACGGCCTTGGTACAACGCGGGATTATTTATGAAACATGCAGGGGATATCGCTAACAAACGTAATAGCTTGGCATTTCACGCAATTAAAATGTTTATATGACTCATAAACCATTTGTTTACGCAATAATACGCAGCTGAAATTATGCACATGTACAAACACAGACGAAATAAACCAAATTTATGCATAGGAAAATCAGGCTTACATTTGATATTGGTGTGTGCCGCCTTGCCGGTTTTCTGTTCCTACTACCGTCTGGCTAGCAGCTGCGATGCCCACGTGCACGAATCTTGGCGTTGATAGCACCGTCTGCTGTCTTCCTTCCTCTCGTTACGGGCACCGCATGTGCCCTCTTCGTTCCACGCGTTGCTGCGAATTTGGAACGCTGCTCCTTGCGGTCGATTGCATGCGATGCAATACAAACTGAATATGCTTTGTACTTGCCTATGACCAATGTTGTCGAATGCTGTCGCTGTTTTGGACCCGCAATGACCTAATGTGGTTTAATCCGGGTCTGTAGGACCAATGTTTGAGCACTAATCAGGATCGAAGGTACAATGTTTGTAGCCTTCTCAGTTTTTCGCTATCTGGAAAACCGCTGATCGCCAGCTCGCCTTGGAATTTGTGGACTGTATGATTGTAGGTTTCACTGAATTATACACACGTTGAAAAGCGAAGGTAGTAATTTATTGCCATAAATTAACACGAACAGTTTAACATTTACAAAGAATTAGCTTTCGGAGTGCGGACCGGTTTGCATGCTGCCACTTTGACAGATGAAACGTAAGTGCGGAGAACGGCGAGGCAAAGCCCGCTCGACCTTATACTGCGCACAGTATGAATTCAGCATGCAAGAGAAGCGGCAAAAGTTTATAAAGTCCTTAACACTTGCTGTGATTATTTGAATTATATTGTGATATTTTGATTCTGGTTTATTTGTTACTGCGACCTTTACTTGAGTTGAGCTTCTCTTTCAAATTTATTGTGCTACCTGAGTTTACGTATTCTCGTTTGAATGCCTGTATACACTTGCCGTTATTTGAAAAAAATCCGTTGCAGTCCTTTTTGAGCTTTTAAAGAATTGTACATGTTGTCTCCGAACCTAGCTAGTCGGCCGCCAATGGAGACTTTTTTGATAACACCTTCCACTTATCTAAAATATTTCATCTTGCCTGTCTCTATTTGTCTTGCATCCTTCTTCCGTATGACAAATTTTTCACATCCAAATGGTAGCGACGGAACTGCCACGGTTTTATAGAACTTTATTTGGGTGTCCTTTCTTGTTTTTTGCCCTATTGTTCTTTTTCACACATTATCTGGAGTTTTGTCATTTTGTTTTGTATTTCTTTGTTATAGCCATAAGCTTTGTTGCATCCCAGATAATGGAGGTCAGATATTTGTTCTTGTATTTTATGTTCGATTATGATTTTTGACTGCACTGCTCCTTTTTCTCTAAACGCCATAATTTTTTATTTTGTAGGGGTATTATGAAGTTATAAGTGTTAAGAGATTTAGTTTGATTTATATACGCTGAGTTGTAATTCATCTTCGGATTTGGCAATTATGGCCTGGTCATCGACGAACAGAATAGTATTGATAAACTTGTCCTTACTGATCTGAATTCTTTTATTAACTTCTACTTACCACTCACGTAATATCTCATCCAAGTAAACTAAAGCTGGGCAAAGCGATTCAGTCTTGAGCTGTGACTCTTTGAATCTCGTTCAGCTCTGGGATTCGATTCAGTGATTTGGCTCTAAAGATTCATTTCATTTGTTATTCAGCTGATTTGCGTAAGCGTCAGAATGGGACGAAATGAAATCAATCGTTTGAGTTATTGCACTACACCGCCGTTTGGACGCTCACCGACGACATTTCTAGAGAAAAACTAGCATTAACAAAATGTGCCTACCCAGCTGTTTTTCCCCGACCTTCAAAATATGTAGCTTCCAAATCCCTTGCCACTAGGATAGATCGCGACGAATGAAACGCAGCTTTAATTAAATATGCTTTTGAGGTTAGATGATAAATTAATATGCTCGTTAATATCATTTTTTGTGGTACCAATGCTATTACGCTAAGCCAACCTTGGTAGTTTGATTGGACTTGCTTAGTTCTGTCATAGACTGATAAAAATAATAAATCATGGTGTTTGTTAAGTGCTTGAAACTCTGTCATAATCTTGCAATCTTTATACCCCTTTATCGTGTTGTCATAGTTTCTGGTCAAAAATCTGGACTAAATAATGTAGCCGGCATTGGCAATATACCAATAACATTATATGTTTTTTGGACTTTTTCCACTGTCTAGGGTGTAAATCACACAACGTTTCGGGAGTTGTGTGATTTACACCCTAGACTAGACAGTGGAAAAAGTCCGAAAAACATATAATAGACCACTGCCAAAAAATGACATTCAGAGAACAACCAATAACATTGTTATTTAAAGAAACAAATTCGAAAAGTGTTTTCACCTTGAAACTGAAGTTAATTTTGATTTGTTTGTGTCGTGTCTCTTAGTAATGTGAATTTTATTTTACAGCTACCACACATAAAATATGAAAAATAAAGCCATCAGAATTTCAAATAAAATAAAATGTTTGTTGTTCAATTCTCGGTTGCACTATACGCTTTGCTAAATACATAATAGGTTAATGATAATCTTTTTTTGTTGTAGATGTGAAGATATCGAACTTCCATTGGTACACATATTATTAAAAGAAACTATGACGTTTAAATAAAACGCAATGAATATCAAACAAGAAACTATGGAAAGTAGTTCTGCAGGAATCCAATCGTGCATATCGCAGAGCATGAACAGCAATGAAAATTTTGATAAGCTATCTATTAAACATGAAGAGTTCGACGATGAAAATTTGGAAAACAAAAAACTTGACAAAAATAACCTCAGTATTGCTTGTAGTGAAGAGAAACCTTATAGACTCTCTGTTTGTGAATTCAGAACGACAGGAGAAAAGCCTCACCGTTGTTCTGTTTGCGAATACAGAACAGCCAATAAAGGTAATTTAAATACACATATGAAGACTCATACAGGAGAAAAACCTTACAGTTGCTCTGTCTGTGAATACAGAACGACACAAAAAAATCATATAGCGACACATATGAGAACCCATACAGGAGAAAGGCCATATCGTTGTTCAGTTTGTGAATACAGTACAGCACAGAAAGGTAGTTTAGTTATGCATATGAGGACCCATACAAACGAAAAGCCATATCTCTGTTCTGTTTGTGAATACAGAACAGCCTTAAAAAGTAATTTAGTTCAACATATGAAAAATCACACAGGAGAAAAGCCTCACGGTTGTTTTGTTTGCGAATACAGAACAGCAAATAAAAGTCATTTAGATACACATATGAAGACTCATACAGGAGAAAAACCTTACAGTTGTCCTGTTTGCGAATACAGAACTGCAAATAAAAGTCATTTAGATAGCCATATGAGAACCCATACAGGAGAAAGGCCATATCGTTGTTCAGTTTGTGAATACAGTACAGCACAGAAAGGTAGTTTAGTTATACATATGAGGACCCATACAAACGAAAAGCCATATCGCTGTTCTGTTTGTGAATACAGAACAGCCGTAAAAAGTAATTTAGTTCAACATATGACAAATCACACAAGAGAAAAGCCTCACAGTTGTTCTGTTTGTGAATACAGAACAGCAAATAAAAATAATTTAGATAGACATATGAGAACCCATACAGGAGAAAGGCCATATCGTTGTTCAGTTTGTGAATACAGTACAACACAGAAAGGTAGTTTAGTTATGCATATGAGGACCCATACAAACGAAAAGCCATATTGTTGTTCTGTTTGTGAATACAGAACAGCCGTAAAAAGTAATTTAGTTCAACATATGAAAAATCACACAGGAGAAAAGCCTCACAGTTGTTCGGTTTGCGAATACAGAACAGCAAATAAAAGTAATTTAGATACACATATGAAGACTCATGCAGGAGAAAAACCTTACAGTTGTTCTGTTTGCGAATACAAAACTGCAAATAAAAGTCATTTAAATAGACATATGAAGACTCATACAGGAAAAAAACCTTACAGTTGTTCTGTTTGCGAATATAGAACTGCGCAGAAAAGCCATTTAGTTACACATGTGAAAGATCATGCTGGAGAAAAACCTTACAGTTGTTCTGTTTGCGAATACAGAACTGCAAATAAAAGTAATTTAGATAGACATATGAGAACCCATACAGGAGAAAGGCCATATCATTGTTCAGTTTGTGAATACAGTACAGCACAGAAAGGTAGTTTAGTTATGCATATGAGGACCCATACAAACGAAAAGCCATATCGTTGTTCTGTTTGTGAATACAGAACAGCCGCAAAAAGTAATTTAATTCAACATATGAAAAATCACACAGGAGAAAAGCCTCACAGTTGTTCTGTTTGCGAATACAGAACAGCAAATAAAAGTAATTTAGATACACATATGAAGACTCATGCAGGACAAAAACCTTACAGTTGTTCTGTTTGCGAGTACAAAACTGCAAATAAAAGTCATTTAAATAGACATATGAAGACTCATACAGGAGAAAAACCTTACATTCCTCTATCTGTGAATACAGAACGACGCAAAAAAATCGTATAGTGACACATATGAGAACCCATACAGGAGTAAAGCCATTTAGTTGTTCTATTTGTCAATACAGAACAACACAAAAAAGTAGTTTGGTTTTACATGTGAAGAATCATGCTGGGGAAACGTCATATAGTTCTATTTGTGAATACAGGACAGTACATAAAAGTAATTTAATTGTACACGTTAAAAAACATACAGGAAAAAAGCCTCACAGTTGTTCTATTTGTGAATACAAAGCAATGCGGAAACATCATTTAGTTAGGCATATGATGACCCATACAGATGAAAAGCCATTTAGTTGTTCTATATGTGAATATCGAACAGCACATAAATGTAATTTAGTTAGACATATGCAAAGTCACACTGGAGGAAAGCCTTACATTTGCTATATTTGTGATTTCAAAATGGCAGATAAACGTTCATTAGTTAAACATAGGGTTGCCATATTTCTAAAACTCCAAACCGGGACTCCTAGTAACCCTTCCCCCTCCCTCCATAAAACTTTCAATTGTTATAATTTTATAATAGGAAATAGACGAATCATTTAAAATAAATTTTAATTATTTTTCATACATTAGGAGTTAAGTAAATAGTACAAAAATAAAAGGAACTTCTTTTGTTATAGGTAATTAAATAAGGAATACAAAATAAAATATATAACTCTCAACTTAATATAAACTTATAGAAGATAAAAAAAAGATAAAAACAATAACTTGAGAACTGTCAAAACGCACAAGTTGGTAATATTTCTATTCTTTAGTATTATTATTATTATACCACTTGTACTTTTCAGAAAATTTTGCCAATTTGTGTAACTCTTTGTTAACCAGAACGTATTTATAAAATGCATTACAATTCATTTCAAAATTTACCATTGTTTGAAGAATAGCCTCCATCGTTGATTGTAGACGATTTCATTCATCTGTCCATTGGATAACCATTAGCGAAAATATTCGCTCAACGTTGTAATTATGGGAAGGAATAGAGAACAGAGAAGGAATTAGGTATTGTTCTGTGGAATAGACAGTACATATTCACACAATCTAAAAATATCATCAGTACTATCCGTGGTAGGCGTAAGAGTATTGTTAACCATAGACGGCCTACTTTGCCATTTTAATAAGACTTTAAATAGTGTGTTGTAGTAAATTTCTAATTCACAGCTATGTTATGTTACAAGTTATCACTGTAAATTAAATTATCAATTTGTGGATAAAAATTGCATACAATTAATATTTCGTAAGTAGAGTTTTGAAAACGGGACAAATTGCTGTCCCGGTGCCTTTTTTCGAGACATTTGGAAAAACCACCAAAAAACGGGACAATACCGGGAAACCGGGACGTATGGCAACCCTAGTTAAACATATGAAAAATCACACTGGAGAAAAGCCTTAAAGTTGTTTTGTCTGTGAATACAGAGCAGCAAAGACTGTTGGAAAACGTAACAAAAGTTATGAATTGCAACTGTTTTGGGAAAGTGTGATATTTAAAGATTCTGTATTTAAGTAGCCATAATAATCACATTTGCCTTGGAATACCAAGTCTCCCTACTGAAGTTTAATAAAATTGTCAAAACAGTCAGTAAATAGAAACAATTAGTAGAATTCCACTAAATACAGGAGCTTTTCATAATAGGGATTGTATTGTTGTGTAATATTTCTATTGATAGCCAGCGTGGGAATTTTTGTAGACCTTAGTAAGGCCTTTGATTGCATCTCTCATGAAGTACTATGTACAAACTATGAATTTAAAACAATCTCTTACCAAATAGTCTTCTTCCATAACGATCAGCTTAGTGAACCTAAACCAATGAATAGAGGACCATATAGACCATATACTAAAAGATCTCGAAGAACGGACAGAGAAAATTGCTCTAAAGATAAACTTAGAACAAACAAAGATGATGATGGCAATAGAAGAAGGTGTGGATAATACAATGCGGGTTCAAAACATACAGATTGAAAACGTCAGTGAATATATTGCTGTAGGTAAATTCAATCAACAATATAGGTGAATTTAAGGATTACCACAAGGTTGCACTTAAACTAGCACTTAGCATTACAATTAATCATTACAATTTATAAGGCATCAACAGTAAAAATAGGCAAAACCTGTTTGGCAAACCAAATGAGCAATCGTTGAGTTTTTCCACTTGATCTTGGAAATTGATAGAATCGGAAAGCTTTCTCTCTAAGTTTAACAATTTAACTGAGGTGGACTCTTGTAAATAGTTGTGAATAGTCAATAATCAACTATGGTAAAAATACGACAAAGATCAAATTTGACTGTCCGAATAGCTGGTCAAACGTAAGTGAGGTTAGGTATAGTGTGACATCCAAGTGCGGAAAGTGTTCAAAATTAAAAAACTAAGACAGTGGCGCACAATTACGTTTATGATAGTAGAAGTGCACTAATTATTTATAGTTCGTCCCTAGACTACTTGCATTTATATAAACTTAGTTTTATAGTTGTTCAACATTGCACCGTAGTTAATGATCCAATGTGACTCAAATTGCATACAAATGTAGCTGGTCACGCAGCAAGGATGGCTGTTACAGTAGCTATGGCTCTGATATTGTTTTTGATGGGACTACGTCCTGTTGTATTCTGCCGATGACCTGAAAATTTGATTTGTATTAAAATATGGTACAGACCTATGCAAAATATGCAATACAATGTAAAAGGGGCCGTAGAAGCCATATTTGTGGTTATTAGGACACCAAAGTTAGCAATAAATGCAGAATTTATTAGTTTTTATTGACCTGGCAAACATTTTAGTAAATAAATGTTTTTAAGTGGGTATCTATATAAATTTATGTGTATTATCTCTACAGAATTTTAATAATAATTAGAGGTATTAGTTATATAAGACTTATTTTAGAATTATCTAAAAAATAGATTTGACATTTAGTTAAAACTTTCATATTATACAGTGTTTTCGACAGTGAAATATTTGATAATCGATATACCATATATCGTCGAGACAGAGACCTGGGAATCACAAATAAATCTGATGGAGGGGGAGTACTAATTGCGTTAAAAGTCAAGTTTATGTCTCGCCGCCTACTAGATTTGGAGTCCGACAACTTAGAAGATTTATGGGTGAAAGTGCATTTTAATAAACAGATTGTTTACTTGTGCGCGGTCTATATTTCACCATCATCTCCTGCAGCAACATATAAAATATTTTATGATATCCTAGAGGCAAATTTACAACTTGCTTCTTCCAACTTGCTTATCTTTGGCGATTTTAACATTCCCAAGTACGATCCTGCTTTCAACACAGTTAATGGTTCGATAGAAAACGAATTTATGAATTTTTTAAATATTAATAATATTTCTCAACATAATTTTGTATTAAATAAAAATAATAAAGCTTTAGACCTTGTATTGTCAAATATGAATATAAAAGTTTCAAAATCGACTTTTTCTCTGGTGAAAGTAGATTTGTACCATCCGCCTTTAGACATAATATTTGAAATGGATATATTTGTTAGGACTGATGTTTATTTTGGCGGACCACAGTATATGTACCAGAAAGCTGATTTCGATAAACTCTATCGAGAGCTGAGGGATACTGACTGGAATTCGATTAACCATTGCAACGATGTTGATGCTATGGTAAGTGAATTTTATAAGTTATTTTATAAAGCATTGGACGCTTCTGTACCAAAGAGCAGGCCTAAAAACAGATTATATCCACCTTGGTTCACTTCGGAATTAATAAAAAAAATTAAATTTAAATCAAGACTGCTTAAAAAACTGAAATTTCAGAACACACCACTAAATCTTCAGAGATATAACCTTTTGCGAACTGAAATAAAATGTAATATTGCCGAATGCTTTAAGAATTACCTTAATAATTTAGAGACTAATATGCAACAGAACCCGGCTTGTTTTTGGTCGTTCTTAAAAAATAAAAAAAGGGTAAAATCTGCTCTTCCATCCATGACATTTGAAGGAAAAACTCTAAATACAAATGAAGAAATTACAGAAGCATTTGCAAAAAATTTTAAATCAGTTTATAGTTTTAAAGGAAGTAATATGAGCAGTAATGTACAAAATTTTAGTGAACCTAAGGACACGATTGATATTTTAAATATGATGCAAATAACAAACGACGAAATAATTTTGGCAATTACAAAACTAAAACCCAAAAAATCTGTTGGACATGATTTGATACCAATTTATATATTTAAAGGTTGTGCCAATATATTAAACTACCCCCTTATTATAATTTTCAATAAAATAATTGCTACTTCTACATATCCTGCTGCATGGAAGATAGCAAAAATTTGCCCAATTTATAAGAGCGGCCAAAGATCCAATGTAACAAATTACAGACCAATTTCTATACTACCAGCGGTGTCAAAAATTTTTGAATCTATACTTCACTCTCGAATATTTAATCATGTTAAAACACTTATTTGCGATAATCAACATGGTTTTTTTGCCTAAGCGTTCTACAGTAACAAATCTATTGCACTTTACACAAGATGTGTCTGAAGCCATAGATGAAAATTTACAGACAGATGTAATATATACGGATTTCGCAAAAGCATTTGACAGAGTGTCTCATAATGTGCTTTTGTCGAAATTGAGAATGTATGGATTTTCAGATAGTCTTGTAAATCTAATGGAATCTTATCTTGTTGACAGAATTCATTATGTAGTATATAATAGTTGTCAGTCACATAGATATTTTGTTAATTCCGGAGTTCCCCAGGGTGCCAATTTAGGTCCTCTACTCTTTTTGTTGCTAATAAACGATTTACCCAATGTTTTACAATATTCTAAATCATTACTTTTTGCGGATGATTTAAAAATATGGAAAAACATACAATCAGTCCAAGACTGCATTGAATTACAAAAAGATATTGACAATCTATATTTTTGGAGTCAAAAAAATCAACTTTATTTTAATATTGCTAAATGTTCTTATGTAACTTTCTCTAAAAAACATACAAATTACCAATTTAATTATACTATGAATCAGGAACCACTTAAAAAAAATGAAACAATACGGGACTTGGGCGTTACGTATGATTCAAAGTTGTCTTTTAATTTTCATATAGAAAATTTAGTTAACACAGCATACAAAGCCCTTGGCTTTTTAATAAGACAATCACAAATGTTTTCCAGTCAGAATACCCTCACAACTTTATACAATTATTTTGTAAAAAGTAAACTGGAATATGCCTCGCTTATATGGAGTCCCATGTATGCTCACGGTATAAATGCAATAGAAAGAGTGCAGAAACGATTCCTTAAATACTTGTATTTCAAAGAAACAGGATACTACCCCCTATATTCGCATTACTCAGAGTTATTAAAGAAATATTCAGGTATTATAACTTTAGAGAAACGGCGTTATTTGGCAGCACTTGTATTTTTACATAAGGTTTTTAACAACGAAACTGATATTAGTCCAATATTACACAAATTACGTTTTCTTGTACCCAGACAAGTTTCCCGCTGCAATCAAATATTTTATCTTCCACCATCTCGAACAAATTCATTAATAAATTCACCAATTTATCGAATATGTAAATATGCAAATATTGTAAGTGGATATGTTGATTTCTTTAACCTCAAAATAAAGATATTTTTAAATATGTGTAAATATGCTTTAAATTTACCGAGAGTTGAGGCTGATATTGGGGCGAGGCATATTTAAGTTTTAGCTTAGTAATTTAGTTTAAATCTACAACTTACTCTATAATTTAGTTTTAATACAGCTATCATGTTTTTTTTTTTTGTTGTTTTTGTTTTTTTTTTGTTTTTTTTTAAGTTATTCAACAATCATTGCTTTACTCTGATAGCAAATTGTAAAGTTATTTTCTTCAATTGTTTTTGTTTTTTTTGTTCTCTTAATTTCTGCATTTGAAAACTGGCCTATATTAATGTTAATTATTTAAAATGTAGCCTGTCATTGGCATCAGCTGTTGGCTACAACGATAATAAATAAATAAATAAATAAATTATTAAAAGTCTTCCTTCTAAAGCTTCCCAGGTATTTGGAGAAATGCTGCATTTTATCATATGTTGTCCTTATATCTCAACATTTGCTCACCAGCTTTGTGATAGCCATGGAGCAATTCGGCATACATCTGTGTCGGAAATCTGACATGAAGCGTTGTCAGTATATGCCCACACTATCGTAGCAGCCTCTGCTTCAGTATACCCTCAATACCGGGTATCTGTGCTCTCCTTAGTACATTGGTGTTTCGTAACTAGTGCTGCCACTTAATATGCATGATTAATCTTAAGCATTTTAAATGAAATTGATTCACTATCTTAAGGCTGTTTTAAAGCTGCTCAAAAGTGCTCATCTTTGCAGTCTGAAAAATTACAAGATATTACAGTTTCTCTTCTCATGACGGCTCTGATATTTTTAGTAGCATGCTTGAAAGGCATTTACATCAAATTTATTCCTGCAAAAATGTGTCATTAATTCTGGTAGAATTTATGCACGTTTCATGGGGCTAATTATTGTATTTCTACATACAATTTTAAGAATTTAACACGAAGGCCTTCTTCTGGGATATGTTAACGTATGATATGTTTGTTTAAAATAAATGTTAATACAAATGTTGATAACATATTTGCAATGTTTCTTTATTTTTGAGAGAACGTCTCGGTATGAATGCTCAGCTTTGGGGCGTCGCCAGAATACGTGCAGTAGTGGTACCTATTCTGCGTGGGTGAGATATTGGATACATTTTAGTCTGCAGGTGATTCCGAGAAATCGCAACGTATTGAAAATGTATTCAACAGTGAGCTCAATTCTCGGAAATTATAATTTTAGTGTTGAATTGATCTTCGAGATGTGAAGATGCGAGACAATAACTAAAAATTACATTTAAAAAAGTTTGATACTTGAAATGTCACTTATGTGTTATCATTGGATTCAGAAAATGATGTAGAGTCCAAAAATCTAATAAGATACAGGGTGTTACATTTGAAATGTAAATTTTATATCACTTCCGCTCAGGGGCGTGCTGGCAGAACCAATGCAGGCCGGGACTAGAAAGCAGAGCAGGCCAGGCTCAAACCAATTATTGCGTACAGGTGTCCTACCTAAGAGTCCGAGCTCTGTAGCCCATCTTATTGAAAATATATGAGAAAATTATTCTTGTTATTACATATAAAAGTTTCACCTAAGCAACTTCTGCGTCACTTAAAATTATTTCTAATAATATGAGGTGTCCCATTTAATTCTGGGTGGCACCTTTTTTCAAATAGAGCATCCTCTTATATATTTTTTAGATTACCTGATGAAAATAAAGATCATTTTCTTTATGTTTTCGATCGATACCTTTTCAGAAAAAAAAATGTTTTGTGAAAATTTAGACAAAAACAGGGTGTTACAAGAAAATTCATATCATACGATCTTCTGTTGAATACTTCTGTTTTTTTGCCTATGCCGTACCCATTTTTTTATAACAGCTTCCTAAAACTGCAAGAAAGGAAATTCTTTCAAATGAAACTCGGTGTAAATTTTCCATTGTGCGGGAACGTATTTTAATATGTGCTTTAATTGTTATAAATTATGTTCTATACCTAAAGTAAAAAAATTCACACGTTTCATTTCAAGAAATTGACATTCTTGTAGTTTTGTCAGGCTGTTACAAAAAATCTGGATATGACCCTTACACCATAACACACCCGGAAACCTTTCTTAAGGTTTTGTTATTCTCTTATCACCCCGTTTTAGCCTAAATTTTCGAAGAAGGTTATTTTTACTTCCTTTTACGATAAAGGAAGTATTGGATTCGCCCCAAAAATTCGAAATTGAGTTTTCAACAGATCTTCACGTTTTAGAGCCCCCTGATCCCAAAAAACATATTTTTTTTCATTGGTCTGTCTGTGTGTCTGTCCGTCTGTCTGTCTGCCTGTGAACAGAATATCTCAAAAATGAAAAAAGGTGTGGCGTTGAAACTTCATATATAAGTTTTTTGTACTATGTAGATGCGACAGCAAGCTTTTGAAGAAAATCGCATAACCGGAAGTAGGTGTTTACTCTTGTGATTTTTCAGTTTTTTCGATTTTTTCAAAAACGGTTCCAACGATTTTTTTCAAACTTTACGTTTTTATTACATTTTTAATATGTATTGATGTGAGCTAGGTGACTTTCCAGTTGAATACTTCTAAAATGGGCTTCTCTTGTTTCTTTTTTCTATTTTTTTATTAACTCATATTTTAAATAGAACACCCGGTATATTATTATATTTTTGAATTCAGCTTAAAATTTTAGAGAAAATTTGTCTCTTCAACTAACGCTCTATTTTGTACCGTTTTTATAGAATTTGTATTTTTTGAAAATTTTTGACAATTACTTAAAAATTAAAAATGAAATTTTTGACTAATTATAAGATCACTGTAAAAGGAAGTTGTGTGAGTGTATCACACCAGATTTTTTCTTTTGATAACTAGATACTGATTTACGGTATGGAAAAACTTGAACAAAGTGACTCTTATCTTTTCCAGAGAATCTGAATATATGAACAGGAGGTTATATTTAAATAAATCAAGTAGCGCCCAGAACAAATGGGACACGCTGTATAATTAAAAGAAATTTTAGGTGATGTCTTCATCATTGTTTGCAATCTCTTGTTGGGTTGATTTGTTTCCCGATCACGCCACATGTCCATTCTCTTATGGATTCTTTAAAGAAGACTGCAAAACTGTTCAATAGATTGAAAAACGCAGGGGCTGCAATTGGAGCCTGGGTGGCATCACTTAATACCAAGTTTAACACATGACTGTAACACCATACATGAACTTGTCCAGGAGAATTTTCACTTAACCAAGCCGTAAAGCCATTATATTGGCCTCTCATATTTGCTGCATCATCGGTGGCATTTCCTATGCAATTTTTGACATTCAAATTATTGTTATCTAGGACTTTCTGGACTAAATTCATGAAGCCTTGTCCTGAAGAATCATTGCAACATTCTACAGCAAGCAGGCATTCTTTAATATCATCATCTAACACATATCGAATAATTATGGAACATTGATCTTTAACTGATATATCTTGCGTGGTGTCAAGTTCCATAGAAAACAATTTTGCTTTTCTGATTTCAGTTGCTAGACTATCTTTAATTAATGAGGAAATTGTTCGAATAATAAGACCCATTGTGTTATTTAACAAAAGTGTCGGCAAATTTTCCCTCGTTTGCGTTTATTCAAACTTGGTTCTGATTTTTGTAACGATCCCGTGCTTCTTTACTTTTATCAGTTACAATTGTCAAGTGCTCTCTTACTACTAAGTCACATTTACCAAGAAGAATAACTAAGTTCAAAAAATTGCCATGGTCCAAGTTGGGATCGTCCAATGTATAAGCTCCTTCATTTTTTTTTCGCTCGAAAACTGAGACCTTGTTTTCCAATAACTTTTAAAATATCAATGATTCTTTCTAGAACTAAGCGCTTTTTCTTAACTTGTTCGTTTCTGAGATTTTTTTGATCATGAAATAGAATACTTTTGATGTCTTTATTTTTTGACTTCATAATATATGATTCAACACAATTTTCGTGAGCTCTACTAAGCTCATGTTCTTTAATTCTTTAGTAAATATGCCGGCAATCGTCAGCCCCGTCGCAAAAAGAATTTTTATTGCACGATTTTCAGAAACATAAACATAGAGTACAAAAGAGTTTAGAAGTTTCTGAATCATAACTTAACCACTTCCGATTGTACCCATTTTCACGCAAAAAAGCTTTTTATGCGGGGAATGGTAGCGTCGTATCATTAAATGTTTGTTGTGGATGCTTCTTGAGAAATAAATCAATATCAGATTCTTTTGGTTTCACAAATAAGTTTAACACTTCCCGAGACACTTCTTCCACTTGAACATTTTCTGAAATTGTTTGATTTATCTGTAGGCTGGTGGAAACTGACGTACTACCACTGGTGGTTTCCGTTTCTTCTGTCTCCACCCTAATATATTCTGTGGTATAGTCAACCCCATTTGCAGTACTGCTCGTAGAACGTTCACTTGGAGTAGCAGTCTGAACAATGCTAAATTTTTCCGTCACTGAACTGGGTTTATTAATAAAACTGTCTAATTTTACACACTTTTCGGCTTCCGTTTGCAACATCTTTTTCTTTTTATCGCGCAATCTTTCAGCGCCACCCTTACGTTTTTTATCCATGATGTCCGTGGTGCCAAAAAGTTTAAAGTTTAGGTACTGTTGGGGGTAGTAGGATGTGATACCCGACGGCGTAACGCGAAGACTAAATGAATTAATACTTTGCACTTTCGCAGTCTTTCAGTGGTTCGATCCAGCAATTCCATGCAACCCGATAGTGCATAGTGGCCTCATCTCAGTCTTATTGCGGTAATCATGATAAACACAATATAGAGTTCTATTACATTTAACCCAAACATTTTTATTTCCAGGCACGGTGCTCGGCGCTCGGCCCGGCGTCATAACAATAATAAGAATGGTAATCATTTGCTGGCGGCTGGCTTCCTATTACATTACATCATGACTCCTGAGTTTGTGTGTCTTTATTCATAATTGCTTTATTTTCCAGGCTTTCTGAAATTTTCTCAATTTAAGGGCGCAGGCCATCAGATCACTGACGGGTGCAGGCCACCGGGCATTCGCCCGGTGTCCCGGCGGCCCAGCACGCCCCTGCTTCCGCTAAAACCGGAAGTGGAAGAGATTTACTTATATGTCAAAAAGTAACGTTTATTTAGTATATACGACGCACCAAATTTCAAAAATGTATCGTTAAAAATAAAGAATAAAAGGAGGTGTGCCATCATTTGTGTTACACCCGGTATAATCTACAAGTACCTACCTCTAGGGTAAATGTCACAAAGATAGTTTTTTTCCGACGACCACTATATCAAATGAATAAATTCGCACGGTTTACTATTATTGAAAATAACAAATTCGCATAGCAACAAAACTGTGATGAAATGCAAATCTTTGAACACACTAGATCATACAAAATAGTTGGCGAAGGCGAAAGTTGTCTTTTATTAAAAACATAAACACTCGTAATTAAAACGTCATAGTGTTCCAAGTGTGGTGCTGCCCCTATTAGGATTATTTTTCATAAAAAATTGGTAAAATAAAATAATTATAAGAGGTTAAGAAAATTCATTCATATGATTTTAGATTTTGTTGAGCTTCATAATTATGCAGTCTGGATCGGACAGTGAAGAAATAAGTTCCACTCCTCCCAATGTGAAACAATTAGCACTGATTACTATAGAGAATTTGCTACCTACAGATCTAGAGGTTGATACGATGTTGCTTATAGAAATTTCATGGATTGGAAACATAAAAATAATGCTAACTCTTTTTCGGAAAATGTTTTGCTAGCATATTTTGGAGAAATTTAAAAAAATTACAAGTCGAATACTTTATGGTTGATATTGCTATATTTTTTTAATTTAATTTTACTCTTAATCTCAGGGTTTTATCAATTTTAGTCTAAATCTTACCTTTTATTGTCACTGACGTAGCTTGCAATTGTTGACTTTTTATCTCTTTGGGTTGCTGTAGATTATAATTAGGACATACACAATAAATATAACAAACTGATATGAGGCAATTTAATTGTTTATTTATAACGATCTGTATTTCAATATTCAGCAGTTGTCTCAATTTGGTAATTCAACATTTATGATTAAATTAAATTTTTCTGATAATAATTATACTGTATATTTTACAGTGTTCAGTTCTTTAGCATTTACATAACCTTCAATTAATAAACTAATGTTCTTTAGTAAAATTTTTGGTCAGAGGGTGTCACTCCTAACAAAGCATTGCCGGAACTATATTTTCTCGTGGGGCTAACGAAATTGCATCATGTCTTCTCCATATTGTTAATCGCGAACTAACTTTTAAGAAACATTTGGTAATATGTAGGGATCACAATACCTGTACCTTTTACCAAAACCGGTATTTTCGATATTGAAGTTTTACGAATACCGGAATCCCGATGTTTTCGATATTTAGAAAAGCTTTCGTCTAGATTCGAGAATAGAGCCTCTAAATTAGAGGTGGCGATTTATTAAAGAAATAAAAACATTAAAAAAAATCACATTTCAGTTTTTAACAAGCTTTTACCAATAACACAAATGTCTAACTACAGACTTTAATCAAACGAACAAAACTAACGTTCTCAACTTTTTAAATTGAATACTGTTATTAATCAAATATTAAAATAATTTGTGTTCTTACTGTTTGGCCAAATTTAAATAATGAGAACGTAAAAATGACGTGTCTAATGTTTGATCGCTTAATTTTGAGCACAAATGTTTACAAAGGAACCTGATGACGAGAACACACGCTCAGACTCCACACTGGTAGGAGGAATAGACCTTAACCTATCATACGCAATTTCTAGGTATTTTCTTCTTGAACCGCCATATTCAAATAAAGCCATCTTTATTTTTACTAATGTGTCAATGTTCCATCAGTTGGTCTGGAAGTATTATCCTGAGCCTGAAGTTTCTTTTGTATTTCAATTTCTAATTGTCACTTAAACGGCAGTGTGTCTTCAGGTTCGTCATGCTCAGGTTCAAGATGTTCAATCTTATTATCCATAGACATTTCCATTCCCAACGAGGAATTCGCTCATTCTAAACCGTCCTCCGTCGGTTCTCAAGCGATTTATATTTTTTGAAAAAGAAATACTGCGAATTTCGATAATCCCGGTTTCCATAAATCCAATCCCGATATTTTGAAGCATCCGTTTTAGTCCGGTATCCCGGTTATTTTTGAAAGTCGGGATCCCGGTTTGCGACCCCTAGTAATATGGCATGATAATTGCGGGAGCCAAAATAAGAATTGGACTTTATTATTTACATTGATCTTTTTGGTAGCCAATGGTATTTTCTAAACTATTGAACAGAAATTTCTTATAAGCGGGCATAGTTTCATGCCCTGCGACAGAGACTTTGCGTTTGTTGAAAAACGCAAGAAGGTAACTATGTACAGTCGGCGCCTTAGAAATCGGGACACGTAATATGTTGTGTTGTAACGTTTGATTCATTATTTTTTTGTATTATTGGAATTTTAGTATCAAGCAAAAGACGCAACATTTGAAACATTATATAACAATCAAAACCATAATAACTGCAAAAACCCAGTTTATACACTTAAAAATATGTACATGCAAAATGTATCATAGTATGTATTGTCCCGATTTCTAAGGCGCCGACTGTAACCTCAGACCTCCACGCAGTCAGGACCGCGCCAGCATCAATGGCCGCCTGTGTGCAGAGCCAAATTTGCCGCCCCAAAATTTACATTTTTGTTGTAAAATATAAATTTTATGTAGTACATACCTAGTTTAACTGTAACAAATCAAATTAATTTAAGTGAAACCAGAAATTTTAAAAAAGTTTTATTACCAATAAAATTTACAAAAAAAATAGTGGAATAAAATTAATAAAAACACAACAAAATTTTAGAAAATCATAAAAAAGCAACTTTCCTAGCTTTTTTCTCCGCAAATTCTTTAATTACTAATTCTAAATCGATGGAATCCATCGTGTCGCTTTCTATTGCTATTATAGACAGATTATTTAATCTGTTTTGTGACATTGTGGATCGCATATAATTTTTAATAATTTTTAGTTTGGAGAAAGATCTCTCACCAGACGCAACTGAAACTGGTAACG
This sequence comes from Agriotes lineatus, assembly GCA_940337035.1. Classification (NCBI taxonomy): domain Eukaryota; kingdom Metazoa; phylum Arthropoda; class Insecta; order Coleoptera; family Elateridae; genus Agriotes; species Agriotes lineatus. Next base: position 149,218,631 of record OW679198.1, on the reverse strand, counting down.
TGAGTAATATTCTAAGAGCTATTGACATATTTGGAAATGATGCTATGAGCTGATTTTCAAAAATGTATTCAAGAATGGACTGGGGCTCTAACTGATGCTTTTCAGCTGAAGTAGGGTTAAGATGTAATTTTAAAGATTTTATCTCTTCAAATAATTCTATTCCATCTACATCTGATTCCTTTCTAGAATCATCAGTTAGATGAAGATGTAAATCTTTACAACATTGTAATAGCTCGTTTTCCGTTAAATCAAACATATTATAGAGAAATCCAAACATAGTATCATATCTTGTTATTCCCTCAAATCTGTCTCTTAAAGACGATAAAGTTTGATCTAATATATTAAAATAAACGTTAACTTTATAATAATTTTTTGGATCAATAATTAGTTCATCACTGTGTTCATAATCAAATTGTCTGGGTTTTCTTCGTGGTCTAACAGACTGAACAGCAGGGAAATTAGGTTCAATACCGAGTTCATCCGCAAGTGTATTAGCGTCAGTAAGAACATTATTGAATTCTTCATCTGATCGAAGAGCTAAGAAAAAATTAACAAATTTTTAAAATGCTCTAAGCAAGTTTTTATATGTATAGTAGGATTTTGCATCATGCTCAAAACATTAATTTTGATTAAAATATTGTACCAAATAATTGTTGAGCACAAAAATTTATAACTCTGAATTTTTAATGCCAAAGATTTGGCTTGATGTGAAGCACTGTGGTCTTGTACGGATAAACGATCTTCAATTACTTCTACCAATGCATCATATATTTGCCCAATTTGGTAACGCAGGGGCTTCACAGCGTCTATTCTACTAGACCACCGTGTATCACTAAGTGGTTTTAAATTTAAATTTGTTGTGTGTTTTTTCAGAATTGACCATCTTTTTACCGACGCAGAAAAAAAAACAAATAATTCTTGAACTATATCAAAATAACCAGAAATCTCAAAAGAAACTTTAGCAGCATCGTTCACTACTAAATTTAATGTATGGGCTGTGCACGGCACAAAAAATGCTCGCGGATTTATTTCTAAATTTTTTTTTGCAAACCATTATGTTTGCCGCGCATATTTGTCCCATTATCGTACCCTTGGCCATGCATGTCGTAAATATTTAAATTCAACTTTGAAAGTAAATTCATTAAAAATTCACTTAAACCCACTCCAGTTGAATCATTAATAGGACAAAATTCTATAAAATGCTCGCGTATTTCAATTTTTTTGAGGACTCATTCAACATTGTAAATCTAAAAATTATAGTCATTTGTTCGATATGACTAATATCCGGTGTACAGTCAAGAATGATAGAATAGTATTTACATTTTCTAATTAAATCCAAAATATTATTTCTAATTTTGTTACCAATAACATCTATTATTTCATTCTGAATTTTGTCCCCTAAATAATTTACCATTCGTGTTTCATCTTTTTGTGACTTTTGAGAACGAAGTACATGTTCTGACATAACAGAATCAAATTTTGAGATCATCTCAACAGCTTTTAAAAAATTACCGTTATTGCTTTCAAATAATTTATTAGATTGCCCGCGTAAAGCAAGACACTGTCGTGACAAATTATTATTATTAAAATTATTCTCTCAATCACAGCATGCCAGTGCTTTGCTTCTGCATTCAACAAACGTAGTTGCGTCTGGTTTACAGTTTGTTCTTTTGATAACAATTTTATAAGTTCTAACTGATTTTTAACATTTGCATTGTGAGTATCACTTTTTTCGTGCCTTGAAATCAATAGTGACAAATGCTGCCAGTCAGAAACACCTTCCTTTTGCGAAAAATTGTTTTTAATTTTGCCAAATATTGTACAACACAAGCAATAAACTGCATTATTTTTTATTGAATAAACTAACCATGGTCTATTAATTTCTTTTCCATTTGGAAGAGAACGGTAGAAATATTTTTTCGAAAACCTTCGACCATTTTCATTAGTTGGGAAATTAAATTGCGTTACCTGAACAGGCCCTCTTTCTACTAAAATTGTTGTTAATGTTGTTGATATTATCTCAGGCCACTCTCCAGGATCATGTGAGGTTGCTGTGTCCTGCTGCGACTGCTGTGAATCTGATGAGCAGCCAAATTTCTTTAGTTCAGAAAGCCTTGATGAGGATGACGTGCTGGCTTCTTCAGCGTCACCAACTTCTCTTCTCTCTGGTTTTGGAGACTCCGAGTCAGATGAAGTCACCTTCTCTTCCCCAGATTCGGAATCTTCCCTCATAATTTCCATTTCGACTTCTTGGACGCACGGCTCATTAAGTGGCCCGGAAAGAGAACTAGAGCTTCATTCTAATGCTTCCGCTGACACATTTTCTGGCACATTTCTAAAGTATTGGCCAGTTTTTTCTTTTCTTCTTTTTTTTTGTAGACTTTGTTTTCGATACTGAAAACCCGACAGCCTTTTCGTTTTTCTGTTCTAGAAAAATTATAACAATTTTATTACTTAATACAATTTAAGAATATGTAGGTAACTATCTGTGTATTGATTGATATATGATTGATATGTATGTAGGTACTTACCATATTTATAACTTTTCTTCAACTTTCTTCACAACACAATCACTAACAAAATTAATTTTCTCTACTCGATCTTCTCTGCAGCCAATTCAAAAATTAAATGACCAAATAATTATCATTGCACCCATATTACCACAGCATTAATGTAAGCATCATATAATATTATATTTCTTAAAATCAGCTTTAAACAATTAGGTACTTACCGACAAAAGAGATCGCCGACACCCCGATCAAAAATAATATAAATACCTACTTCATAAATACGATATATTTCACAGTCAATAAAAGCCGCCAGCCGCCAGTTTTCTGAAAAGTCACGTTTTGTTGCTTCTGATAAATATCCGGCTTTTTTGTAATCATTGCATAAAGATGCATGGAAAGCGTTCCTTCAAGTTGGCTTCGTTTAACAATTAGCCGCCACGGAATAAAAACTAACTTCGAGAATTTACATAAACAATAATCCATGTAACCATATTATCAGGTGTTCATTTACACAATAAACATTTTTTATGCCTATATAGGTACATATTTTTAAACTTCTAAATTTTGTAAAGTAAAAAAAATTGTAAATTTTAATTTTTTTTTGTAATTTGTATATAATTTTTAAACCTTTTTGGCCGCCCCTGAATTTGGCCACCCGTGTGTGGTGCACACATTGCACACTGGCTTGGCGCGGCCCTGCACGCAGTAGTTAAATCAGCAAGGTATACTCCACCTTTTAATATTGTTGACATGACAACTTGTGACTTTTGGAACTTAAAACAAGCAGCAGATGATTATATCAACACTGCCAATTTAAGTATCAGTAAAGCTACAGTGATAACGATTGAAGCGGCGAATCCTCATTTTGTTAAGATAAAAACTGCATTTTCTGATCTTCAAGAAAGCGTACAAGTTAATGTTTTAAAGAGAGGAAAAACTTTAGCTGGCCTTAGACAGGCTAAAATAATCAAGCTGAGAAAGTAAGGAGTCAGAAAATAAAAGGGCGTCTCTTAGAAGCATGATTCCTTATCTACAGAATCCGGAACACCAACAATTCTATAAACAGCTACTTCAGATTGAAGAAAATCGTTTAGAAGATCAAAAAAACCCTTGACAAGTGTCTCATGAAAGTTCCTTTACTAGAAACGGCCTATGGCGTTTAAGCCTTTTCTTAATTTTGTATCTTTAATGGCCGTTTGCACCACTTCTACTTAAATTCTAAGTCTTACTTAGAATAGCAACTGTCACTTTGTTTATTGCACCACTATTTTAAGGAAAACTTATAGATATTAACGATACAAGTTTGATTATGAGCATCTTAACGAAACGAGTTTGATTGCCAAAACGAGGCGGTGAGCCGAGTTTTGCGGCAATCAAACGAGTTTCGTTGTGTGCCATAAGCAAACGTGTATTGTTCAATATTTTATCTTCATCAATAAACTCTGGTTCACTGTATAAAAAGAGTGCGGTAATATTCATTACCGCACTGAGTGCGGTAATATCTGTCCATTACCGCACTCAGTGCGGTAATGAAGCTCTTAACGATACTAAAATTAATTTGGTTAAGACGCTATAACAACACGGATGAAGATAATAGCTATTAAGGCAACTAGTGTTTTACAGAGGATTTAAAAATCGAGGTCGATCATGTTAAAATTCGAGCGAAGCGAGAATTTTATGATCGACCGAGATTTTTAAATCCTCTGTAAAACACGAGTTGGCTTCAATATTTTTTCTACAGCCGAGGAGTTTGTTAGCTTAAATGCCCTAGGGGCTTCGCCCCTCTCCAAAGCGGCTCTCGGAGCTCCACCCCTCTCCAAGGGGGCCCTCGGGACTTCGCTCCTCTCCAAGGGGGCCCTTGGGGCTCGGCCCCTCTCCAAGGGGGCCCTCAGGGTTCGGCCCCTCTCCAGGGGGGCTCTTGCAGCTCCACCCCTCTCCAAGAGTGCCCTCAGGGCTCCGCCCCTCTCCAAGGGGGCCATCGGGCTCCGCCCCTCTCCAAGGGGGCCATCGGGGCTCGGCCCCTCTCCAAGGGGGCCCTCAGGGCTCGGGCCCTCTCCAAAGGGGCTCTTGGAGCTCTGCCCCTCTGCAAGGGGGCCCTCGGGGCTCCGCCCCTCTCCAAAGGGGCCATCGGGCTCCGCCCCTCTCCAATGGGGCACTCGGGGCTCCGCATACAAATCGGTCCGATATAATAACTGTACTTTTAATCTTCACAAATAAGGTTTTATAACCTCTTAAAGTACTCCGTGCTTTAAATGGAATGGCGTGTTTTATAGACAACATAAAGCACGCCGCATATGACCCTTGAAAACAGTTTAAAATCACGGCTGTAGAAAAATGCCGTAAGTGTCACTTAAAATTAAGCCGAAGTTTTCATTGGCTTAAACTGAAACTTACCCTTTAAGTATAAGCAACAAGAAATACATGACAGATCTTCGCATCTTGCAATATCGTAATAAATTGTTAAATAATAATAATTGTATAACAAAACCTTGGAAGATGACAATGATATTATTAATGATGATTTAGAAGTTTTTGAAATTCTTGAACATGGTTTTCCACGACTAATGTATCAAAGAAGTTCTTATTTTCACACTTTGGATGAACTGTCGTTTTTTAAAAGGTTTTGGTTAACAAAAGCGACTTGCACAGAGGTTTTACACCATATTGAACATCGATTAGAGTTTGCGTATGATACCTAAGTAGAATAAGTTTAAGTAAAACCTGCAAACTAAGCTTCCTTACAGTTTTTCAACATTTGTCATTTTGTAGGAATCATTCTGTATCTCCTATCAATCAACTTTTGATTGCTTTGAACTATTATGCAACAGGCAACCATTTATTATCTGTAGGCGACTTTGGTGGTGTACATGTGTCTACTGCGTGTAGAATTGTCAAAAGAGTTTCTGAAGCAATAGCAGATCTGACTCCCCGATACATTAAAATGGCTACTATCGATGATGAAATCATGCAAACGCAAAGATACTTCTTTGATATGGCTGCCTTTCCCAGAGTATTAGGGACAATAGACGGAACGCACATTAAAATTCAGTCACCCTGAGGAGAAGATCCTGATGTATTTCGAAATAGAAAAGGCTATTTTTCTATTAATGTGCAGGCAGTGGGAAATGCAAAATTAAAATTTTTAAACTTAGTTGCTCGTTGGCCAGGATCCGCACATGATGTCACAATTTTCAACAAATCTAATTTAAGAAGGGAATTTGAAAATGGAGTTTATCAAAACGCATTGCTTCTTGGAGACAGTGGTTACAATATTCGTCCATATCTTCTTACGCCTTTCTTAAATCCTACAACACGTTCTGAACAATTGTATAATGAATCTTATATACGTACAAGAAATACAATTAAAAGATTGTTTGGCGTATGGGAAAGACGTTTTCCAGTAATGGTGTATGGATGTCGTCTGAACTTACAAAATACTTTAACAGTAATTATAGCGACAGCTGTCTTGCATAATAGAGCCAGAGATATGAATGAAGAAGAACCTCCTTACCCAGAAGATTTATTAAACCAACATGAATTGGACAATTTAATTCAAAATGGTCAAATCCTACAAGTACCATTGGCCAATGATGGTGGTCGGGGTGTTTATATCAGAAACACTTTTATTAATCACTATTTTAATAACTTATAGTTTCCTAATACTACTATAATAATTGAAAACTAATTTTTCCGTCGACCTATCTATAAAATGTGATTTTACGGACGCATTTACCCACGAAAACTGTCACTTTTTTGGATACCATTAATTTTTTGTCCGCAAACGTTTTTCGTCCTCAACAACTCTTATAATTCGGACTCCACTTTAATTTTTTTTTCAAATTATGACGATCGACGGAAAAATTTAATATGCTTCTCGGACGAAAACTGCTTTTTATGGCCTTGCCTGATTGTTTGCCTCGGCTATCGCTTCGGCCAGCAATTTCAGGCATCGTCCATAAAAAACCAGTTTTTCGGCCTAGATACATAAATAACTATTGTAAACCTTAATTTTAATTATGTGAAAAATAATATTAAACTTATTCTAACGATTTTATATTTTTTAATTGCGCTTCCTTTATTTCTATATCTAACTGAAGACTTTGTAACCTTAATCGTCTTTCTCTAATATTGTCCTCTCTCTCTTTCTTCTGGATTTGCAACTGCAGCTCAGCTAATTCAGTTTTAATTTTCGCCAAATTGGAATATTGTTCTGAGAGTTTAGATGTATTTTGCGTTGCTACAATTGGACGTCTTCGTTCTTTCCAATTTGAATTGCTGGTATTTCTTTTTACCGTTTTTAATTTCTTATGCATTGGAGACTTCAAATTAGAAGCCTTATAATTTCCCCAATCTTGAGTTGTTCCAGCTTCTTTTTGGGGTTCCTAAAAACAAGAAATGAATAGCTTTATTATGTACCTTGTTGGCTGGCAGTATATATAATGAATTATTGATTAATGAGTAAATGTGTAGGTATAAAACAACTTTTAAAATTAAAATCACATTAATTTACAAAAACCAATAAATACCTACCTGAACTTGTAACATATCGTCTGTTTCCTTCTCTGCAAAAAGTATGTCTTGCTCGTCAATCTCAAATGGTTCACTTTCCAACAACTGAAATAGTATTTATGGCAGGTTCTAAAGATGTCCATCACAATCAAATTTATTTTGCAGATCGTATACAGTTTTACTCTTTTTACTATTCATTACAGACAACACTAGTTCCTGATTATCATCATGGATAGTCTTTTCCTTTTTCCCTCCTCCAGTTTTCTTTATAATTCCTTTTTCATCTGCCACATCTTTCCGAATTTGTTTCTTCTTATTTTCATAGGCTTTTCGCAATGATTCTGGAGTCCGATATACGCTTTTGGACGAACAAGTATTAAATATTTTCGCAATATTTTTCCAGGCATCCTCTTTGTTCCTCCATGTGAGAGCATCCGTTTTTTTATTTTCAATTATGTGTTTAAACTGTGTATTTATATTTAATAAAACATTTACTTCCCCTTCAGAGTAATTAGGGCTTCTAATCCGTTTTTTATGTTCAATACTAAAATACAAAAGCAAAAGGCTTTTTTTATTTCCACAAATATCACAGAAAAATTGTTTTATTTCTTACCTGTTATTCGTATTATCTGCCATAGGTAATCCTTATAAGGCCTTTTTAAAAAGAAACTGTCTAACAAACTACCACACACTTTTATTAACAACCAAGATCTTACGCATATAATAGTAGTTTATATACCAAGGCACTGAAGTATAACTTTTTATCACGAATATGGATTTAGTTGCCGAGGCCCGTAGGGCCAAGGCAAATAAACCACATGAGGGTTATACAAATATAACAATGGTTAAACATAATTTCGCACGTCGAAAGAGAAGAAATAATAAAGCAACTGCTTCAAGGAGGGGTACGCAGATACGATATAGGGTTTTCAAAGTTAAGTCGGCACTATTGCTAACTTCGTTATTATTGAAGCTACAAAGTCAGTTAAATAGGCATACTAGTAGTATTTTTTTCGCCAATTACGATGGTGAAAACGGAATCAAAATCGAACTACGCGTTCGCGAGTTATATCAAAAAGTTCAATTTTTTCAAATGGGACACTCAGTATACAATATTCACAATCGATAGGAAATTGAATTCTGAACAAAAAGTGTCCTATGCCCTTTTATCCTAATGTCGAAAATGACAAAGGTATTGATGATTTTTCAAATTCGTCAAGGTGGCTGTGTTAGTGGCAATTTTGCCTTATCATAAAATAGAAATTAAAAAGAATATCCATGAAGTGAAACAATGTCGTTTATTTCAAATTATTCTATGAACTTCTAAAAACAAAACTCAAATTAGATGCTCAAAAACATCACCCTCTTCCTCCAAGCATTCTTGAGCCCGCTTGTAAACGCTTCTAGTGGCTCTGGCAATGACATAACTCGCGAACGCGATGTTCGATTTTGATTCCGTTTCCACCATCGTAATTGGCGAAAAAAATACTACTAGTTTGCCTATTTAACTGACTTTGTAGCTCCAATAGTAACGAAGTTAGCAATAGTGCCGACTTAACTTTGAAAACCGTATAAGAAAAGACGTGGAAATTCCTTTTAACAGCATCATTGAAAAAATACTTTTGCTGACACGTATGTTTTCATTCAATAATGAAATGGTGCAACCTTCTAATGTTTTTTTTTTCACAGAAACAGGCCAATTTTGTAGGGGTATTTTAAAGGAAATTGTCGAAGATTGTAGCTGTAGCGAATCTCCAGTTTCAAGTAAACAAGAAACATCCGATATTACTGCAGAAATCATTGAAGAAAATGAGTATGACTTTACATGGGGGTCTGTGCAAAAATACGAAGAATAAGTAGTACAGGGTCCGTCAGAATGACCGACCCTATTTAAATTGTTAATAACTGTTTCAAAGTTTACAATATTTTTAATTGTTTTTCAAAAATGTAAAGTAACAATATAATTTATTTATTAAAAATATTAGCACTTGCTTCAAATTAATTTGGTTATTAGTATGCAGTAGTTGAATGAATTGTTCACAAAACGTAACCCGAACTTCTAAATCTCGTGGTACCTAGTAATTGGTGCACGACTTGAACGTTGTAAGGATGAAATTTTAAATCCTTTAAAATACGGCGAAGAGTTCTGTCTGATAGGCCCAACTTGATGAATTTAATCAAATTAAGGATTAGGTTAATCTGTATTAGTGTGAAAATGAAGTTTGAGTTTGAGTGATGTTATTTTTAAAACCACGCTGTGGGTCGATTATACCTATGTTTAAACTTGGTTTAAACACACATAAATTTTAATAACAAAATTTACGAAGCCAGTCAGAAGTTCGAAATGTAATTCTGATTTCATAAACAAACAGTTTTAACCTCCAGTTTTACTTCATAATTTCGCAAGTTTATACGTAATTTATATCTGTTTTAATCTTGAATTAAAACAGGCAAAATTCAGTTCCCATTTACGAAACCTTAAACGAATATTATTTCGCCAACATTAAGTGAAAATGCAACTCGGCGACCTAGAAAAGCCAAGTTCAACGCTCAGCCTGCAAACCGATGCGGAAATATAAAAGCTTATCATGCTGAGTTGCGGTCTTTGCGGACCTTTAAACGCGTTCTATTACACTATTATGAACTTTGATATTGTTACTGCGTTAAGCATTTTTAGTTTTATATAAATACTAGTCTATTTTCATAATAAAAATCAATCTGCATTTAATGTTTGATTCATTCACTACCCTTTCTAAGCCATAATATTCACGGGGCATGAGGCTGTGCTCCGAGGGTTAGTGTTTCTACTGCCGTCCGTTCAAGTACCATTGACTACATTGGTTTAAAACGTAAACACAGTCTTGTTTACTTGCTTGACGGATAGAATCAGCGCAAAGTAACGGAGTCCTGATACAGCCTCTCAGGCATCTCTGTTCATGGTCCTTCGAGCCGGATCTGTCTCCAACTAACGAAAAAACACATCCCGAGAAGAAGACAACATCTGCCAACCACCCAGTTCCCAGAAAATGGCCAACAACATGGAGGAATTCAACAACTTAGCTATCGCCCAAGAAGAGCTCGCGCAGAAGATAAAGCAAATATTATCCAACAGCAAAAAGGACCCTGCCAGCCGAAAAAATGAAGCCTACATCGCCAGTCGCAACAAGACGCTGGACGAACTTTGGAACACTGCAACTGAGAATCATGCAAAATTGGGGCAGCTAAGTATTCCAACTCATAATTATTTTAAAACAGGGTATTACGACCAAATTAAAGCCATATACGGCGAAGCAAAAAGTTACTTGCAGAGCTGTTCAAAAGCAACGGAAATTTCCAACCCCTCCGCAAGCAGAACACAAGAGGAAATGGTGGCTAACCCCGAGCAAAAGGTTCGTATCCGAAAACTGCAGATTCGGATCCAGAATTTTAAGCAAGCGATGGACGACGCCGAGCTAACACAAGAATTAGGGAGGCCCGCCATCACGACAAGGGAATTAAGAGAAAAATGGGATCGTGTGGTCGAGATGGACGAAGAAGTTATGTCAAACGACATGGCTTCAGAACAAATGCACTTCAGTCCTGAATATACTACGTTGGAAGACAGGTACAGAAATTTAATTATTTTATTGCAAGCGCCAACAAGGAACGAGCAAGCAGCAGCCATCTCGCTTCCTCAAGTCAAAATCCCCATATACGAGGGAAATTATGAGGAATGGGCCACTTTCAAGGACCTGTTCACCAAATTAGTAGATGACAACCAGAATATGGACGATGTCATCAAGGTGCAATATTTAAAGACGCATCTTAAGGGAGAGCCAAGCCGACTGATCCAGCATCTAGCTGTTACCCAAGCAAACTACAACACCGCCTGGAATCTGCTGCAACAAAGGTATCAAAATAATCGCCTTATTTTAACTAAATTGCTAGATACCATATTCGATCTGCCGGTCCTCTCCAAAGAGTCAGCCCAAGGGTTAAAACGATTGCACGACTCCATCAAGGAATGTGTGGAGGCAATCAAAAATTTAGGCATCTCCACGGACAGTTGGGGTCCGTGGATTAACAGAGCTATCGCTCGAAAATGGGATCCTGAAACCAACAAATTATATGAACAGTCGCTTCAATGTCCAAATGAAGTCCAGGATCACCAAAATTTAATGGCTTTCCTGCAAGTGCGGTTCCAATCTCTAGAATCCATAGATGGAGCTCGAAAGCCCACGCAGGAAGGACCACAGAAGAATTACGCTTCCGCATCCCTAAATTGCAAGCTGTGCCATGGAAATCATTCCATCGACAACTGTAGTCAATTCCAGAGGCTACCTACCCATGAAAAACTAGAAGCAGTAAAAACCAATCGATTGTGCTATCGATGCTTGCGGCACGATTCAAATATTCCATGTCGTGCCTATTTTAATTGTAGGATCTGTCGCTTCCCGCATCATACTCTGCTTCATAAGGCGCAGCCACCATCAAGGCCGCTCCCTGCCCAAAGGATGAGAACGTCAGCTCATGCAGCAGCTATGAAGACTTCCAACGCTCCAGAAAAGAAGCCGAAGTCGGACATCATCACCGCCAATGTAGGCGCACAGGAGAGCCAAGTTCTACTTGCCACAGCAATGGTTCAAGTAAAGGCAGCATCCGGGATGACTCATCTACTACGAGTATTAATAGATCCCGGGTCTCAGGGGTCGTTTATCACGGAAGCATCAGCCGAATTATTGGGGTTACCCAGGACCAAAGTTCGAGCTGAAATCACAGGAATTGGGAACAGCGAGCCAAAAATTGCCAAATGGAAAATCCCAGGTTTGATCACACCTAGATTTTCAAGTAACTTTTCCCTACCTGTAAATTTACTAATACTTCCCAAACTTACCAAAGCCATGCCTTCATCCCCTATCCCAAACGTAAATATCAATTCCTGGAGCAATATTTTCATCGCCGATCCAACCTTCAACCAACCTGGCCCCATAGACATAATTCTAGGAGCCGAAGAATATTCAAAAATAATTCTAGAAGGAATCACTAAAACCAAGGATGGCATCTTAGGACAAAATACCGAGCTGGGCTGGATCTTATCTGGAACCATTGGAAGACAACATAACGAAATCATTAAAGTCAACACCATGGTTGCCAAAATCGAAGAAGATGAGCAGTTACAAAAATTCTGGAACATAGAAGAAGTTTCCACTAAACGAAAAATTTCCCCAGACGACCAGGTATGTGAGAATAAATTCACAGACACAGTGCAACGAGACCAGGATGGCAGATACATATTTAAGATTCCATTTAAGCAAACTCCAGAGAGCATGGGAAAATCCAAACCTTCGGCATTGGCAAGATTACTACATCTGGAAAAGAAGCTGAGACAAGACCAAGATCTAGAAATCCAATACAAGAAATTCATGCAAGAATATCTAGATCTAGTACATATGGAAAGAGTAGAAAAGAAGCAAGAAAACAATGGCAAGTATTACATCCCACACCACGGCGTAATTCGAGAAGCAAGTTTATCAACGAAGCTCCGTGTCGTCTTCGACGCTTCGAACAAGGCATCTTATGGAAAATCCTTAAACGAAGTCATGTATGCTGGACCGAAACTTCAGCAAGAACTGGTCGACATTCTACTCCGATGGAGAACTCACAAGGTCGTCTTCTCTGCGGACATTGAGAAAATGTACCGACAAATCAAGATGGACAGCCAAGACCAGGAGTATCAACGAATCTTATGGAGATTCGATCAATCACAGCCAATCAGGAAATACAGGTTATGCACCGTCACGTATGGAACCGCATCAGCTCCCTATCTGGCCATCCGAACCTTGCACCAATTAGCAGAGGACGAAAAATCTTCTTTTCCATTAGCAGCGGAAGTTGTGAAGAGAGATTTCTATGTGGACGATGTACTCTCCGGAGCCGACACTTTAGAAGAAGCAATCAAGCAGCAAGGTCAGTTAATTTCCTTATTAAAACGTGGAGGCTTTACCCTACATAAATGGTGCAGTAATGAATTAGCCATCATACAAGAACTACCCGAAGAATTGAAGGAGCAAACCTACCTCGAAATAAGTGAGGACGGCTTAAAGAAGTCATTGGGCGTTCACTGGTCTCCATATGAAGACGTGTTTTGCTTCAAGGTGGATGTGAAGCAAAAGGGATCCACAAAACGCAGCATATTATCCGAAGTCGCTAAAATTTTCGACCCTTTGGGTTGGTTAGCACCCATCATCATCACTGCTAAACTACTCATCCAAGAGCTATGGCTCGAAAATGTCAAGTGGGACGACCCAGTCTCAGAATGTATCCAAGGCAAATGGGAAACATTTAAATCTCAACTCAAATCAGTAGAAGAAATTACTTTACCAAGGTGGCTTTTTACCAAAAGGGAAGCCCAAATGGAACTACATGGATTCTGTGACGCTTCCGAAAGAGCTATTGGAGCCGTGGTCTACTCCAGAGTCATCACGTCATCAGGCCAATCCAAAGTATCATTATTAATAGCCAAATCCAAGGTGGCACCAGCTCGAGCAAAGGCAACCCTACCCAGACTAGAACTCTGCGCAGCAGTACTACTTTCTAATCTATTACAACGGGTAATTACAGCACTGGACATTCCTAAGGTATCTATCTTCGCCTGGACCGATTCCATGGTCACACTAGGTTGGATTAAGGGAGATCCAGTAAGATGGAAGACATTCGTCGCCAACCGCGTAGCCGAAATCAACCACCGGATTCCGGCCCAACATTGGAACCACGTCAAGTCAGAAGAAAATCCTGCAGACGTCATCTCCAGAGGTACTAGTCCAGGGAAATTAAAGGAACATAAACTATGGTGGGATGGTCCAAGTTGGTTAATTAACAAAGAGTTATGGCCGTGCCAACCAGACACCGCCACAACCAATGAAGAAGCAAAAGGTTACACTGTGCATCAAGCCACAGTTCATCAAGACGAGAACGAGATTATACATCGCTTCTCGTCTCTGACAAGAATGGTACGAGTTGTGTCCTATTGCCGAAGATTCATCAACAAGTGTAGGCGTCTTCCCATTCAACCAGGATGTCTATCAGTTAAAGAAATGGAAGACACCATCCTCACACTCATCAAGGTCGTCCAAGGAAGTGATCCTATTTTGAAGGCAACAGGATCTCAACTCCAAAAGAGAAAATGTGTGGACTCCAACAACAAACTCGCAAGTCTCAATCCATTCATCGATCAACATGGAATCGTACGTGTTGGAGGAAGACTAGAAAATTCGAACCTATCCTACCACGAAAAACACCCAATTATCCTTCCTTATTCCGATCATATTTCCAAATTAATAATCCATGAGGCACATTTACGCACCTTACACGGTGGCACTCAGCTCACACTGTCCTATGTCCGAAGAAAATATTGGATCATCAACGCAAAGAAAGCCGTCAGTTCCAGCATCAAGAAATGCTTTCGATGCATCCGATTCAAGGCAGAGGCAGCCCAGCAATTAATGGGGAATCTTCCACCATCAAGAGTTAATTCAACCCCGCCATTCTTCCATTCAGGAGTGGACTATGCCGGTCCAATACAAATCCGAACATCTAAAGGAAGAGGGCATTCTTCATCCAAGGGATACATTGCTGTTTTTGTCTATCAACCAAGGCAATACACTTAGAAGCTGTCAGCGACATGACAACTAACAGCTTCCTAGCAGTCTTCAGGAGGTTCATCGCCCGAAGAGGACGCTGTGCACATCTTTATAGCGACAACGGAACGAATTTCGTTGGAGCAAGGAAGGTCTTGGACAAGGAAATCCGTCAAGCAATGGAAGGCCCAGTTATCCAAGAAAATTTATCCACCATTGGTACTCAATGGCACTTCATCCCCCCAGTAGCCCCACACTTCGGAGAAATATGGGAAGCAGGAGTAAAATCAATGAAGCATCATCTGAAGAGAACCATTGGCAACGCTACTCTAACATTCGAAGAATTAACAACTTTGCTTTGCCAAATAGAAGCCTGCTTAAACTCACGTCCTCTGTGCCCACAAGGCAACAATATTGAAGACACCAGTGCATTGACACCAGGCCATTTCCTGATAGGAAGAGAGATAATCTCACCACCGGACCCAATCAGCACACCAATATCTACAAATCTGTCAAATCGCTGGAGATTGATCCAAAAAATCAAGCAAGATTTTTGGAAATCATGGAGCTCAGACTACCTTCATGGATTGCAGCAAAGAAACAAATGGAAAAAACCGGTGGAGAATATAAAAGTTGGTGACCTGGTGCTAATCAAAGAAGAAAACATTAATCCTAGTAAATGGCCATTAGCGAGAGTTGCCGACATTCATCCTGCAACCGATGGATCAGTACGAGTAATAACCATCCAGAAATCAGGAGGACATCAATTAAAACGTTCCATAGGCAGTATCATTCCATTACCAAATAACGAAGAATCGCAGGAACCAGAGCCTGAAGAAAAAATTTCGGCCAACAGCACCCACACACAATCATTCCCAGCACCAAAGAAAACTGTCACGTCCAAATGGAAAATGTTTCTACTAATATTTACTCTCCTTACTACAAATACATCGAGTAAGGCAGAATTCAACATACAAAAACCAGACAGCGGGTACTATGTAGAGCATATTGGACACGGGAAGATTGAACGAGGAACATTCAGGATCGAAATCCAGTTCGAGAGGGGGAAGATCGAAGAAGACTTCGAAACAGTTACCGACATGGTGGACAAATTCGACGACCTCTGCAACTCTGCGAAAGAACTGTCCGAAGACACGTTATGCAAGACATTGGTGCATCATCTTCTGGAACAAAAAAGGCATATGGAATGGATTAAAACTGGCATGGAAGATATCATAGCAAGACGAGAGAAACGAGGAGTGCTTGGGACTGTACTAACGTCAATTTTCGGAGTAAATGACGAGGTCTATCAAGATATTGACAGACTCGACAAAAATCAACAGGAATTAATAAAAATGGACAGTCAACAATCCAAATTCTTGCTGTCAGCACTTTCAAGATTTAATGAGACCGAAGAACGAATCGATCAGAAACTGGAACATTTCCAAGAGAAGCTGAACCAAGGAATCAGGGCGATCAACAACATGGACAAGTGGTATAAGGCAACCGACTCCAACCGATTAAATATCCACATCATCAGTGTCTATCAAGTCGCCACAAATGTTATTAGTGAACTGTGCAATTACCACACAAACATTTTGAACGTTCATTTCCAAC
This sequence comes from Agriotes lineatus, assembly GCA_940337035.1. Lineage (NCBI taxonomy): Eukaryota > Metazoa > Arthropoda > Insecta > Coleoptera > Elateridae > Agriotes > Agriotes lineatus. Next base: position 149,202,379 of record OW679198.1, on the reverse strand, counting down.
AAGGTAATTTTTACGAGTTAATAACACCTGCCCAAATCAAGCAAATCCTCGCAAATGCAACCAGTAAACTCTCGCCAAATTTAGAAATTTTACCGACCCCAATCCTAAAGGTCGACATCGGACATGATGACATCTACATCAACGTCCAAGGATACTTCATCATAGTAGAAAAAACCGAATATACCTTAATCAAGGTGACACCAATTCCTCTCCAAATTAACAATGGGTCCTACTGGGTGATCGACGTACCAAAAGGGATCTTCGCTGTGGATTACAACTTACAAATGTATTTTCAAGAGACAGATGAGGAATTCAAAGAAAATCTCCAAATTACTCCAAACACGTATATCTGCAGTCCAACAGTCGTGAAAGGAATTGAAAATAACCCAAATTGCATCATTGATGATATATATCATCGAACAGAAATTAGTCAGTGCAGCCTACGAAGACATCAGATCCAGTCCATTATTTGGAAACAACTATACATGGAAAACACCTGGATGTTCGTAGTCAACAAGCCAACCCGAATAGCTATCACTTGTAGTGGCAATAGGGAAGAAGTCAATGTCAACACTACAGGTGTAATTCAGATCTCGTCAGACTGCATCATACAAACTCCAAAGAATACGTTAACCCCCAGGCATAGCAAGAAATTCAAGATCCTCGCAGGATATTCCAAGGCCGTCAGCATCAATTTTACCAACACAATAACACCCAACTCCTTTTCAGAAATTGCAGAGGAGCCAGTTCTAAAACAATCAGACCACTTCGAGGATCTACAAACTTCACAATTGGAATTCCAGCAGCACCTAAAGGACATTACTTGGAAAACCATCCGCCACCACTCCTATCTATCCAGCGGGATAACAAGCAGCCTATTGGGAGGGGCTATTCTAATAGGAGCAGTCTACTACATTCGAAAAAGGATCAACCGAAGGAAGCATCAATCCAAACAACGCCAGTCAACCGTAGAAGAATATCCTTTAAGAACCCTTAATGTGGAAGAAACAATATAGTTTTCCTTTTCTTTTTCTTCGGCCTAAAATTGGCAATATGTTTAAACTTGATTTAAACACACATAAATTTTATTTTCTAAAATTTACGAAATCCAGTTGCATGGCCTTTAAATGCAATTTATTTAATATTGCTATCACCAATTACTAAATTTAATATGTTTAAATTAGATTAAAACTATATATTTCAGTTCAAATTTACGAAACATTATTCGTAATTTAAAAACCAGTGTTATTACACAATCGTATGAGTTAAAAACCAGGAAAACGCAATTCTGCACTTCTTGCATAATATCGACCCAGAGCAGCGAGTTCAACGGGCGACCTTCGCTCGACCAGGAAATAAACCTGCACAATTGCTTATCTGCTGTTTTGTAATTTAAACACTTTGTCCTACTAAACTGTACATATGAACTTTGATATTGTTACTGCGTTAAGCATTTTTTATTTGTATAAATACTAGTCTATTTTCATAATAAAATTAATCTGCATTTAATGTTTGATTCATTCACTACCCTTTCTAAGCCATAATATTCACGGGGCATGAGGCTGTGCTCCGAGGGTTAGTGTCTCTACTGCCGTCCGTTTCAAGTACCATTGACTACATTGGTTTAAAACGTAAACACAGTCTTGTTTACGTGCTTGACGGATAGAATCAGCGCAAAGTAACGGAGTCCTGATACAGCCTCTCAGGCATCTCTGTTCATCACTAATGTCATTAATTGTTTTATCATTGTTTTTTACTGGATGACCATTGTTTTTGTGATCATGGCTGCTTGATAATTGCAAGTGTTAATGACTACCAAAAACTTTTGATGGCCACCTTAAGGTAAACGGTTGCTTTTAGGCTTAAGAACTAAGAGTACATTATTTTTGTGCTTTTTAATTCTCTTTCAGATAATAACCTAAAATTTCAAAAAATATTACAGATACCGAAGTTATAATTAAAAAAAGTTTTCAAAGACAGGTAAAGTGCCTCTTACAGTGAAGTGTAATTTATGAAAAATGTTTTGTTAGTAAAGTATATAATAGTAAATAGCTATACCAAAATTCAAATCGATATCTCTGCATTTGTGGAAATTAACAAAAAATAAAAAATCTGGTGTGATACACGCACGCAACTTCCTTTTACAGTGATCTTATAATTAGCCAAAAATTTGATTTAAAATGTTTTAAGCATTTGTCAAAAATTTTCAAAAATTACAAATTCTGCAAAAACGGTACAAAATAGAGCGTTAGTTGAAGAGACAAATTTTCTCTAGAATTTCAAGCTGAATTCAAAAATGTAATAATATACGGGCTGTTCTATTTAAAATAAGAGTTAATAAAAAAAATAGACAAAAAAACAAAAGAAACCCATTTTCGAAGTATTCAACTGGAAAATCACCTATCTCACATCAATACACATTCAAAATGTAATAAAAATATAAAGTTTAAAAAAAATCGTTTAGCCGTTTTTGAAAAAATCGAAAAAACCTGAAAAATCACAAGAGTAAACACCTACTTCCGGTTATACGATTTTTTTCAAAAGCTTGCTGTCTCATATACATAGTACACAAAACTTATATATAAAGTTTCAACGCCATACCGCTTTTCGTTTTTGAGATATTCTGTTCACAGGCAGACACACAGACAGACAGACACACAGACAGACACACAGACAGACGCACAGACCAATGAAAAAAAATATGTTTTTTGGGATCAGGGGACTCTAAAACGTGAAGATCTGTTGAAAACTAAATTTCGAATTTTTGGGGTGAATCCAATACTTCCTTTATTGTAAAAGGAAGTAAAAATTGAACTTCAAGACCCATACCTTCTTACTGAATCGACTTTGTACTAAGGTATATTAGGTTTAATCGATTTATTATAACGTAAGGAATCTGCGACTAATCGGTGTACCATCATTTTAGGGACACCCTGTATTTCAACTATAGCAATTCCGAAGTCTTAACATTAGGTCACCTTAGGCACCTGTGTGTGAAGTATGTTGTCTATTGTCCTTTTGGCTAATTGTTGGGTATTTTGAAAATTTTAAGTTGGCACTTCTTTCGTGTTGAGCCCTTGCACTTCTCTATTCAAAGTACAGCAACGCTTGGAATGGAGTATCTCCCCTTTTGCGGTTGATTATTCTCGCCCTACCTAAAGGTATGCCATACAATCATCATTTCACATGGTTTAACGTGTGGCCATTAATTTGTACGTTTCATTCTTCTATGATTGGTTTTGGGCTTTCTTTCGTTAATAAGACCAATGTTATTGGGTGACCTCCGAGAGGTCCTACATTTTTTCTACTAAGTACCATCCTCTTGGTGATCGCACAAAGTTTCTTGAGCACAGTATTAGCTTATTGAAATCAATTTAAGGTGTTCACACTTTTAACCTAAATATTTACTATTTATGACTTTTTGATCAGTTAATAGTAGTCAAACCGTTTTACTTAATTTTTAATTTTTACAAACGTTGTTTATTTAATAGTTAAAATAGTAGACGGTTTTGATTTTACTTCGCTCCCATGACGTCTAGCTAGGCCTCTAGGACAAGCGTGGTGTAACGTGATTTACATTAGGTAGTATCGTTTTGTAAGTGCGAGGCGGCAAATCAGTTGCAATCGATTTCGTTTTTCGATTCCAGCTCTTAGATGGCAAATTCCTTTGGTTCCCGCATGCTATCTAATATCACGATTTTTTAGGAACGTATATTTTAATAATCAAATTTTCGGATCCCTTTTCTGATATTCATTCACCCATACTTTTTTACGTATTTTAACAATAAATTTCTGGGTTGTTTTGAATACAACCAATCCAGCATAATGTGGTCATTAACTTAAATCTGAACTGTACTATTCACTGCCAAGTTTTTTTTAGCTTAAAATTGTGTGAGAAAGAAACCCTCAACGATAAGTGGTGTTAGCTTAATATTTTGGTGATTCTAAACTTATCATTATCGCAAGATGGCAACTGGCACCCATTTCCTTGTTTAGTTGTTATTATAACTATCTAGCTTATCCAACTCATGACTATAATCGCCAAGAATTTTGAATTAGTCTGGGCTGTAGGCCTATCTAAATAGTTGTAAATAACGGGACATCCATGAATTTTTACCTTATTACAAGCTTTAGTCAGGTGTAAGAAAGTTATACACTATAACTGGTTAAATGCTGACCTCGGAAGTTTCATCCATTATTTTGCTTTTCTGATAAACACGCGTTTTTAAGCAAACATTATAGAAGATAGTAAAATAAATAATGTTTGGAAAACATATACTAACAGTATATATACGAGCACATTGATATTCCTCTGCATGTAGTAATTTCGCATATGATATAAAAGTAAATCCTTTCTGGTAAACTTGTGTGCTAGTGTAGTAGGTTATAACCATACAAGCACTGTTTGTTGTTATCTACTGTTTTGGTGACAGGATTTCTATATGTGCTCTGTTCTCTATCTTATTGTTAGACCCTAACCTATTTAATTATACATCTATACCGTACTAAAGGATTTTGGCCTCTCTATACGGCGGTTCTATCATGCATTATTAATCTTTTTAAATGTTAATTAATATTTCCGTCTTTTATAAATAATTCTTTTATGATATTCCACATGATTTCACCTTTTTTCATTACTTTTGTTCAAATTTTCTAGTCGATATTTTTTTCATTCCTCAACTGTCTACACCTGCGTTTTTGGCTAAGGTACATTAACGGAAGGGTATATCCGAGACGTAATTTTTGGTCAAGCAAACATCATACGAGACTACAATAAATTGTGTGCTTTCTAATCATTGTCACGCTCATGTTATGTGCGTTTCGCCTATACCATTAGCTTTACATGTGATACAAACGCACTAGAAGTAAAGAGACATATACATACATGGTTACTATTGTTTTGTGTCGTATAACTTTTTTACTGCTTTTGTTAGAAACTTTTCGGTCAGCTCTATTAAGTCAGTTTGAAAATTGACGCTGCGACTACTTTTTATACACAAAAGGGAAGACGTCGGTAATCCATCTCGACTCAAATTCAGACGAGAAACCGATCATCGCTGAACGCCCTTGCCGTACCAATTTTGGAAAATTACTCACCTTCCCAACGTCACATCTGAAATTCCAAATTCCGTTTCGTTTGAATATCCGATCAGATATGTTTAGAGGAACCCTCTTATCGTTCGATATATACCGACGCTCGGGCTATTCAATTTTATTTCATCGGAGCATGGTCAAACATGGTTTCCGTTTACAAGTAAGTTTACAGTTGAGCAAAAAGTTTATCAGTGTTATTTTTTCTATTACTCTGGTCCTAGCCAAACACATGTGATGGTCTTTGCTTATCGCGCGACGTAATGTCACGAGCAGGCTACATTTTTATTTTCTGCTGGCTTTAGATGCAATTTTAAGCAGATAAATATATTTTTATGCATGTGATCATGATAAACGTCCCCAATGTACTAGATTCTTACAGTGAAATAAGCTATCAGAGATCACAAAATAAGATAGATCCAAATCCTAGAGCTGAGCAAGTCATACTTCCCATCGCCGATGGGACACTTCCTGGTTGCATTTACAAGCAAACAAACACCAGGTAGTGCCATTAAAAATAACGCGCATTCATCCCCATATCTTTCCAGATACAATTGTATTTTCATTCTATAATAGTTATTAGCTTCTGTTTCATATTATTTATTCATAAAGATTTGGTTCGTCGTCTCGTTTTTCTGTGAGTTCTAAACGGTTATCGCTTTTAGGCCTCTTGTAAAAAGCTGATTTCTCGTTACATCAGCAAATGATCTGATATAAATGTCAAAAACTTTCTTCAATGAACCGTAATAAATTATTAAAATTTAATCAAAAATTTAACTTTTTCGAACGACTTGCGATCATATAATCTCTATCAGGACAAGCATTTCTTTGTTCTATTTTTAAATTCTTGATAGGTGATGGATTTTCTAATGAAATATTTAAACACTGTTTGCGTTTACGTTCACTTCTTAATTGTATCAAACCATTAAGAAATTGTGCGTCGTATAGCTTTCACGTCAAGCAAAAGCTAAACGAACATAAAGCAACGCTGTAAAAGTGTAGGAATTTTTCTCAGTTCAAATATTGTAACAACGTAGCAAATGCCAGGTTCGCAGTGGAAAAGTGACTTAGGTCTGAAGAAGTATCGAAAAACTGGTATAACTCAGAACCCTCTTACTTTCAATAAATCGCGATACTGAACAGAATATAAAAGCAAAGTGCCCTCTGTTGGGCCAGTCTCCCTCCATCCAGCTTCTAAAAGTAGAACTGGAGTTCTTACATGAGTAAAAATGTAATGAATTAGTCGAGTTTCTTATAAAAGAAAACGCTGTAATAATGCGCCGGAATTTTTGACTTATTTTTTAGCTCAGTCAATGAGACATCACAAGGGAAAGAGATAACGGGAGGAAAATCGATGCCTGTTGAAGCTGGCCGCTCATTAAGGCACTCTAGCGTGCAAGCGACTAGCTCACGAACTGATAATAGATTTAATCAGTCGAGATGTCCACTTCAAACCAGGGGGAAAATGAAAATTCACGTTTAGCAATGCTCTTAATCCTCCGCAACGGATACCGTAATTAATTTAACCGATAATTTAAATCGAATCTTGCGGGATTTTGCTTCAGACGCTGTCAGTGTCTTCGATTGGACGAAATTAAAGCAATAAATTAGGTTCCGGATTAATTCCCGCAACAAGTCCTCATGTGCTCCCTGCCAGAAATATTCCGCAATATTAATAAAGATAAAGCTTAGCGGGGCGGAAAGGTTGCTATTTCTGTGTCGGTGTGCAGCAGAGCCAGCCTAACTCATCAAAGGGGCATTACTACTTATGGAGTTCGGGTACGGTGCTTAAATAAATACCTCCCACGTGTCAAAACTGATAATGAAAATGCCTCTGACCTTTGCCTTTCATTCACAGCAAGCGTGTTAAAATGCTAAAGGGATAATTCGCAAGGGTACGTAATTATATCTACAACAACCTCAATAGCCATTAGTGATCAGGACGCCATTACGGACGAAGTTATTATTATACTTTACTAAACATTGTCGCTTTATACCGTTGGCTAATCCTAGACATGAGATCTCTAGGAGTAAAATCGACCAAGTTTAAAATTAGAAAAAATAATTAAGTATAGATCTACGTTCTGGGCGAGTTCCTTCATAAACTACAATCAATTTGGATGCAAAAGAACTTGTTTGGAGATATATTCCATGCAAAAAATGATATTACAAATACAACTCCGCCCATGCCTACATCGCGTAAGTCTGTATGAAAACCCTTCCACATTAGTCAAGTACATGATCACAACATCCTATTCCCCTATGTACATCTAACATTAATTAAATAGTTACATACTAGTCACAAACAAGCACTTTAAGTTGACGGTTACGCATAAAAGAGCGGAAGCCAAGAAAAAAAACTAGGTTAATAAGAATCTTTATTTACAGCTTTGTGTAAACAATACTTCTTTCTGAACAGAGTGGATTTGCTTCAAGAAGAGATACAAGGTACAACGGTAAGAAAATCTAACATTACCACTGTCCTGTTTCGTCCACTACTCAAAAGTCTTTGATTCCATCAAATAAGACCTTTGTGGAGGTTACTATGCGAGATGATCTTAAACATCCCATCAACCTTTTGCAGAGGTTATATGAGAACAAGTCCGCCAATGTAAGAGTAAATCACGCCGATCTGAAGGTATTCAAACTGGTGCCAGACAAACATGTATCCTCTCACATATGCTGTTCAACATATGCACGGCATATCCATGAGCGGGATAAAAATAAGCAATTTGAGATTGGTAGACGATAAACTCGCGGAACACCCCTTAGAAATTGAGAACCATCAGGAAGGGACTGGTGATAAAGGTAATAACAGGGAGAGACTTGATTACAACTTAGTGAATCTAAGCCTAAGATAAGGATAACAGAGTGTCAGAGCATATTCAGTCATATCAAAGATTACAAGGTAACGTTGGCAGACGACAAACTAAATCACGCAAAACACCTCTGGGAATTGGCAATCATTACAAGGGGACTATGGCTAACAAGTATAGCCTCTTAATTATAATTGTATGAATCAACGATCAAAATAAAAACAATAGGGGACAGAGTGAATCACGCCAATTCAATAGTGTAAAAATTGAAGTCCGACGATAATAAATTTCCTCATCCATCCTCTTCAATATGTGTACGGAACACACACGGAATAGTCTTAAATTAATGAGTTGGAGACGTTTCCCTAACCGAAATAAAATAAACAATTTGAGACTTGGGATTTGGCAATAATCAAAAGGTGACTATGGATACCAAGTAGAGACCTTAACTTACAACTCAATTAATCAAAGACTAAGCTAAAGATAACATTCTCCCAGCTAATCTCTAGGCATATCAAAGATTACAAAGTAACGATGGCAAAAGACAAACTTGAACCACGCGGAACACCTCACATTGAGCAACTGACAATAGCAGCTATAGGTCTTGGATTAAAAATCAATGAATCAAAAACGAAGATAAGGAAAACAGGGCGATAGATAATTTCCAGGTACACTAAAGGCTACAAAGTGACGTTGGCAGATGACTTTGCAAAACACCCTTTGAAAATTTGCAGTCATAATGAAGAAGCTGGGAAAAACCAGTAGAGACTTTGAATTACAACTCGATGAATCAAAGAATAAGCTAAAGATAACATTCTCACAGACAATCTCCAGAAATATCAAACGCTACAAAGTAACGTTGGCAAAAGACAAACATAACCACGCGGAACACCTCTCATATTGAGAAACTGACAATAACAACTCGAGCCTTGGATCACAAATCAATGAATCAAGGATGAAGATAAGGATAAGGATAACAGAGCGATAAATAATCTCCAGGTGCATTAAAGGCTACAAATTAACATTGGCAGATGACTTTGCGAAACACCCTTTGAAAATTGGAAATCATCATTAAGAAGCTGGGGAAACCAAGTACAAACTTTCAATTACAACTCAATGAATCAAAGACGAAGATAATGGCGACAGGGCGATATATAATGTCCAGGTCTATTAAAGGTTACAGAGTAACGGTGGCAGACAACAAGCTAAAGCACCATCAACGCCCATGGAAATCAGCAATCATCATGAAGAGACTGGGGGTAACAAGTAGAGTCTTTGTATGACAACTAAATTAATCAAAGGCTAGGGTATTGATAACTGGGCAGCAGAGAATCTTCATTTCAGCAACTGATGTAGCCAGATATTTAAGGTTAGATTTAATCAAATTTGACGATGGCATAATATTAGCTATCTCATACAAGTATGTCTACCCAACACGCTTCTCCTTTGCTTGCCAAACCTGGGCTCTAAACCTGAAGTCTGGATACAAAGAAGATTAAAGCATTCAAATTATGGATATAACAAATAACGTTGACAGTAGCATGGGTTAAGAATGATATAAGCACAGTCATTTTGACATATCTTCAGAGTTAAAGAGACATACCTTCGTTCTTTTGCTCACACGCTGAGTGGAAAATGAATTCTAGTGTAATTTTTAACACAATGGAATTTTTCAGAAGCTTTCCATATTGCCTTGTATGCTGGTTATGGATTGAAGAAGAAATAAACCACGATAGCTTTATTCATATTTTAGACAAAGTATTTTATTGTAATCTATGTGTTAATCATGCTATATTTACTGATAGAAGCTTCTGTAAAGAGAACTGAAATACGAGCGGAACATTATAAAGTACACGTATTGTTGGCTGCTTATAGAATTCACAAATTGAAAACAAAAGTACTTTATAGTATCAAGGAAGGTCGACGTTAATAGGTCCAAAACAATGTGTACTTTTTAAACCTTTCTGACCAATTTTCATATTTTAGCCAACAATATCACAGTTGCTAATGAAGTTCAATTCACAGCTTAATAATTGAATGGATTGATATGCAAACTATCTATTTATACACTGATCTAAAATAATCTAACAATTCTAAGCTAATAGCTTCTGTACTCTATTACACATTTACAGCACACGAATTTTCAGAGAAATAAGGAATGTGTTTGGTTTACTTTTAAATATAACCTCAAACGAAGGTAGAACGTTTTATATTGTATTTGGTGGAGAATAGTTCAATTCGTCCATATCGTACTTTTGAAGTTATCAGGAAAACGACATATGTAACATCATGATATAGTAAGAGCAAATACAAGTACCACCGTTTTAAAACTTATCAACGATTGGAGCTCTTACAATTTAAAAACAGCATCATCATATATTGAAACAGAATCTTTGCTGTTCCTGTTTCATCCACGTAACCAATTTGTATTTAAATAAGAGGCAATAATATTGAAACGAGAGCTTGACTTTACTCTCCTGTGTGTCTTCAGAATAGCGTTTCAATACACAGCCAATTTAACCATAGGTTATTTTCTGTTTTTCGTAGTCCATAAAACTTAACTTTAGTCAAGTAGTAAAAGTTAAACGCTTGCCAATGTGTTTGTAAATTTTGCGCCAATATGCGTAGGTGCATACCGCATGGTTGTGTCGGAATCGGTCGAGTTTTGCAGAGTTTGTCAGTCTCGTATTGGAAGAGATGCAGGCTTAATTTCAGCAAGACGGCGGGTGCTTGGCTTTCGCGGGCATAAGTGAACATGTGACCTGATAGTTGAAAACGAGCACCTAACCATTTTCCTGGGGATATCCGAGGGGAGAGAGGCGTCACGACAGCGGCTTTGTGAAAAGCGCCGAAGATTTGCTGACATTAGAGTTTGGCGATTTAGTGGTAAGAAGGTCGACAATGGCAGCGGCCGCATCATCGAGTGACGCAGTAGAAGAAGCATTATCGAAGAAACTTATTTGCGCCACATTTAAGTATTTCGCAACTGGCATTCGTTAGCCGTCACTGTAGGTGAGCACTTATTTCGTCGTACGACATTGACAAGAGAAAAGACCGAGTGAGCCATTGAACGTTGGTGTGTAGGCGCATATTTTCTACTGTTCGGTGCGCTACCTTGAGCATATGCGCATTAGGCTGTCTCCACAAAGACACAGCTGTCTGAGTGATCTAATATGATTGTTTGGAGCACCAGGGCCGTAGCGTAGGTGCATAAATGCATCACAGAAACAATTGTCGGGAAATGAATTAATCGTTGTTGATATAAACGCGGAGTAGAAACACTTATGTGCTTTTTTAACAGTTAACATTATTTAGCATTGGAATTCACAGGAAATATATGCTTGTCGTTAATTTGTGTAAACAAATTGAAGCTTTGTTGATATTGATTTTTGGAACTAAACTTTTCAGCTTAGCCCGAGTTCAGGACAACTTCTGGTTGATATTGATGTATGTCCCAACTTTCCCATCAACTACAATAACCTTCGTCGTCGTTGTCGCCCACAGCTTTATTGGAAATATGTTTTTGTTTCGCATTATTACATTTTATTGTCTACTGTTTATACACAAAATGTCATATAATAAATATTTTTTTTAAATGGTTCCAAATTATTCTTGCAAAGCTTTGTATATCAAAAACAAATATTTTCTTCTATGTTCTTATTCTTACAATAACGGAAACGTTATCAATATTTTGGTAGTTTGTTCTGATTTTTTTACATTTTCTTTACAGTTGTTGAGAAATTAATGCTATAAACATGTTACAGGAAATATATACATGTTTCTCTTTCAGGAGATTTGAATATGTTCTGTATAATAATGCTAGTTGCTAACTTATGTGCCGTAAAAAATGTGAAGAGCCGATTTCGTCTATCACTTCTTTATGCTCCCATTTTCCTACTGTTTAGTCTTTCTTTAAACTAAAAAAATCATACTCACAGCTCTGCACAAGCCATTATACATGTAATCTTAAATGTATTCTCAGCAGTAATCGAGCCATATCCAACACACAAATTTTGATGGTACTGAACCACAACCGCTTCAATTCCCAAGTCAACCATATGTATCTATTTTATGATAAAATTAAAAGATCTAAGTCTACTTTTTTGTAAATATGAGGACATGTTTTACATCGTCCTGTGTAAGAATTAGACATTTATTATCACTACCAACCATACAGCAGATTAATATTAGTTTCTACCTTCAATACTTTGCAAGAACCGGACATGCACATGGTCACACTCACTCAGTATCATATTTGCAAAACTGCGATACATTGAGTAAATAAAGATCGACTGAATAGAATAATCGACTACTTGAAGGTAAATGTAAACCCTCCATTGGACAAAACGCAAACAGACCAAGTAAAATGTCTCTTGACGTAAATAAATAGTATCTGTTCCCTCTTCTAAATACTGAAAAATTGCTAAATATGAACCTAATCAGTATCAACTAGTGCAACCTAAACAGCATAAAAACGAAATGTTTAATCCTATGGCAAAGTGTGAGTTCTTTAGATGGTATTTTACAGAGAACATCAACATATATTTTAGAAGTATGATAAACTGGTCAACATGAACACTACAGAAGAGAAGTAGAAGTGATGACGATAACAAAGACTTTAGTTACTGAATAAAGAAGAACTTTTTTGTGATTTTTATCCATTGTTCGAATGAGCATCAATTTTTTTTAAATGCAGTTTAATAAACTGGGAAAGCCGAAAAAAGTGGTTTTCTAAGCAAAAACTGTTGTTCCTCACGTTTCTTATTATTAACAAAATTCAAAGAGTTACATCAAAATGATGATGTTAATTCGGTAACTGTACGGGACAACTCATAAGCTGATGCAATCACGGATCACGATACTACTTGCTTGAAAAAATTAATCGATTTTTCTTCTGACAAATTATGAAACGTGGACTTACTCACCTTTTGCTTTAGACCTTGATAAACAATAAACATTGGTCATATAATCATTTTCAGAATTTCATGCAAACTACAGCTTTTAAGACAACGCTTAGGTACTCGATTGCAAGTTGTTTCTCAGATCAGAATTTTCCATTGCTCAGTTGTGAGTATTGCATCTATTAAGTCTAATATTCGAGACTTGTGCAGGTATTTGTAAACGCAATATACCTTTTTAAGTATTATTAGATTGTTGTATGAAACTTGTGTGGTGATTATCACTAAATTAAAATTTATTTATCAATGTAATGATAGTCGATAAACGTATTTTAAATAGACTATTCCGTCTTACTTAAATCAGTATTTTCTTATTTCATTTCTCAAGCTATTTGATAGCCTCTTGATGAGGGGAACTGAGGTTCATTTGATATTTGCAGGAGAAGGTAACGATTTTCTTTCAGGAAGTGAAAGAACAACAGCTTCATGTAAAGCCGTAAATAATTTACGACCTACCTCCAAAGTAGTATCTTGATGCTTGGTTATTTTTAAGAAACGGCATTTTACCAGATACTGATATCCAGAAGGAATACTTCCTCTGGAAAATTAAAACACATATGTGCTGCTTAGATGTGTCAATTTAGAATATTATTTCCAGAATTGGGTACTTCTAACATTTAAAAAATCTGGTGTGATACACGCACACAACTTCCTTTTACAGTGATCTTATAATTAGTCAAAAATTTCATTTTTAATTTTTAACCATTTGTTAAAAATTTTCAAAAATTACAAATTCTACAAAAACGGTACAAAATCGAGTGTTAGTTGAAGAGACAAATTTTCTCTATAATTTTAAGGTGAATTCAAAAATGTAATAATATACCGGGTGTTTTATTTAAAATAGGAGTTAATAAAAAAAATAGAAAAAAAAACAAAAGAAACCCACTTTAGAAGTATTCAACTGGAAAATCACCTATCTCACATCAATACACATTAAAAATGTAAGAAAAATGCAAAATTTTAAAAAATCGTTAGAGCCGTTTTTGAAAAAATCGAAAAAAACTGAAAAATCACAAGAGTAAACACCTACTTCCGGTTATGCGATTTTCTTCAAAAGCTTGCTGTCTCATCTACATAGTACACAAAACTTATATATGAAGTTTCAATGTCATACCTCTTTTCGTTTTTGAGATATTCTGTTCACAGACACACAGACAGACAGACAGACCAATGAAAAAAAATATGTTTTTTGGGATCAGGGGACTCTAAAACGTGAAGATCTGTTGAAAACTCAATTTCGAATTTTTGGGGTGAATCCAATACTTCCTTTATAGTAGTAAAAGGAAGTAAAAATATAACTAATCAATTCAAATGTCATACGTACGTTTGAAAAATACTTGCAATATTTTGTATTGTTTTATTAAAATATTTTAATTTGAAGCCAGTTAAATTCTGGAAAAATACATAAATTCTCATTTAAAACCTAAATATTCTCTATATTGTAAAGCGCAATGATTTTAGTGGCCTATATTAGATTCCCGAGGGTACTACAGCGCACAAATTCCATTACAAAGATTAAAAGTGAAATACAAGCAACAAATTTCAATCAAAACACACCAATAATATTTTAGCAGATTTCAGAACCTCATTTTAACCAAAATGATTGATAATTTCACTGTAAGCCGGCAGGCTATTACACGACCCAGATATACTCTGCATACATGAAAGAGATGAACACGACGCAAAACCTTCACTCATAAGTTTTTAAAGGCGCTTAATTGAAGCATCGCGCTGGCAAAGCGGTCAGTAAACTTTTTGTGAGAACATCTAGGGAGAAATTTTCGCTGCTATGGCTTAAGTGTGTGTAAGTTTTACCATTAATTTTATTAGATGTTGCTTATGTAATTTGTCTGATTATTTACGTCTTGTCCTATTGTTTTTGTGCTACCGCTCTACCGAACATTTTCAATAAAAAAAAGTCTGGACTCTCACTTTTCCGAAAGAAACAATATAATAGACATCTGATACGTTGATAACAGCAATTCCCTAGGTTTCTTACTTCTTAAGCATTAAAAAAATATAGGTCTTGGCTATGACATGTTACTGTGTGGCTTATAAAACATGTAATAACTGAAAAGGAAATATAGCGATACATTAGCCCATTCAACATATACAGTAAGTATCCTAACAACAGAAGACATTGGCCCAATTACAATTGAAAACAAAGCATTAGAAACAGTAACATCATATATATATCTCGGACATAACATAATGCTACAGAAAAGTAACCAAGACGCCGAAATTGGAAGAAGAATAAAACTGGCTTGGATAGCATTTGGGAGACTTTCTAATGTACTGCTCACCGACACACTTTCCAGAAAACAAAAAGCACAAATCTTCAACACCTGCATATTACCTGTACTAACATACGGATTCGAGACTATAACTTTTACACGCAAAATTATTGATAAACTAAGAAAAGCTCAACGAGCAATGGAAAGACGTATGTTAGGAGTGAAACTAAGAGACCGAAAAACCAATGAATGGGTAAGACAACAAACAGGGGTGGAAGACGTTGTAAATACAGTAACAAAACAAAAATGGAGATGGGCAGGACATATCATGAGAACAACGGATAACAGATGGACCAAAAGGGTATTAGAGTGGAGACCGAGGCAAGGAAGACGTAGTGTGGGCAGACCACCACTCCGATGGGCCGATGACATCGCAAGAGTGGCTGGAAAATTATGGCAAAGAAAAACATCTGATAGAGAGGAGTGGCGTATTAGAGGGGAGACCTATGTCCAAAACTGGATGGATGAGGGTTGAACGAAGAAGAAGAAGAAGATCTGTGTAGTGTTACTCAACCAGTTATTTAGTTTTGTATGTCACATATATCTATTTTTTTATATTTTTAGTTTACAATAAATTGTTAAATATTTTTTTAAGTAAAATATTTTTTAAGTAAATTTATTAACTTCAGACTGGCAGAATCAGAATAATTATCACACCTGTCTAGTTTTGAATACAACTCTTTCTAAATTTCCTTTTTTAGCAATTTCATGGCACCACATTTTTTTCACAGCAAGTTTTATCCACTTGCAATACGGTACATTTTAGCTGATTTCTAGTGGTACTTAAATTACTGTTAATTATTAATTTAATTCGAACAATTTGTTACGTATGACATTTTTGTTAGGGTTAGAAAGTTAGTTTTTCTGAATTTAAGCCATTCTATCTTGAATAGTTGATTTGGGCACTGTGATTACTTTCCTTTGTGAGATGAACATTTATCCTTGTTTTTTGTTCCTTAGTTTTCAGGTGCTCTCTATTTTCAGGGTGGGATTTACTTTTGTTCTGCGAGTTGGGTTGGATTTTATTTCTCGTGTTGTAATGTGTTTTTAAATTTTTATTCAATTTTGACAGTTTAGAGTGACATTATTAACTCCATAACAACCTTCATAAACAGTCTATTATTCACAAGTGAAATAAAAGTGTTTTAATTCACTAGTGAATTAAAAAGTTTACTTCACTAGTGAATTAAAAAAGTTTCAATGAAGAACAACATATTTTTATTATTTCTAGAAATATTTACATTCAATTATTTTTTCTCTTTGTAGTGTGTTGTATATAATTTGTCAGGACATTTTAAATTTTTACGAGTGTGCGACTTTTGGAGTATATCTGTTCGCTTGTATATAGCTTTCTTGTCATTTTTTTACGCTTAATATTTTATCGAGTTGTGTGCAGGTATCTGATGGTTCATAGCTTTAAGCAGCTGCAACGGCCGCTGTAAAATCTGCAAGGCATTTGTTTTGGTAGCCTCGCTCATAATTATTTTCTTGGAAAATTAAAATCCTACCGATTTAGCAAACAGACGTTCTTTCTAGAAGGTTCTGTGAGCAGGATTGTCGTCGGTGCAAGTGAGATAGTTTGCCGTGTTCGCCTCGCGATTGGTTGCAGGTGTGCAGAGCACGCGGCACATACTTTCCCCACACGCCGCGTTCCGTGGCATGTCTGGCGGCCAAGACAGAGTCGTTTTTGGAAAAAGCTTTTCGAGCCGCTGACGCGTGCAGTTGTGCAGTTGTGTGTTTTTGGTGCTGCTTCGCTTTGGTGACCGACGCCCCCGTAGTCTCGTGTGCCGTGTAGGCAAGTTACCACTATTTCATAGGTGGGATCATATCCAACGAGGAAGTGCAAAAGGTCTCCCTGTTTCTTTCCCATGCGAGTTCCGTCGCATCGTGTCCTGCGAAGGTATCCCGGAGTATGCATCATCAACAAGTGCAGCTGCATTCTTGCGACATTCCGAGCTGTGAAACGGAGTCCTACCACCAAGTTAAGAGCCAGGTAATACTGCAATAACAAAGGTAGCGTGTATTGTAGATGTTAGCCGTTATATCGTTGCCACGTGTATTTAATACTTATCCCGTGCATTTTGTGCGCCAACTAACGTCAATAATTATATTCTGTGTTCTGCTAACATGTTTCACTCACTTAATCAACGACAGTAGCCCCATTTTGGTCCAGATTTAATAGTAATACTCATCCCGTGCATTTTGTGGGCTACCTAACGTCAACAATTATATTCTGTATTCCGCTATCATGTTTAACACACTAAATTAACGCCAGTGACCTTATTTTGGGCCAGATGTAATAGTAATACTCATCCCTTGCATTTTGTACGCTAAGTAACGTCAATAATTATATTCTTTGTTCCGCTATCATGTTTCAAGCACTAAATTAAAGCTAGTGACCCCATCTTGGGCCAGATTTAATAGTAATACTCCTTGTATCTTATAAGCTAACTAACGTTAATAATTATACGTGTTGGTGTACTTTTGGACCGCATGTGTACGTTAGACGAATAGATTGGTTTGTTATAAGTTGTCTTGTGTTTCTTTTGTGCCTGCTGCATGCATATTGTCAGGCTAAGTTATCTGCAGTATAAGATCGATGTGAGGTGAAGCCTGGGAAAAGCTGTAAGCTTCAAAGGTAGGTCGCAAGGCTGCACACATATTCTACCCCGTTTGGCTTTAGGGGTTCTGTTAAACGTGGGACCCAAAGTCTGAATCCCGTGGCGCCCTATTATTTTGTAACACCCTGTATATGTGGTCACACTCAAAGATATAATCTCACTCGCACTACGTGCTCGCGAACTCAACATCTTTTCATTTTGCAAATATTGATTCTTGAAGTTGCTTCTTTTTGGTGCATGCTTGGAGAGCGGATTTTTCATCTAATATCGTCCGTAATCGAGTTCAGCATTTTTGTGATGGTTTTGTGATTTGCTGTGAACTGGTTGGTTAGACCAGAATTTCACATCTTTCGTCTCATGTACTACAAACCATTTTACCCTCCTAGCACTCTGTTTGATGTATTGCTAAATTTATTTCAGGCCTATTTTCGTGTCCGTGAAGTGAACTTTTCAGTAATTTTGCAAGTCATTGTCAAGTGAATCTGCAAGTTATTCTTCTCTTATCGTCAAGTTTTGCTTCAAGTGACTACAAGTTACGTTCAGTTGCGAGTAACTGTTGTGTGGTGTTGATTAATATCTAGGTATTGCTCGACATGTTCTTCATACTTGTCGGCTGTCCGAGTGCACCCCGCATTCTCGTGAATGGCGTCGACTACTTTGAGCCGAACATATTTTACAGAATGGTTCGAAAGCAAGGCCCTTATTCAACCTACTGAAGTACAGCACAGGTCAGAAATATTTATACTGCTGCTGGTGACGCACCTTGCTCAAGAATCGGCTAACACATTTCCTACACACGTCAGCACACCACAACTACTGTGTATTTAGGATTATAGTTTATTGTTATTATTATTAACAAAAATACTTTCTAAATCCCAGGTGCAGCAAAATTTTAATAACATTAATACACTTATATAAATTCCACTAGTAGGTATTTTACAATTGAACAACGTGGTTACTATTGTACTAGTGGTTTATTTTACTGGTTTGCAATATTTGAAAAAAGTCTAAAACTACATACCCAGTTTTTTATTTTAAACTACGCAGTTTTGTTTAAATTATTTGAAAAACTTAGTATTCTATAGGATATATAAGCAATTACTAAAAATAATATACAGTCGAGCAGTTAGCGTGTCGGGCCAGAGTAAAAACCTTAAATATATTTTAACAAAAAACTATTTCCAAATTCAAATGAGCTTTCTAAAACACTGCCTAAATATTTCATTTAGGTAACACAAGTACGAGGTTGTATTTACCCTACACACATTTCATAGTTTTTAAATGAACGAGAAGGTGTAAAATTACAAATATCTAGAGGGCTTCCATACAGAGCAGGAGATAATAACGCCCGGATTACAAAATGGCAATTGCTACGTGCTCCCTCCTAAAAGGTTGATCAAATGCGGAAGGAAAATATTTTTTCGGTCCTCCGAATCTCTTGAAATAATATGTTCCCTGAAAACGTAATATCGTGTCAACACCGCCCTTGTTCGTGCTTTCTAGCTGCAATTTTAAATATCCCGAATCTCGGGCTCAAAAAATATTGCTGCTGTATCACATTAAGGGCAATAACAATGACTGATTTGTTTTATCAATTACTACATATCCGGTATTTGCAAAAAGATTTAAACCTTTAACCACAATTCACCAAAAATTGCCGTCTTGGAAAATGTAAAAACATGATGTATATTTAAATCAATTAAATTGTTAAAAAAAATTGATAAGCAGCGCTGTGTAATAGTATTATTTACATCAACTTCAGAATCTATTACTAAAGCTTGAGTGAATTTTCGTCATTAACATGTAAAAATACCTAAAACTTTAAAATTGAAGTAAGGGATAATTTTGTCTAAAGACTTCGCCCATTTATGGCGGTAAATATTAAGTACCTTTCGGTGGAGCTGCAACTCCTTATAATTTCATTGAGAGAATCCCCAAATTATTATACATACGATACCCCTGGGACATAAAACCCGGCTAAAATAAAGGTCGGCGTGTAAAAAGTACGTCATAGGAGAGAGACATTTGCGTATAGCAGATATAAATCCTAGCAAGAGGGATGATCCGCAAAGCTTGAATATTATATTTATTTCTCATGTTCCAGATTTTGTGGAGAGCCGTTGATTGTCTATTTAGAAAGCAGCCTTTGGGAAATACAAATTGCAGAGCAATTGAAATTACTAGCTGCTCCAATCGCAATAACGGGCTTAGCTTTTAAAGCACCTCGTGCGAGTATTTTTCCCTTAATAGAATAAAAGTAGACAATAGTGGAATTGAAAATGTGTGTACACCTCCTTTTTCAAATAGACTTCCTAAATAGTAAATCGTAAGGTGAAAAGTCGTAAGCCATCAATATTAAATAAACGCAAAAGTTTAATCTGGTATAATTGGTGTATTTAGCTGAACTGACTATTAATTTCCAAAAATAGCTAAATGTAGACAAGATTGAGAAATCACTTAACATAAAATATTCTGATTGAGATGAAATTGCTACTACTTGGGCAGTCAATATGTATATGTATAATCGAACCGAGGAGAGTTTCAAGAAAGTACGAAAAACTCACCAAACAAAAAACTGATGACGACAACAATGATAAGCTCTCTTACGACGAACAGGTGAGATAATGGCAAACCGAGTAAAAGCAACACAGAAGAAAGCAACAAAAATGAGGAGATACATTCTGCAAAACCCTGAAAATGGTTTGACATGAATTGTAAAACGAACTAATATGACGAATTTCAACTTCCTACCTGTATCTATCCCGTGACGATCTTTAGAAAAACACATCTACCTCATTTAATCCCTTTGAGAGGAATTACCGTATTATGGCGATCTTTAGAAAAACACTTCTACCTCATTTAACCCTTTCTGGAGTTATTTTTGAAAACGCCTGAAATTGATTTGACCTAATTTGTAAAGCGATCTAATATGCTGAATTTCAATTTCCGGCCTGTAGTAGATTTTTTGTGGCTATTTTTAGAAAAACACGTCTGGCCTATTTAACCACTTTGAGAAAATGTATTTCAAAAAACCCTAAAAATGATTTCCGATCAGTAAAACGTTCTAAAATTCCGAATTTAAACTTACTGTCTGTAGTAGTTTCCTTGTGGCGATATTTAGAAAAACAGATTTGTCCAATTTAACCCCTTTCGGGGATGAATTCTGCAAAACCTTGAAATTTACTCGATCTGATTTGTAAAACGAACTAATATGTCGAATTTCAGCTTCCCACCTATAGTAATTTCCGTGTTATAGATCTTTAAAAACCAGGTCTAGCACAGTTAGCCCCTTAGGAGGGAAGAATTTCGAAAAGCCCTGAAAATGATTTGACCCTATTTGTAAAAAGAATTAATATGGCAAATTACAACTTTTTACCTTCCCTACATTCTATTATGTAACGATCTGTGAAGTAAAATTTACTCCCGTCGAATAAATAGTAAAAAAAACTTCTTTGTAGACGATATTGTATAGTCTTCCCTCAAGTTGACCCCAACCTGATTCAGCCGATTGCCTCTGCACTTTGTTGATCAACATGATGAAGCAGGTTTTGACGGTAAATTGCAGTCTCTTAAATTGAAAAGAATAGTCTGAAAGAATAAGGGGTGTTCGAGAAATGAAGACTGTCTCCTTTTCTCCAAAATTTATGAAAATTGTGACCTCAGTGACATTTCGATGCGGAGCTTTCATCTGCAGTCGAGTTTGTGAGTCTTTGCATTTCTCAGTAGTATAATGGGTGCTCTAACTTTCAAAGGTAGGCGATTTGGAAGAAGTCCGGGAGAGTCGAGAATAATGAGAAACTCAACGTGGTAGTGCACTGTGTCCTCTGCATCCATCACAGTGTTAATCGACTGATAGATCTTCTCCTCCAAATGAAAGGCTCCGAGGTGTGTGTTGTTGATTTCTAGTGCCTTATAATTCTTCAGAGTGATAATCGCCCTTTTTCGAAACCAGGACACAGGTTTGGCTGTTGTGTTCTTCATTGACACTTAAACACCAACATTATAATTTTTGCTATTTTGTTTTCCAAATCACACTTGCATTTTAAAGATTTCGAATTTCGTGTGGATAGAAGGGCAATACTCAATCATAGTGAATGAGTATTAATTATTATTGACATTTTAAATATAATTTTGATATTTTAACAGTAAATTTATATATATTTTACTAAAAGAACGATAATTAGGATTTAATAATGGCAGGTATACTGAAAACATTCCAAAGATGCGACATTATTTCGAGTTTTAATTTCCTTTGCTGATATTTCAGATTAGGAAACAAATATCGAAATGCGGTTTTCACTAGCGTGTTAGGCCCTTATTTGGCTATCTTTTGTTGCTGTAAAAGTGATATCGTTGCATTTAATTTTTTTCAGAAAATACACTTCATTTGTAGTTCTGTCGCAAAACGCCCTCTAGCGGCGACACAAGCAATATAAATCAATCCGGTCAAGGCAGGGTTGATAACCTAAGAAAAGCCCTTTTCAGCGACTCCAAGTTTGACAACATCCGTTTAGCCATTTTGAAGTGATTGCCATTTCTTTCCGAAAATGTTCGGCCACCCCCCACCACTTTTCCTTAAGAGATAGAGCAGAAAGCATTTAACAAAAAAGAATCGAATTTATCTCAGCTTTCAAACGGTGTCCATTTTAGCTATCTGTAATATAAAAATATTTCTCAAAAAACGGGATTTAAAATTCAAGAATGCAATTACGCCCCCTGGCAGCCATTCTAGAAACTTAAAAATAATTTCCAGCATTTTCTCTTGGCCCCTTTAGTTATAAATTTTTTTACCCCAAGTCTTTACGACAATTACTTTTTGAGATAGGGCCGAGTGCCCTTCTTAATTGGCCAGCCGGTAGTTATCCAAAGAGACAGTACAAGCCTGAAAAGCATATTTAAGCAAATCAATTGGAAGCAAAGAGGTAGGTCATTAATGAAGAAAGACTTAACTACTTGCACCTCGCAGACCACAGTTTTAATATCAGACAACTTACACTAACTAAAAAAAATATGTAGATCTTACAAATAAATCGAGGAAGATGGGCTTATTGCTTTAGAAAATGTCAAACAATATATTGCTATGAACACATTTTAAGCCTTTATGATTATAATAGCAATTAATAATATTTCAAGCATAATAATTATGGTGAGGCTCTAACACCCCATGAAGGAGCTTGGCCTGCAAGGCGGAAGGTCAGAGCTAATATTTCAAGCATATCAAATAATATTTTATAAAATGTTCCAGAAATGTGCTAGTTTAAGTTTTGTAAATTGTATAAAACAGCATTGACATTGATAATATTTTGTAAAACAGTATTACAGATAGTGTTATCATTGATTTGAACAACAAAATTAAATGCAGATAACGCTTGGAAATCATGTAAAATAATGTAAGATCAAAGACAAACAACTGGGGAAAGAAATACAAGCTATTTAGCGGTGTTAAGTTTGGCCAATAAGTAATTATTAATACGTAAATAAATACTGTTTTCCCAATTCAGTGCATTTCAAAATTAATTCCATATCCTTTGGGACTCCTGTAAAGTGTATACAAAGTGTTTCTTTTGTGCATCGAATGTTGGGTGGCTTTTCCGAGATGGTGTATGAGCTTCGAGCAGTGTAATTGGGGCCCCGGTGAGCTAAAAGGCGTTAAGCGACTTGTATCGGCAGGCCAACGGAGAAAGATGGACCGAGGCATCGTGGGACTTTCTGGGGACTCGAGTTAAACCATAGTCTCCACTGGAAGAGCAACAAAAAGGTCAGGAAGTTTATCTTAAAAGGATTGAATTTAGTGGCGTCAGTGTTTTGTGCACTGCCGACAGATGTTTGTGACATGTATTTACTCACTGCAATTGTTATCACTTAGGCAACGTTTTAATTACGTAATCACTGATATTTGTCGAATTATAACGAACTTGTTTTGCGAATTGTGAGGTTGAATCGCCATATTTGAATTAAGTTCCCATTAGTTAAATAATATCCAGTATTGTAGAGATCCCAGTAGTTAAATCAGCATTATACAAAGTGTTTACAATTAATTTATTAGAACATGTACCACAATAATTAAGTTAATAGCAAATGTATTTCTATAATTTATACACATCTAGATAACATTTGCTAGGATGTAGAGGCCCGACCCATGTGAGATAGAGCCATTCATTTTAAATGATTATAATCAAATCAAGTAATATAAACAACATGTATCTGGGACAATAAATTCTAGTAGGGGAAGGTAATCAAACCACTGAAGTTAACAAAAGCAGCTTTTGGTAGGGTACTAAGCGTCTTTAAAAAATCAAATAATACTAATGCATGTACGAAGATGAGTCTTTGACCAATGCGTACTTCCGCTTTATACCTACAGCGCTCGACATCGACATATGGAAAATATCACTAAAACGCAGAGAAATATAAAACGACAAACGCTAAACATAAAAGTAAGAGATTGAAAAAATATTGTTCGTAAAAAACCGCATATGTCAATGATGGCTGTCGAACATTTTCGAGTAGCTTCGCTTAAATGAAAATTATGTGACCATGCAATCAGGCAAAGTGACAACAAGTGGAACAGAAAATACAAATTTGGCGACCATCTACGTCGAAGCGACCCAAAGATAGGTCATAATTCAGATGGGCCAATATTATCAAGAGGTCGGCACGATTAAATTAGAAAAAGAAGACGCACGATAGAAAGAATTGGAAGTGGGGTATTTGCTCAAAAATGTACAAATAAGGGCTAAAAGAAAAAAAACCTAATGACGCAAGTGGATGTATTGCTTAACTTTTTCTAATTTGATTTCTTTAATCCTGAATTATGTTTAGATGTTTAATATTATTCTCGTGTTGGTAAGATTTATGTCCTATCCTGCTAGCTTCCATATTCAGGTGTTCGAGAATTCGCTCTAGCTGATTTTCAGCCAAGCTGACTAGGAAGATATCATCACCGGAAAATTAGAAGGTTTATGAGATATCTGCAATATTGATACCCGTATGACTCAATTCAGTTCCAGCTACTTGCTGGCGCAAAACAGAACACGCTTTCAATCAAATAACACCACCTTAAAAAGTATTTAACATTACTAGCTTGGTAAAAGGGTTTTTACTGGCGGACAGAAGGATATGACTGGCGAGCCAGTAAAGCCCGTTACCTTGAGTGTATTGTTGAATATTTTATTTGTTCCTCACTTGTAAGTAACTATAAATTTACCATTTATTAACAATGTCAAACTGAAAAGCAACTAAATTCATCAATATTACACATACTATGGAAGACACCTCTGGCTTTGCACGCTATCATTTATCTATGAGCACGGGTGTAAAATTTATAGGCTAGCCAGTTAAGAGACATTTTCAAGGTGAATACAGTAACTTGAAAAAACTGATGTTTACAAGTGAGGAATATATATACACTTCACCGCAAAATTAAGGGATCAGAAATAAACGTGCAATATTTTTTTTATCTTTGAAAATATTGTTATGAAACTGATACGCAATAAAGATAGGACTATTAATAAACATTTAATAACATAACTTCGGAAATTAAACTTTAAAATTAGAAAAACATAACAAAAATATAAATATTGCAAAAATTGGTAAAACAAGTAATTAAAAACTAAAGCAAAACATTCTAAATCTTCTAGTAGCGGGTATTTCCACCTCTAGCAGCTATACAAGATTCCATGCGGGAAGGCATGCTTCGAATAAGACCCCGTAATTGTTCTTGAGGTATCTGAGCCCATTCTTGTAGGAGCGCTTGTGTCAGCTCTTGTAACGTTCTTGGTGGATCTGGTAGCGACTTAACCCTTCTACCTAGGATGTCCCAAACATGTTCTATTGGGTTGAGGTCCGGACTTCGTGCAGGCCACACCATAGCCTCAACATTGTTGTCAATAAGCTGCTGATTCACAATATGTGCAACATGGGGACGAGCGTTGTCATGCATAAAAACAAACCCATGACCAAATTGTTCAGCAAATGGTTCCACATGTGGAATGATAATTTCGTCCCTGTACCTAGCAGCATTTAAGGCCCCGCCATTTACTATAACCAAGGCTGTACGGGCTTGCATACTTATTCCACCCCATACCATAACGGAGCCACCTCCATATCTGTCAACCGTCCGGATCGCACATTGAGCAAAACGCTCTCCGGCGGTTCGCCACACTCTATCACGTCGATCATTGGTGGTTAGAGAAAATCTCGACTCGTCGGTGAACAACACTGCTGCCCATTCTTCATCTCCCCAGTTGATATGATCATGAGCAAATGCTAAACGTAGCCTCCGGTGAAGGGGGGTCAAAATTGGACCGGTTGCAGGACGTCTTGCCTTCATACCAGCATCATGTAGTCTCCTCAATACGGTATCGCAGCTAATGACTGTTCCGGTGGATCGTTGGAGGTCATTCTTCAGCGATCGAGCAGTGATGAACCTTTCACGTCTCGCTGTTACGACCAAATACCGGTCTTCACGCCTGGTAGTTTTCTTTTTACGACCTTGGCCAGGTCTTCTGGTATAATTCCCTGTCATTCGAAACCGCCGAGACACTCTACAAATCACTGACTGCGCAACCAAAAGCCTTGCAGCAACTTCTCTCTGAGTATAGCCTTCCTCCAGAAGTGTGACCACTTTAGATACTTCTACCTCCGAAAGAGAGTTTCTCTGGACATTGGCTGCCATTTATTTTGACTTATATTACTGTATCAATTGTTTCGAACACCCTAACAGGCAACTTTTAATTACAAGACTTATGCGATTTCTGCAGTATTTGTTATCAAGCAGCATTTTTGTGGTATCTTAAGATATGAATGTCCCTAAAATATACGTATGTAGCGATAAATAGTGCTATCTTTATTGAGTATGAGTTTCATAACAATATTTTCAACGATAAAAAAAATATTGCCCTTTTATTTCTGATCCCTTAATTTTGCGGTGAAGTGTATATTTTAGCACTTCAGGCCCCAAAGGCAAATGGCTTTAAAACAGACAATACATAGTCAGTTAAATTAACTAAAGTAAACATTCCATTCTCTTCCAATTAACTAATTATTACATAATACACAATAGACTTTACACTACAAATAACTATTACAGTTTCCACAATTTTTTTACATGATTTTTAATACGCTTTTTATATAATTACTAGCACTGCAAGCCTAACAGGTCCTTAGCTTGATTGACCAGCACCCTCCATTCATTTTTATTTCTTGCTTTCAGACTCCAGTCTTGCACGCTGAGCTGCCTTAAATCATTCATTACTTCCTCCTTCCATCGTGACTTAGGCCGTTCTCGCCGTTTCCTACCCCCTATGGTACTTTGAAATACCCTTTTTGGTACCCTACTTTCATTCATCCTCGCTAAATGGCCCAACCATCTAAGTCTCTGGGATCCCACTAGCCCCACTATATCCGGCTCTTGAAACAATTCCTTTACTTCGTGATTAGTTCGCCTCACCCACATCCCATTTACTTTTTTTCCCCCAAATACCCTCCTCAGCACTTTTCTCTCCCAGACTCCTAACATTTTACGTTCAACTGTTCGTAAAATCCATACCTCACTCCCAAATGTAACAATTGGTCTTATCATAGTTTTATAAATTCTTAGTTTTAATTTCCTTGATATTACTTTACTTCTTAAAAGATTCGTAAGTGAATATAAACGACGATTTCCTGACATTATTCTTTGTTGCATTTCTTTCCTTGTGTCTGGTTTCCTACTAAACATAGTCCCAAGATATGTGAAACTCTCAACTTCTTCAAAACTATAACTTTTACCATTTACGCTTTCTATTTTAAGGTCTCCACTTTCTCCCATCTCTTTATCGGTCCACGTCATAAATTTTGTTTTTTGCTCATTAAATAGTAATCCCATTTGTCTTGCTGCCCTCTCTAATCTCACCATTACCTTCTGTAGTTCTCGTTTGCTTCTCGTTAATAGTACAATATCGTCCGCGAACGCGATACACTGGTGAAGTTTACCATATACCAAGCCCGACCTATTTATACAAGTGAGGAATAAATAAACAAATTAAATGTTGTCTCTTTTTGCTTTAACGCAGAAAAAGATCAAAGTAAGAATTTGCACATAGGTTACGGTTTTACCCTTGATGAAAATGGACCTAAATCTACCAACATCCGCCTGGTCAATTCCTTAGTGTTTTCTGTATTCACCTATGCGGCAGAGACATGGACCATCAGAAAAGCCGATAGACGTCGCATTGATTCATTTGAAGTGTGGGTTTGGAGACGCATGCTGCGAATCCCTTGGACGGCACATCGTACCAATGCTTCAATACTCCGTGAAATTTCACCTGCTAAACGACTGTCCAGTACTGTCTATTTGCGCATTCCTTCATTTTTTGGCCATATCAATAGAAGAGCCGATAATATGGAAAAATTAATTATACCAGAAAACCCGATGGCAAAAGACAAAGAGGACGTTTTTCAAACCGCTGGATCGACACTACCAAAGACTTCTTCCAAACCAATTTTGGTGAAGCTGTACATCTCGCAAACAACCGCGATATATGGTATATCACAGCCAGACGAGTAATTTGAAACATGGAATCAAACTGATTCCAACAAGCTCACAAACTCTAAATTTATCTGTCAAAAAACGTCTGTCAAGAGGTCGTGATGAAGAAGAAGATCTGTCGGTATATTTAGGTATAGATCTACATATCTTCTTTCTTTCATTAACTTACAAAATCAAGATATTCCAAAAAAACATTTTTTATATATGAACATTATTCTGCAATTTACAGAATGCATACGAGTATTGCACATAATATCCAGCGAGCATAAATAAATCCTTATACAGGAATTGTATTAAAGTACCGGTAATTCAGTAATCTTACCTTTAGCCATATAAATTGCTAATCTCTGAACATATTTTCATATGTTTTACATAAACAACGAAAACAAGAAGACGTAAGGAAATATATCCAAGCCAAGCTAAGAATAATGGGACATAAATAATAGGAACGGCGTAAGTAAAGCCATTAAAACTGTTATATCAAGCCCTTACATTAGCTGCAGTATAATTCATATAGTGCTAATTATCGTAACTACCAGAGATTTCCACAGCCGATTAAAATGCAGCATATGACATTACTTTTCAAATTAGCAATACTCTGGTAAAAGTAAGAAATCCAACGTTTTCCTGGCGCAAGTTATTATTTTAAAATGCAAATTTTATTACGTTGTTTTTGCGTATTCTCTGTTCTGCGAGTTATTGATTTCGTTACCTATTTATAAGGCAATGTTCCGAAGTTCTACATCCTTTGAGAATTCCTTCCATTTTTGATGATTTCAAACTTCCAAACTTTAACTCTAATACGAACATATTCATCAAAATGCGGCGCGCTCGCAGAAATGTACTTGTCGAACTTCCAAGTCGCATCGCGAGATAGATATGCTCGTAATGAACAACATAACACAGTTTGACGTTTAATAAGGATCAAGTAAGCCAGCAAATGGCAGCAATGGTATAAATAATTTCCTCGCCAGAACTTTGAAACGGGAGCTTTCACTTTAAATTAAATTTAGCATGTTAAATGTCTATAATCTGCGGCCACACATTGTCAGCAGTTAATTAAAGGATCGAATGTGTGGTATTTAATCCAGTTTTAATCCCCACTGGTTAAAGCGTTATTTCCAATTTTGCCACATCCTAATTAATATAAATTGGGTTTGTCCATGTCCGGTTCCTATTTTATAAGCCTCGCCAACGATTTGGAATAACCCTTCAAGTTTTAAGGAGGGGATTTTGACACGAACCTAACGCTAACAAATCCCAGAATGAAAACAATGGGTTTTTGGGTTTGTAAAACTACTGTCTCTAGAATAGGGGAACTCCTCAAAAGTGCGTGACGTGAAACAATAATTCCGTTGTTAAAGCATAAAATAACATTCGAGACAGTTTTATTCACTGCGTTATAATCCATTACTAAAAATTGAGATTACTCTGTCACGATATGTTATAAACGTCGTGAAAGCTACTTGAAACGTATTCCGAGAAGAAAATTTAACAACTAAAAGAATTTACTCAAGTGGTATATTTCGTATATAGTATACAGAACATAAATATGGCTAGTAAGTTAGAAACGTATGTATTTTACTGACATAACAAATTGTCCCCTCCTACGTTAACTCGTTAATTTTTATCTATGCCTGCTTCTTAAAATGTTAATTTTAATACAGTACTATGACTTCTTTAGCACATTGCGGCCTTGCTTATAAATGTTTAATCTCAGGGTTCTTATCAAATAAAATGCTCAATCACTTACCTGTAGTAGAATCTTAAATAGCATGAACAAAGATTAACAACGTTAACCTGACTGTTTCTCTCGGGTAACTGTCACAAAGATTACTTTTAGACCAACACCTAAATGTTGCAAATCAATTCAAATAAACTGAAGGCACAAATTGGAGATAAATATAAATATAATTATAATTTCAGTTTAGGTAAAACAACTCAATATGGAACTAATAGCATGTATAATACAGACAAACACAAATGAATGTTAAATTATACTTGATACAAGTGGATTGCTATGATTAAATTTCAATCAATTACGGCTTAATGAAATAAATAATCAAGTTACTTATTTAACCACTCCTACAAAATATTTCTGTCACCATGCTTACTGGTGGCTATCAAATAAACAACTAAATAAATAATTTTAAATAGACATCTTTAATTTTTAATTATTAAACTTAAACCTACCAGACCTTTATTACACAATTATAATCGTTTTGACTTCAACGCTTTATGTTTTTGTTCTTTTCTGTACAGAATGTAGTAATTATTCGCACTCGAAACTCTAGGCCGTTCTACTTGATTCTCGAGCTATGGACGATGGCCTGCATTGCTA
This sequence comes from Agriotes lineatus, assembly GCA_940337035.1. Taxonomy (NCBI): domain Eukaryota; kingdom Metazoa; phylum Arthropoda; class Insecta; order Coleoptera; family Elateridae; genus Agriotes; species Agriotes lineatus. Next base: position 149,171,727 of record OW679198.1, on the reverse strand, counting down.
CTTCGCTCGATGCGGGTACAATTTCTCGATCCTGCGTTGCTTACAAAATCACTGAATACAGTACTGCACTTGTATTGCAACTAATTCAGTTGTATTACGTTGCTCGACCTTGATTTTGCTTTTTACTGACTCGCAAAACTGACTATGTGTTGCACAGATTGCAAGAGGTTCAAGTAATTTTTTACTTTTAAAATTTTTAAATCGCGTTTGTATTTACTGCATAGCTTGTGGCACTAATGTTATCTGATTTGTACTAACTACTAGTAAAATATGCAAAGAATTATGCCAAAAATACCGGTTTACAAATAGAATTTGATGGTGTTGAAATTTTACCGACACTCTTTTTTAATGGTTATGTTAAGAGAGAGAATTTGTTTCTGTTTATAGATAAAAAATGACTGAAAGTTTTAGGAAAATCAAAAAATTGTAAGTAATACGTGATATCTTGTATCAACATTTCAATTGTCAAGTTAAACGTCAACTTCACCACATCTTAGGATAAAACTGTTATTTCAAGCAAAACAACTGGAGTACCACAAGCGGTTTTAAAAGCTATCTACAGCTATAATTCGAGTAAATGAACTAATGCAGATGCATTAATTGCTATAATAATGCTTTATATTGATGTTTTAGAGATCAGCTAATTCTATGAAACTACAATTGGAAAATTTCAGAGCTGTTAGACTTGCCCTTTGAAATAATTTAGTGACCGCGTTGCAACCTTGGTATTGACTTATTCAAAATATAACACACCTAAATGGATAGTTCCCTTGTGCTGAAATACAACTTTAATGCTGAGAATCGAGTATCTTGTTAAATCTCATCGTCATACTAATTTGAGTAACTAAAAAATTATTAAAAACGATTCGGATCAGATGAGTGATATGATTGTTTGTTTCAGAAGCTTTTATCTGTTAAGATGCGAATGTAATACGACCATTAAGGATTAAGCTTTATTTTTGATTGCCCTTTTTATTATAATTTTATTTAGTACATAAACTATCACTTTTAAGTATGCACATTCTTAAGACGCGAAGCTAAAAATCCAACATGACATTATATGTATTGCAACTGCATAAACAAAATAATGATGCAGATATTTCTTTGTTAATTTATTTTTCCTGCAAATTTATTATTTCAAAATTAAGCGATTACTGCTCACATAGCTTTAGACAAACACGATAATGCTTCTTCAATTAGAATGAATTTAATTACTTCATTATGGGTTGCTAATATTTACAAGAAGCTGTGCCAGATGAAGTGATGAACTAAGAAAAACTTCAATAAAAATAAAATTATTATTATTATACATTATTGAAATGGAATAGAAATTTAAAAAGATGCGAAAATGGAGTTCAATCAGCAAAAAATGCGAAAAGCTCCAAACCTAGAGTTCGGAATAAAATCTTGGCCGGTCGTGTTTAATCGCGGGCCGCTAAAGTTGGCCGATAAAGGCGGGATTGCAAAGGATGAAACTTGCTTAAATACGGAAGCAAAATTAACAGTCCCAGAGTATCCTCTACAAAATTGGCTTCAATCCTGCACGGACTTTAGGGAGAGATTTTCTCCAGAGCTTTATTAGAATCATGAACAACGATAGTTCAACGATTACGAGCAATCCGTGCCAATCCACACGCCATGTACGGAAGGTTGTTTGAGGGATGGCTGCGCTACAAGGCGTTGATGAACGATAGTGGTTTCCTAAAATCCGATCAAAAATCCATATAAAATGTCCGCGCTACTTCAAATGTCGTTGAATCCGACACGTACATAAGGAATATGCGCGTTTAAAGCTTATTTAATAACAAAACGTATATAGTACCAACAACTGAAATCCCACTTATTATTTGAAACTGAATGTTACTGGCTTTTTAAGTAATTTACATATCTTTATAATTGTACTGACGACTAGACTGCGATATTAGGAGACAGCATTGCTATGTAGATTAGATTAGATTAGATTAGATTTCACGACTGCCTTTTGCTGGCATGCGCACGTCAGCCCTTTGAGCTTTTTGTACTGTCGGGAGTTTTCAAGTTAGCAGGCCGACATCCGTATCTTTTACTAGACTTGCAATGTCCCCTACTAGCTTGCGGTTGTCAATAGAGTTAAGGCTCCAATCGAGTTGGTGTCTTTTACGCTCTAATGCTGGGCATTCAAAGAGGATATGATAGGCTGTTTCATCATCCTCTTGGCATAGTCTGCAAACAGGTTCATCTCTATAGATATTGATTCTGTGCATAAATTCTCTGAATGCTCCAGTGCCTGTTAGTAGACTGACTACTTGCTTGATTCGAGTTCTGTTCAGTCTCAACAGAGTTTTGGTGGTTTGTGGATTCGGAGTTTTTAGCAATCTTTTGCAGTGTGTTGCTTGATTGTAGTTTCTCCACCTTAGTTGGTGTGCGGTATTGACCCACTCATTAATGGCTGAGCGGGATTGGTTTTTCTGAATGCTTAGACCAGGTTCTGGGCCGGTCATTGCATTACGGGCTGCTTCTTTTGCGAGCTTGTCCGCCTTTTCGTTTCCTTCAATACCTTGGTGACCTGGGATCCAGCATAATTTTACTGTATTTCCCTGGCTTAAGGTTTGAAGTTTAGATTTGCATTCCTTGACCAGTCTCGATGAAGTACTGAAAGCGTTTAGCGCTTTCAGTGCTGCCTGACTGTCTGAGAGAATGTGTATGTCTCGATTGAGCAGCTTCTTTTCTATGCTGATGTTTGCGCATACGTTAATAGCTTGTACTTCAGCCTGAAAGATGTTACAAAACTTTCCTAGACTGACTTTTTCGTTGGTTCTAGGATTGGTACTGTACACACCGGAGCCTGTACCCCCTTCAAACTTAGATCCATCAGTGTAAAAAATGATGTTCTTATTTGTTGGAGTTGGTAGTTGGTCCGGATTCCAACTTGTGTGTACAGTAGCTATGTAACGTCAGTCTTCATTTACAACTACAATGGAAAATCGTACAATGCTGTACGACATAAAGGAAATGAACTATAACTGACAATATCTGTGATTGAATCCCTTGAAAGAAGTTTAGGGGTCTGTTAAGAATTCTATGTACTAATAATAGCAGCAACATTGAAGTTTTAGATCGAATTCAAACTTCTCTAACAAGAAAAACATATATTTGCTCAGCGACAAAATCCATTTAACAACATTTATAGAATGTGTAGTTGTGTTGTTTAACTCTTCGACCTTTAAAACAGTTTGTTGTCTAAATTTCTCGATTGCGTTTATTGACGTTCGAAATAACCCATTATTTTAGATAATGCCAAGCGAGGAAATCCAAATCCGTCAAATTACAAGAGAGAATGCGCTTTGTGGTGCTGCACTAATAAGCTACCCATTAGAATGCTTCCCTAACAGTTGAAGAGTTTCCTATGTTGTTTTATCCTGTTGGAAGATCCTTCTCGGAGCTCATCATCATGCAAAAACTTATAAATAGCTTTAGAACTTCTTGCCGATGTCTTGGCCCTATAACTGTACCACCATAGAAAATTTTGCCAATTTATCTTCTAAGAATGAAACATAACCACATACAAGTTTTTGCGACTGCAGTAGGGTCTCTAAAAAAAATGGGTTGAACTGGAGGGGGGGTGGTAACTCTAGTACTCGTACTTTACGTCCTATTTAACTATTTTCACTTTTAAGTCTTGAGAGATTTCAGGGCTTTAAGGATTTCACTGTACGGTATAAACCACAGGACATTAGTTATCATTTATTCATTTTCGACTAGAAGCGTTCCAATATTTGAAACAGAAGCTGTACCCCAGAGCTGTATGCTATCAGGCCAGATCGGCTTGAAGACTGCTTTTTAAACCAATAGTTTGTTTTTAAGCGGCAGATTTGATTTACGTCCTGTCAGCCAGTAATGTTTGGTAATTTTGTGTCCAAGTTGCTTTCTCTTATCGAGTATGTGGGGTTTTCATGTTAAACCTGTATCTAGGTACATACTTAACTATACAGCTTATATGGAAGTTTTCTTTAATCTGTATAGTAGTCCCTCGTGCCTCAATCTATCAAGCGCCTGGCTCACGTCAAGGAATGCCGCCGTGCAGTACTTCTTGCTCGATAGTACCATAGTTTTTTCTGAATCCGAATTGGTGATCAAGTCTCAGGTTCTTTTCCACTATTATCTTCATTAATCGTGTGAGAAGTAGTTTCTCAAGTAATTTGCTAAGGATGGGAAGCAAGTGAATCGGCCTGTACAATGTTACATCATTGATCGGGTTTCCGGGCTTACGAATCAGAATTATTTTAGCAACCTTCCACTGTAGTGGAAAATATCCAATTCGTAGAACTGCATTGTATATGAATGTTATTAGTACTACTACTACCCTTCACGATAATTCTTTAATAAGGCGTCCTGTAATGCGGTGGGGCTTTAGACTTCTAACCATAGCTTGCACGTCATTTACTGTAAACAATTTCGGTAAAGGCGACAACTGATGCGGTGCTTCGAAGATATCTTTTATTTCTGCATATTCTGCTGGAGTGTTTTGGGACGGGACGGGAAAAACACTCTTTCTCCGGTATTGCCCAAATGTATTGGTTTTTTCTAAGTTTGTACAAGCCCACAATCCGTCCCGTTTGCGAATAGGGGAATTAGATTTTGTTACGGTATTAAAAGAACTTTACGACACCCACCCAAGGTGAGCATCGCTCCACGGAATCAGTCCTGGAAAACTGGCACACTTGCCCTGAGATCGGCTAAAAATAGGCTAAAGGCCACGGCTGGAACGCTCAGGGAGTCGGGCGTGAGTCACACGATACGTTCTGGGCAAGCGTGTTGCGGCATATATATATATAGGGTAAGTCAGAATTATGAGGGCGCCACCAAGCCTGTCTTAACCCGACTAACCGGGCCTGGACGGTTAGACGGGAGCGAAGCACGCAAAATACTCCGACGATAGGATTACTCAAGAGTTGCAAGGTCAAATAACAATTTCGAGATTGCCTTATGCAAAGATTGTAATTAGGTGCCAATCCGACCGCGACTACGCAGCTGTCTCACCCACCTGTACGCTCAAAGCTCCCTCGTCCCGTCGCACAATAATCAGTACACTGAAGGGGGCGCTTATCTGAAACAGAACATGCACAAGTCGAAACAAAACAATAGTTCCCTTAACTAACAAATCATATATTAAATCACGGGTTACGATGGGGCAGCGGAGTGCGTCGCCCTATACGACAGATGTTGAACAGTATTGAACAAAGTAGCACTTGTAACATAGACAGTCTGTAATTTGGAATGAATGTACAAATATGCGGGCGCGACGCCTTATGCAGCAAACAGTAATGAACAAAGTAGCACTTGTAACGTAGACAGTCTGTAATTTGGAATGAATGAACAAATATGACGACAGTGCCTGTAGGCACAAGGGATGTGACGGGCTCGCTCGCGGCGTCCCAATACAGCTCGTACGCGGGGCTTAATGCTCTCCGCGGGACAGGTACACTCGCGTTCACAGCGGTAATCAGTTCAAAGACACATACTTTAATATGTAGGCGGTTGGGGAGCCTGGTACAGTTGAGTTGCGACAGGCTGCAGTCTTAGGTGGCATTCGATGTTCGACGGCTATAGGGATGAGTGGACATCCGCCATAATGGCGACGTGAGACGCGTCAGGACGCGTACAACTGGACGACGAAAAATGGGCCACTTTCGTTCTGCTGGACAGATCCTCGAAGGTCGAGATGAAGGGGCACGATCCCTTACTTACGGGAGCAGGAACTGGGCTCAAGAAGCACCCACGCTACGCCGAAAACAATTCGAAGCTCGCACAACCACAACACCTCTCGAAGGTAAAACAATTCTCGCAGCGCTCGCTGCCACAGCTCAAGACGGGCAACGGAAAAGAGGGCCTCCACGGCAACAATACTAAAAGGACAGCGGCAGGCGTCCTCGGGCACCTAAGGGGCCAAAGGACGCCGCCTGGACCACACAACTACCAAACGTACGCTTTCTGCAACGGGCTGCGATCAACTGCCCAGAGGGAAGCGCTGCCACAGGTCACATCGGTCGCGTCCCCACGTGACTAAACCTCGGCAGCCAATCGCGAGGCGATAAAATGAAACAAATTAATGCCGGCGATGATGGTAGCACGCCGCAACGGCGTGTTTTCTAGAAGATTCGGAATTCTTGCGAGCGATAACGCTCGGCTGCCAAAGCGCCATCAGAGGGGGGCTCCAACCGACGAGAAATACTGCGTTTGGGGCCAAATATGTGCAAAATCATGATTCTGGAATTAGGCGATGGAGCCAAATAAGTAACTAAAAGGGTTTAGCATACGGGCACGCTGCCCTAAAGCCTAGGTGGCTATTTAAAATACCAAAATGACCTGAATCAAATGTGCGGAAGATGAGATTGTACTTGTGCGCAAAGATTGAAAATGGTTTTAACATAGCAACAAGTTGCCCTAAAGGCGTGAAATGCAATTAAGCATCTACAACAGCAAAATGACTTAACAATTTTTTATTTCACTAGGTTTCTAGTGTCTTTCTAAAGTAAATAGTCATTTTCGGGTGTATTAGAGAGTTTGTCTAGATATTCCTTAAATGTGTTATTTATTTGTTAGACTCTCAATTATAGTCTTCACTTCCTGAGATGCCTCTACGTAGCGCCTCTTATTCGATGGATCTGCTGTTTTGTCCCATTCTCCGTTTCTGTGCATTGTTTTCTTTGATCACCACAGGACAGTTTTGGTTCATTCTTTTTATTTTGGGAATATATGGTGTAGCTCCTCATGCAGATTTCTGAATTAGGCCGGTAAGGTTGCTTATTGCTACTTCTATGTCTGATTTGATTTTCGGCGGAATATACAAATTCAGTTTCTGGTCAACAATCTGTTTATAGAGTTTCCGGTCTGTCCTCCTGTTGAATATGGTTACTTTTTTCTATTTACAAAATTGTGGTACTAATGGTTGCCATTACTGATGTGTAGCCAGAACACTATACAGCTATACCTTTAGCGATAAAGAAGTCGACTAAATGAGGAATTTGTTCTTAATCACTAGGCACGAGTAGGTTAGTGTATAGATTGATAAGTGACTAAGCTGCAACTTTTGCATAATTGGGTCAAGTAATCTTCCTCTAACAGGCATTGTTAGGCGAGAGCCCTATTGACTGTTTTTGCATTCAAATCTCCGCCTGCCATGAACCTATTGCCAAGAGACTTTCCTTGTTTGGGTGTTCGGGAAACATCATGCTGAGGAGATTACCAGAAGGCCATGCTAATATTCAACGATGATGCTGTAGATAATTTAGTTGGAAGTATGAAATTTCACAGTCTTTGATATGTTTTTTAATTAATATTGCTGTACATCCCCTTGCTCTTCTGTCTGCGTCCGGATAGCGTGTACAGTATAGTAATAAGTTTGTTACAGTACCCATTGCTTGAAAAATGTGTTTCAGTTACGAGGAAGATTTCGATTTTGCTACACATTAGAAATATCTCAACTTCCTTTCTACGTTCGATTAAGCCGTTGATATTCCGTAATGCTATTTTATAAAGCTGAGCCATTATTATAACTTTTTTAATAGGAGTTCGGTTAATTTATCAATAGTATCGATTAGTCCTCTTACTTCTGCCGATATTTGGCTGATTGTTGATTTGTCACAGTGTTTTGAAGCAATACGACCATATTGTAGTCTGGGTGCTGGTTCCACAGTGTGCGAAGTTCTACTGCAATTATTTTCGATTTTTTACTGAAATAACAATTATGTCAAATTCGAGGTTATCAGGTTAGGTTTTGCATCAGTTTTGAAATAAACGCACCAAAGTAAATCACGTTTAGTAATTATTATTGACAGTTAATAAATGCAATACGTTCATTTGTTTGTTTGGATAGATAAAAGACTTTACTAAAATATCCATGGATAACTAGAGCTGAAATTTATTTGACCGCTTGATAAACATCCGCATCTCAATTATTTGGCAGATATCGACTATATAAATATCAACAAATTCTGGATGGCGCAAATCGCACTGAAGTAGAATATCGTAGTTGTCAGATTCCCGGATAAAATTAATAGAGAAGTCGGATAGATATTATGAAAAGCATGCCAGAAGAAATAATACCAAGATTAGGAGAAGCGCATATACGGCAGTGACCTGAAATAGGTTGAAAAAATCCGTAAACGGCTTTACTCATAACTTCCCTAGCATGTGGACGTTGTGGCTCTAAGCAATTTTAAAAATGAAAGAAAGTATGAGTAAAAATATTTTAACGTTTCTGATAATACTGCAACAATAAAAGGGAACACTTGGTAAAGCGACTAATTTCAATTTTCAAATAGAATTACCGTCGATGGGATTCTAACTTCAGCGCCTGCAAATGCAAAATCAACGCTTGACCCACGGTGCCACATGGGACCGTTTGTATCCCTGCGATGCAGCTCCATTAAACGCACCGCACATATTCGTTGCCCCTCTTTGCCTCGTACAATATTTATCCTGTATCTGTTGGTCCCATATTCGTGAAGGGTAGGGCCTGAGCTATGTGAAATTTCTACTTGTATCTATTTCTAACTTAAAACAAAAGAACAAAATTTTATTTTTAAGGTTTTTAGGGGTTCAAAATATTGCCTTTTTTGTGAAGGGTAAACCGAGATTTTCTCCGTTTCACCTCAGGAAGGCATACAATTCGCTTGTAAAGTATCGTCTTCCTCCTCTTTTTAGTTATACCCGCAACAGCACACAGATAGACAAACTAAATAGAAAACATGTTTTTCGCCATCTAGGGACCTTGAAACGTGAAGATCTGAAGAAATCTCGGAAGGTGATTTTTTTCGCGGTTACAATACTTTCTTCGTCTTTCAGACGAGAGAAGTAACAAGAAGAAAATAATACAGTCAGTGCTAAGTGGCGTACTTATTGCAATTAAATTAAATTAAGAAACCAGTATAAAAAACGGTAACTTAAACAAACAGTTTGTCATCTATGTATCAGATGTTGGTTATGACTGAAAACTTCTAAATGCTCTTGAACACAGCATTGTTACAGACATTTTGGCCTATTGTCTACCTTACTTCGCGAATTATTGCATTGCTACCGTAAGCCTTAGAGCGATAGCTTAGAAACTTCCTTCTACGATAACATTTTCTAGATTATTTTGTTTCTCTGTGGTGGTTAAACCGTTTATCTTTTGTTGTCTTTCAATTAAACAATTTCCGGCAAGATTTGTAAAAGTAAACCATCTGCAATCTTCAGACAATCGCGTCTTACCGTTACAAGGGATTTTGGAGATCCTGTTTTTGGTGTGGCTCATGCCCATGTTGGCAATTTGTTTTTACGCCTTCTAATTTTATTCTGGAGGGTCGGTAAGTTATTCTGAAGATTGGAACACTAAGCCGCTTTACGCTGAAATGTCGGTTCGCTCCGCATTTAACGCTAATGGCGTCCTATTGTTTCAGGACTTTTTTAATTTACACCTAAAGAAGTTTCTTTTTCAGTGAATTTTAGATTTTAGTATTTTCGTATTTATGGACTTGGGTACTTGGAGTTTCCAGTTGCTGAATTTGATTGCGAGTATGGTTTTGCTTTGGCTTTGCTTTGGCTTTCCTTTAACTTTGCTTTCGTATAATTGGCCACATTGGTACCGTCCTATTCAGCACCTGTGCGAGATGTAGGCCACATCCAGCAGGTAAGCTAAAATCCTATATTCTAACTAAATATTACTGCCGCAACTAAAAATGTATCGGCGTGAATACGTTTATAAACTGACGCTATTGAAATGTTCTTGCTTATGCCTTATTTAATATTTATTGATGTATGCACTAGCTATCTGCCTGCGTATTTTCTATGTACCTTGCGTTTTATTTATTCATGCATTAAACTTACATTTGAAATTAGAAATTAGATACGTTAATCTGTGAACGCGTCGTGGACACGTCGTGGGTTTAATATTAGGTTTGTCTTAATTATGTACGTACGTTGTTTTTAAATACAGCAGATACAATATTTTATTTCGGTATTTGCCCTTTCTATAAGAACTTATAGCTTATCAAAGAGTCTGCGTCAGATATATGTTATTTTGAGATATCTCCCTTCAATGCAAGTTACGATTACCATATCATCGGAGAATCTTCCAATGTAGATTCGCGAGTCGTTTAACAATAAAGTTAATCTACCTTCCCCCCAGAGTATCTCAGCTGACTGGCTAAACACTATGGGCTACGGGACTGTTTTGGGTAGTCACAGCTTGATATCCTGCTTATATTGAAGTGTTACAAGGTTATCTATCATTAGTTTATTCTAGTGATATTGCTTATTAGAATATTCAGCGGTCAAACGGTTCAAATTAAAACAGCAAATTTGATAAACTACATACGGACACAGCTTTTCTTGTTTTAGTAAGCACCTACTTATAGCACAATTAACAGGGTAAAAATGCAGAAATAGTTTCAGTATTCTTAATTTTCCCAACTGTGAAATATGATATTTCCAATTCCAAGCTATCTTGCATGACACTGCGGAATCTCGTTGCAAACAAAAACGATGTACGGAGCTGAAGCTACGGGTGGTTAATTATTGCTTTGAAAATTCTGCCAGATATTCTCGCCAAGAATGCAATTTTCCGTTATCGTAAAACCGCACGAGGCTGTCGCCGCGCCAAATTGCATATAATCCGAAATATAGTGCGCTGAACAAAGACAAAGAAGATCAAGCCCCGTCTAATTTAAACGTGATATGATAGTGGCACTACAACAATGCACACAAAAATAAATGCCGGATACCGCTTCCGCAAATCGTAAATTAAAAGCTGGTGCGCGAAATTCGTAGTTGCACTTTTGCAAATGGTACATACAGCAGGAATCTGCGAAACACATTATTGATGTAAAGCGTAAAAGCGTTTCCAAGCTGGAAGTTTAAATCGGTTTTAATACACATAAACGTTTACATTTACAGCTGCTTGGTTGGCAGTAAACTTTTGGACTAAAAAGCTACTAAAGGGAAATAGGAGCGTTAAATGCGATAATTTACGTCTTGGGTATTTCTGCAAGAGTTTTCGCACCTGCCTGCTTAGTTAAATACCTACATCGCCCGTGTGTCCCCAAAATGTACTTTCCAAACTTTATACTGTCGACATTCGACATGCCGTACAGAATTGTGCCATTAGTTCTTTAAATGTAATGAGCTCCTTGCTTTCATATTGATAAATGCATTGAAATATTAGGAATGGCTTAGAGCCATGACGAAGATGATGAAAACTCAATAGTTTTATCTGCAAACATCCAAAAATGTGTTCTTATTACAATAACAACTCAGTTACTGTTACAAGAGGATTGGTTCCTGAAGAAACAGTTAATATTGATAAATGTATTAAAATTTTAGCAATTGTTTTGAACAATGACTTTATATTTTCGGAAGATGATGGAAAATTAATGGTTTTAGCGCAAGCAACAAAAGAATTCCCCTTTATGACAATAACAATAGTATTGCAATGTTAGGAATGGCGTACTTTCGGAAGGTAGTGAAAAATAAATAATTGTTGTTGCAAGTATCAAAAAACTTTTCTTCTGACAATAACAACTTGGTTACTACTGCAAGAGCAGTGGTTTCTGAAAACACTTTTAAATTTAATAAAAGTACGGAAATGTTAGGAATGACCTTGAATACGACGTTATATTTTTGTAAATGGTAAAAACGTAATGGTTTTACACACATACAACCAAAAACTCCTCTTTATGACAGTAATAACTTAGTTACCACTCCAAGAGGATTAAGTTCTGAAGAAATTTTTAATATTAGTAAAGTATTTAAATGTTAGAAATGGCTTTAAACCATTACGTAATATTTTCGGAAAGTGATCAAAACTTATGGTTTTACCTTAATTCAAAGAAAAACTACTTATGATAATCACAACTCAGTTGCTGCTACAAGGATATTGGTTTCTAAAGGATTTGTTTTATAAAAAAATTTTGTAAATTCAAATGACGATCTAAATATATACGAGAGACTACTAAAAGCAGTACACTTAACTGAAAGATTTGGTAGATCTAGTCGTGACACCATGATTCCTAGAAAGACAGAACGTAATGAAGTACCACAACAATGTAGCGTTTTCACAAACTTGGAACAGCAAGTGAAGATGAAAGTGGAATTGAAAATTCCACATAGAATGAAATACAACATAGTATGGACAGAAATCAATGGGACACAGCATACCGTGAAGTAAAAAGAGTATTCCAGAAGAGGAGAGCTAAAACAAAGACATTAAAAGATAGAAGAGGAACAATGTTAATAGAAGTCAGTGAAACTGCAGATAAATGGAAAGAATACCTAGAAGAACTGTATAATGAAAAACACCCAGATTCAGAACTAATAAAAGATCAGCAACTAACAAATCAAGACGAAAAGAGCCAATGCATCTTGAAAGAAAAATTTGACAAAGCATCAAATGAGCTAAGCTTGAGTAAGTATAGCTCCTGGAATTAACTAAATCAATGCAGAATTATTGAAAGCGTACAATTAAAACCCAAATAAATGCGATATATAAGCTGACAACTAATATACTCGCATATGAAACTTGAAAAGGGCCTACAGGCTCTACTACTACGGCAACAATGCTGTTACCAATAAAGAATAGCATAACAGATTGCGAAAATTATCGAACCTTGTAGGCCCAAGCCTCAATAATATGAACAAAAATCATCTACAACAAAATAAACAATAACATTGAAGACCAGTTTGGCTTCCGTAAAGAAATCAGGGTAAGAGAGACCATCCCTGCGATACGTATAACAGAAGAGGTTTACACGGAACTTCCTTCGCGCGAATTAGTCCAATTTGCAAATAAAAAATTGGACGAGTTTCTACTGCGTTGTAAACACACCACACATTTATGATGTTTACCCTGCATCTGTTAGGTCTCATTTTTGCTAATGACAAAGGTTGAGCTGCTATGGGCAAATTATTATCCTTATCTTAAGCAAATAAAAAATTCCTTCGTACTTTAGACGAGGGAAGTAAAAATGTAATCCATTGGGACTCACACTACGAGCTTCCAGGCGAATATTTCGAAGCCAGTTACTTGTCCGCCGCTAGAATAACTACCCACAAGCGCGCTCGAATTAAACGTATTTGTTAAGTCTCATTTTCGCCAATGATAAAGCCTGAGCTATGTGCAAATTACTACTTTCATCTTATTTCTCAGTTAAGGCAAAAATAAACAACATTTTATTTTACAAGGTGCTCGCCCTGTATAGATTTCTCGCCAAGTATACATATAATATGCATGCAAAATATCGTCTTCTTCCAACAAATAGATTTTATGTTATACCGTCAACAGGCAGACATACAGACAGATAGACAGACAGACAGACATACAGACAGAATTGAGAAAACCTTTTTTTCATTATCTAGGGATCGTGAAACGTGAAAATCTGGAGAAACTTCGGAAGGTATTTTTTTCGTGATTACAATACTTCTTTCGTGTTATAGACCTGATAGATTGGCCTTTACCATGTATATTTTTATGACGTAGACAGTTTTTTAGTTTTTCACATTTAAAGTAATACTACATTTAGTTTTATATTAATGTATAAGTGGATATTGTAGTGGGTTCGTCCTGTTATATCCTTAATAGGTAAATAAATAAATAGATAGATAGACGAGGAAAGTAAAAAGGAGTACGACAAGGATGTGCCCCCTCGTCAATCTTATTTAATTTATATTTTCAGCCATCCGTCAACGACCTACGAGATAAGGTAATTTCAGGAATAAAAATATATGGGGAAAACATAGATATGATAAGGTGTGTGAATGATATAGCGCTACTGACAGACAACAAAGAAGAACTTTGTAAATAGTTGAAGGAGATGGAGGATATATTAAATCAAAAATCTTGAATGGAAATAAACAAAAATAAAATAAAAATGCTAGTATGTTCAAGAACAAATGCAGTATCAGCAAGTATAACTTTAAAGGGAACGAACCTGCAAGTGGTGGAAGAGTCCCTAGCTGGGATGAACTATCACCAAATATTTTAAATGCAAGAGAAATAAGAACGTGAATTACGAGATGAATAAATGCATTCTATGAAAAGAAACTCATATTAGTAACCAAAGCAAGATCAGTAAAATGTAAGAAAAAAATGTGAAGACATATGGAGTGTATTTCTCTATGAATCTGAGGCCTGGTTTATAGGCGCATCCAGCAAGACAACTTTAGCAGCTTTCCAAGTGTAGTATTTTAGAAGAATGTTATGAAAAATTATACAGAAAAAAGAGTGGAATTCATTTGACACACGCCTATAATTGGCCTAACGGGTGTTGGCTGAGTGCGAATTAAATAAAATAAATAAGTAAAATAGGGGTATTACTGACAATGATGATCGAAGTCGAAGATGAATGTGCTAGAATAATGCATCAATCAAATGCAGAATGGAACATCTACACCCAAATGAAAAAAAAACTGAAAAGAAAGAGATATAAAGAGCTGCGACAAACCAATTAAAAGGCTAAACAGCAAGCGAAGGTGAATTGGATCAAGATTAAAAAAATGTATTAAACTTACAAGATTTTGAGATGATACTTTGGTGAACTAAAACGGGCATGTAGTTGCTAAAAAATAACGTGCAGTAAATTGTACTTGCGACCTAAACTAATACAGAAAGCGATTGTAGAATAGTATGATTGAAATAGTATATTTCCTTATGGATCAAGAGAAAATGATTAAACTTGCTACATTGCCTTTCAAAAAATACATTATTTAAATTGATTAGTGATTGATAGCATAAACCAAATAGAGCGAGATGAGAAACTATGCTTTTCATGATTCAAATTTCATAAAAAGCGCAATAGGAGCTATACGGAAAATTTCATTATTGTTAGAATATGTTTAAATTAAAATTACTGATGGTAAACCACCAAACCTAGAATCAAGTTTTTAAACTCACCCAGGTTAGTGGTAAAAGCTTTAGAAAACGTCCATTAATCTTATCACCGATGCTTACCTGAAAAATAAAAAACGCATTAGATATCATGAAAATCTGTAAAAATACTTATATAGATTTTATAAATGTATTTGCAATACTGCCAAAAGACCGGCGAAAATAACATTTTAGCAGTACCTGTTATAAAAAAAGATCAGATTAGATTTAGACTTCTCTAAATTCATACGATTTTGGCTTTTAAAAAGGTGGTTAAAGACCACACTGCTCTAGCTTGGCGTTGGTTGTATTTCTAGAATACAATTGAACACTATTTTAGCCCTTATTTCTACTACGTGATAAAAGCTGCAATATATGAGATAACTTGCAAACAAGAACGTTATATTTTCTGCATACAATTGCATATTACATCAAATGAAGCTCGGAGATAAAAAGAACGAAAAACGAGAGTAAATCAAGAACGGGCATATATTTCCAGGTTCGTTCTTGGAGAAAAGTTAGAAAACCAGCAAGAAGAAAGGGACGAATTGTATAAAAGTATGTGCAATAAGAAAAAATAAAATTTTGCAGTTTTTCCAAACCGTCCCAAAGTTGAGTCCTATCCCATTATTGCAGATACTCGATGACAAAACTTTATTTGGAGTCTATTTGAAAGTCAAAGCAACTACTGAATTGGCAAAAAACAAATTAAAAGTTTTGCAGTATGTTTAAATGACATGAACCTAAGCTTGATTACTCGAAAAAAAACAATGAATTTGTGACATGGAAAAATACCAAGAATATACAAAAAATATGAATTATTTCAGAAACTAAGGTTAATAGTCCATAACTTCGCTTGCTATCGCAAAATAAATAATAAATAATGCTTTATCTACAAGTAGACAGAAAGATCTACAAGTAGACAGAAAGAACTACAGGATCCAATGAGTTTGCTAGCATAAAATGAAGTGTTGCTGCATCGCAGTTAGAAATACAATGTAAGTAAGTAAGTTTATTTGCATAAGTATAAAAAATTATAATTTAATACATATGAAAAAAATCTACTGCCACATAAGCGACAAAATGCTTGTGCGTGGCACGACCCTGCTAATAATAAAAATACAAAATACAGAATAATGCAATAACAATAATAATGTAAAATTAAGAAAAAGAAAAAGAGCAGTCCGATTGCGGTAGAGAGACGATTTTTATTCAAACAAGTTAAAAGGATTAGGTTTTGCCTCACGTATCCATTTATTCGTTTTTTTTTTTTTGTAAATAAGTACAAGCTATTGATGGATTTTAATGTAGAAGGCACTTGATTAAAAATTATTACCCCTGTATATGTAATGTGGCGTTGTCTAATTTTTTTAACACACTTAGGAATGAAGGCATTACTTCTTGTTACAGTGCTTCTAGTTGAATAATTATGTTCACTGATAGTTAGTTCACTTGGATTTTTATACAAATAAACAGCTGTTCTTAAATTATACAGTTGACGTACATTTAAAAAGTTACTAATGTTGTATAGCGACACTGTGGAGTATAAATAATCTTTTTTGTAAATAATTTTCAAGATATAGTTTTGCAAAACTTCTAACGGTTTCAGCGTTACGTCATACACACCACCCCAACCAGTTATGCAATACTGTAATTGTGACTCTACTAAGGCGCTATACCACATTTTGCTAATTTGCAGTGGAAATATGGAGCTTAGTGTTTTAAATTTGTGTAGTGTTTTTCTGATTTTGTTACACAGGTTGTTTATGTGTTTGTCCCATTTTAAATTACAGTCAATATAGATTCCGAGGTATTTAATATGCTTTGTGGATTGTATTGATACGTCGCACGAACAGTTCAGTTTGAGTTCTTTTAAGCAAGAATTTGAGTGTATTTGAATATTTTCAATATCAGGATGTTCACTTTTTTGAATACTGAAACATATGAAATTTGTTTTGGTATAGTTTATTGTGTTAATGAAAAATAGTTTTTTATAGCGAGGAAGCTCAAAATTGGTACGTTGCTCTGGGAAAGCTTTGCCAATAATGTAAGAGCTGTCCAGACATATTTGCAATCAGAGCTGGGAAAATTACTTTTAAAAAGTAATTAATTACTAATTACCAATTACCACCCAATGCAGTAATTTAATTACCAGAAATTCAATTACTCACAGGAAATAGTAATTCAATTACCAATTACTTAGTAATTGTAATTGTACAACATCAATTACTTTTTCAATTACTTTCAATAAAAATTATTGTCATATACGTAGTTTTATCTAGTAGAACCTTCTTGCAAGTTGCAACTACCATTAGTGTTGTATCGATTCGTAATCGTAATCTAAAAATGCTTAATTTTTATGTTTTGTTAGCTATAGTAACATACATACTCTTTCACTTTTGAAGGTTTTTTGATAATTAAATCTTGTAGCTACATGCACCGTTCACCAAAACCTAAAGTTTTTAGTTTGTTTTGAAGTAAGATGTAAGTAAATAAATAAATTCAAGGATAACAATTATACAGGGTGTCGCAAAAAAAATGTGACACCGATTTGGCATAGATTCCTTAGGTTATAATAAACCGATTAAACCTAATATACCTTAGTACAAAGCCCTTCAGTAAGAAGGTATAGGGACTTGAGAGTTCAAATGTATGTATTATTATAATGTGGCTATATAAAGCTATACTTTTATTAATGGGATGCCCTTTCAAATTCAATAATAATTCTTTAATAAAAATAAATCAAGTTCTTTTATCTCAGGTGGTTCGCCAAATCAAGATCTCTTGAATGTCAGTATTAAAGTTAATGACGTTTACTGTCAAACTGATTTCCAAATCTCAACAAACCAGGTATCGACAATTGTGTTTTTACATTAATCCATTCATTAAATCAAATATTACCTTGTATTATTGTATTTCACCGATTGATCTTTATCTATGTTTTAATATTAATTACTAACAAACCTTGTCACTTATTCAGCTTCACTTGCACATCTCCATACACCAGTGCCTCCTGCTTCCCAAAAGATACCAATATCGTCCTCGCCTGACACCTACAGCCTACACCTCTCAACCAATTCCAATACCTCTGCTGATGCTGGCTGCAATTCCTCTATCAAACTTCAGCTTCAACTTCAACAAACTCTGGTAAGTTTCAAGTTTCTAACTGCAACTGCTCTTATCTTGTTTCTTCTTTAGATATCCTTCAGCACTCTGCAATCTCCTCCGATGTTGTCCAACTCTGATACTACCACATCCCGCTCCAGCTGAATCACCTTATTTCGATGCAACCACCAATGTCAAACATGAACCAGTAATTATGCGACACGCCAGTCAATAAATCCAATTCCATCCAATTTTGTTGTTCTGTAGTTCCTTTAACGTATTTTGCAGTACTTAACAATCTCTTCAACGATTGTGAGTATTTTTTTATATTAACATTTAGTCTCCATCCTTAATACCTCGTAGATTTCTTAATAACGCCCCCATTTGTATATCAACCAAACAACTATACAAATTCTGCAGCAATTTCGATTTTTATTTAATAAATATCACATTTCATAATAAGTTATACATTTTTCTTTGAGTTTATTTATGTAACTACCCTTAAACAAAAACTTGTTCTTCTTGGATACTATTTTTACTGCACCCTTACATATTTTAAATTATCCATTATTTACAATTTAACAATTCACATTATCATTATAACACATTTGTCAATCGTTACCTTGGCTTGTATTTTCTTAAAATTTTCTGTAACTTTTAAATTAACATATTCAATCAATATCAAAATCTCTTCTCTCATTGTCTCAATTAAATTTATTAATAATGTTTGAAATTTAACTCCCATCAAGATTTAATTATATCATTTTTCCAAGCTTATTTGTTTCAAATATTTCTTTATTGAAATTAATTACACTGCCTCATGTATCATAACAGTATATACATATTTTTTATATTAGTTTCCACATAGGTTATCACTGAAGTTGAGCTTTTTATCACGATTGCGGATTTAGTTGCCGATGCCTGTAGGGCCAAAGCAAATAAACCACATGAGGGATAAAAAGGAACTTCCAGTGCCGTGGGGTACATTGTTTTTTTAAATTGCGAAATTACATTTTAATCAACTTTTGTAGGTTATGTTGACGTCGGTTGACGTTTACCTATCGTCCAGCCGCCTACAAAAAGTCGTAAAACAATGGATTACTTCACTCCCCATTTCTCGTATTTTATTTGAAGATTTCGACGTTC
Source organism: Agriotes lineatus (assembly GCA_940337035.1). NCBI lineage: Eukaryota > Metazoa > Arthropoda > Insecta > Coleoptera > Elateridae > Agriotes > Agriotes lineatus. Next base: position 149,152,598 of record OW679198.1, on the reverse strand, counting down.
TTCACTGCCGATTTCGACGTTCTTCACTGCCGATTTAAAAAAATATTTTTGTTTTGAATATGAAGAAATGTCGAATTTCATTTTGGCTACATTTTGTAATTATATTAGAAAAAATAGCACGCTGAATATGTTATAAAAGTAATTTTTCTATGTTCGTAATAAATTAGTCCACTCGTTTTGCATCGCTCGCTCGTAAATTAAACGTTGAAAAACTCTCACTTTTCTTAACTTGTAGAACAATGTACTATTAAATACGCCTAACATGAGGCTGCATGACGAAAATATGTAACTTACCTAAGTATACAGGGTGGAGCATTGGATTTTTTAATTGTTTGACAGCAAATTTCTATTTAGATTTTGTAGAACACTACGTGGTGATTCAATTGGCGCAACTTGAGTATTTTTTGTTGGCTCAGTTAGAATAGATATTTAAGCATTGAGGGAGATATGAATATGTTTTTTACCTGAGGTTGACATGTGTTACAGACCGAGGGCTCTGGCCCGAGGTCTGTAAGTCAACCGAAGGTAAAGAACATGAAGATCTCCCGTGGTGCATACAATATTTTTCTACTAGCATATTCGTAAAAATAGTATGAAATTTAAAAATGTCATAATGACATTTAAAACTAGAATATGTAAGTAACATCAAGGATTGTCTCATTGTATGGTTGCTAAGACGTTAATTGTAGTTGCATTGTTACCATGAGTTTGAGGAAGAAATAATTTGACCCTTGGGAGTTATGAGTAGCTTTTCATATTTTGTTTCTATGACGAAATAGTAGATTATGCAATGAGGGGGAGAAATGGCACTGAAGCAAAATAGCATTCTTTCCGAGTTGCATATACTATTTTTTTCACGTTGCAGGAAGATTTAAAACAAAACCCCGTTTTTTTAAACGTCATTTATTGACATTTTAGTTACAATTATTTTAAAATTAGTAGCCTATGGTAATTTTTAAAGTTAGTGGCACTGTAAGTCATTATGACAAGAGCTCACAGTCATGTAAAATTCGAGGTTAGCAGGTTAGGTTTTGCGTCAGTTTGTGTCAAAACTGACGCAAAACCGAACCCAATAACCTCGAATTTGACATAATTGTTGTGTCAGTCATAATGAAAACTACCTAGGGAAATTTTTGTCTTATTTAGTCTCTAGGGAGTAAATATTTTACTTCGGTCACAATTGTGATGCTATAGAAACCGACTTCTACTCCCGGTCGTGGAAAAATGTACAATATCATGTTGCTAATAGATAAAATATTTTGTTACCCCTATATACGAAAGTCACATTTTTTATCGCCTGTTAGGGGTTTCCCGAAAATATACGTTTGGTTCCCTGGTTGGTTCCTATGGCAGTGGGAGGAAATATAATACATTGACTGCCGTTGTCATTAATAATAAATCAACTAACCTCCTGGTTTTCATATTTAAATGTTTTTGAATGCAGCTGAATACAAGAGATTGCCGCATCAAAAAATGTAAAAGTATAATTCTGGACTATAACGTAATTACCTCCCTTGCATGATTACAATTGATTAGGTGCTGTTCTCGCTAACGCTGAAGAATTAAACTACATCCGCCGGAGGGAATGATACATTTTACTTCCTAGTAATACAAATAGCTATAAAAAATTTATTAGGTAACTTGAAATTTTAAAACAAAATATCAATTTAAACCAATGTTTTTGATGAAGCTAACAATGAATTAGCGAAACATAAAAGATATTTTTAAATAAAGATAATTTTAATTATGTGTAATGACAAAAAAGACAAAATTTTTTACTTAAGTTGTTAAAAAAAATTAAATTAGCTGATTTTATCTCTAAATCTGTAAAATAGATGTTTTTTGTGAGAAAATTAGAACCCTTTTGGGTAGTCTTATTTCCGATCCAGCAAACGCCTGTTTTATAATTTCATTTAAAAAAATAACCAAACACGAACAAAATTTTCAAACGAGCCGGTACTTCGCACCATAAAAAAGTAAATTAAGCGTCCAAAATCCAAACCTAATCGGCGGTCAACAGGGTTTTATTTGTCGACTTTGCGAAGTATTGCAAAATGCAAAGACTGCGGTTTGGATTCGCAGCGATTAATAATTGCAAATACGTGACATAAACATCATTCCTTCTGAAGCGATGATAAGGGAATTTCTCTCTCTCTCTCTTGGATTTTTTCCCTTACAGGTTTGCCGTTCTCAATCTCCAATAATCTCTATCTTCTATATCTTCTTCTCTAAGATCCTTCTTCAACATAATATTGTAAACACATGTTTTCCATTTTACTGTTGGTCTACCCCTTTCCCTTTTTCCCCTAGGTGACCAATTCATAATCGCCCTAGGCCATCTTTCTTCATTCATCCTTTGAACGTGACCATACCATCTTAGTGTTCTATTTTCAAGTCTTCTAGTAATTGATGTGTCTACTTCCATCTCTCTCCATATATCTTCCGTTCTTATCCTATCCATTCGTGTATACTGTAGGCTTCGCCGCAGTCTAATTCTACTGTGCGGATCTTATCTCTTATTTTATTAGTCATAGGCCATAGTTCTCCCCCGTATGTTGTTATGGGCTCTACAATTGCATTAAAAATATTTTTCTTGGTTTGCTTCGTGAGGTTACGGTTCCAGATTGATCCGTGAAGTGCTTTCGTCGCTCTTTTTCCTTTTATTACCTTATCTTCTATGTCCTCCATTTTACTATCGTCAGATATTATTGACCCTAAGTATTTATATGCTGTGCATGCCTTTATGGTTTCATGTTCTATGTGTAAATTGTGTGCTAATCTTCCAACACACATATATTCCGTCTTCTTAAAATTAATCAAGAGTCCCCACTTATCATATTCCTCTTTCAATTTACGTAAGGGATAAGGGAATTTTCAGGCGCAAATCTGACGCATATTATCCGCGATCAGATTACCGAGTTAAAAACAAACAATAAACCACTATTAAAGTTCGATACCTTCAACAGAATTAAATTGATTCAATAATATTCCCTCCAAATTGTACGTAAAAACCCTAGAAAAGTAGCTAATCACATTTTACTAAAGTTTGTCGTTAACAGCCTTTTCAGATCCCTAGAATTAGGAACTTGTCCCCAAATCTGGCAACACTGCTCGTGACGCGACGTAGAAAATGCTGTTGCTGTTTTCGACTCGCCAGATAAATTAGGCTTCTATTGTCGGGAAACCCTATTGCGGTTTGCTTAATATGTAACTTCTCTTATTTTTTTGCGTTCTGGAGATTTGGCACCCAATCGAGGTCAGTAATTCAGTAATTGAAATACCACAATGTAATTCAATTACCTCGAGTAATTTCCGCAGGTAATTCAAATACTTGTAAAGTATTTTAAATACTTTAGAGTAATTTAATTAACACAAAAGTAATTGAGTAATTGAATGTAATAATTAATTACTTTCAAAAAGTAATTTTCAAGTACTTTTTAACAAAAATGGCAATTCCCAATTACAATTACCGCATTTTGAAAAGAGATTTCAATTTCAAGGCAAATACACAAAAATGAATTTAATTAGTAATTTAATTAAAAAGTAATTAATTACTGCCCACCTCTGTTTGCAATGAGGATATACTCAAGGGTAATACCACAAGTAGTGGATATATTTTTGACAAATATTTTGCCGTTTCCATGTAAATTATTGCGTTTAAATTTCACGAAACAAAATCACATCAAATATGTCACGAGCCGAAGGCGAGTGACATTTAAATGTGATTTTGTTGAGTGAAATTTGCAATAATTTCTATGGAAATGGCAAAATATTTTAAAAAAATATATCCACTTCGAGTGGTATTTGGGATGACTATTTAACAATATTAATACATAACGATTAACTTTATTGAAAAATAATCCAACAATTAATATTCATCCTCAATTAAATTTAGCGGAATACTTCCAAACCACAACATTTTAAAATTTTTAACGCAAGCCAAACTTTGTTCACACAGTTTGCTGGTATTTAGTTTTACGTAACCTAGCGATATCACTACGGACAGAACATCGTTGCTAAGCGATATTTCGCAACAAGGCTATTTAGTTTTTGAGTACGTACATTGTTTTGTGAATATTTTGCATGGTGCCCAATATTCAGTGATATACTGCTGTTATTGGTTGAAAAAAGCAAATGTCTGCAATATGATTGGCTTATATGTTATAGTGTTAAATAGTCAGGTGAGAGCAAATTCGGCTTATTGATGTATTGAGAAAAAAAATTAAAATCATAATATCAATGTCCCTGTCAACTACACTGATATTACCAGACAAGCCAGATAAAAACCTGGACCTTACAACGTATAATATGTTATGTCTTACTAGTGCATTATTTGTTACTTAATAACTGGGATACCAAGCATATTATGGGGTACATAATACCCTGGCGGGCATTATGGGTTACTATGGTGCGTGGATGGTCAGAATGAGAAGCGTCAAATTTCTGACCAATCACATACCTCGATGCGTCTATGCGTTCACAGCAATAGTTGATCAGCCAATATAAGCTTCCTAGTCCGTTATTTAGACGAGTAAGACATAAAATTGCGTATGCACCACGGGCATTACTTGATGTTTATACCCTCAGGCAACTTTCAAACCCTCGGACCAGAGGCCCTCGTGATTGTAAACTTGCCACCCCCGAGAGGGCTAAAACACCTTCATAATGCCCTTGTGACATAAATAATATAAATTATACATATTTAAATAGTACTCTAATATTAATTATACAGGGTGTTATCGAAAGTGCGACCTTAACTTCAAACATACATAATTTGGATAAATACTAGGAAGAAAGAGATTTTTGTGATTTAAAACATCTTTGCAGGCAAATTCAATTCTTTTGGAACTCCTGCTCTATTTAATATTGTTTCTTAATTTTTTTAAATCAGAATACTAATAACAATATTAAGCTAATTTATAATTAAATATTAAAGAATACATAGTTTATGCAAGATCCTTGGAAAGGTTTCCAAGATAATTGCGGAAACTGTTTTCCCATAAGAATTTAATTTTTATTTAAACCCCCTTTCTTTGCACAAAGCACATAATAATTTATTACATAGCATCAAATACGAACACCATAAAAAAACTGAAAAAACCGTAAATCTCTATTTAAAATTCACATGCAGTATTTATCTGCACTTAATAATATTTTTCAAGTCTAGCTGCCCTTACATCTGTACCCTCTGCAGTTTTTGTGTTATAGTAAAAACACTCAAATACACGACGATGGAATCGAAAGCTAGATTACTCAAAGCGTTTTCCCCCTTGAACCCAATGTTTCAGCTGCCAACTGGCATTGTGTTTCCAGATTTCTAAGTCGATCTAGCAATGGGGCATCAATTTAACATTTTTTAACCCTCAGTCTGATGCTAAAAGCAACCCCTGCAAAGGTAGACGCCCTTGGAATGGCATCGATTTTTGAAAGAATTCGTAACATCACAATGTCGTGGCATTGATAACAACGTGCTTTTTAAAGTTATTCCGATTGTTGTTTACCTGTAGTTTGCAAAATTCAGCGTAACGTCTAATTTGTGCATAGTAGAAATAATTTGTGCTATATTCAGCTTTAACTTTATTTTAGCTGTAAGTTATAGTTTGTTTGTGGGGGCATAAAATATTACTATCCTTAAAATAAGTACTAATTTACATACTCCTATACTTCAACCAAATATCTCCAAAGAACTGCGTAACAAGAATGGTGAAAAAAATGTTTATGGGGAGTGTTCACTGAAAGAACAAAAAATAAACCAAGACGAAAATTAGTGGAGCGAGTAGAACAGAACTTGCAAGATGGAAGTTAAAACCGTGTATATGTAATAATTGCCAAGAAATTATGGGCTTGTGTTACTTTTACCCCAAAATAATAATATATCCATCAAAAACTATAATAGCATAGACAAAGGAGCAGACTGTTCGCTGTTATATAGCTTTCTACAACCCGCAAGCTTTAACCTATCGTCTACATTCTACAAGGAAAAATAAACCCTGCTTTGTTAGGTAACAATCTTGTTAAAAGAACCTCTTACCCTCTGAGCGAGTTTTGTTGTTTTACGCTGACTTTGCCATAAGTAGAAGTTATTATTTAGTATTCTGGGCAAGACTAAAGTACTTATTAAATTAATCCGCTACGCAATCAAAAGTTTTAGCACAAAGCACTCCAGATTTGGTGAAATTTTAATTGGGATCCAAATTAAACTTTTTGAAGCGAATTGTTCCAGCACCATTGAGTAAAATATTATTTAAATGTTAATGTAAGCATAATTTGTCACGTCTTCAGGACAGTTTTCTTTGGAAATTGGATGATATATCTTCAGTATGTTAAATTTCCGGTGCTGATCAATATTCTATTAACTTCCATGCGTAGTAAAAATTTACATATTTAATATCGCCTGGGGGCCAGGGCTTTTCGTTCACATAAAATTAAAAATAAATAAGGCTGCAATTTCTAAATCCTTATTTAAAAGAACAACAAATGCGTAATTCAATAACAATGCTATATTTTATCTAAAACTCAATGAAATCTTAAATTTAGTTAATAGAAATCCAGTGACAAATAATATACCTGCAATTCCAGTTTAACATTGGGGACAGCAAACGATGCAATTATACTAACTTCGGATCGGATTCTAGCTACTTTCGTATAAAATAAATTGAGAGACTTATAATATAACTATATAAGTACTACCTACTTTATCATGCACCTAGAATGTTGTTTACAAACTTCCCGCAATGTAGGCAGATGATGACTATTTAATACTAGTTTTAAACAGTTGCTTTCTAAATTCTCGTAAAAAAATGTTAGTAGTAAAGAAGAAAAAAATCGTGTATTTAAAGACTTGTTCGGTCTTTGTATAAAAATAACGGCTCAGTAAAAGCAAACTTGTAATTTTCGTAAGCAGATTGCCTGTTCGATTTTAAAATAGCTCCCATGTAACTTTTAAAATGCTTAGTAAAAGTTCCCTCAGAAATCTCTTCTGTGATACAAAGTTTTTAAATTTACAGGGCGTGTTATTGACATCTAATTAATTTTCTTGGAAACCTCTTCGACTTAATACTTTTGATGCATCGCTGACATGAGCTAAAGTGACAAAATGGGACCACGTGTCTTTTGTCAAGAGATAAAATAACCGATGAAGTTCTACAAATTTGGGCTTTGCATCTTCTATTTTATTTAGCGGAATTTTAGGTTTTCTGTTTGTATTCAATTCTGTGCCTCAAAATGGACTGCGTTACTAAATGTAGGTATACAAATAACAATAAATTTACAGTCATACAATACAATACAATTCATATAAAATTCTATTAACTTAGATACATAAAATATTTTTGGTTATATACCAGAAACCCCAATCCCGTTTCTTCTTCCTGAGCCCCGTTACACCACGTTTGAATTCTTTAATAAATAAAGTTAGCAGTTGCCAACGTCTTTTAATTGACGAACCCCTTTTTGAACTATGGTTTAACGATACTTGCGCTCGATTTCAAGATTTTTCGTCTTCATCTTGTTTCGAATCAACAGAAAATAAATACGAAACTACTAAATTAAAATTAAAATCAAAACCTTGCTTGTCGAGGAATTTGAAGATCCAGAAAATTATAGAGGATTTTTTGATCCTGAAGAATTATCTAGATACAATTATTTTAAAAAACTCAAAACATGTAATATTCATAATTCTTTATTGAAAAAATAATGAGTTTTGATATAACCTAATGCGAGAAAATATTGACAGCTACTACAACCACTAGTGCACTGCTCATATATTTTTACTTCCTTTTACAATAAAGGAAGTATTGAATTCACCCCAAAAATTCTAAATTGAGTTTTCAACAGATCTTCACGTTTCAGAGTCCCCTGAACCCAAAAAACATATTTTCTTTCATTGGTCTGTCTGTGTGTCTGTGTGTGTGCGCCTGTGAACCGAATATCTCAAAAACGAAAAGAGGTATGGTGTTGAAATTTCATATATAAGTTTTGTATACTATGCAAATGCGACAGCAAGCTTCTGAAGAAAATCGCATAACCGGAAGTAGGTGTTTACTCTTGTGATTTTTCAGTTTTTTTCGATTTTTTTAAAAACGGCTCTAACAATTCTTTTCAAACTTCTCAGTTTTATTACATTTTTAATGTGTATTGATGTGATGTGGGTGATTTTCCAGTTGAAGACTTCTAAAATGGGTTTCTTTTGTTTTTTTTTCTATTTTTTTTATTAACTTCTATTTTAAATAGAGCACCCGGTATATTATTAAATTTTTGAATTCAGCTTAAAATTATAGAGAAAATATGTCTTTTCACCTAACGCTCTATTTTGCACCGTTTTTGTAGAATTTGTAATTTTGTAATTTTTGGCAAATGCTTAAATATTTCAAATCAAATTTTTGGCCAAATATAAGTTCACTGTAAAAGGAAGTTGTGTGCGTGTATCACACCAGATTTTTACGCTTATTATACGAAACGCAAATATTTCAAAAATGCCGTTTATTTATCATTCATTTATTTTGACCATACACTAAACTCTAACCCTAAACCGGAGCAAGTTGAACATCACACCACCAGATGCTAGCTTACAAAGCACAAGTTTTTACACCGAGAGGTAAAAGAGGTTACAGATAATACATATATACTAAAAGGAAAATTCCTTCCCAATTAAACATTTCCAGATATTCAAAGCAATACAGATAATTAGGTAGCATCGAAAAAATGCACAAGACAAGAGAATTCTAAATTTTTGACTCAATATTTAAGACAAGGCAAGAGTTATCCATCTAAGCAACATTCATCTTGATGAAACCCTAGTGCAAGAGCATACGCCCTCAACAAAAAATACCTCGTGTGAGGAGAAAGGTTATGTAAATTATCCCTTTCTCTTAATGGAATAGAACAAAAAAATCTCCAACATTTAGACTCAAATCGCTTAATACGCCACCTTAGTGTCTTATTCAGGTATTGGTTTTAACAATCCTTAAATAAGACAGTAAGCGGTTTCGCTTAGGTATTTGTAGGTGCTGGTTCCAATAAGTCACACAAATATGCTATTACGTTTGAGTTCAGATAAGGTGGTTCTGGAAGATTTCTTACAGTTTTGGACAGCTTCTAGGGCAGGTCTAAACCTCACACTAGCGGTCACTTGTGTTTCAGGGCAAGATAAGATCTAATTCAGTGCGGCAGGCCTACTTCGCTTACCACGATAAAGCGAAGTCCTTCAGGTATAGCAAGGAAGTCTCTTCTGGCTGGGCTGGTCGCTGCATCCAAGTGCCTTTTGCAGGATAAACATCCTAGTCTTATACCTTTTTGGGTATCTTCATCTGGGTACTTTTCTGGGGAAGTTGAGAAGGAATGCACCGAGCTTTGCCGTACGTGGCGTCGCGCATCGCTCATTATCAATCCCCGCGCACGGCAGATTCAAACGTCGATTATAGCATATTAGCAGCTTACAGATTCCAATCATATTACTTGCTCATAAATTTAATTTTTTTAATATGTGCATGCTTACATGTGATACATTCATATCCATAAACGTGATTTCCGATACAAATAGTAGAGAATCGGTTGAAAATCTTCCCACTCACGCGAATCTTTAAAAAACAATTGATAGTAAAACGTTATTTAATGTAATATGCATAGCGCTACCAAAATGGCTTATTAACTCCATGTTACATTATTTAGGAAAACCTTCTGGGCAGGAGAAAATAATAAAAACTTCTTTATGTGATTTTTTTTTTAAATATTGGAGTCTTGATTCTTAGTGTCTTTAATATAGAATATTATGTTGTAAAACATTGCACACTCAAAGCTAATTATACAAATATGATGTTGGATGATTATATCTGGAAAACGGCATAACCTATCACGATGATTTATGCGACCCTTTGTATAGAATATTAATGCAAAGAACTGAAAATCTTGTGTTCGAAATTGATCTTTTTTTTATGTATATGTTTTTACTTTCGTCGACGAAGAAAGTATTGTAATCGCGAAAAAATCACCTTCCGATATATCTTAAAATCTTCATGTTTCAGGGTGATGACGAAAACTATATTTTTTTAATGCCGTCTGTCTGCCTGTCCGTCTGTATGTCAGTCGGTGTGTTGGCTTTACAACTCAAAAACTATTTGTGGGAGGAGGCGGATTATATGTCTACCTGATTCTAAACCGAAATAATTTGGGTCAAATATATGCAGGATGAACACCCAAAAATAACATTCTCTCTATTTTCACTTCAACTCAGGAACTACTTGTTATCAATAAAAGTGATATTATTTTCATATAGCTCAGGCGTTTACCTTTGACGAAATAGGACCTATTTTGGACATCAGATACAGGGCGGACACCTTGATTAAAAAAACTGAACATCACAGCCTTACCGATAGAAACGCAATGCCTAGATTTACAAGTCCGTCCTGCGTAACTTTAATACCCAGAGCATATATACAGGCTGTATAATTAAATACGTTTTAGTAATATGCACCACCTTCGTACTTGGAAGTTTTATATAAACAATTTCAATGTAAGCTTGAACTTTTAGAAATCTCCCCCCCCCCCCCACTCATAAATGGTCTAATATTAATTAAGAAAATTAAAGCAGCTATAGTTTTTAATTAGATATATTTAGATTTTACATTTGTTAACATTTCATCAGCATTTACCTCGCACTTTCAGAAATACATACGTTAAAAAAATATAAAATATATCTACAAATATTAGCTGCTAAAAATTTTCTAATTTATATTGGACCATATAGAAGACAACTGTTTCAAACAAATATAATTTCGAAACAAGTATATTAAATCCAATTTGCATTGAGCATCGGTTAAGTATTCTTTCAGAGTTGGTGCTACTGTTAGGTTAACCGAAGCACATTATTATCAATATCTGTGATTAAAATCCTTGTTGAATATTTTTGGTTAATTTTAAATTTTTTTTAATTTTGATATTTGCGCTTCGACTGCCGATGCCATTAGCGCAGTCTTAATTACACAGATATATTTATAGATTTGAAAAAATTTTATAAATTCTTAATACTACTATCTGTATTTTTGAATACGGTTTCCATGCTATCCGGTAGCTGATTTTGTATTCTTTGTGTGTGGAATTTTGGGCACTCAATAATTATGTGTTTAACTGTTAGTTACACAGTTCACAAGTTGGAGGATCTTGTCTTTGGAGAAGATGGTCGTGTGTGGCACGAATATGTCCAGTTGCCATTCGGTTTAAATGGGTTTCTTCTTTGCGGGTTAGTTGAACCTTGAGTGATGACTTTTGTGGGAATGATTTCACACTACTTAGTTTGTTCCCTTCAATTTCCCGCCATGACTGGTTCCATTTGTCGGTTATTCTGTGTCTTACAGTTGCCTTCATGTCGGTTACCGTAATGGTATTTATCGTCTGCTCTATCGTGGTAGTGCGCTTGGCCGCTTCATCAACTTGATCATTTCCTTTGATCCCTATATGGGATGGAATCCATACCATGATTAGGCTGTTCTGGCTTGCCGTGAGTTGGTTAAAGAGGGAGTGGATTTTGGAGACGTATGGGTTATCATTGGTTACGTCTTTGATGCCTTCGATTGCGTTAAGCGAATCTACCATGAGGATGTATTTATCTGGTGGGGAATTGCTGACATATTCAAGGGCCATTTTAATGACATAAAGTTCTGCTGTATGTATTGAGCTGTTTACAATTAGTTTATATGATTCGATGTGATTTCCCAATTTAAATGCAGATCCGATATTGCCGTTTATTTTTGATCCATCTGTATATATATGTTGATGGTCAGGGTATTTATGGAGTGTTTCCTTAAGAGACTCTTTGTAAACGGCAGGTAGGGTTTGTGATTTTACGAATTGCGTAAGGGATGTATTAATTTCAGCAATACGAACGGTCCAGAGTGGGAGAATTTTGTTCGGTGTAGAGATTGACGATAGGCTGAGGTTTAAATTTTCCATAAGGTTTTTTGCTTTATTTAGGATAGGAGGATTAAGGACGGCTTCAGTTTAAAGGTATTTTCAAAGAATGGTTTGAGTGCTTCACTGTAGTTTGGATGACTTGGGTTTGTTACAACGCTTAGAAGGTAGTTAAGCAATTGTTATTCTCGGCGGAGTTCTGGCGGAAATTCTCCTGTAATGCCGTATATGCTTTGGATAGGACACGTTCTGTGGACGCCGGAAACAAGTCGTAGTCCAGAATTGTAGATTGAATCTATCTGCTTGAGGAATATTTTACTGCATGTTGCATAGATACAGCTTCCATAATCGATTTTAGATCGGAGTAAAGCCTTGAATACTGTCATCAGGGTGGTCTGATTTGATCCCCACGATTGGTGTGAAATTACTTTTAATAGGTTTAAAACTCTTTGACAATTATTTTTCAGGCCTTTGATGTGGGGATGCCATGTTAGTTTAGAATCTATTGTTATTCCTAGATCAGTGATTTCGTTCACGTATGTTAAATAAGAATTGTCCAGTTTTATGGGACGTGTAGAGGGTCGTATCTTCCTAGTGAAAGTAATGCAGTTCGATTTTTCTGTAGAGAAGGTTAAACCATTTTTTTGGCTCCATTTGTGTAGTGACGTCATAGCTTGTTGTAATTCTTTTATTTCTTTTCAGATTATTGAAAAGCAATCCATTCTTTCAAATCAATCGCTAATCTCCTCATCAGCGCCAGCCTTTAGTATCTTGTTAATAAGCTCAAGAAACATTTTAAAAATTGATAAAACTGAGTTAGAGTAAAAACCTAGGCAATGGAGAGGAATGGTAGGTTGTTATTTTTAGCGCCTATGAAATGGATACAATGTCTTGGACTCCTGCGATACCGAGCAAGTATTTTTATCTACATCTAGATAGATTCTTCTTCTTATACACAGAATAATGGATATTATATGAGCCCCGATGTGAAGGATTATTTACATGCATCTTTCATATCCCAAATTTAATACGCAAATGAAGCGTCTCCGATGTTAAAAAGGCGCTGCCACCAAATGTAGATGTTGATTTATAATCTGAAAGCTTTCCTGTCCTGGAATTTGCGTTATAGAGCTTTTTCAGCTACAGATTAATTCTTCAAGTAACATAGGTATTCAAGAGCTTGTCGAGAAAAATGATTTCAGCATAAAAGTTACGCAAAAACTGCTTCCCAGTCGGCGTGAATGATCCAAAGAAAGAACTCGCTTGAAAGCGCTTTAACAAGTCTTTTAGCACGAACGAACGACTGGTATTGCTTTTTGTCGCCTTTTAGACATTTAAAATAATATTGTGGATCTTTAAAGAGCGATCATTAATTTTCTGAAGTCGGTTTTGCGCATTTTACTGGTTTATTAAAAAAAATATATGTCAGTTTTTGTTTTATGTCAAAAATGTGTAATGTTCCTACCGCTTATTCGTCCACTTAGTTAGTAATTAAGTATACTACATGAGATGCATATGAAACGATACAATCAAGTACGGCGTTTTTAATAGCTTGCAAACTCAGAAATTATTAACAGAAATATGCAATCACGCAATATTCTTTTAAATGTTAATAGGAGTTATGAAGTTACAATATTGAATATGGTGTTTAAAGTATGTGACGAAAGTTTCGAGACAATTTTTTTTTCACAAAGCCGTTTTTATACAGATAATTTTAGTGCTGCTGCTGAAAATGTAAAATATAAGGAAAAAGTAAAATTTGTCTTTATTTCTTCCTTTCATAATAATAATATAATTTGAATCAACAGAATCTTGGGTGAAGTTCAGGCTAACCGCTTTTTTTACAATATACACAATACTTATTTACGTATAGAAGTCCGACTGAGTAAGATTACGCCCGCAGCCAAAATTTGAGGACCGACGGAGGATGGCGTTTATTTGGCTAGGGGGGTATTCTACTTCCGGCCTAAGGTACGTACAACGTTTTACGCACAACTGCATTCACAAACACTTAGAATAAATTTAGGTTTTTTTAATGCCAAAAATTGCTACCACAGTTAAGGTGCCGGGCGGTAAAGTACTTTAAGGACAGCAAAGTTACTTTACCGCCCGCAAATTACTTTAGCGCCCGCCGAGAGTAAAGTTGTACCTGCGGTCGTGGTAACTAAGATGTAAACTTTTATTTTCGGTCCGGATGTGCCGAAAAATAATGACGATATCATGTCCTCGCCTGATCTCGCATCATGTGATTATGCCAGAACAAGTCGAGACTTATTAAAAGCGAATAATATTCCTTTTATTCTGAAAGCAGATAACCCTCTTAATGTTCTCCAAACAAGACCTAGAACAACTATGGGCTGTACTTAGCCGAAATGTATATCACAATGGGGGAGAAGCCACTAGCGAAGAACAACCAAGAATAAGAATCTATCAAAATCATCCAGACTCTTATGACACAAGTTATCAGAAAATTATGTGAAATTAAAGATAGTGGGCAATTTAATTTTGTATTTTTTATTATGTACAGATGTTATATGTTCATTATAGAGTTAAAAATGTTAACAGTGTTATCTTAGATCTAATATTTTCGAATATCAGCTTGCAATATCTGGAGCCTAAATCTCTACTTTCTTGTGATATGCACCATGCTGTTATTTCATTTAAGTTAAATAGTTATGAGCTACGTGAATTACAAACCGCAGATATATCTCACTTTGATTTTATTAATGCACCTTATAAATATTATAAAGGATAATTTAGCTTCTATTAATTGGAAAGTTATTTTACACGAAACCGACGTAGAAGATTGTGTTAAAATGTTCTATGATGTCCGATATACAATACTTTATGCCCTTGTACAAAAAAGAGAAAATACATGAGGAGTAATTTCTACTTGTGGTTCTCACTTGTTAACATAATTACCTCAATTTTAGCGAATTACGAAATCTGTGTAAGAATTTTATATTTGTAGGACATAAAAAACTATGTAAGAGCAACAGAAACTGCTATCAAGGATGATATTAAATGCTTTTGACGTTATGTTAAAAACAAAAACAATGGCATCAAAACAACACCTACTCATTCGTTACTACAGATTCCGACGCCTAATGTAACATCTGATGAAATCAGAAAATGTTTAATTGAATTGTGTATTAATAAGGGACTGGGCCGGGATGGTTTGTCCCCTAGATTCATTAGGAAATGTTCCAATGAGTTAATAAAGCCATTACATTTACTTTGTAAATGTTTCCATCTGTTTGGAAGCATACCTTTGTTGTGTTTTGAAGGGTGGCAAACGTAATGATGTATGTAACTATAGGTCAATAGATAAATTAGTGGGTATTACTTTTCAACAAATATTTAAGAATATACTTGTTGATCAGCAGTATGGGTTTTATCCCAGCAGAAGTACATGTACTAATTTATTTCCCTATGTAAATTTCAATTATGATTCTATGGAGGCAGGATTTGTGGTTGAATCTGTTTACCTGTTTACACTGATTTTAGTAAAGTGTTTGACAAGTTACTAATTGCCAAACTAAAGACATAGGGTCTTGAAGGACCTGTATTGAAGTAGATCGTTTCATTTATCACTAATCGTTCTCAGCAGATAAATGGTAATAGTTTTAAATCTGAAAAATGCATTGTACCTTCTAGGGTTCCTCAAGGATTTCATTTAGGGAAAATCTAATTTTGCATTTTCGATACTGTTGTTAGTTTATGTTTTAATTTAAAATTGCTCCTTTTTGCGGATGATATAATTTTTTTTTTGAAAAATTGAAACGCAGACGGACTGTATTATTTTGCAAAATAATTTGAATAATCTGGTACGTTGGTGTGCAAAAATAATATGCACATATTAGATTTAGTGGAAAACGAAATTATACTCCATTTCATTATTATATTGATCATGAATCACTTGATTAGATACTTTACTATCATTTGTTAATCACATTGATTTTGTTGTTAGCAGGGCTAGGCGAATGTCTGGATTTATTAAGAGAGTGACAACAAATTCTACAGATGTAAGATGTCTGGTTATGCTGTATGCATCACGTGTACCGTCAATATTGGATTACAACTGTATTATTTGATTACCTGTTTATTATATACTGCAGTGAACACTTTTAAAGCATCTAAAATTATTATAACAGTTAATAACATTTCAAGCATTTCAAATATTTTTTACAAAATTTTCTATAAATGTGCTAGTTTAAGTTTTGCAAATTGTATGAATAGCATTCACTTTGAGTTGATAATTTGTAAAGAGCGTTAATAAAAATTGCGTTAGCTTTGATTGAAACATCACAGAACAGGCCTAAAAATAATGAATAACAATGTAAGGTGAATGTAAAACAGAAGAGGGAGGAAGCGAAGCCAAGCTATGAGGTGTGTTATTTTGGCTTCCCCACAAATAATCCATTTAAAAGAGAGTAAATACCCAGTTTATCCAATTCAGTGATTTATAAGTAGTGCAGTGTTTTTTGGATAGGTTGTAGAGGATTTGCTTTGATTATTTACGCCCCTACGGGTGTTTTAAAAAATGTTGAATAGTACCTAAAGTGGTAGCTGTGATGCTGTGGCAAAATTTGGAGCTATTGAAAGGTTAGAATAGCCCCGAAAGGCAGCGAAATTCGTGCTGAGCAGTGCAGAGCCCTAGAAATTAGGGCAAAGACGGAGATGTTAGCGGTTTTGAAGGTGTGCCAAGTTGTAGGCGGCGTTCAGGAAATATGTAGCTTATTACATCAGGCCAACAAAGAGAAAGAGAAGCCCCTGATCATCGTAGGACTTGCTGTGGCGACACCTGGTGTCCTACTTTGCATCAGGGAAGCCAAGCAAGGTCAAAAAGTTATCTTAAAAATAGAATTTGATGAAATTTTTAAAGTGGCGTCGGTTTTTGCTTTCCGGAAGAAGCGCATTGTGAATGTTTTGTTGTGGCGTCTACTTACTTACGTTTGTTATATCACTTACGCAATGCACTCTTACGTAATCACTGATGCAATTATTAATACGAAGTCAAGTTTTTTTTTAAATATCTAATATTGTAGCCATTCCATTGGATAAACAAGCGGTGGCTAAAGCGATTACTTTTAAAAATCATAAAAATTACGATCATTATCTTAATAACAAATGCATTACCTATCATTATTCATTCAGTCATATTTGCAACACAACAATACATATGACAGGATTCAACGTGTTCAACAAAAACTGTGAAAGCTCTTTGTTTTAAGGTTAACATATGACACGAAGATTTGAATTATAAAAAGTTATTACAATAATTTGGATTTCACCTTGTACATATACGAAGACAGTATTTTTAATTATGTTTTGTTTTTAAAATCATATAAATAAAGGAGAACGATCCAAACGTGTGTGTCACGACAATTACAGACGCGATGTCCCCCATTTGCGTTTGCATTCATTTCGCCGTCGCCTCGATTTCGTGACCGGGGCGGAGCCCCGAGCGCCCCTTGGAGAGGGGCAGAGCCCCGAAGACCTCCTTGGAGAGGGGTGGAGCCCCGAGGGCCCCCTTGAAAAGGGGCGGAGCTTTGGGGGGTTCCTTGGAGAGGAGCGGAGCCCCGATGGCCCCCTTGGAGAGGGGCGGGGCCCCGATAGCCCCCTTGGAGAGGGGCGGAGCCCTGAGGGCCCCCTTAGAGAGGGGCGGAGCCCCGAGCGCCCCTTGGAGAGGGACGAAGCCCCAAGGGCCCCCTTGGAGAGGGGCGGAGCCCCAAGGTCCCCCTTGGATAGGGGCGGAGCCCCGACGGCCCCCTTGGAGAGGGGCGGAGCCGCGATGGCCCCTTGGAGAGGTACGAAGCCCCAAGGGTCCCCTTGGATAGGGGCGGAGCTCCGAGGGCCCCCTTGGAGAAGGGCGGAGCCGCGATGGCCCCTTGGAGAGGTACGGAGCCCCAAGGGCCCTTTTGGAGAGAGGCGGCGCCCCGTGAGTCCCCTTGGAGAGGGGCGGATGCCCGAGGGCCCCATTAGAGAGGGACGGAACCCCGTGAGCTTTCTTGGAGAGGGGCGCATCCCCGAGGGCCCCATTTTAAGCAATTATTCTCTCTTCAAATAATAACAGATCTCCTTTACATGGTTAACATCAATTAAAACTTGCACGGGTGTTTATCTACAAATAACTCCGGTTTTATCAAAAAAACTGTTTTAAAACGGTGATACTGAAACTAACAATAATGGTTTTCAGTTGAAAACGTCTGAAATATGACTACAAATACCTGTGTCACGGCTTTTTGGATTAGCGTGCCTGCCGGCTATTAGAGCCGGCAGGCACGCTGATCTAGAAGGCCGTGACCTGTGTAAACTGCAGGAGTCGTCTGTACCGCTTTCACTGTGTTTTCTGAGATTGTGTAACAAGTGTGTAACAGAACGGAAAGGCCCTACGTAATAGGCCTAAAAATGGTGGTAAATTGAATAGGATAGACCGCGCAATAGCGCGCGCAGCCCCGTTTATATTAAATAGTTTTATAGCCTGTACAGAGCTACTGTCTGCTTTCAATTTACGTGTTCCTGCATTCAATGTCAGACTACAGCACATGTTGCTACAAGAGTATCGACGTACCAGTTATTGTCCGCTACAACGAATTGTACGAACTGTTCATAACACAAGTAAAGCAGATATTATTGGAATTCCATTTAACACTTTTATTAGGCATATAAGATCTTTATTTAATATGTAACCCAGAATCGCGGTATATATTTTTTACTGTTATATTATTTTATTTTCTTTATATAGTAGATATCAGCTATTGTTGTATTTGGATGTTTTTAGTATATATTTGTAAATGGTATAATCCGTTGAATAAATATTATTATTCTATAGAAATGTTTAATTACAGTTTGCTTCTGAAATAAATATTAGCTTGTATTCTTTGTCTCAAAACTGTTGTGGCATACGTTATTCATTCTGTATAAAAAATTGTACAAAGCTGTTATACTTTTAATTACTTTCTTGTCAAACTTTTATTTAAAAAATACCGATAGATTCGAAAGTGCCTTTCAAAACATAAATCATCTTCACAGAACAGAAATTTATTCTGAATATGTATATTAATTTTTTCGGTTTTGTCGCCTAAAGTAGTAACTATAAATACATTGCATGTGGAAAAGCTCTTTGCCGAAGTTATTTTTTGTTTATAACTAAACGGTCAATCGATTAGATCAGCCATAATGTTCTTTAGTAGGAAATAAATTGAACTACTTTATTAGCATTTATGGGGTCACAACAATATGACTTAATATTTTCGAAATTGAGTTATTAATTAACATTTAAGACTATTTTGTCGACTAATTTAAATGGGAATTGCAACGGTGGATCGGTATGAACATATGGCTACATTGCAGCATTAACGTTTTCTTACCGTTGAAATCGGATTACAATATCAGTGATTTCGTTTGTAGTAGAGGTTAATAATAGGAGATCGCCGATCTCCAACCTCACACACCAAGTACTGTAATTATGACTTGGAAGACATACTTTTGAAGGATTGAGCAGTAATACTAAATTTATTGTTGAACTCGTTCTTGTTATATACAATTTTACATACACAGTGTAAACAAATATTAAAAAACAACCCGATAGTATTACTTGATTACTTAAAAATATACAAGAAACGAATTACTAACAAACAACGTAATTCATTTACATGTTGTAGATGGAAAATGCCGAGTGGTGTTGTGTAGTACTAGAAAGCCGATCAGAAATGCTGACTTACTATTGTAGCACATTCTTGAGCTAAAGAAAGAAAATCAGTTAGCAATAAATTGTTTAAGAATGTTCATAATAAGATAAACGTTTAACAAAAATCAATAATATTAATGCAACCCATCCGGTTCTGCTATTTATCTGATATCATAAATAATTGCTATTACTTGTATATGGAGGTCAAAGTAGGTATATTTATTTTTTAAAATTATGTTTTTTAATATCACATACGCCATTTCTGTTCTACAATTTTAAAATAATTTTATTGCTGCAGTTGTTTAGCAGCTTTATTAAAATATGCAAAAACCAAATCACAACTTTCTTAAACTCTCACTTTATTCTCTTTTCAGCCACCTGTTAGACTAGTTTAAAAATTGGCTGCCGCCACTGTCTTTTTGTACATACGAAGAAAAGAGGTTCGTTGATTTCTCTTGTTCTGTTGCAGTGAAACTTGATTTCGACCACAAGTCAGAAGAACGTCCTGTTATGAAATATTCCGCAACTATTCTGTATAATAAATCGATAAATCGATCTGTTAGTTTCTCCTGTCCGCACTGCTTCGCTCAGCCGAGTGTAGCATCCCTGTTGCGCGTTCAGCGCCTTTAACTAAATTACTGCATTGCCGGCTAGGTTGAATAGGTTTTATTAGTTTAGCGATGCATGTTGTGTAATTGAGCGTTATAGGCGAACTCAAACTTTGAATATATTCCCACCAAGTACAGGTAACCCTCGTTGAATGGTTACTAGATTTTAATCAGGCTATCAATAGTAATTTCTCAACATTGCGAAAGCAAGTATCTTTTTGACGAAAGTCCTATTCCGTCTCGGTAGATGGCGCCTAAGAAACTCCCAGATTTTTCTTGTATCTTCAAAGTACAATTTGCTTTGAGTATCGAGAGTGAGCTTCTTCCAGCCTATATACCTCTCTTCTAACTGAGCTAAGTAGAGCACCTTTTTATGACTTGTAACGGATCGTAAATCGTTCCCCCGTAACACCTCATATGTCAATTTTTGACCAGTCCCTTGGTTCCTTCGATGCCGCTTCAAGCTGTTCATGACTTCCGTATTTGTTTTTTTTGTTCTATTGGTTATGGCTCTGTTTCATTTTGTGGCCACAGAATCTCCATTTGAGTAAGGCTATATGTTCGACTACGTCTTTAACTTCGGTTTTTGCGGGATTCAGTCATCTTTTTTCAACCGTTTATTCTCACATGCAGCATTAGAGCTCCATCTTTCCTTATGTCTTAGCAATGCTATTCGCATTTGCTTTTGATGAGATCCAATTCTGGGCACCATATGTAAGAACTGACGGGACATATTTGGGGAAATACTGGACGTCGTAGTTAGATCAATTTGGCTACATTAGTCATCAGATTTAGATTAAATTATACCTTTTTTTATTATCTTCCAGTGTTGTTATGAATAACTTCATACTTATTGTATCGCATTGCTTCAAGCCGAGTTTTTAGGAATCTGGTTTGTTTTTCATGTGGTGCAACGGTAACACCTGCTTTCGCTGTAGATGGTTTATATTATCTGGACATAGAATAGGGTGAGCTATTTGCCAAGTTTATCTCATTTTCTCAGGGTTCAGCCGAATCTAACACCTTCTCCCAGCCAAGAGTACGTATAGATATTTTATATTCGTTTACCGTTTCTGTCGTGGTTCTAATTATCAAAAGGCTATCAAAAGTATAATATCGCACGCGACATCTTCTAGTTTGTTGTCTTGTTTTTTGAACAGTAGTGCTTGGCAGCGTTCCTCTTCTGTTGTTTTATCATGTTGCTGTAAATATTTATTGAAAGGTATTTTTAGCGATTTTATAACCATTGTGCTTCTCCTTTTCAATAATGCTTTGATAATGTTGACTTTTGCTGCGGCCCAATTACTTTTTATTGTTCTTAAAGCATACTTTGTTATCTTCAGTATCTGGTAGATCCTAAATATTAACGTTGATGATTCTCTGTCCATTTTCATTTTCATTGCAGGGATAGAACCTTTGCTGGATGAATGTAAATCTTTGTATTACTATTCTGTACGATTTTTTTAACATTGAACATTGAACAACTTATGTCCTTCAACTAACTAGGAATTTCAACCTACAGTGACCTTACTGAGAAAGTTAGGCGCCAAATCAACAAAGCTGCCGCCGTGTCCGGATGTCTAAAACATCCAATATGGAAAAACAAAGAAATAGCCATCAAATGCGAGTCCCGAATATACAAAGCACACATGAGACCCATTTTGACATACACCGTTGTAACACGAGCCGATACAGTAAAATCAAAACGACGAACTAGAACAACATAAGAACCATCAACGAAAACACACTAAGAGATAAGAGAAGAAAAAACAACATCGGAGATGAATCTAGAACAGAAGACATAGTGCAATGGACAGGGCATAAAAGAGGAACGTGGAACGCACACTTAGACAAAATGGATAATGGTAGAAGAGCAAAAATATAAAAACGAAAAACCTCACGTAAAACGACCACTTGGGAGATCATATAAGAGATAGCGCGACAGCTGGCATTTAGATATAAATAAGCAAAATGTCTAAATCAAGAAGAAGACTATTCTGTGCAAGAGATTATTTTACGTCGGTCCATTTTTTTCTAAAACAGCAATCTGCGTATCCAATTTAACCCTTTCGTGGCTTTCATTGCCACCTCACATCTACGCCAATTATTGATATTACGACTGTTGCTGATTTTACACCTAGTTTAGCGCTCTGATGTTTTTCAATTGTAGCTTAACGAAAACTTTATTTTTGTGTACATCTATTGTTTCCTCGAGAGAACTAATTGCTAGTTTGAGTGAATTTTACTCTCTTATAATTTGAGGTGGAGTGGAGAACTGATTACGTACCAAAGGATCTCTCACAATTCTTTTGTGAAGCGAAAATATGCAGTCACTTTTGATATAGTGCATTTTATTAAAAGACATGTCCTGTATTTCTGTTTGTAGCAGCACGTGACGTTTAACACTCACGTGATACTTTAAATTTGAAGAAGCTGTCTCGCACCTCTATATTTTTAAATAATTATTTGCTCTTTTTTTACCTTGCTAGCTCACTGCATACATAAAACCCTCTTAGTACCAAGTTGTGGTTGCTCAGTGTCAATATTTACCAAAACAGAAACCTGGTTATTTATGCAGTGCCCTCGGGCTGGAACTAACTTTAAACAATTCACGAGAGAAGCCTAAAGTCGATATTCATTTTAGTCCAACTTTGTTAAAATCGAGCGCGATATTTACACATATTATTCGCTGATGAAGCACATTCTTTCGCGCTCGCAACAGCTGAACGGAAGTCTTATGGCGTTTTAACTGCAAAAATTTTACCTGAAAGTAGGTCCAAAGACTTACTAAGTGCCTTTGAATAAAGCACGCCCAAAATTGAGTCATTCAAGCCCGGGATAACGTAATTCTGGGAATCCCCGATGGCGGGCAGGTCCTCGAGAACTGCTAAATTTGCGCCTCCAAAAATGAACGCTTTGAGCGTGCCCTTAATTATGATACAAACTTGTGTACTCACTGGTACAACCGGACTGCTTACTCACAAACGCTTATTCGCTGCACTTTAAAAACTATGTCCAGCAATGATCTGCTGCAGGATTCTCGCCGCTTCTAAAGTATTTCACCTCGAGGTAATTTGCAGAATGCACGTTTGGAGCCGCAGATACGGCCACCCCCAGTTAGAACTAGGCTGCGATTGCTATCTTCGTATATGAAACTCTCGTGATGCATTTATCGCGGCGGACACACACACACATGGACGGGTCTACGCACATTTACTTATCTTAGGTACAATGGTTGAACATCATTTACAAGAACATATATTATATAAAATACAAGTAGGCTATGGCTTTTAAGTGCAAAAACAAGGACTACAACCGAGGAATCTACCAACGGTTGTTTCATGTTTCTTTAAAAAGGCAGCTATTTATTGTAAGACATTTCTCATAAACTGACTTCTGCTATTTAGAATTTCTATAGATGACAAATCATATCAAGTATTTTTGATATATTATGATCGATTTTGAGTATTTTATGAGAAAATTTTGAAATTGATTTTTAAAATACTCTTCAAGCTTAAAAAAACTATATTTATACAGAACATTATTTATAAAAAAATATTCGTTTTCCTCGTGGAGTAAAATATCCGAAAGCATGGATGTTTTGCTACAAACAAATCATCAAAGATTTAAACAATACAAATTACACTATAGAATGTAGATCATAAAATGTCTTACTCTACTACAGAGTATTATATCTGAATTAACCCCAAGAGATAAAAACCTCGAACAAAAACTGGTCGTCCGGGTTTTTCGCAAAACTGGATTTATCTCGTCGTATGCCTGGCCGTTTTTCACTTTTCCCGCTGGCATACAAGTATCTAAGAATTGATAGGACAAGCACTATCACGCATGTAGCAATAACTTATCGTTTTCCATAAAAGGGCGAGAGACCGGTAAAAATAGTGCAATTAATTTTATTGGCGTCTTTAGCGATTCTGATTCCGCCCTGCGTTAATAGCCATACGTAATCAATTATAAGTCATGTGGCGTTATAAAATTCCGAATTACAGCCAATAAAAAGCGGATTTATCGCATCTAGGTCAATTAATTTCGAAACACGAACGCGTCGTTTTTATGGGGACTTTTACGTTCTTTCGAAAATACGCTCAGACCAATCAAACATTCGGGAATTTCGCGGACTTTCATTTCGGCGCAGCATTTGATATCGTATTCATTACTTCCCCTACACGAATAATAAAAATATTATCGACATATTTCCGGTGGATGGACGTTATCTGCAGAATTTATGTGCTAACCGCTTCGTCTTCTCTTTCGTTTATTGTAGCATTTCGCCGTGAGTCTGAAAGTGTGTACCAAGGGAAAGTGTTTGAAGAAATTTTCTCAAAGCAATTTCACTTCAAATATTGACAGATTGTATGTGAAGATTTAGACGTTATGGTCCGTGGGCTCCCGATAAAACACTCCTTGCTCGTCCTCTGCAAAAGCAAGACTCGAATTAAACCGCGAAATGTATCTGCACCATTTTATAGTCCACGTAGCGACGTCAACTAACGTGAAGCACGTACACGCTGCCATAATAATCTGGAAAATGGGAAAACGTCATAAAACTTATATAGCACTTCATCTGTTCACAGAAAGAAGTTTTATATATTTCATTGTGAAAGCTTTTCAATTTCTAGGCATGGCCAAGACTACTTTTTCCAGAATATTGATCAGCCGCGATTAATGCAAACACTGTTTCGCAAATTGGTAACATGGAAAATCAAAAGCCCAGTAATTATTAACGAGCAGTTTGTAACTACTCGACGCTCTCCTGTAACGCTCGACATCAAAGTCTCTGAAAGGGTAAAAGCAAAAGATATAACTTTTCATTCGTTTACAGAAACGTGTATGGAACATATGTATAAGTGTATATCATTTGAAAACGTGTTTGAAAGGAGAGTGATTATGTAGCTCAAGGAATATTCCCGACTTCATTAGTATAGTGTTCATGTACAACCCACAGCAGCGCTGTAGCACATATCAATTTAAAAAATTGTTTTAAAATTCAAATATTTGTCAACTTTACTAAACCGTTTTGTGATTTAAAGCCTTATCGAATCTATGCTATTACTGTTGTTCACAAATGAATAAAATGGAACACACAACTGAAAAGGAGCTACAATTTAAAAATAAGTTTTTGCTATAATGCTTCTGCTAGTTTTGGGAATAGTTTGGCAATCTATTAACATTTTAAATGATCACAATTTGATTACCAACGATAAATTTGTTTGGATTTCTAAGTAGAAAAAATATTTGGGATCCGTATTGGTTTGAAAATTTAAAAGAAACAACTTCGAAACAATTTAGATGCACTTATATTGGAGACGTTAAATGCAAGACCTGAATCGATTAGAAGCAGATGACTTCAACAAGACGGAGCAATAGTTCATGACTTATGAGTCTCACAAAGGTATGCATCTTTTGTATGATATGGTTCTGTTTATTATAGCATAAATAAGATAGATACAATAATATTTTTTCTTAGATAAATTTCCCGCTTATCCGTATATGCCTCTATTATTATTATTAATAAAGATGTCAAAGATATTTTTTCTGTTTTAAATACCTCTATGTTCGCTATAAAATGGCTTACTTGAACAGTAAACACAGCCTGCTACTTCTGTACAACGGCGTGGAATACCGTGTACGTTTTCTGGCATTTGAAATCGCTACAGATAGTGTACGTTAGTATAGATAAATCACTACTTTTAAACATTTCAGTATAGAAATAAATTGGAGAAAAGTTGTATATAAAAATAAGTTTTGTATTTTTTTTAAATTACATTATGCGTTACCATATCTACACAATAATTAGATAGATCTCATTGTGTAATTACATTAATTAATAACATTAACAGTATTTCATTGTGGTTGCTAATTCTCAATTACAACTCGTATCATTCCGTTATAGAGAAAGTTCAACTATTACACAAAACCAGTAGATGTTTAGAATTCAAGTAAGTTACTCTGTATCCAGCATTCCTCAATAGCATTCAATAATTTATATCCTGTATTACTTACCGACAAGCAGTTTAAATAAAGTAATATTTACAAGGAAGATATTTAGTCAACACAGTCGAAATGTACCTTTAAAAGAAAAAATGTGTCGAGATAGGCATAATAGAAAAAAAATCTGGTTAATGATGTATATGGATAAAAAGATTTAGAACTAGATTATCTAACATACGAGTATCAATCGAGTTGCCGATATCTAGGCCTGCTTTTTTTTCGTTTTAGGGTGGTGAAAATGGGTAAAAGGCGACTAATTATCTCAGGACTGAAAGTCTAATCAAATCTTATTATGTTTTATGACCTATTATAAAATAGCAAAGTTAGGAGTGTTTAAAGTGTTTATTATGTTTCACCCTCTTGGAGGTAATTAAGTAATCTTTTTTTTTACTTTTTACAATGAAATGTTGTAATTATCAGAACTTATAAAAATGTAATATACTCCGTAATCGAAAGTATGGAAAGTATAGTATTCCATTCAAAAATTGAAAAGCTATTTAAAATCAAGTACATAATTCAAAATGTAAGTCATGTCTAAGTTGGTATCATACAATCAATAAATAATTTTCTACTGTCAAGCAGCTTTCAAGTAATGACACTTCATCTCTAAATTGTACATGTGACTGTTTTGTGAAAGCATTGTAACATTGTGCATGATTTAAGTAGGTACTAGTTGTTTACGCTCAGTTTTTCAAACCATATACTAGTATAAAACATGTTGAAAAACGTAAATGTCTTCCAAAATTCTCACTGCATATGTCAAATTTTAAGGTTATTATCGAAGTGTCACGGAATGACAGTCAACTAGTCATTTTATGAATTAAATTACAAAGTGACTTACTGTTCTCAATACTCGCCTGATTTTAAATAGCTTTTCAATTTCTGGTTGAAATAATTACACGTTATATATTTGTTTAATATTATGAAATACTTTGTCAGAAACATTATTTTTTTCATTAAGTATAATTAATAGCGTTATAAAATGTAAGTAACACATATTCTTCAAGAAATCGTTAAAAACTGTAAAATTAATTATATTACATTAAATTTTAAATTTTTATCAATTTTCTTTACATTGAGGACTGTTACGTGCAATTACAATAATAATAACCTGTTAAAATGTGGTTGAAATTTTTCAAAAGAGCGCGTTATCTATACAAATGTGAAAAGCAAAGACATTTTGTTTTTCTTTTTTCCATGACCACGAATAATTTTTGAAATAATAGTGCATCAACTGTATAACTACGTCATGTTTGAAAGACATTAAAATAATAAAGTGAAATGTTGCTTCTTTTAGAATTAAACACTTTTTCTTTTATTTCCGTCCTATGCTTAAAACTATTAAGTTATGGAAAAAAATGTTGTTTATAAACAAGTGTTTAAAAAATTCTCTACTTTTTTGTATTTACAATATTTTTCTGAGACTTAGGTATACAGTTACAGCATTTACAATATTTACTATAAAGCTGTACTTTTGTATAGTAAGAAACGGTACATTAGCGAAAAATAATAAATCATCAACCATATATTTATAAATTAAATTAATGTCACCTGAAAGAGGAGTAATTTGTGTTCAGTAAAAATAGAAATAGAAACAATGAGTCTGATGTTCTGAATAGATGACGAAAGGTGTAACTTTTGATGAGTAACTATAACTTTTTAAAATCAAACACATTGACTAATAACATTACCTTAATAATTATACATTACTTCCTTCGTCTTTCAGACGATGGAAGTATTGTAATCGCGCAGAAATCACCTTCCAAGATGACCAAAATCAGGTTTTTTCAGTTCCTTCTGTCTGTCTGTCTGTCGGTCTGTCTGTTGGCAGTATAACTCAAAAACTATTTGTTCGAGGAAGACATAGCACGATTTTTTAAATATTTTTTTCCTACTCAAGACGCTTCACTTGGCAACGTAACTTGGCGTTAGTCCGCTATTTTTGCAACAAGCTGTATGAACTCGTTAATATGCACAGTGTGCCAAAACAAAATTACCGGAAATAAAACTAATTTTAAAAAGTTATGGCTAGGTATGCATTAATATGCTCTTCAAAAGTATAAGAGTTAAGTTCTTCAATGGAACAGTTTTAGCAGAAAGGGCATTGCATTGATAAAATACTATGTCCGATATAAATAAAGAACATCATTATTTACGTGTTTCACCATGTTACAATAAATGTCACATGTAGCATTAATACGTTTATAATTTTTGAAAATTACGATATTTAAAACGTTAGTGTGCATAGTTAGTTAGTCGGTAGTATTAGTTATGGGGAGACTGATGTCAAGCAAGTAGGCCTTCATAGGCCCTTTTTGCCAACGCCGTGGACAAGGTCTAGGCATGCAGAGTACCAGGTACCTTAGTCCTATTTAGAATTTTACCGAAACTAAGGAGTTCCCTGGCAAAGAATGTTTTACATGCTGCACATCATAGTAGCATGAGACCCACAGCTTTACATCACCTCCGAATGATGGCATTCTGTAGAAGTTTTCATCTGCATTATTTTATTTTTTTTAAAACCTCACCGGGATCGGGGATCGAACTCTCGACCCTTAGATCAGTAGCCAGAATGCTTAACCACTGAGCTATGGAGCCCGGCTGTTAATGTGCATAACTTCACTAACTTTCCTTATAGAAAATAAAAAAGCAAATTGATAATTTAATTACCTATAACTTTGATTCAAAATTTATTTTTTCTTAGCTGTGTATTACCTGTAACAGCTTTTTACCTGCCGGTATAGAGGCTGGTGCTTTGTACGCTTGCATCTGGCGATCCAGTGCTCAACTTGGCCCGGTTTTGAGTTAGAAAGTTGGAACGCGCCTTTTGTGCTTGCATAGCACCCATTGTATTAGGTGTGTGGCTTGGTGATGTTTTGAGCTTGTTACTTTATTTCTTATCATATATAATGCAACTAGTGGCTTCTTGATTATCAAATAATCATTTCTGTTTACACGAGATATATTGTTTGGCAATCGCGCGAGTCCGAAGGACGAGCGTGATTGCCTAAAACAATATATCGAGTGGAAACAGAAATGATTTGATAATCAAGAAGACACGAGTTGCATTCGGCTAGATTATATCACGAGTCAATAAACAACGTTTGAATAGTGTATTTTAAATATTAAAAGTACGGTTAATGTGGTTGTTATGACAATTGTACTGACAGCAGGTAACGTGATGTTTGTGAAGGAGTGTGATTATCACCTATTAATCAGGAAGGTATGTGATTATTAGTTGCTATGTACATTATCAAAAGTTAATACATGCGTAACTATGCATTTTGCCGTTTTTCATTGGTTGATGTTAGAGGGAGTGGTATAATCACTGCAATTCTGAGTAGACTTAATTTGGTGCCCAACTGTGAAGGGTCTCTCCGAACCCAATACCGATTGCCAAGGCTACGGCAAAATTCCGACCACTGTGGGATTCGAAACAAGGACTTGCTTCATGCAAGCATAAATCCCTACCAACTGCGCTATTTGGCTTCTTTTTTTCTTAGATGTGTACTTTCATAATTTTGTCGTAGAGAGATAAAAATAAATCCATTTTAAAGGGAATTTAATAGGTTACAATCATCAATTTCTTTTATTAGACCTACAGCTTCTGCGATAGCTAGATATTATTATTATTAGTATTATTATTATTATTAGCATTATATGACAATTTTGACCCATTTTCAGCCCTCTAAAAGAGGAAAGAACAGGCGTAGGTTGTAGGTATCGGTAATTTAATGCATATGTTATATTCAAATTTAATTTTTTAATCTCATAACTATATTTATGTACATTGGAGACAAGTAAATAAGAATATACACAATGTACTTAAAACAATTACTAAAAGCACAACTTTTATAGAACACAAAATATTTAATAATAAATTAAAATGCACCTTAAGCACAAACATTGTCAAAGTTAAGGCTAAGGAATTCCCCTGCACTGTAACAACATTTTTCCACAAGAAGCTCTTTCAGTTCACATTTCAATTTTTAATATGCATAATTTGGTACTGCCCGGCAACTTATATAATTTTATTGCTAGATGATTTATGGATTGTTAAGAAACTCTTGGCCTGTGGTAAGTTATAACGAGTTCATTCTTGTTTTGCGTATCGTAATTATGCAAATCGGAGTTCAAAGTTTAGCCCGCTTCATTCCGCATACAAGAATATGGCCTGAGACGCGGCGTGTCATAGCCACTGAATATCTCTTTCCAAAAGTCACTCATCTGGCACACGTTAACGACGTATTGGATGATGTAGTAGCATCACTCCTTCGAGGACTGCCTTACTTTCCCCACTTCCACAAGTTTTCAATGCCCAATTTTTAAAGCGACTAGATGGGTCGACCGCCAGTTGCCAGGTGTGGGGATTGAACCCAGTACTGTGACACCGCAGCTGAGCTCCCTAACGGCCGACCACACTGGCCCTATACAAATCGGAATTCGTTGAAAAACTGGCTAAGGTTTTCCTATCTAAATCTGATGTGTTATCACTAGCATTAATAAACGATGTATTGTCCGAGAATAATACTGACTCAATTTTATTGCTGATATAAGGTAAACCATTGATAAATACTAGGAATAAAGTCAGCCCTAATGCCGATCATTAAGGAACCCCAATGTTAATTGGCAATTGTGATGATGATTCATTATTGAAAGGTACTGCCTGCTGTCTAATTGTAAGATAGGATTTAAAAATAGTATTAGTTCTATTTCAACTATAATGCTGATATTTTTAACTGTTGCACACAGTTAGTTTGCTCAAGCATGGGTTCAATTAAACGAATAATATACAATTTAAAATATATTTATTCCAACTTTAACGCATTAAATCTAGAGGGGACTATCTAAATATAACTATAAAATATACATCTTCAGTACAAATCAAAGTTTAAAAAGTTTTAAAAATATATCCGAATTTAGAAACAACTGCAACAATTTCGAAATTTTTACAATTGTCTTGTTAGTAAATATATAGCCATTTGCCCTAACATTCGGAAAACGGAAATTGTACCTCCTTCTAACCATTTTCTTCTTTGGTATTAGTTTTTATGTTATTCGCATAGCGGTATCAAAGTCAACTGCACGCAGTAGCTCTAGCTGATCACAGAAAGAGTTGTTTTTATAGTTTCATTTTGCCTTTTTTCATAATTTTATTAAGCAGACCACACATTTGATTGCTACCAGCTCCAGCTAAGTGTTGAGTTTTACGTGATGCGATAGCTTTAGAAGTGATTATTCTATTGAAAAGGTATGCCGATTTATTAACGAATAATTACAACTTTTGTAATGCTTAAACCTTTTTGGGGTTTCGTTTGCCTTTATAAAACTGCCATCAGACTCCAAAAATTAATATTTGTTGGAAGGATCGACTCCAGCCAAATTACTTTCACAGCAAGGCAGCTTTCCCCCATGCTAGGTAACAGCCTTTCAATAGCACCAGGTTAACCCTTCTGGCAGCTCGGGCTCAAAACCTCGTTGTTTCAAGTTGCATATTCGCTTTGGCTCTATTCCGGTATTATTAAACGTTAGGTTATAATTACCTCTTTACTGTGTGCACGCTAATTATCTCCTACATGTTAAATAAATCTTCTGCAGAGACAACATTTATGACTTTATGGATTTATAATTGAAGCTGGTAAGGTTTTTATGTCTGTGTTTACGCAAATGTTCGCCTAACGGACACACATTTTAAGTTTTTCCCATATGGGAACGTTGAATGTCTCTTTCATACGTCGGCTAGATTGTAACTACAGATGTACCTACTTCAAGTTGTAGAACGATAGCCATGGGCAGTATAAAAAATTGACTTGGAGAAACGGCAACATTTTGAAATGGATTCACGGAGAATATACAAACACTGGTATCCAATCGTTCTTTAGACGCAGATAATTTTATTATCTAAGCATCTAAGGGTTATTTTGAAGCACGTTAAATAGCCCTAGCAAATAGCATATCAATAAACGCTCACGATTTATAACTCTAAATCTATAGTTAGACTTACTAATGCAAACATATGAAACACTATACAGCGTACAAGTATAACATAAACATACCTAATAAATTCTAATATCAACTGCAGGATGTAAAACAATAAAATCAGATGTTCAAATATAATATACGGGTTAATTTACTTTCAATGCTCACCATGGAGATCTCAGAAACGGTAATAAATACAAGGTCAGTCAAACTGCGACAATGTTTCAGAATGAGATTTAAAATGCGAAATTGTTTTCGTTTTTTCGCGATAAATAAGAAACTATAAAGTTGGCTGGACAGAATTGTTTTAAATTATTACTTTGCACCTAATTCTGCATCTTTATTTTCATTCGAACCAATCTTGTACCTTAATTACCCTGTATCGTCTACCTGAACTCGTGTTGTACAATAAACATTTCGATTCTACACATTTATTCAGTTCAGTTTGGCAGCAATACCGAAGTTAATTGAGCTAATTGAATTTTATTGAGAACAATATTTTCTCTATTAAGAGAATGTGTTTGAATCTACTGAAAAATCTAAATCGACTAATTAAACATCGTTATTTGTTTTACTGTAACTTGCAAAAATATTTTTTATTTTATAAACCGATTTGTGCAAAATTACAGATCTAACGACATGGAATAATTTTCTTATTCTATTCAATTCATCATAAAAGCGGTTCGGAATTCGAAATTCAACTTGATTCGTGACTGGAATTGATTCGCAAATCCAGTTGCTTCTCTATGAGATTCATTTGACTGTGCAATTTGATTCATTATTCAACTTTATTAATCGAGAAAAATAATCCTTTCTTATACAGGGCTCCTTAATATAAAAATAAATGCTGTACAAAGTCACATTTAAAAAAAACGTTTAATCCAGATGTCAAAGTAACTCCTATCAATAACTTCATCACAAGTAAACTTTACACAGTATTTTGAGCTGGATAATAACGAAACTTAATAACGAAAAGAAATCACATTGTTGCTTTGTACATAAATATGCAAAAGAAAATAATTTAAAAATTAAGAGTAGTTGCTATCGCATAGGATACTAAAACTGTAGATTTCCAACGCTTCCTCCCACAGTAAATTATCAACTAAGTCGATATACAGAAACTGCTGCTTGTCCTTTGTAAAAATGTTCAGACACTATGAATATCTTTTAGCAAGGTTTTATTGTTTTGAATAAATTTAACTCTTTCATCACTGTGTGTCGCTAGAAACGTAACATAAATGATGTTTTCTTGTAGGAGAGGGCTTTTTAAAAAATTATGTCATAAACGAAACAACCGAGTACAACTTTCACTAACAATTCTAAAGGTAGACGAAAGCAGAACTGATTCCCTTATCTACCGTCTCTAGAAAGTGCAAGTTGACAGGGAATTTTCAGTTTTTGCCGTATGCAGAACAAAGTAAGAGCGCGCGTGGGTTTGGACGTCACACTAGAAACAAAACGAGGTTAGCAGTTGCTATGTCACAGAACTAATCGTATTTACCTGATGCTTTCTTGCTATTTTGGTGTTGTAAGATTAAATTTTACTCTAGTTTGCACTGACAGATCATCTTGTTTACTGAGTCACATTTAGAGGTTATAATTGTTAGATGGAAATTGTGAATTTTCTCTAGTACCCCAGTTAAATTGTCATACAACGAATTATTTGTCATACAAAGTTTTCTTCTTAATTTTATGAACCGACACCCTGAGTTAAGAATTGTTTCATGTTCACCGGAGCTAAGACCTAATTTATTGCAGATAAATAAAATAAAAAAGAGCAATAAACCATTTATTTTTGGTAATAAATATTATATTCTTTTAATTTGCCCTGAGTTTGACAGGCAGATTCTCAGTTGAAAATTAACAATTTATAAAGTGTAGTATCCCTTGCCATAATTATTTTATTTAATAACCCTATTATATTTTAAACGGCGAATGCTATTACAATATATAACGTACTTATCCTAAATGTTTTTGTTTCTTATTAATCACAGTGCACTCCGCACTATTTGAATATAGTTATAGATAATGATGAACAAGAACATAACTCATACATCGTAGTCACCTCCAAAGTAGCTTGTGAAGAATTTGTAGAGTAGTAGTAGTACGCTGTTATTTTTAATTTATTTTATCGTGTATTTATGGTACTATTTGTGAACAGTGGCAGGTTTGTAAATCCAACTGCAACTGCAATATCTTCAAAAAAAACCTCTCCTATGAAATTACCTATTGGGACAAGTCCAGTTAAAACAAATTTAAAAAATGACGATTTTAGAGTAATCAAGATTTAATGCCCAGTAAAATCTTAAATCCACTTGACGGCATTACTCTACAACAAACAATTTCCGGCTGAATCTGAAATGCATCCGTGCCTTGGTCTAACCAAACAAAAGCATTAGTAGGATTGGAAAGCAGTTTCCTCGAGTTTTAATCTAATTCCAGCTGTAAGCACTACGTAATGGACCCACATTGTATTTCGTAATTTCAACTGGAATCCCGATAATAACGGAGATCTGAAACCGAGCAGTCCGAAGTTGTTTTTAGTAATAATTGTTTCGCCGGAAAAATGCGCTACCAGTCCTACGAGGCTGGTAATATCCAATTATTGCCGTTTCCATGAAGCTGGCAGCAAGTACGAAGTAATATCATTTATCTTATATTGCCGTCGTCATTACGAGTTTCTAATATCTTGTACAATCTTACTGCGAGTAGGTAAGAAATATTAAAATGTACCGATGTAATTATAATAACCATCAATTATTACCCCTTTAGGATATGAGATTTTGATTCAACGAAAATACAGAACATTTCCAACGTCTATTGTCGCGTAAAAAACATTATATTACAGAGATGACACATTTATCTCGCACAGCAAGACCTGTATTTCTTATACTACTTTTTTTTCTTTTCCTGGAGAGTGTGTGTTTCTGAAAGTGTCACAGCATGTACTTTGCAGGTATATACTATAAGAATAGAGTGCAGTGAGTGTATTTTTGGGATAATAGAAAAATCAGAGCAAATATAATGATAACACTTTTTTAAAATTGATTCTAATAAAGGGATTGTTTAAATTTGTTGAAAGCTTACTTTCTAAGTCATATCAATTTAGTAGTAGGAAATAAAAATCTAAAGCAAATCTGTTGGAAAAACACAGCATTACGTGGAATAGGTGTCCAGTAACACTAACTCTATGAAATGGTTTTGTCCAAAATAAATCTACTAAAACCAATTTGTTAATATGCTTGGAATTTCTGGTCATATCACTTGATCACCGTGTACAGATACAATAACTTCAGCAGTTTCTGACTAAATTAATCATTCCATACTTATAACTAAACTTGCTGGAGTTGGTGTGCAAGGAACCTCTTACGGCGAATAAGTTCTTACTTATATAATCGTTCTTCTCTAGTTCTGATAAACGATTTTCTGTCCGAATCATTTGGATGCCCTTCAGAAATTGCTCAAGAGTCACGCATTGGACATTTATTGTTTGATATTTATATAAGTGGCATAGGAAACTATTTTTAATTTTATAATTAATATTGTTTATAGATGATTTAGATCTATTCAAAAATATATAACAGAAACTCTTCTGAACGTATTCGAGATGATTTGGATACACTAAGTAATTATTATAGTTAGAAAACGAATTTTGTGCAAACTATATAATCTATAATTAATACATATCTTTGGATACGATTAAAAATCTGTAAGAATTGAAACTTTTACAGTTAATTGACACTATTTAATTAATACATATTGTAATGGTTTACTGCCCATAGAACATCTGATTGCCTAATTAACTAAATGGGTAAGGTCAACATGAGCACAGAATTAAAATTTTTAATCTCTTGCAAGATAATCAATACTTTACATTAATAAGTGCACTTGATGCGAGCAGCAGTAACTATCATTTGAGGGATAGAAGTTAGCATGAAACAAAGCAGGTTTTAGAAGGGTTGCATTCAGAGTTTCAAATATGATAAATGATCAGAAGGGCTAATGCAATTTAATTTGTAACTGACGGAATTGAGATTATTAATGCCAGACATAATGTGGATAGAATAACACAAAATGATTTTTTAAATATAGAAAGAATATGAGCGTTATGTAGTAAAAGTGTATAAGCCAGCAAAAGGCAGATTGGCTGAAAGGTAAACGAAACCGTGCTAGCAAAATAATAATTACAAAGAGCAATGAAAATGAAACGCAACCGATCGAAAGACAATTAGTGAGAGGTTAAATGAACTCCAAGTATATCACTGCATTATGAACAAAAGTGATTTAAAAGCAGAGCTACTGCAGTAACAATCATTCCAAGAAAAAGACAATATTAGTAGTTAGGCAAAGGCATGCATCAAAACTGTAGTCCATCAGGTTAACGATGTTATCAATCCTAATTTCCTTTATAAACATTTGAATATCTAGTTGCTAAGTGACCTGACTGTCATTTATTAAAAATGGCTAATAAAAAAATAAAAATAACTAAACAAGCTTGAAAATTATGTGTTGGGGCCACATTGAGCTCATCAAATAAAACATGTAAAATTATAAATAAAAAGTTCGTAGTTATAACAACTGTGGTTAAAGTTATTCTCGAGTGTCCTGTGCATCTGTGGGTGTAAAGTTCCAGGTGTTATGAGGCCCAGGTGAAGCAGATAAGCAAGCAGAGAAATTCGTCTAAGTGCAATTGACTTCGGGGCCCCTTTTCTTATGCAAGCAGCTTCGCTAGAAAGAATAGCGTCTGTTACGTTTAGCGAGGACTTGCAGAAACCAATACGTGCAGAAATTCCGACTAACAAACCATTCACAAGTGCATTATTCCCGTTGCGTCATTTGGGAAGCGATATCCAACGTCCGAGAAGCCTCCGTCCAGTTTCCAGAAATGTAAGTAGCGTCCTTTGAAAATGCGAAATGAAGCGGCATTTTTAAGTTGTGTGCCGGATATGAAACAAAAAGCTGTCGAGCGTCGGCTGCTACGTCACAGCTAGAAACAAAACGAACTTAGCAGTTGCTACGTCACAGTAATTAATATTTACCTGACGCATCATTGGCATTTTCGTGGTTTTAAAATTCAATTTACGCTGTTTTGTGCACTAGCAGATCATTGTGTTTGTTGAGTCAAATTTAGAGGTTAGCTAAATGTCAGATAAAATTGTGCGTTTATCTGAAATATTTGAGAGTATTTGACATACAAGTTATTGGTTATACTAAGTTTTTTCTTAATTTTATGAATCCACACCCATGAGCCAAGATTGTCTCATGTTCTCCGGAGCTAGCCGAATGTTTATTGCAAATAGATAAAATAAGAAATGGACAGTAAACCATTTATTTGTCGTAATTATTATTACACTCTTTTAATTTGCCCTGAGTAGAACAGGTGATTTTCGATTGAAACTTAATAATTATAAAGTGTAGTTTTCCTTGCCATTAATTAATTATTATTTTATTTAGAATCCCTATTTATTAATAGGCGGAAGGGTTATTACAATATTTTACATATTTCAGCATTTCTTGCAGTTGCATGCATTGTAACATAATGATACGTATATTATACAACTTGACAGGCGAATTTTACTAACGCGCGTGTCTGAAATTTGCAAAATTTCGAGAACATCGACTTTCACGGCACTTTTGCCAAACCGTCGATCAATTAAGCACGCACATCTGCGATACATACATTTTTCTGTACGGGTTGCTGTCTAAAATAGATAATAAATTATTTCATATAAGAAAAACCGACCAACTGCTTTCTAATTTTGGTCTAATTTGGAACCAGGGGGCATTTTAGTGACCATTATTGGAATTAAAGCAAAATTATTGAATGGTCCAAAAAGTACCTGCATACCTACATATCGAGAGGACCGGATCCACGATAGTTAATCGTAGAGCAGTTCGAGTGCCAGGACAGATAAGTTTTCAGCATTTATTATTTAACCGTTAACATCCAAGTTCATATTTCGTACTAATTAACTAGATCTATCAAATCGTTAATCGCATTGTCAGGCAAAATCAAAGCCTTCGAGGTAGCTCCTAACTCGCTGAGAGCTCATTTTAAGCGGCTTGCAGTAAGTAAAATTCACTCATATTAGCACGCTCTAGGAGCCGTCAAAGTGTATCCAAAGCAAAGTGGATGTTTGCACAATACAGCTTACACATAAGGAGAGCCCGAGATGGTCAAAATTTAGCAACATTAGTTCGGCATCGGAAGTAAATACATCAGCCATATTTAACCATTTAGTTTTGTTTCGGCGAAATACAGGGTGCAAAGTCAGACGAATTTTCTGCGGCGTCTGTACCAAAAGATACCAAGAATATACCAAGTCTCGTGGGTTGCAGCCCTGCTCAGGTCGGATTTTGCAGAATCCCCGTGAATGCATCTTATTTTCTTTTTTAACATTTCACATACATTGTATAAGTAACTTAAATTTTTAAAAAGCTTGATTTGTAATATACAGAACAATAGATCATTTCTGTTCCTAGCCTATATACCTTTCCCTGTCGGGTAGTGACATGCCTAAGCTCCATTGGACATTCATTGAAATATTTCTAGTTCCCTCCAGCGAAAAAACGTCCTCCAAGAAAATCGTAGAATTCTTTGCAACCGCAAATTGCGTGTACCTACATTTTGTTTCTAGTGTACATAGGGTAATATAAATTCATTTTTAAAGTATATGAGATATAACTTTCATAAAATAATTTATCTTTTTTACTCACATTTTTCCAAATCTTCTTTTAAAAAATTTAACTACTTAATCGTTTACTCATACCTTTTTCAGTTATTTTTATTCTATCATTTCACTCCTCCCACACAGTTTTGCTAAAAGCTCCTTTAATAACATTTATGTAGAATGTCTGACAAATTGCAAATTCTTTATATACATAGAGAATTCTAGAGAGTAGATATAAAATAAAGTAATAAAATTAATTGACTATACGATAACCTTTTAACTACGACAGGCATAAAATATAACAGGAAAAGAAAACACTTCCGTTTATTTCCTCAAGAAATATATGATTGGAGAAATCTCATCTCAAAGAAAATACAGTTTTCAAGAGCTAGCGTTCAACTTCCGTAGTACTCTGTAATGAGATATTTTACAACTGTTTACAAATTTAACTCGTTTTGTTTCCCATTATGTTTCAGATCAACTGTTTCATGCTATTTTTTCCTTCGTACATAAAATTTTAAAATTTAAATCACCTTCTTTTATTATGGTATACTTAGAAACATTTAGTTTAAAAAAACGGATATTCCTACAGCAGTTTACTAACGAGTCCTGCTTCTACAAGTGGACAAAAGTCTGGGGATATTCGTCCCACGCAGGCGGCAGATATGAATTAAACATGCCATTCCGAATACTACAGGTAAAGCATTCAGAAAATCTCTGGCAAAAACCAGCAAACAAAAGCGTCCGCAGTAACAGCAGCATTGAAAAGGTGACTGTTATTCCAGGCCAAATATTTACCCCCGCATGAAAGCAGCAGCGCACAACACAAATGCAATCGAAGAAGTATATCCTGCAACCGAAATCTGCTCTAATACGACTTCTTCAAATACGGCTCTCGATACAAACCGTAATAGCGCAAACAGCTCGAGGGGTATAATCAGCTAATAGGACTGTCACTAACATAAGCGTTATCTGAAACAACTTTATACTCGTCATGAACGTTCCCTTCGCCTTCCCTCACTGGTGGCAGTAAGTCGATACAACTGCCGAAACACTGAAATCCTTTCCCAGTTAAGAGCAAAATTAAGTATGGCAGTTTTCAGTCAGTTTTTGCTTCTCGCTGTCTCTAATCAAACGCGCTCGCCAATTATTTATCTTGGGAAGCGTCGTTATTTTGCTAACCTACTTAATAAAACCACAGTCGTGTTGAATAGTGACTTAATGCTACTCGTAAACGACAGAATAGCAATAGAAAGTAGTGGTTGGTTCACTGCGTTATTTTCATGGTGACAAAAAGTTTAGCTATGTTAAGAATCTAAGTTCGACGAACCACTGCAAATTGGAAAGACGAGGCAAAAAGGCATCTCCCGATAACGCTGAAAAATATATAGCAAGTAACCAATTGAGCCAATAAAACCTTTACAATAAATTTGAGTTTGCGTCCGGTTCCTTAAAATACGATTTAAAAATAAAATTTTAGAATTGAAACTTACGAAAGTGTATTTTTTCGAAATTATAACATTGAATGTAAATACAACGTTTAAAATGTATACATTTGTTCCTAAAATGTATTTTCTTTACTTTCCTATATGATAAAATATAGTAATAATCTCGTCTAACCACCTTAAACTAAAGTTTCTAAAACAGCATTGCGCAGTCACCGAAAACGATAGTATAGCTACACATGAGAAAGACGTGGTACGTAATGTAATTTGTTTTTAACAAATTTTTGATTGGAAGCGAGCATCAATGGTGAGAACGAAAATGCTTATTTATTAATGTGCGAAAAGAAAGAGCTAAAATGATTAAACCAAACAAGTACGTAAGACAGAATACACCGGAGAAGCCTGAAGCTTACATTGAACAAAACAGATTAAAAATCTGGAAGATTTTTAACTGCCAGCTCTTGATATAGAAGCAAAAAAAAAACAATCGAAGCAATCGATTCAGTCCAGGCCCCCCTCCAAGAAAATAGAAAATTAACATAAATATAAAACGTATAATGGAAAGGAAAATAAAACTAGACCAGCGACGTGATTAGGAACAGAACAGCTTGGACGATTGATGGATAAAAGTATAAAACTGATGATATCTCGATTTTCAACTAGAAATCTTGCAATATGTAAATTAAGAAGTAATAACTGAAAATAATAATATATAGAAAGGTATCCACAGAAGCATTTTATCAAGAATTATCTACATGTAGAAAGCAGCGTAATATGCAAAGCGAAGAGGCAATAAAAACAGGATGAGAAACACTACTGCAAGCAATCAGAGCAGTATTAACCAATGTTTAGATGCTGTATATCAAAGAAATTGAACAAATCCGTTACAATACTATTGTTTCATAAAAAAAGAGACGTCAGAAAAGTGTAAATGACAGGCTTTAGTCTTTTAACGCATATATGTACATAAACTGTTGATGAAGATTATAACAAATTAGACTAACTCCCAAAGTAAACCTCTATGAGTCAAGAGATCAGGCTGTATTCGGAGCAGGATGTGGAACAAATGACATCTTACAAACAACAAAAATTGTAATAAAAAAAATGGAGCTAATACAATTTATTATTAATATAGTAATATAGTTAATATAGTAACTTTCATTGACTACGAGCACAGTAACCAAAGCCAAGACTATAAATACGAAACACTAAGCCAGAACATTAAAATAAAGTTACATCAAATATAAAACTATCCGATAATACAAACGAATTTTCCTTAAAAGGTCGAGTACGACCAGCTGCTCAATTTAGCTTTGGAACCTGTTTTCAAAAATACAGATTGGGTGGAAGTGAAATTCCACATAGAAGTATAAAAACAAAAACTGCTTTGTAAATTCTAAAAAATGCTTCAGCTGTGGCAAGCTAAAAATAAATTTTGACAAAACGCAAATGATGATCAATCCTGTATTAAATGAAAATATAAAAATAGACGACGGACAATCAAACCAAGTAAAGTTATATAGATATCTGGGACATAAAATCAAACCAAGCCTGCCAGATACAATGAAGAGTTAATCTAACATAGGCAGCCTCTGGCTATTTAAGAAATATTATAATGACCAATACACCGATATTTCAAAAAAGAAGGATTGTAACGTTAGCCCCCGCATCAAATTTACCTAAGGTACAACTAATATGCTAGAAATTTGAATGGCCCTAATTCCAGTACAATCTTCACCCCCATCTCCATAGCGTTCGGATTTTCGTTAAGGTGATCCTAGCCGCTATGCGTGGCGTTCCTTCTCCGTGCCCCTCTCAAAATGGCTCGATAACGAAGCGGCCGAAGCGTATAAAAGGAGAATCCGAAGCTAGTTAACGACACTTCGGCCTTGAGACCTGAACCTGAACCTAATCCTGACTATCAGCTCTATGTCCCAGCCCCGTGGCCTAGAGCTTCTTTTCTGACCTGGCTAACAATCCCGTTTAATGCCCACACCAGCTGACTACCCATGCTAATATTACCATAACCGCTTCGTAATCTTAACATAAAACACGGCTTACCAGAATATTATGAGAAACCTCCAGGCCGCGGGCATAATTCAGATGTCTCGACTCAGGCAAGTTAGCCCGCCTGCCGTCCGGACCGACCGAAAACCTTCAGCGGTTCCCCGGCGATTCAAGCTGTCAAAGACGGACTTTTGAGTAAGGTAAAAGTGTCCAATCTATATTATTCCGAGTTGTCCAAACTTATTCACAAATGACGTACCACGTCCAACCAGGCTTTGGGCGCTCGCCGTATACATCACAGCCACTGTAAAACACTGTCTTTCTATTGAATTTGTCCACCCGTCAACTATAAATAACAAAAGCCATCTTTGCCGGCGTAAATATAGTTTAAGAGATGTTTTATCGGACTGATTCTACTGTCTCGGGTGTTTATCATGCGACGTTTCAAGAGTGATCATTCGGTGAACAAATATAGTTTGTTTCAGATCTGTCGGTACCAGTACATCAGAGTTACAGATCACCCGCACCCTCCGTCTTTGAACTTTCTTTGAGAGGATCCAGGCACAGCAACCCAGCCAAGCCAGCGTGCAGTATGGGTTGCCGAACGCCCCAAAGATAAGCAAATGCTCAATTAGTCCGCCGAAGAAATTTTATTTAATAATATTTACTACATAAGATTTTCAGTAAATAAGAATTATATTGTATATATTTAAACACATTATACACTTTATTTCTACAGTGTGTTATTTATGTATTTTATACATTTAAGTAGAACGAATCCCGAGCATCTGAGCTTTACCCGAGGCAACCAGTTTAAAACAAACCAGGTTCATTATTAGGTTATGCAACGTTATGCAAATTGGAACTGGACATCTAGCACAAACTCTAGACAACAACTAATAAGATGAGCCGACGATCTAACGAGAGCATCCGAAAACTAGTTACAGCTAGCTGTCAATAGATAAAGATGAAAGAAGGCTGGGGGGGGGGGGGGGAGTGAAGTCCAACAATGGACGCAAGTAGCTATATGAGACTTGAAGCGAAAGATGGACAAAACTAATAATAGAATTGAAGGCCAGAGATGAGAAACGAAGCAGAGGAGAACGACCAACAATATAGTCGAATGCAGGATTTCACGGCCGTTGTCCATAATGATAGGTTCTTCCGGGTTATGCCGTGGTCGTCGATTTGAACTTGACGTTTCGCCTCTCATGTTATCAGCTTCTTCAGAAGTTTTCTAAAGACTGATGTTGGTGCCTTTTACTCCTGGTTATATACCCAGGAGTCGTTACGGTTGGCTGCTCATGTAGATCTT
Source organism: Agriotes lineatus (assembly GCA_940337035.1). NCBI lineage: Eukaryota > Metazoa > Arthropoda > Insecta > Coleoptera > Elateridae > Agriotes > Agriotes lineatus. Next base: position 149,108,964 of record OW679198.1, on the reverse strand, counting down.
GCACACGAGAAACTTGTTTATGGATGGATTGGTTTTGCAGAGTTACCTTCCATGTGTTACTGAGGCGATAGCCATCTTCTCGATTGAAATTGTTTGGATTTTTAATAATTTCTAGGGATTCCTGAATAACACGAGGGAAGTATTTTTTAGTTCTGGCTAGTATGTTTACGGAGTCGTAATTTATTCTGTGGTCCTAATAAGTGTTCTGTGATGGCTGATTTTTGTATGTTTCCAAGTGGTTTGTGGTTCTTTTATTCGACATTGGATGCTTCTTCCCGTTTGTCCGATGTAAGATTTGCCACAAATACATTGGAGCCTTCTGTCTGTAGTCTGGGCAAAGAATCTTTGTTGGAGGGGATCACTTGTTCGACCTTCCTAATTGTACCATAGCGGACTCCAATTTTCTTTTTATCTAATACCTTTCTTATTCTGTCGGTTACTCCGGCGATGAAAGGAAGGCAGGCGTAATTAGTAGGTTTAGGTTTAGGTTCTTTCGGTTTTATGGTATATATTTCTGAGTAAGGCTTCTTCCATGTGGAAGAAGAAAACCGGAGAGGTATATGTTCAACAGTCGACGCAAGTGGCTAGATGAGATAAAAGATGAGACTCAAGACGAAATATGAACAGAGCTAATAATGACTAGGAGCTCAGAGATTGTTACGGTTCCCTTTTACGTTAATCTAGAGTATTGCATTTTGTCATTTTGGAACGCACTTACACAAGTTTGGATATGCAGGTATCCCTATTTAAACCGGCTGGAACACTGTAAAACTTGAAACCGGTCTTCTGTTGCCGAAACAAGTAAAATAGTCGTGATTTTCCCAAATCGATCCTGAAATTGTAATGCCTGCGTAGCAATGTACTGCATGTTGATTTTGAATACTTCATATTATTGGTTTACGGATATGTCAAGATGGCAAAATTGTTAGTTTGTCGAGGCAATTGGCACTCACACCTAAGTCATTCATTTAGAAATGGGATTTTGTAAACACGCCGACATACTCGCTAAAGTCGTAAAGAAGCATTTAGGCTCGAGCGGTTTAAATTAAAAGGTAGGCAAACGATTCCTAGCTTATTGCGTAGATAGGGTTTATTTTAGATTCCTAGTTAATGTGATATGCATTTGTTATATAGCGCTCGTAGAATGAACTTGAGATTTCGTGGCCTTCACACCTTGATTTTCAATCTGCCATCCGTATGACCAACACCTGGGAACACCGTCCTGTGGGCACGCTAACGTTGATAGTCGCTGTCAATGTGAATATGAGTCAAGAGCGCCTAACAGTGATATAACGCCATCTTGTGGTGCATCTTTCCTCCGAGAACTTATTGGAATTCTGGCTGTCGTCTGTTATTCAAACCTTGAGTTTTCCATTTTGTAAAATCTAAGGGTGCTAATTCATCCAAGAACTAGAGAAAGCGAAGAAGACTATTCTTTATTACAGTAATTAGCAGATTTTAAGATAGATAGATAGAAGTCCATTTAGGTCCCACGCGGTGGCAGAATTAATGCCATTTCATTAACGGTAACCATTATTTGACTACGGTATGTAGGGTTGAGTGCATGTTGTATTAACTGAATAGTCTTACAATGTTTATAACATATATAACATGTATACATTTTAAGCTATAATAGCTTAGTAATGTTTTATACACTGTCGAGTTGTCAATACTGCTCATTTGTTTAATGAATTTCATTGGTAACAGATACCTAATTATGAAATTATCTACATCCTGTTCGCAACTTCAACTTTGGTTTCTTATACTTATTGTGTATAATAATTGTTCATATAACTATTCATTTATTGCCATATGTGACCTCAATTATTTGTATTTATACTGTGCCTTCATTCTCCATTTAATTCGTTTGTTATTTACATTGGATTACGTGACTCATGTATTTAAAACGTTATGAATTCGAGATTTATTGGTTGTTTTTATTAACGCAACAATGTCAGGTGTTATTAATTGTCTTTCACCACAGCAAAGTAAGCGACAGTTTGGTTGTATGCTTTATATCCCATGCGATTTGATTTGTCAGGTGTGAGATACAGGGTCGTGTTGCAAAAATTTTATTGGGTCTTTTGTCAAAGCTGGCGCCTAAATTACAACTCTTTGTTATTTTGGGGTTTGTTTAATTTTGTCAAATTGTATCTACCCCACTCTCCGATTTCATCCTGAGATAGTCTTCGAATTGTTGGCATTGCCATAAATTTGTTATCGCGAAAAGACCGTTGTGCTGTTGTGCACTCTTCTTAGGTATTTATCTAAATTTGTATACCGGGGTTCTAAATCTAATGGGCTAGGTCTTTGTTAATTTTTTCTGGGTAATAAGATTCAAAATCAAGTAGGCGATGACCAACGACATGATGGCCGATTTATAGAGAACGCCCACAAACTGGTTACAGCTACCTACCAACAAACAAAGATTAAAGAAATGGTGGCAAAATCGGACGTAGGTGGCTAGGTGAGTTGAAAGACTTGAGATGAAAGATTGACAATGCTGGCAATAGAATGGAAGCCGAGTGTGAAACGAAGCATGGGACGACCACAGACAAGATGAACTGACGATCTAAAAAGAGCGTCCGGAAACTGGTTACAGCTACCTAGGAACAGGTGAAAGTAAAAAAAGACTGGGGCGGCATATGTCCAGAAATAATTGACATAAGTGACTGAATGGGACCCGAAATAAAAGATGGACAGAGTTTATAATATAATTAAGCCTAGAGTACAAAACCAAGCAGGAGACCACCACCGAGAAGAAGGACCGACAGTATACATAAAGAGAACGTCCGCAGCGGTTTGCAACTAGCTACGTTCAGACAAATTTGAAAGGGAACTGTGGAATCTTATATCCAACAGTTGGCGCATATTGTAATGGACCAAAATTGGTGTCACTCTATACAAACATTTCATATCCTTTCTTCATATCCTGTTAGCAACAAAAGTTTTTCTCATATGTATAAATTAAGTTAAAAAAAATTGCAAGCAGAGGTTTCCCAGAAGTGTGGTTAAAAATAGAACGAAGCCAGCGGGTGCGTGAATGACAGCGGGAACAAGTAGTCGCGCATCAGTTAGCGATCGTGCGGGTCCTCCCATATAACCCAAGGTACGACACGTGCTAATAAAGGCACCCAAAGTGCACAGAATAGTGAGATGCTGGCCAGCATTATTCGCCACCGTATAGTATCCCCAAAAGTGCTGCTGCACCTTCCATAGAGGAAAGCCGTTGTTTTAACGACACAGAAGCATCACTCTTGCCCAAACTCGAGAACACTTGGGAGCAACCGAATGCAAGATTAGTTTCTAGTTAAAATTGCAATACGAAGTAAAGAAGCGATTGAAACATTCTTGGGTTATTTTAATGAATGATTGCGTGCCCAAGATAACGGGGGCTTACCCGATCCAACACGAAATTATTGCGTCATCTGCTAACGCAGCGTGGCCACTTGAATTGAACGTGCTCAGGCACCATTCGTATTACGGCGTGTTTCAGCAACAAGCGCATTTAAAGAAGAGACAGCTTCGCCTAGTGCATTTGTGCGCGGTATTTACATACATTTCACACTATTGGAATTTGACTTTGCGTCGACAGTTGAACATTAACGCACTATTTAAGGTGTTTTCATGCAAGTAGCGTACAGTTTTTTTTATATGAATAATGCGTATTTTTACATATATTTTTAGGTAATAACGCGAGTAGGTACAGCTTTCGCTCGTAGATCATTAAAGTATTGTTGACAGCTTCACTGTATGTTTGAAAATCGTTTATTCTTGGTGTTTTATGTACATGTATTCCCTTGTATTTGTGTTTTTCTTACAGATTATATATCTTTTTATGTAAACTGTTGGGTTTTTATTGCTGATAGTGTTTGCATGCATAATTTCAGAGTTCTATGTCCCTACGACTGTTTAAGCTAGCGAACTCAGGGCAATATAAATTAATTGTACAGAAAAGTATACGTCTAAACAAAAGTACTGTTACAATATAGTGCTCACCGTAAGGGCTGAATAGAAGTACTGTTACAACATTGCTGGATGATATAAGACATGAGACTTGAGACGAAAAATGGACACAGATAGTAATTAACTGGAACCCCAGAAATGCAATATGATGCAGGAGTCGATCACTGATAAGATGGACTAACAATCTAAAGAGAGCATCAAAAAACTGGTTGATGCTAGCTACCAAAAAGAGACAAATACGAAAGGCCTATGCCTACCAGTCGACGATGGATCGATAAGATGAGACATCAGACTCGATACGAATAATAAACAATGCTAATAATCATCAAGTAGGAGGCGACCAAAACTTAAAAAAAAACGTCCACAAACAGAATACAGCTAGCTACCAACAGACAAAGATGAAAGAAAAGATCAAAGTCCTATGCCCAACAGTCGACGCAAGTGGCTCGATGAGATGAGAGATAAGACTTGAGACGAAAGATGTACAAAGCTAATAATCGTAAAATGGAAGTCCAGAGATACAGAATCAAGTAGAAGACGACCACCAACGAGATGGACCGACGATTTAAAGAGAGCTTCAAAAAACTGGGTGCACCTAGCTACCAAAAGAGAAAGGCGGGAAAAGACTACTTACGTCCAACAGTGGACACAAGTAGCTAGAACGGGAGATAAGGCGAGATACGGTAGAGCTAATAATGGAATGAGAGTTGAGATATGAGAGACGAAGCAGGGGACGACCACCAACAAGATGAACCGACAATCTAAAGGGAGCATCTGAAAACTGGTAACAGATAGCTACCGAGAGACAAATATAGAAAAAGAGACATTCGTTCAGCAGTGGGCTTAAGTGGCTAAATGAGTTGAAACATATTACATTTCGAGGTCGATGTTACTGGAAAAAATTTGAAATTCTTGATATAATCAACGGTAGGTCTTGGAAATAGTGTCCAATCAGTGCTCTTGCTAGTATTTTCAAATATATACTTCGTTAAGCTATCTAATTTTATTTTTAACTATTACACTGTTGCAAATAAACTTTTTAGGACTACGGTCCGGACAGACTTATAGTAAAGATGGTCGTCAGTAACATCAACTGTCCTTTGACTTTTCAATGTCTAGGGTGACTAATAAATACGTGTGCCTTATTGCTTTATATCAAAAATATTTGCAGTGTTTTTTCAAAAATAGCTATAAAATAGCTCCAAGTTGCTTGTGCGTAATAGTTAATAGTGCATAAGTAATTAAATAATTATTCTTCCTTCACTGTACAGTAAATTACATTTATTTTTCTGAGGACCCTACGGATAATAAAACCACACTCGCACTCCTCCTAATTATTATCTTAGTTTAAAAAGTCGGTATAAGTACATGTGTTGCAGGGAATCAAGTTATGGCATGATTGTTCTAAGACAATAATAGTCGAGCGTTACCTGGTCAACTAAGCAGCTGCAAATGTTCCCGCAAATTCTGCAGTTATATATAGGGATATAGAAATTTTAGAGAAATGTAGGTTTACATACGTTTTATATTTTTTATATATTTGGTTTTGGACAACAGTTTTGTGAATTTATTGTGTTATCATTAAGTCTGTCCGGACCCTATATATGACCTACACGATTATTTTTTCCAAGAACGGTAATGTTTTCTGAAAACTTGAAACTGACATATCCTAGCGACAAAAATAGAACCAAAGAACGTGTGTTCGGTAAAGAAATTATTTCATCTTCTTTAATCAGAGAGACACTCAATTAAACTATCGCCTCTTACCATAATACACCATATATTGCAGCTAAATTAGTAATAAAAACAAGTTTACAAAATCTGGTCGGCGGTAATGCCCCACTAGCGACGAAATTTAATTGCGGGCTCGCAAATGAAAGCAGAAAATTAAAATAGCTTGAAGAATGTCGACGGAAGACCTTTCAGAACTGCTTCGGTTTATCGAATAAAGAATGAAGAGAGGTAGTTCTCAAATTGATCATGAGCAATGGGTGTTGATCTCCTCTAAGTGTACCCGGTCGGATATCAATATGAAACTCCGCGGTATCCACACGAGATCAGAATTTCAGATAGATGTACTGATAGACTTCTGAAAGCTGGATGTATTCGACAAGGATCAACATTTGCAAACATTTGCAGGGTAAGGCTTTCCACAACAGCTACATTCACGAAACGATAACGCTCACATAACATACAAAGCTCTCTGCTTGAAGTCAATAGCTTCCCGTGCTAGTTTGGCCGAACGAGTTTCGCCAGTGGCGGCATGAAATCGTATCCTAATCTAACAAATATAATACTTATTTCATCAACCGTTTGAGTTGATAATTGAAAACTGTATGCAGTTGTAAATATACTTTCATCCAATACCTCTCAATAAACGTCCCAACACTATAGCGATTTTAACAATCGCATTATCAATATTACACACAAGTGACTTTTCATTACCTTAACTCAACTAGTGAGTTTTGGTTTACAAATAATGTGTAATCTGTTTTCTGTCACCTGGCAACCGAAAGGTTAAAACACACAGGTAATGATTTCAAACAAAAATTTTGGTTTTGATTCTTCTTTTGGGTTTAATGAAATGTATGGATAAAATGTTGCACTGCACGAGTACTGTTACGAGATATTACCCACACGAGAAAACTAACCCACATAGCATACGACCTCGTGCGCCGAACTTTTTCTCTAGTGGGTAATATGCACATAATTTTAAATAACTATTATTTCTCGTTTAAACAATTAAAACTGGCTCAAAATGTTGTTAGTTTGTTTGTTTGTTTGTTTGTTTGTTTGTTAATGGACAAGGTCTAGGCATGCAGAGTAACAGGTACCTTAGACACCGACTGCTTTGGTCATATGGTCAAAGTCCTACTTAGAATTTTGCCGAGACTAAGGAGTTCCAACCCTAGCAAGGGATCTTTTACATGCTACACATCGTAGTAACATGGGACCCACGGCTTTACATCACTTCCGAATGATGGCATTCTGTAGAAGCTTTCATCTGCATTTTTTTATTTTTGAAAACCTCACCGGGACCGGGAATCGAACTCGCGACCCTTAGATCAGTAGTCAGGATGCTTACCACTGAGCTACCGACACCGGCATGTTGTTAGTTATATCCGATTTACACTAAAAAATAATAGCAGGCGCCCATCTGCTTACTATAAAAGCATAGCTTGTCTAATTCTGAATAGTGATAACTTTAGTTTACAACAGTTCAACTTTTGGTGAGTCAAAAATACTTAAATACGTTTATGAAAAACACTCCTCTTAAATATAATATCATCAAGTTGATTTCCTTAGAACGAAGACTGGCTTACGGTTAGATATAGTGAGTAAGGTGCGGAAAATGTTAACGAGTTGATATAAGTTCGAGTGAGGCATTCTACATTTAGGAGCGCCTGAAATTTTAATAACATCTTCGTTACACTGCGCTGGTGCTGGTGGGAAAGAAATACTTTCATCACTGCAACATGAGTTAGTGTCGTAATGTGTAGTTTAGCTCCGACATATTAAATTTTACGTCGCATGTTGGATTATAGTCGAGATAAAACTGGTGATAGGCATAAATGCAATGGGTTTGATGATCTCAAGAATAAGAGTCTGTATACTCCGATATGAACCATAAAACGTTACAACTACACGCAGCACTTCGAGGATGTGCTCACTCTATAATTACTGTATTCATATAGTGAAATTAAATTTTAATAGTGGAAAAGCGAATAACTAAAAATTATTCAGTGTTGTCCTGTCATCACTGGTTACTGGAATTTATTGTGTTAAATTATAATTGTTTTGCTGTCATAGTTTGAGAGATCTACTATGTGCGTATGTGTATATAATACAAAAACTGTAACATAGAGCGTATTTTAGAAAACCATGTTTGAAGCAACGCAGGAAGCTATGTTATGGCTATTGATCGCTGATAAACTTCAAAATTGTAGGCTGTATTTTCAAAGTCGTGAACAAAGTTAAATAAGCAAATATTGACTTCTATTCCACTGCAAAATAAGTAGGTTCGACACAGATGTTTCTCCTGCAAACAAAAACCTATATTGTTATTTTGTATAGCTCTGCCGAAATTCAAATTACTCTAGTTCCCAACATATAGGGCGATCATAAAAATAATATACAATGGCGGTTGAGGATTTCAAACTACACGTCTCAGCTTGTATCGTACACATTGTAATCAGATGCTGCCACTTGGCCTTAATAATTCGTCAATATAAGCTTGAGTACTGTATTTCCATTCACATTTTACGAGAAAATATATTAATAAATATATCCGTATTTGACAAATTCAAATTGACAGATGAACTAATTGTAGTGTGTAAACTAATCTAAGACATTGACTTTGCTTTCCATAGCATAGCGCTTAAAGCGTCTGGATAGCGCAGGTTCGAATCCCACTTCTGCTATGTTTTTTGTCTTTACAAATTAATACACTGCTCTTTACTCAGTGTTTCTTTGCGTTAGGTAGAAGACTGTGTATAAAGTATAAAATTTACCTGAAAATTATGAGTTTAAAAGTACATATTTTTCACTAACAAAAAAAACGTATCTAGTATGGGGTTGCTCGAGTACCTAGAAAGATAGGGGAACAAATTCGTGTTACTATTATGGGCGTCACCTGGTGTTCGACGGCCATTCATTTTACTTCATGCTTTCTCTGAAAGGGGTTTGTCTCACTTCATTGAAGACGCTTACTGCTTATTTAAAAAAAATCAAACAGTATATCAGACATTCTTATATTTAAGAACACACCAAAATAGATTCATTTCTCGTCGGTCACAGCTGTAGATGCTGAGACCCGCAGTAAATCATTCACAATCTACTTACAGACCCGACATTACGACGGTTTACAAGCTCCGAAATGCAAATTTGTCACCGTATTCTTCCGCGTATAACTGCTGTTACTATTGCGAGCGAACCCCCATTATTTCAGCCTGCAAACCCCCTCTGACTATGGTACTGGACTTCTTTAAGCTTGCCTACTGTGGTAAACGTGGTTTCCCGTATAACACATTCTCAATAATTTTTGTAGAAAAACTTTATAATCAACTACGTTTATTATTGCGATTAATACTAATCATTAACAAAAACTGTATTCGTCAAATATCTATCGATTGAAGGACATTCGTTAATTACAGTAAAGTGCAGCAAATAATGTAATGTCCTGGTTTCAACTTCTCCCCTAAACAACCGTTACCTAATTTTTAGAAACTTTGAATCAAACTGACATTAGTTTTGGACGCGGCTGTAATAAATGAACGCAAGACAGAGAGTGAGTGCAAATATTACCAGAGATGCCGAGATAAGCTAGGCGCATTATGTGCTTTCTTAAACTGTGTAAAATCGCCAAAACAAGCCTAAGTCTAGAAATAATCGTAATTGTATACAATGTAGGTCCCGTTTGATGAAAGTAACCATTTTAACATACATAATATATCAACATCAATAGTTACAAGCTTAGGTTTTATTTATAGTGTAATTGAACTTTAATTATGGCTTTTATCTTGGTTTTTGTAGTTTTTAACTGTTTTTAGCCAGAAAACTAATGAGGCAAACTATTTTCAGAAGAAACAACTAGAATAACTATTTCCAACAATTGCCTTCCAGTTTTAAGTTATAACGTTAGTCCCAATTTAATTATTTTTCGCCCTTTAGGACCAAGTCCGATCTTTTTTTCTAGTAATTATCGAGGCTGTGAATCACAAATTTGGCCTTTTGTCTCCAGTCGTATTTTACCATTCCAGCGAGCATGTAGGACTCTCAACTCCCAGACCGCAGCGAGCTAGCTTGCCCGATATATAAATCGGTGTCGATTGCAGTTTGTAAGAAAAAACCATTGGTTGCGTAATATTGGTACCCTTTTTATCGTAAAGTACATCTTCAATTGCGGCTAAAAGACAAATTAATTCTGAGTGTCTCTAACCAAATAATCATAAATAACGAAAAATATTTATTGTGGCAAAGTGCCGTTTGGGGGAGTAAGGGAGAAATCCCAGGAGTAGGTGCAACGAAGATAGATACCAAAAGGCACTTAACATAGCCCTACCCAAGGCCGTCGTGCGTGGTGAAGAACCACACCCTACCTGAGGTGCTCCTGTCTAGTAAAACACGATGGATCTAGACCAGAAAAGGTCGATAAAAATCCCTTCAGTGCGGCTGTTAACCTAGTTTAAAGGAAAATTTGTTTTACTCGAAAGCAGCCAACATAGATAGAATTATTAACGCATCGTAGATTAACTTTATATAATAGATTACTACATCTAGTAACTTTGTGCTAGAAAAAACATCATATTCCAACTGAATGGAGTTTATCAAAAGTACTCCATGTTTTAAAAGAAGGTGATCGATGTGATGCAAATAATTATAGGGGCATCAGGTTGTTGAATTCCGGCTATAAAATGTATGCTATCATACTGAAAATAGGTTGCGAAGAATAGCGGAGCCGTTATTAAACGATAATCAATATGGCTTTCGAAGAGGTAGATCGTATACAGGGTGTAGAAATGCTTTACGCACCATAGGGATTTCAATGGTAATTTCTTCATATGAAAATATTTGCTTCCCTAATTATTTTAGAGCAAACTTGTATTGAAGTTTTTTGTAGAGAAAAAATTCTGTATCCATTTATGCCAGCATTTGTCATTTTACATTTCGGAAAACCGAAAATTTAAAGAAATAAAATACCATTTTTAGACAAATCAGCAGTGCCTTGAAATTACTAAATCATCTCAAAGCATCAACAAATTAGTTTGCTGTTTATTTGTTTGCATCTGTCAAATGTAACGGCAACCAAATAAACAGCAACCTAATTTGTTGATGCTCTGAGATGATTTAGTAATTTCAAGGCACCGCTGATTTTTCTAAAAATGGTATCTTATTTCTTTAAATTTTCGGTTTTCCGAAATGTAAAATGACAAATTCTGGCTTAAATGGATACAGAATTTTTTTCTCTACAAAAAACTTCAATACAAGTTTGCTCTAAAATAATTAGGGAAGCAAATATTTTCATATGAAGAAATTACCATTGAAATCCCTATGGTGCATAAAGCATTTCTACACCCTGTATAGATGCTGTAGTAAGCCTAAAATTAATCATTGAGCAAAAGCACGAATACAACGCGGAAACTCATTGCTTTAATATATTTTTACCACCACGTTTAATAGGGTTAACAGAAGCAAACTAGGGGCTATTTTAGAAAAAAAAGAGGATTCCAAATTATCTTATAAAAGCAGTTCAAAGCCTCTATTGAAGCACTAAAATCAGCATAGCCAATAATGAAAAAATAATAAAAATGAATACATAGCCATAAATCAAGGTGTCCAACAAGGGTGTACAGTATCACCTATACTTTTTAATTTATGCATAGACGATATGTTGACAAAGTGGAAAATTAAAGTATCTACGAATCGGAATATCTTAAAAAAAAATCTTTATCATAACACCATTCTATTTGCTGACGACGAAGTAGTACTTACTGAATCTGAAGACGATTTACAAAGAGCAATGTATAAATTACGTCAATATTCTCAAAAGTATAATTGTAAAATCTCCATAAATAAAACTAAAGTAATGGAATTCAAATGAAAATACCTAGTAAAATGATGCTATCGAAGATATGCTAGTAAGAAAACACAATTAAAATTCTATTCCACAACAGCTGTGCCAATGCTTCTCTATGGGTGTCCTAGTCGTAGTCTGTAAAAGAAAATTAAAACATCTGAGATTGACTTAAAGTCGATAGTATACAAGACAAAATATATAATTATAAAACACGGTGAATCAAACATATGGAAAGAATGGAAAAAATCTGGATTGATACACCCACACAACTTTCCTTTACAGTTATCTTATAATTAGCGAAAAATGTGACTTAATTTTTAAGCATTTGTCAAAAATTACAAATTCTACAGAAACCGTACAAAATAGAGCGTTCGTTGAAGAGACAGTGTTTCTCTAAAATGTTAAGCTGAATTCAAAAATGTAATAATATACCGGGTGTTTTATTTAAAATAGGAGTTAATAAAAAAAATAGGAAAAAACAAAGGAATCCCATTTTGGAGGTATTCAAGTGGAAAATCACCTATCTCACATGAATACACATTAAAGATGTAAAGTTTGAAAAAAATCTTTATAACCGTTTTTGAAAAAACCGAATAAAACTGAAAAATCACAAGAGTAAGCACCATACTTCCGGTTATGCGATTTTCTTCAAAAGCTTGCTGTTGCAACTAGATAGTACACAAAACAAAAGAGATCCTTTTTCGTTAATTATCATCACTCATAGTTTGTTTTACACCAAATTGAAGCTAAATTTTTCCTCTACATGATGGGATATGGTTGCCTGCGTAAAAGCTGCCTCGACTGATGATTGCCAGCATTTAAATGAACCACTCTCGCCTGCGCGAGCGGGAGCTAGCAGGAAGGAACACGCACGCTGCTCATTTCAATAGACAAGGACGTAGCGTGCTTTATTTTTGAAAAGCAATTTCATTAGCAAAACATATTGAAAAATGTTCACGTCGAGTATAGTCGACGCATCATGCACATTATTAACACACGCCTATTTTATCACGAAACTGGTCGAAACTACCACTCTGCATCCTTGCCCATTACATGGAGCACCGCGAATTCCTTCTCCTTCGCTCCTGCTAGTGCATGCCAGGCGAGAACGGGAAATTTAAATGCTGGCAACCTCTACTTGCTGCAGTTTTTACGCAGGGAACCATATTGCATCGTGTAGAGAAAAAAATTAGCTTAAGTTTGATGTAACACAATTTTCGACATACGATTAGCGATGATAATTAACCAGCAAAAACTTTTTTTCACTTGCCGGCCAGGAGGTTGCACCAGACTTAGAGATGGCAACCTATTCTTTTCGAGTTCTTCAGATTACTCTTTTTTAGATGGCGCTTGATTTACTACACATACAAATGAACTAATTTGTATTAAAAAAATGATAGCAAGCTCGAATTACAGGTGCTATTGCTATCAAATAAAAACTAGTACTTGCGTTGATGAAATGACTTTAACTATCATGTGAATAATTCGAACCTTTCATAAGTATGTCATATGAAATTGTAATATAAAAAACGGAACTACAAAACAATTATTAAACTAGGTTAATATGCAATTTGTCGAATATTTTCTATGCAAGAAATAATCCTAGGTTTTGAAAATAAACTCATTCTAGCCTTATTGACAGTGACGTTTTGAAATAATTTGAAATATATTCGCATCTCAGTTGCCAATCAACAGTTCAGATTCCCACAGCTAAAAAAACCTTGTCCTAATTTTTTTGGTAGCAATACTACTTGCAGCAAGATTTTTCTAGGGACACCGGTCGCGAAGTATGACCCTATATGTAATCTTCCATTAAAATTTCATTTCTATAAGATAACAGATAAACGTATAAATCACACGGCCTGATATTATACTAATAGAGTTACTGATAATTTAACAAACAAATTTTAGACAATCACACTGTATATGTGAGCTTCTAAGGTTCAATTCACTACGTTGGACCGTTTGCATCGAAAGGGGGCAGTTATCTAACCTTGCACATCCAAAAGGGGACCAAAACATCTATGAGTATCAATCAAAAAATGCAGAAGAAATGCCAGACTGCAAGAATGGGTAGCTTCCATGAGAAAATTGCAGACTTTTCTCCAGGTGTGGAGTGCAGTCGAACGAGGAAGAAACGTAACGAAACCGCATCGGTTGCTTGATGGGAATTAGAGTGCATCACTGATGACTTGCAGATCTAACAATGATGACTTCAAAGTAACCAAGTGGTGGAAACTGATTCAACTGGGAAAAAGCCTGAAATTATTCCGAAACAAGAAGGGAGTGGGGGCAAATTAGATACCTAAGATGGCAGATAGCGACAGGACGTTGTTTCTAAATACTGTCAAATCCTGATTTCACCACTCGAATTTTCGCAATGACAAAACCAATATTGGATGTTCGATAACCTCGAAGGATGATATTCATTTTTAAAGTGAGCAATAAAAAACCTGTTCCAAAAAAAAAGCAATCGATGTACGCAATCTGTGTACAGGGAGTTAGTGCTGATACCCGCTCTCGTGCATAACCGTGTTGCTATGAGCTAGCTTAACGTCTGGCATTAGCCAACCACTCTTGGTGCTTGGGGTACATGGTTGCCGAAGGGTATGTTGCGAACGCCATTAATGTAGTACTGTATTGTTACGTTTAATAAAGTTTTTAGATATGTTTTGGTGTTCACCTGTATGGCAATGGAAGCACAGATGTCGACGTGATGCTTGCTCAAAGTATAATAGTTTTCACAATATTATCATCCATCAAGATAAAGAACAGGAAGGCACCACAGCAAATAAAGCTGATGTAAAACGATATGTAGCCACCACGGCTGAAAAAGCTAGAAACCATGGAGTCTTACTGTGAACTACCTGCGTATTTGTTCAAAATAAATTGGGTAAACGCATTAGATGTCGTGCTCTTCTAGACAATGGCTCTCAATCAAACTTCTTGCGCACTGAAGTCTGTGATAAATTAAATTTAAAGAAAAGGGCATTAAATTCTATGTGGAATTAGTGAAACAGATACTGCGATAAGAAGCCAAGTGGACATTACTATAAGCTCTACCTGCGGAAAATTTTCATTATATATAAATTGTTTGGTAATAGACAAAAACTAAGGAAATTGGGTAAATTTATGACGGAAAAGAATTCAAAATTTCATTATGTGTTGCTTGTGGAAGGAATAGATTGGTGTTTTATCCCCCAGGATCTCCAAGTTTCGGTGAGATATGGGAAGCGGGCGTAAAGTCTGTTAAGATTCATTTCAAGCGAGTGGCTCACCAAGCCTTATTAGATTTTGATAAATTTTATACTCTGCCGACACAAATTGAAGCAATTCTTAAGAGTAGGCCTTTAACGCCATTAAGCAGTAATCCTCTAGATCTCAATCCCTTAACCCCAAGACATTTCCTAATCGGCCGTCCTCTCACTTCCTCAATCGATGAAAACTTAAGTGTTGTTACAACAAATAGACTGTCACTATTTCAACTAGTGTAACAAATTGTACAGAATTTTTGGACCCGATGGTCAAAGGAATATTTGCATAAACTACAACAAGTCAGAGGTGATCGTATACCGTCTAACATCAAAGTGGAAACGTTGGTGATTCTAAAGGAAGACAATCTTCCTCCATGTAAATGAAAGACTACACACATGTTACCGAAGTGTTTCCGGGTGTTAATGGTATTATCAGAGCAATCAAGGTTAAAACCAGTGCGGGATAATTTAAACGTGCTGCTCGAAATGTGTGCGTTTTGACGATCTGATTAGTTTAGACTAACATTTATGATTTAAAATCAATGTTTGATTAACTTGTTAAAATATAAGAAATGGGATTGAAGTATGTTTTTTCTTTCAGATAATTGTTTAATCTAACTTGATAATACATTAAGGTTTCTTATTTCTCTTTCAGGCTAATGTATTGTTGTTTACTGTCATTATTGTGAATTGTGCTATATTTCTTATGCAACAATGCATTATCAATAATAATATTGTTTGTACTAGATCTAGGTTAGAGACAATGAGTGCGAACTTCGGTTTTAACATTTTGGTAAGGATCTCATATTGTAGTAATTTCGATCATTAGGCGGAAGTATGTTCTTAAAAAAAGACAATCGATGTACGCAATCTGTGTACAGGGAGTTAGTGCTGATACCCCCTCTCGTGCATAACCGTGTTGCTATGAGCTAGCTTAACGTCTGACAGTAGACCACCACTCTTGGTGCTTGAGGTACATGGTTGGCGAAGAGTAAGTTTCCGAACGCCATTAATGTAGTACTGTATAGTTACGTTTAATAAAGTTTCCAATTAAACGATGGTGTTTTATTGAACAAAATCCATATAAAATTTGTCACGCAGCACCAGTAGCAATATCTGAATTAATTTCCCAAAATGAAAGCAGTAAATCGCTCCCCTATATATTGCCATTTTCAGAAACCATGTATTAAGAATCCACAAAGAACCCTAACCCGAGGATTGTGAAAAAGTTTTAAAAGAAGCGTAGGCAATCTAACGTACACCATAGAAGAACGAACATTTTGCTATTAATAGACTTTGAGTGCCAATTATTAAGTTTTCGAAGAGTTTGCTTTAATACAAGTGTAACGCTTGACGATCAACCTTTCTTAGTTGTCTAAAGGCATTAATTGGCATTCCTAGGTGGCGCTCAATATTGTGTTACCTAGATTTAACACAACAAAAAATGACAGCCAGTTAATTTATCTCCAGTGAATATATCCCAGATATGAAGAAATACAGAAGTTTCTTCATCGACCTATCTATAACGATACTTGCAGAGGACTAAGCAAACTCAATTGTATTCAACGCAGCTTCAATTCTAGGTTTTGTGAAATTTAAAGAAAACATGAATCGGCAGAATGAATGTGAGCTATGGAAGTGTCTCGGGTTATCATCATAGAGCTGAATATATGTTGAAAATTTGAATATTTAGATCTATCCAGACTTACCGGAGAGTAAGTGGGTTAATTCGTTAATTGCAAGCGCTAACACATCGGTTAAGTTTGCGGGCACACTACATCCTCTAATACATTAGCATCAACTAGACGTAATTGAAAATACGAATTAATTGCATGAACACTCGGTCCCCACTTGTCATATGCATTTACTTTCCGGACGCTGTAATTGCGCAACAAAATTCCCGGCAATCTCCTTAGCGACATTCAACCACTTCAGCAGAAACTAACCCTGCTCCTCCAACAATCCAAGACAAAGCGGTCTGCAGCGTTTTCTTCGCATTCATAAATTTACGAAACCAAGTGATTTATTTCAGCTGGTTAACAACTTCTGTTATGAGCGCTTTGTTTTTCCAACACAACGCTTGTGGGCAAAGAACAATAGGTTTATCGTGTGAACTGCGAAACTAGCCTGGAAATGCCTGGAAAATTATACCGGAATTTAACTATTCAAAAAAATACAAGTGCACGTTTATGTACGAGCAATGCACAGCTATTGAAATTTCAAAACCCCAAATTCCACAGTGAACTCGAATTTTAATCAGGGCACCAACTTGCACGCAGTCAATTTTCATTAACATGTCAAATGCGAGAAATTTATCATGGCAGTCGCATAAAACAAGCCATTAAAATTTCGCGATTAGACCGTTAGATATAAGTTTCTTTACAAATTCCTTCATTTTTCGTTGCAGCGCTGATTTCGTTCGGCTCTCTTAATTGAAGCTGAACAAAGAAGTAGATATCCTTGATAATCTTACACCTTTATTGGTCTTCCAATAAGGTCGTTATTTCACATAACCAGAGCCTGGCGTGACTTACTTTAATAAAACCCTACTTTTGCAGAACGTTCGATTAAAGTATAAAACGTAATTAGGTCTTCTTATCAGAGCTTGCTTACTTTGTGCTTTACAGTTGAGAGGATTAATGAATCGAAATTGTGTTTCCCTTTTGCCTTTTTGTGCTGAGCTACGCTCCATTTAAAATTTCCTAGGGAGTAGTACATTCGCAGGAAGGAATTCTTATTAAACGCAAGTTAAGTGTTTACATAGTTTTGGAACGGTCGAATAGAGGTTTAGCAACATAAATCAAGCTGGAAACTGTAATCGCACTAAGCTTCTATGACGAAGAAGATTAACTTCGATACTATTTCCTCGACGTGGTAGTGTGACAAGGAAACATGAATCAAATTAGTCAGATAAGAGTTGGCGTCTGTCAATGCTGAAGGGTAGATAATTTATTTGATTATCTACCGTTTATTATCTGATTTGTCAAAACCCTCATATTCGATAAACTTTTAAGGACGTAACTTGGCATCCTGCAGAAAATAATGCATCGTAACCGAACCTATTAAATTATGTTTAAAATAAGCGGCATACCTTTTTGATGGTATAAAGCAGAATTGGAATTTAATTAATTTATTATATTGCGTGTGGCATACGTCTCAATAGTTGGAATTTAATATAATAAATGTTATGCGCTCAGTATTTTAATCTAATACACACGGATCCCCTGTAACATTGTCAAAGGGGGGTAAATTAATTGAAATATTTTTAACTGCACAGCCTGTGTCGAAAGAAACACAATAAATATAATTTCGGCCATTTTCTGACTGCTTCTATTTATAAGAACAAATTATTACAAATTCGTCATCATTCCATGACCAGTGTGACTCATTGGAAAACAGCAGTTCAAAATTACAGATGTGACTCGTTTTTCTATTTTAAAAAAAACCTTAACGGATCTTGAAGTTCTAAGGGCCATTTATTTCGACTTCTAAGGGGTCATGGCTCTTTCAATATACATATATACAGAATATACAATAATTGCCTATATAAATTATTAAATTTAGGCTAAATATTTAATATAATCCTTTCAGATAGATGAAGACACTTGTTAAAAAAATTAAATACTTATATATTTCTTCATATCTGGAATGTGTTCAATGGAAATACAGGAACTGGCTATAATTTTTATTGTGCTGAATCAAGGCAACACATTGAGCGCAACCTGGGAAAGTCAACTCATGCTTTAGCGCTGGCGGATCTAACGGGGTGTCAATGGGGTCAATTGACACCCTCTTGAGTCTGTTAAAAATGTATTCTGATAAAAAGTCGACTAAATTTGAATTTAATTTGCTGAAATGCTTCTTTCACATTCTTCATTTTTTTTAATTGCAATAGACTCAAATTTGCTCTCACCCCCCAGCGTTGGTGGGGGTTGCGTCATTCGTCGATGTCGGTTCTGTGACCTGCCTAGTGTCAACCAGTCTCCACTAGAAAAAACAATGAACTGCACCTGGTGCGTCGTGACCGGCGTATTTTGAAATTTTACTAATAATAGAATGTTTTCAGTGTTTTTTTTTTCAATTGTACAACTAGTTAGTCAGAGTTTAAAATATTCAAAACCGGCAAAATTTTTATTTTAAAGGTAAGTACTCATATGTAAAACAATGCTTATTTTATATCATTTTCTCTAATATTGCCATGGGTATAAAGTATCACTTTTCAAAATTGAGTGAAGTTTCAAAACGTCGCACTTTTTGCAATCAGCTGTGAAAAGAAAACTATTTCACAACCAGTGATTAAGTGATTATAAAACCAGTGGGGAAATGCCTCATTTTGTTACACAAAAGAAAGCATTTTTCAAATTCGTTTTATAAATTGTCATTTAAAAGTTATTCACTTTGTTTTGTTTAATTTTTTAGAATGGTGTCGCCTTCTAAAACACGAAGAAACGTTAGACGCTTTTATAGAAATACCAAAAACTACCGCCCTTCATGCCAATCAGGATAAGACGGTAGAAATTCAAAATCCAGAGAAAGCAGATGATTTGTTTACAAATTCCACAGAAACTGAAACTGCATCCACCTCTATTCCTGCGAATAATGGGGAGATCGAAAGTTTGTCAAACGACATCAAAGCTTATTTTGACAGCACTGATAGAGGTCTAAAGAGTCCTTCTGATTTAAAAAAAGAATTATTGGAGAACCCTTACGTTCATTGAAAATCGCACGCACTTCCTTTCTCAGAAAAACAAATTACATGAGAAAGTAATTAATAGTAGTTTAGTTATCTAGAACAAAAAGTGACATTTCAAAGGACCAGAAATTTGTTTACGGCCGAGGCGTTAGCCGAGGACGGAATTACTTGCGAGGACTTTTAAAAACGCTTTTCGTTCGTGGTGAATACAACGGTTTATTTCATACTGCAAGTTTAATGAATTTTAAATAAAAAGTTGTAAATCATTTCAAATTTCATGTAAACAACTGACGTATAATTTTACAGTACTTGAACTTTAATATTTTACTTTAAAGTACTTTGACTTTAATGTTCCAGTTTTTGTACCATAAATAGTCCGAAAAATGTAATTTTTGACATCTGTATGAAATAAAGATATTTTAATGTTAGGTATTTGGACAACTATACTTGCCTTGTATATTCGCATATAAAACAAGGAATTTTTCTGTCAATTTTTCTTGAAATGGAGTACCTTATGGCTTAAATTGTTATTCCATGTTCAAACACGCTATCTAGAAAACAGTTGACGTTGAGTTATGAACTAACATATCAAAAAAAATTTGCTAATTTTGATCGCCCTGTATATCAGTAATAGCCAGAACCACCCTTTTTCTATTTCTTCATTTAATTGTTTCTTGTTACAGCAGCCGTCTGAAATTCAGCATTTTTAGTAAAATTGTTAATGCCACAAAACAGTTAACGTTACACCATTCATTTAAAGAAGTAAGTTTGATTCGCCACACTTTTCGAGCCACCCTCTACAATCAAAACTGTTTTAGTAATTTGCAAACCTTCATACCTACAACCTTTATATACACAATATTTATGTAACTCTCAGAGTTTTAGAAATATCTCCCCCCCCCTCGTTTCCGGACCCTTGTTTATGTTACTTTCCACTTTAGCATAGCTAGAGAGTTTATTGTCTTTTTAATAGTGTAAACTATACTTTTTCTGTTATCTCTCTATAGCCAGGTAGCTAAAATAGCGGTTCATTATTCCTTTTTTTTAACACTGTTAATTTAATTTGCTTCTTTATTTGTTGTAATCGATAATAAAAATAAATATTATACTCGTTTATTGTACTGATTTTTTTTTATTTTTACCTCCTTTATTCTAAACATCTACCTAGTACCATCCCATAATAGGCAATACCTACCTAAACTATTAATTTAGCCTTACTGTTCAATCTACAAAAATCAGTTGACCCCCCCCCCCCCCCCCTTAGGAAGTCTCTCGATCCACCTATGGCTTTTAGACAATCATGCACGTGTGCTGAAACTATTAAGCTTGAAGAAAGGTTGATCGTCAAGCATTACACTTGCCTTAAAGCAAACTCAATTTCAAAAACTTAGTAGTAGTTGAAGCGGCATTGCCTACATTACAAGGTCAGACCATAAACTGATACCAAGATAAAGTTTTATGTGTAAAATGCTTATTAACAGTAAAATGTTCTTTGCTTCCAGCAATCATGACGCATCTTAGGTTGCCTATGCCTCTTTTTCCTGAGCTAGGGTTTTTTGGTGACTCTTAATAGCTGGTTTTTGAAAATAACGATATATAGAGAAGCGATGTCCTGCTTTCATTTTGGGAGATTCGTTCGGGTATTGCTACTGGCGCTGTGCGACGGATTTTTATATGGGTTTTTTATTGCTCACTTTAAAAGTGGATATCATCCTTATTATCGATCATCCAATTCAGTATTTGTGTGTTGGTTTAATACAAGTAATCGCTGAAATTCGAGTGATGAAACCAGGATTTGACGGTATTTGGAAGCAACGCTCCTGCCGTATCAGGTATCTGATTTGCCTCCCCCCCCCTTCTTGTTTAACGTGTTTTGGAATAATTTTAGGCCTTTTCCCATTTGGATCGGTTTCCATCACCTGGTTATTTTGAAGTCACCGTTGTGAGATCTGCAAGTTATCAATCATGCACTCTAATTCTCATCAAGCAACCTGAGCGGTTTCGTTACGTTTCTCTCGTTCGACTGTACTCCACACCTGGAGAAAAGCCTGCGCTTCCCTCGTGGAAGCTACCCATTATTGCAGTTTGGAATCCCTTTCGCTGCTTTTGCTGTATGCTCATAGGTCAATTTTAATTTTCACAATTCTTGAACTATGGTTTTTTAGTGACTCTTAATATCTGGTTTTTAAAATTGGCGATTTCTTGTTTTCCCTTTGGGAAATTCATTCTAATATTGCTTCTGGTGCTTTGAAACAAATTTTTCTAAGAGTTCTTTATTTCTTACTTTAAAAGTGGATTTCACCCTTCGATATTATGGAACATCCTATTTAGCATTTGTCAGTTGGTTTTCTAATTGTTGAAATTCGACTGTTTAAACCAGAATCTGACAGTACCGACACCTGTTGCTACCTGTCGCCTAAGGAATGTTATTTGGGTTTCTCTTCTAAGTTGTTTGACGTGTTTCGGGATAATATGAGGTGTTTTTCCATTTGGCTCCGCTGCCATCACCGTCATTGTCGGTAGATATTCAAGTTATCAGTCATGGAAGAGAATAACGAATGCTTACTAAGCACTTTCTCTATCATTGGACTACACTCCACACCTGCAGAGAAGCCTACGCTACCTTCGTAGTTGCTACTAGTTCTTGCAGTCTGTCAGTTCTTCCACAGCTCTTCGCTGAACACCCATCGCTTGGCCCCCTTCTGGATGTGCAAGGTCAGATAGCTGAGCACCTTGATTGCCAGCAGTCCAACGTGGCGAATTGAATCGCAAAAACTGAAATACACCGTGCGATTGTCGAACATTTCTTTGTCATTTGTTTGTCATATTAGCTATAGCTTTATAAGTCTTTTGATCTCGCATTTTTGTCACGCGAAAACAATATAAATCTTAAATTGAAATTATAATACTACAATTACAGATTAAAAAAATATATATGTAATTTTATGTTGCCACAACTTTAAAATTCAGATAAACATTTGTCTTTTACAAACTTAAAGACTTCATTTTAAACTTCTTCGTTCGTATGTTATTTTTGAACAGAATATATAGTGTAAATATACATTCGTTAACAGTAGCATCTGCTTTTTGTTTGTTTTTTGTTGGGGAACATTATGTGGTTTGAGGATTTACACCAACCTGTGAATCTTCTGTTTTGAACTGTTTTTCATCTTGACCACCAACGCAAATGAAATGGAGAGAAATAATAACACGGCTGCGAAAATGCTGCCTTAAGGTTGGGCACCAATGCTAATCTCTAAGTCCTGATAATAAGCCCTAGCTAGAGACAATTTCTTCACAATCAACAGTCACTCCCTACAAACATCCAACCCCAATATTTAAAATGAGAGCAAAAAAATCTAACAACACATCACAACACAAGTAAAATCCAACCCAACCCACAGAACCCAATAAAATCTCACCCTGAAAATACTCCAGGCAACTAAGGCAGAAAATATAAGAATGCAATCAACCCAATCAAAATGTAGATCACCTCAAAAAAGAAAGTAACCACCTTCAACATAGCTACCAAGCAAAGCACCCAAGATAGTGTGAATTGATGATCGTCATACCAGGAAAAGTGCGCAACCAAACCACATAACTCTAACAAAAACATCAAACGTAACAAGTTAGGTATTTAAAAAAATTAATGGGTCTCTCTGAACTAACATGAGCTGTTTTCGAATTAAGTGCAACTAACTCAGGTGTAATTGACTCTGGGGTGAATTACTCTGGGGTGAATTACTCTGGGGTAAGTTGCTTTGTAATTCGAACGGACGATATGTTACTCTCGAATAAAATACATAACCTAACTAATTTGATTTTGAATTGAACGTTTCAAATAAGGGCGGTATATACAGACTGCGATCAAAATGGATTTAAAGAACTTAATTTGTAGTTAGAAAATTTATTGAGAATTAATTAAAAATTACATTTAAACAAATTGTGTTAATCACAGTAAATTTAGACTCCGATTAATCCACTGAAGGTCAGCGGATGAAAATAATGAAAATTGAGGATTTTGTCGAACAGATCATGCCCCGTTATGACGATAAAACATTCCAATCACATTATAGACTAAGCAGAAAGATTGTCAATATTTCGTACACAGCACAGTACAAATGCCGATTCTTTTAGTCTTAGCTTTTAGTCAAAAAGGGGGTTAAATCTGACAGCCTGCCAGCTGATTCTAAATAACACAACAGCGCATGTCAGGGCTTGTTGCACCACAAATTTTCATGGGGCTTAAGGGGACAGGGAAAGGAGGACTAGCGTTAGTTACTCCAAAAATTATGTTGTAATTCGAACGCGAGGTAACTTACTCTACTATTTTCCCACAAAAATATAACTTAACGTTGCTGCTATGATTTGGAACGTTCGAAATGTATTATTTTTAGATTTAATGAAGTAGTTATTCATAAATTTATTTATGCTACAGGAGCTGTCTTTGTTACCAAAACTAACTAAATCAAATTAAATAAAATCCAAGGAAATTTTCCAGGTGATTGTGTACAACTTACAATGAATCCAAGAAAAGCGGTAAGTAATCTTTATTAAAAGCAAAATTCGGCAAAGCGTCCTGTAATCTCTGTTTCAGTGAAGAAAGTAGATTCGGTTTACTGCGATATTACGTATGCACGGGGAGTAGTAAAGATATCTCTAACCTGTACCTTACTTCAAGATGCTGAAGAAAGAACCCTCTCTCGTACGATACAGCACAGGGTGTGGCAGAATAGGTTCGACACAAAGCAGTGGAGGCTTCTCCGCAGAGTGTACTCGAACATGCAAGGTGTTAAGACTATCTCCAACTCCAATATCACTACGGCAAGTTCAGGATAAATTAAGACCACTGGAGTGTTATCCGTAACTGAACGTAACTTGTCCGATCCATTACAGATGACTTGAAAAATCACTTGACGGTAACTGACATAAGTAACTTGCAGATTCGCTTGACCACAGCGTCGGATTGTACCACCCGGTGAAAAATTTTCCGGTGGGCCCCGACACAAAAATCTTCGACGGGCCCCATGCGTTGTTAATACTTATATTAAGAAAAACGATTCTTACGTAAGACTAAACTCATAACAGATCTTACACGTAAAATTTTAATAAATGATAAAGAAACAAAGCACAGATCTGGTCTTCGCGAAGAAGGTAACGCGAAATAGCCGCGCGATTTCAAACAGATCAGAAGCGAAATTCTAAATTCACTGGTTTTAGATTCATCTTTAATACTGGAAGAGATAATTAGAAAGATTTCGATAGTTTAGAAAATTATTCATCTAAGGAAACAGAAAAATCTTATTGGGTTGATAGGAATGCTGTAGATTCCAGTGATAGCAAAGATGAAGAAGATGAAGATATTGAAGGTAAAGATTGAAAAAGTAAATTTTAAAGAGTTTACCAGGATTCTTCATCTTCGTGTTATGGTTGCTTTGTTTGTTCTTTTATCGTTTTAGAAATAGAATGTAATCTGAACTCTACAGCTTATTATAACCTCTATATTGCGTACAACCATCTTATATGGTTATCACGCACTCATGCCTCTTGTAAGAGGATTTTTAGTAAAACCAAAATAACAGACGGAGGTCTTTATTAGGCCTGAAATGGCTGGAAGCATTTACATCAACAAACGTTGAATCAAACTTACTCGTACGACTGACTATGACGAAATTATTTACGCTCTATAAAAAACATCCCCTGCATTTGGAAGAAAACTCTTGATGCAGTCATATTCTTAACTAGTTCCTGAAACTAATACATTATTTATGTAAGTCGAAATATAAATTCAGATTTTTAAGTTTAGCACGTTTTGTGTTTGTCCACCTAGCTGTTATATTTTATTAACGTTGAAAAGCTATTCCTGTTGAAAATGTACCAAATTATGTTTTGTTGTTATTATACCGCCTTGCTACTCAACAATTGCGAAAAAGTCAGCCAAAAACGTATCGCATAAAAGGAAAGCAAACAAAGAGACGGAAATATTCCAAAAATTCAATTTAGTTTAAACAACGATAAAGACAACAGCCAAAATCAATAAATTAAATTTTGACCATATTGAGCTTCTTCAAAATTCTGCTCTGAAACATTATATTTTGAATGAATAATAGAATGATACGCTGACTGCAGAAATGCTTTAATGTTATTAATTAATTCAGTCCCTTTGATTGTAGGTATCGAATAGTAACAATGTAACTTTGCGTTCAAAAACCATTTTAGATGATCTCGTATCCATTTAATCAAATTTAGAAAAGTGGGATTAACCTGAAGAAGGCGCCGAAACCGGACATTCGCAATGGTAACATCAACATAACGCCCCCTCTTTGAACTTTTTATAGGTAATCGTTAAATCGAGCGACAAATGAAAGCCTGAGCTAAAACGTAATTTGGACTACCGGTAACGCATTTACGTTCTTAAAGCTTGGTTTGATGTACCTTTAAACAGCAGCCACCACTGCCAGCCAAAATGGGCCAATTAACTGATTTTGGTAAACAAAGTATGATGGTAGATACAGCAGAATAAACGACTTAATGGCCAGTACATTTTTGTTAAAAAATTAAAACGTCGTTATCGGTGACGAGTTTTTGCTTTTACGGTAGCTTAGTCGGCTTCATGATCACTTCATAACTTACTCCAATTGATTTGAAATTGCAATGGCACGGACATTGTCAGAATTGGAAAAATAAGAAAAATAGTGTTATAAATTTTATTAACGTATTTTATCTTCAAAGTTTTAAGCTCCACATTTACCCTCTTAAAGCGTAATGTATGAAGATAGTTAATAGCTGTATGTATATGGTGTATCCTGTAGATATACAATAAAATCTGTATAAAACCTGTCTCAAAGAATATGTCTTAAAAAGTTTCGAATAAATCAGCTAATTACGGAAAGTTTGTATGAAGTAGAAAATCATTATTATTGTCAGAATAAACTATTTTCGATCATATTCATGCAAGTTTGGTCGTCAGGCAACTAAACTGATCTACCCATAAAATTTAACAAAGTACAATCAGCAAAATTTCAAAATCTTAGTGGGTAAGGATATTATATAAGAGGCCTACATGCTTTTAAGGCCCTTGGCTTTTTCAATTGCTAATCTCTTCCATTTCTCTACTAGTAATTCATGCAAATCTTTCTTCACGCCTTGCAGCCATTCCTTTTGAGACGGTCCACTTCTATTTCTTCCTTCCATTGATTGGTGCAATACTTAGTTTGGTGTTCTACTTTCTGCCATACCTTGTAGGTGACCTAATCACAGTAGTCGTTTCTGCTTGATTACTCTTTCTATCATGGTTTCATTGAAGAATTTGTACAGTTTTGTATTAGGATATCTTCCTCGGCCTCGTTAAAAATGTTCCGAAGCATTTTCCTTTCTCATGCCATTAGTTTCGGCATAATAACTTTGTTTAACGTCCACACTTTACTGCCGTAAATATCCATAGATCTAACTATTGATTTATACAGTTTTACAGTGTTTCTTAGTTTTACCTAGCATTTATTTCTGTTGCAGTTACATATTTTAATCTAGAAAGGCCCACATTGAATCGCTTTTAGGACCTTGAAAACACGTGGTTTCAGATTACGTTTTTAATTACTATAGTGTTCTGACTATGCGTCGAAAGTCTCGTAAATACTCGTGGATTCGGTCTTAGAAAGCCAGGTGCACGTCTAGACGGAGTTTTTACGCGATGAGAGCGATAAAGCTCCGTGAGTATAAAAAGAGATGGCTAGACACTGTGTTGCAAGCAAAAAAAAGGAGATCTGGAGAGCAGAATCATTAACTAACCGAGCGTCACTTTTGTGTGCCGCTTACAACAACCCACACCCAAACTTCGAAAGTGTGGAGAAATTCCCGGGTCGTCGAAATTCTTGCAAGCCGCTTTCGGGAGCTTTTGTGAGAGTGAAATAGTTGTTGCAGTTGATGTGTTTGAACTCTGTTGATCAATAACTAATGAAGCTTTAGATGTCGCTTGCAATGACCAGTTGTATTACACTTTACGTTTTATGTTATGCAGGCCCAATCGAATAAATGTGTAATAAATCTCATTTGTTATACTGCATTTTTGTTGCTATGAGTGTAAGACATCTCGCTTGAGTAATAGAGCAACGTTTCCTTCAGGTGCGCTAAATTAAAAAGTTCTGTTTAGCCATTGATTGAAAAACTGTTAAGGAAGTGTAAGGAAATGTTGGACTCACACAGATAAAGCAATTAGGTAAAAAGAAATTAAGCTTTCATGTAAGTATATCTTGCACCCAAGCCCGTTGCTCTGACCGTGGACGAAACAGATTTCTACAGCTACGGGTAAGGCTTTTACGGTGGCGCCCTGGAAATCATCGAAATTTTCACTGTTCTAAAATAGAACCGAACTTCATGAGTAACGTGAACCTAAATTTCCTGACGAGCTAGCTGCGTACAATCGGGGGCTTAATTCTGTTGCCTCCCAACACAAACTATCCTGTGGTAAGTGCAGTTTGGTGTTGTCGTAAAATACCGATCATACCTAGACAACAGGCTGACTTACTGTTCGCGATATAATTCAACTTCTAAATATTTAATTCAGCAAAGCTGCACACATTTTATCTACAATATCTTTTAATGTTTCTACCTTGGCTTCTAAATAAATTTTACAATTTTTCACAACGGAAATGACATTTTTACTAAATTTTAATAGATTCATTTATATATACTTGTTTATAATGTCTATACTTGGCACAGTCATTAAACCAATAAAATGATTTCTAAATATATTGCTACATGGCAATGAATTTTATAGGTCCTTGGTAGCCTCGCAATTATGTTCAAAAGTATATTTTCAGATTCCATTATTCATTGAAACTACATCCAATCAAATGTTTGACAGAGATGCCAAGAAAGTAATTTTAACCTGCCAATAACTTCCTATCACTAAACGGAGCTGTAAGCTCCTGGCAGACTCCAATTTCACGACTACACCAACCAATTTATCTATGAATAACTTTCTCTCTGATTAAACTGTGAGAACTATATTTATTGTAACTATAACTTGCATTCTTTGTAATTTTAGGAACAGTTGCGAATCAAATAAATTACTGCTATTATCGAAAAATGTTTCTTTTAAAGCTGTAAAACCAGAAAAAATGCTTAATAAAATCACTAAAACTTGTCATTTATAGTTTGAAATTAAAAGAACTTAAAGGAATTGCTGTTTAGATAGCGTAGCCATCAAATTTTGTAGGACATAATTTTAAAATTCATGTCACGAACAAATGCTGCACGCAAGTTTTGTAATTGTAATTTGCTGTACAACACTATGAGGATATTGGCTTTAGTCGGGATACTAAAAACCTTAAAACCCGTTGCCAAAATGTGATAATAAAATGTTTTACTTAATATCCCCAAGGCACGTAAACTATAGATTGCAAAAACAGTTTATAATCGTTAAAAGCAATCTACCGCATACCTTTATCAGTGTCAGCTTTGAAGTGTTAGTTAAATCCCCAACATTTATAAATCTCAGTTTTTATTCATGGACACACAATTTCAATGTTAAAACACAAGAATGGCATTTATATCTCATGAACATGTTACAACTTTCTTCTAGACTGTCGCAATGTTTCCCAATATTACTTTATTTTTTATGCTAAATAATTAATTATTGATTTATAATTGTTGAGAAATCAATACATTACTATTCTTATTATTATTATATGTTAACCCTTAAATTTTACATATGAAGAAATAATTTTTGTGTTGATGCCGGTTAAGCTAAAATATCAAAAGTCAATTCATATTATGTGTAATCTAATTTTGACCTTGTAGATAAAGTATCTTCATACAAAACTGTAATTAAAATTTAAGTATTAAACTAGGTACTGAATCGAAATCCCGTAGAACAGTGGGAAAGCGCTCGGATTGCATTCAGCAAGTCCCCGGTTTGAATCCCACGGTGAGCGGAATTTTTCGGCAGCCTTTGCGATTGGAATCAGGCCCAGTGAGACCATTCACAGTTGGGAACCAAATTAACTGTGCTGTACTCAGAACCACAGAGATAGAGTAACAAGGTCAACACATCAGGAAGACGCACACTTTACACAGGTGCACAGAAGCCGCCCTCCAACCCTGTAATCCGAATCTAGAGCAAGTTGAGCATTGTACCGCCAGATAATAGCGTACGAAGCACCAGCCTCTACACCGTAAGGTAAATGAGGTTACAGATAAGACAGAGAAGAAGCTAGCTCCTGCAATCGTCGTATGGTTACTAAACTACTGAACTATTTTTCTTTCTTGTATCGTTGCATATTATTTTCCTTCTTTATATCTTTCTTATTTGCCTTTTTCCTAATTATTAATTCTATTTTCACTTGTATGAAGTTAAGTCGTAGAACAGACCTCTATTAGTTTAGCATGACTGTCCTTCACTCCTTTGAACATTGTATCATTATTTACTTTAGTTACTATGTAATTTCTATTGCTTATACTTTTTTATTTAATTCAACCGTTATTATTATTATTTTTATTATCAGTCCATTTTCTCCTAAACGTGGATATATTTATTTTCCGGGTTTAATTGAGATTTTTAAAAAGCGTAAGGTTGAAAATAACCTTTATCTAAGACAGTGTGTAAAATTGCCTTTTAGTTGGCAGTTTTAAGTTTGTAAAACGACTGATTAATAACATGTTTTCATTAGTTTACGTCGTCAGTAGTAACGTGTTTAAAATATTTAAAACACCCAAAATTACGACCGGTTGCTGGTAATCCTAATTTACATTAAAACATTTTTTTTATATTTACCGTGTTTTCTAGATTCTATCGTACATAAAATATTGTACGATACACATGCGTAAAGCATCTTTAGTCACTCGCGGGGCTTAAAACGCTCGTTCACTCGCGTTTTAACTCTACCCCACTCGTGCCTAAAGAGTAGCTTTACGCACTTGTATCGTAAATTACTATTCTCTAACACACTTGTTGTAAATATGTTTCTCGAAGTCAATCCAGTTAACTGGCTCAGCTTCTTCATGATGTTCTGCATTAAATTTTGCCACGCGCTTGTACATTCGTATATAGGTCATAAATATTGGCTATGACCTTAAAACAATCATCCAGTCCTTACAGTTCAAAACGCCAGAAGCACAATAATTGTTAAAAAAGAGCCAGAGCAATTTTAAGGCAATGTTCATTGCTTCATTAACTGTAAAGGTGTCTTCATCGCGAGTACATTCCATAACGTTTAATGGCCAAGAAGATATGTACTACCTGAGAGTTCTGAAGAGATTGAAAGGTTGAATCGGCAGAAAGAGGTCTCATTTCTGAGAAAACAGTGACTAGCAGCTTCACCAAGACAGCTTAGCTGTCCATTTGTCTCATCCCATCAAGGATGTTCTGGCCTGGTTACTGACGTCTGTCGGCCCTGACATGGCTCTCTGCGATTAGTGGCTATTGTTAATATTGAAATCGTTCTTAAAAGAAGAAAGGATAAATAAAAGAGGGTAGTCTGAAGCGGACTGAAGCACCTTTGTTCTAGCATTGGTAAGTCTTTTTTGTAGAGTAAGGTTGTATAATTATCGGATAGCTATGGGGCAATATCGTATGCGATTTTAAAGGTACATCTGCTTTTTTAATTGTTTAATGTTAGAATAATATTGTCACCCTTCGAAATTGTATCAATGGCATTTCTGCGTAAAGTTATTACAAACAAGTTTTCAAATGTCTTAAACTCGAACAAAATTACAGGACTGACAAAATTTTCCGTTACACTTGCTGTTGAAGGGTCTTTTCCATTTGGAAGTTTCTTTCTCAAGATGTCGAGTAAATA
The DNA here is from genome assembly GCA_940337035.1 of Agriotes lineatus. Lineage (NCBI taxonomy): Eukaryota > Metazoa > Arthropoda > Insecta > Coleoptera > Elateridae > Agriotes > Agriotes lineatus. Next base: position 149,077,677 of record OW679198.1, on the reverse strand, counting down.
AAATAAAAATCGTCCTGAAATAACTTCATGGAGAATCAGGACTTCCATTTGTTTTTATGTAATCGCCCTTTCTCTTAATATTAACATTTACATTAATGGCTTTTATACATGTTTTACAAATATTCTTAACATAAAATGGTGGTGTGTCGCGAATGGTATTTGTTTGAGACACGATATCAGGAATAATATTAAGGGCAATTAAATTATTTTAGACAACGGTAAGGCATGCACTGTTCAGAACGGAAGAAATATGGAAGGAAAAAGTAGTAGACAACAATTACAAGGAAACTTAAAAACAAACCAACTAATATGGTATGCCAGTGTTAAAAGAACGGATAACGACATATGGTCGAAATCAGTTATAACACCGTCACCCAGAAAAAAAGAAAAAAAGGCAGGCCCGCGGTAAAGTGGAAAACGCATATTCATGATATAATGACAGAGAAAGATTTAGGAGAAAAGATTGGAAAAACAAACAATGTTGGTAACTGAGAACGCCAAACCTATCATGGAAAAAACAACCAAGAGAGAAGAGGTATATCGAAATATTTGTTTTAAGGTAAATGAAAATATAACACTGTAAAGTTTGCGCCATTTTAAGTCATAATCGACGTTTCACCTCCAGCGTGCAAGCAGTTGCTAGTAAAAGCAAAGGCTAGCGATGTGCGAGTTCGCGAGCAGCTAACTACAGCGCATCCCCTGAATTTCCCCAGAAGAAGGTCCAGGTAATAGGGGCCCCAAAGGGTATAAGAAGACGACGCCTGTCTAGATGAAGGCACTTGAGTCCAGCTTCGCCCGGAAGACTCAGCAGCCCTAAGCCGTCCAGGACGTAAGGCTCAACAACCTGCAGCCAAAGTAAAAATTTCCCTAGTAGCTCTTCCAGTCCGAAGCTACCACCAGTTCTGCTTCGCCCCGAGAAGCGAACCTTTGGCTATCCGACGCTTTCGAATCCAGAGCTTCACCAGAAGAGACCAACCAGTATTCCAAAACTTGTTTGAGAAACCAGAGCATTCCTTCGTCGAGCCAATTTAACGGTTGCAAAATTCACTTTGTTAAGATCTGCAGAATCTTCCTTCGTCGAACCCTTTATCGGTGACGGAAATCATCCACTGGAAATTCCGGAATCCCCCTCTCAACCGACACTATCTGGTGTACAACAAATATACCTATAAGGATGAAGGATACATACGCGATATGTAAGATAGGTTACCATAAATATAACAAAGTGATGCCACAATTATGGAAGCTTTTTATTATTCTGCAGGATACTATTTTTCCTGTAATGCCCAGAATGTCCTAGACACAAACTCTTTTGCTGTTTCATTGTATCGTGTGTTCTAGAACAACTCATTTAGGGCAGGCCTTGGGAAAGAAAGATAAAAAAATTAGTCATGTCTTAACTTAAGTCTGTAGGTGAATGTCAGATAGCATTTTGTTCATGAAAACATTTGTCACTGTGGCAGGCAAAAGTTTACACTGCAATCAGTTTACTTGTATCAATCAAAAAACAAATAAGATGGCATTTACACAACAACAGCGAGTGTCTTAATCATAACAGTTAATAAAAATTGTTTTTATTAAGTGTTTTGTATATTTTTAAAGAAATAGTTCAATATCAAGATGTAATTTAGTTCTCTCTGACTTATGGTAGTTCATTTGCTTTAATAGGTATGCATCAAGTTATCACAAACTTCAATTTGCGTATGGCATGCTGCGAATGAGTTTTTTTAACACACGATAAATGTTTTAGCACTATAAACTGCTGTCAGCTATTTTGGCATGTCAAAACTTTACTGTTACTAAATTGCAAGAATATAATTGTTTACCGAATATTTCACTTTGATAAGGCTGAAATATTTACTTCTGATGCAGGTGTGTCATGTAACCTGTACACTGTGGTGTATTGAGAGTGCATACTACATTTTTTTGATAAAACACTGTAATCTGGCCCCGATTGGGTCATTATAGGCCATTGAAAAATAATTTTTATTCGGTATTATTAAGGGACCACTCACTAAGTGGTATGTGGTACTACAGAAAATGTAAAAAATGTACTGTCACGTATTTCACTTAGGGATTATTATAAGTAATAAACCACCCTGGACCATATGTCACGGGGAATAAATATCTAACAAGCACATAAATACTAGGCAAATTAATCACCAATTTTTAAACGTTTCAATTTTACCTTTTTGTCTTAGCTGTTAACTACAATTTTCTTAAGTTTATAAAACAATGCCAATATTTGAAAAACTAACAGTTTTCCACACCATTTTATTCAATTTACCCTTCACTTTAATTTAAAAGCAACCTTTGCAGCGAACTTATATAAAACTCGAGATTTTAATTTGCTTGCGTTCAAATAAATAGTAAGCAAACTAGCTCACAAGCTTGAATACATTTATTTGAAAGGAATTCCCACTTTCTGTGATATACTTTCTCTGGTTGGGAAATTTGGCTTGTCTCTAATTTTTTATTTAGCGCGAACACTAAAACCTTCTCCCTGATTCAGTGGTTGAGAACTGACGTTTCATGTTTTTGAGATTATAAAGGGGAAAGGCGAACTGGCAATATTTCAAGTGTCTACTAACCTCTCTCTAATTGATTTGATGAAAGCCACATCGGCTACACCGTGGCGCCATTGTTTTAGAAGTCAAACATGCTAAACTGTTACTTTCAGAATTGTATTACAGCTGTTAAAATTAATTTCTTCTGCTTGGTTCTTTAAATCTTCACAGCCCACCACAAGAGTCTTTTGAAATAATGTTTAGTAGGTGGTCTACTGGTTTTCTAATAATAAGTTACCATAAATACATATATTTTTGCTATCACAGTTACGTGTGATATTGTTAAACCTCTACAAAAAGATTTAATGGTATGGTTATTTTATTCTAGACTTCTCTGCTGCCACAGACGATGTCAAATGACAATATAAAGTCATCAAAAGATTATGTAATTTTTTTTATCTTTTGTTACTGGTTATGTTTTAAGTGATTCAAAAGCTTGCAATATTTGACGAATTCATCTCCGTGTCTTTCAAGATACAATTAGTTTCACTATTCTCACTAAGTTGCTCTGTATTCTTAAGCTTTTACCTGTCGTGAATGAGAATTTACCGGTAACCAGAGATCCGGACCCAAATGAAATAAGGGTTCCGGTCGGGTCCGGTCCAGAACAAGATCGAAAACTTCGGTTCGGGTTCTAACCACACCATTCTAAATAGATTTCGGTCCGATCCGGTCCGGTTTTTTTTCGGTCCAAAGGGTTTTTTACGGTTCGGACAAAAAAAGTGATTACTTTAGGTAGTCAGCCTTTTCCGAGCTTTTTTCATAAAAAATAAAATTTCGTATCAAATAAAATACCTATATGCGTTAGGTAGTGTGTACCTAAATTAATTTTATTATTATTTCAATTATTATAGCGTTAAAATTTGAGTCGGAAACTCGGAAATAAACATTATAAACAGTTTATGCTTATTAAATACATATCAGGTACCCAAATAAATTCGTGCGTTTTTTTATGGTAGAATATAAAGATTTATTAAGTAACAATAATACACTATTATTCATCGAAGTAGTTAGCATCATGCTCAATGACCTTTTGCCAACGTGACACCAATTTTTGTATACTGGTATTGCAGAACTCTATGGATTTTGAATTAAAAAAATTGACGGACTGTATTTATTACATCAACTCGGGGTTTGAGCTGCCTATGCCTCATACCGTTGTTAAGAGACAAAAAAAGGTGGTGGCGAAATGTCAGGAGAATATGGAGGGTGTGATAACGTATCCCAGCCAAGTTCGGAATTTTTTCCCGGGTCACTCTTGCGGTATGCGGCCTGACCTTATCCTGTAAGAATAACACTTTCATTCCATTGATCTAAGAAGGCTGCTTTTGGATGAGTGTTGCTTGTACTCGCTGAAGCTGTTCATAATTCAAGTTAGCAGTAATGATTTGATCCGTTTCCAAAAACTCATAATGGACAATTCCGGTTGCTGTCCACCAAACACAATAAAATCTTGTTTGAGTGCAAGAAAGCCTTGAGAGTGTGTGGTACCGAATCAGTAGGCGACAACCAATGATACGAACGCTTAGAATTTGAGTATAATATCCACTTTTCGTCGCAGGTTAACAACCGATCAAGAAAAGATTCATTATCGTTGCGTGGAATGTTTGCCGAACAAATGGTAAGACGACATAATTTGTTATCATTTGACAATTCATGTGGGACCCATTTGCTTAACTTCCACGTCTTTCCTAGCTGATAAAGGTGCAAACGAATGGTTTCGTCACTCACATTGAACCTTTCTGCAAGCTTTAAGCACGTTGTCCTGGAATTTGCCTCCACAGCATGTTGAATATCCTCGCTGTTAATAATCTTCGGTCTCCCAGAGCATGCTTCATCGGTCAAGCTGAAATCTTTCGAAGAAAATTTCTTCAACCCCTTCTGTGCTGTTCGATCACTTACGGCATCATCTCCGAATGCGGTACATATTTTTCGGGCCTGACTCTGCAGCTTTGGTACCGAGTTTATACTCATAGAGTAAACAACTTCGAATTAAAGTTTTATTCGTTGCCATTTTCAACTATTTAAAACTAAGAATTAAACAGTTGTCACCAAATGTGTATGTATCCGATAAAAGAAGGATTCATACTAAAGTAGTAGATGACAGATAACAAACAAGTGCTATCGATCAACAACGTAAAAAATATTCATGAAACTCTGCTGTATACAAAAACCGCACGAATTTATTTGTGTGGACTCATTGCTTAAACGTACACTACCCTGTTGGACTTGATAAGAATTCAATATATTGTCAATCTTATTTGCCAGCATGAATGAATTAATATCAAATGAGGTACCGCAGTTGTGCAACAGTTGATCAACTTTGTGTTCTGATTCTTTTATTTTCAAAAAAAAAGCCTCCATCCCATCACTTGATGAGTTTGATGCCGCTGATCCAGTCTCGAGATAGATTTCATCATCATCATCAATTGTTCAAAACCAGTAGTCTAGCCCAAAGCAAAGTTAAATGCTTTTTTGCTTTTTCCATATGATTCCAGTCTAGTACGATTTTAAAACGTGGATCCAAAATGATACCAGTTAGGACTACATCGTTATTCATCAGTTGGCTTTCAAGCTCTTTCATCTTTTTCAAAATGGTTTGACCAAAAAGTGATGCAACTTTCTCTGTTACCAATTTGCACTCTTGCCAATAGCCGTAAAATGAACCAAAAGTCATTTCTTCATACTGCAAATTTCTTGTGCATTTCCGAGCTGGTCTCAAAGCCGCCACCACATTTGCGATCCTGTTGCAGTCAGCTTCACCCAAATTTTGGAAATTATTGAAATTTGTCAATTCCATGTCTATGCAAAATTCTTTCAATTGCAGTAATCGCTCGAGCATGTCGAATGTTGAACCCCAACGTGTTAAACAGTCAATAATTGGTTTGTTAAGTTTTTGTTTCCTCTACATATACATGAATGTTTGTGTTCTTAACGTCTTTACTACTTTTCGCACTCTCAAAATCAATTTTCCAACTTCCTTATTCTACTTGAATGCATCTTCAATCGCCAACTGCAGCATATGTGCGGCACACCTCATACCTTTATTGAGAGAAAAAAGTTAGGAAGATTTATTTTAAAAAAAAAATCCATTATTGCGTCTCAAGAGAACAAGCCTTTTTAAAATTTTAGGTACCTATATGATTTCACGATTAGTGTTGTGATTCATACAATTTGTTTCGCATGGGTGGTGGCGTGGCAGGCGCGAGGCTGCAGGGTGAGAGGTCGGAGGGTAGTGGCACGAATGTATCAGGGCGGTAGTGGTGGTAACGCGTAGTATTGAGCTTAAAAATTGCGCTACGGTAATATTAGTAATTAACGTATTTAGAGGGGTAACCCAGTCTTAACATTCGAGCATATTTTTACCACTCGAGCGAGCGCAGCGAAGCGAGAGTCGTAATTTATGTGAGAAATGTTAAGACGGTTACCCCTCGAAATGCGTTCATTAGTTTATTGTTCATTGAAGCAATAATTTTGAATCAATAAGCCCATAAAGCACCAGTCTCTACACCGTAAGGTAAAACGAGGTTATCGATTATACATACATACAATAATTACTAAAAACTGCTAAATTGAAATCGGACTATCATGAATATGTGTCATGTTGCTATAGTGCCTGTCGTAAACAAAATAAAAATCTTAAAATGGAAACGCAAAACGAGTTCCTTGTTATGCCGGATGAAATTAAAAGGATTGCCGCCTTCGCCACGGAGGAAATTGTCCCTTCGAGTGGATGCATGTTAAATGTATCTTAACATTCGAGGACGCGATCATGTTAAACACTGTTTAACATTTCAATGAACAATAATAGTAGTTAACGTATTAAGAGGGTTAACCCAGTCTTAACATTCGAGCATATTTTTATCACTCGAGCAAGCGTAGCGAAGCAAGAGTGGTAATTTATGTGAGAAATGTTAAGATGGTTTCCCCTCGAAATGCGTTCATTAGTTTATTGTTCATTGAGGCAATAATTTTGAATCAATAATAATTACTAAAAACTGCTAAATCGAAATCGGACTACTATGAATATGTGTGATGTTGTTCCGGTCCAGGTCCCTGCCGGTAACACATAGTAAGCCGCATTGTGGTCTACTAATCTCTTTATATCACCAGTACATCGGAAGGACGGATTTCTCCTGTGTCTCCTTTCTATTCTCGAATTCAATTATGAAACAATTTCTTTGTCCATCCGCTGTACATAACTCTAGTTATATGTCATGCTTACTGTCTTTTTAATGTAATCATAATTTCTATTAAATTTTATATCTTCTACTTTTATTTTACTATGTATCCGGTTTCTGAACGCATTTCATCTTTATGTGGTGCTTTATTTCTTTTAAATTGTTTTTCGTTTCCTATCTCTTGTATTTCAGCAAACTTTCTTCTTATTTATAATAAGTATTTTTCTTTTCACATCCACGTCCATGTTTTTGCACTATATAGATCCTTGTAGAATTCCTGTGTTATTATTCTAGTTTGATCCATTTGTTCCTCTTAGTGATGTTGAAATACTATCTCCAGTTTTGCTATTGCTCCACTTTCCTCCAGTCTCCATAGCTTCTTCGATTGGTAATTTATACCATACCTTTAAATCAGAATTTATTTCTCTTTTTATTGTTTTATTAATTTTTGTTCTTTCGGTCACTTTTAATGTTGTAACAACTTTATTTTTAAGTAACCGGTGATAACTTCCGCTATCTATTTGTGTAACTACAATATGTGCTCCATTATGTTTTTATATGGGGAAGTATAAAGTCGATTTCATTCTTGGTACGTCTATCCATACTTATCTACATCCATTTAGTTTTAGTTTTTTTTAAGAATGTGGAAAAGAATTACTGATGTTCGATGTTATATATTAACACCTTCCCTCTGTCATTCTTTCTTCTTGCTCCGTAGGTTACCATACATTGTTTATATTCTCCTTGCACTTGTCCCAATTTTTTGTGAAAATTTTTCATGATTGGCAGATATTTTGTGAGAATACATGTTTACATTTTACACAATTGTTCTACCTCTTCTACATTGTATTATTTTAAATTACACTTTTCCAATATTTTCGTTATTGTATATAATATACGTTGTGAAACTGTGGTGTATTATTTTCAAAACCTATTTCTTATGTACTAGGACCTCTACTCTTAGTCAGTTTGTTTCTTAATCTTAATTTTTAGAAGGCCTTCGTATACTACAATAAAAAATCTGGTGTGATACACTCACATAACTTCCTTTTACAGTGATCTTATAATTAGTCAAAAATTTCATTTTTAATTTTTAACCATTTGTTAAAAATTTTCAAAAATGACAAATTCTACAAAAACGGTACAAAATCAAGTGTTAGTTAAAGAGACAAATTTTCTCTGGAATTTTAAGGTGAATTCAAAAATGTAATAATATACCGGGTGTTTTATTTAAAATAGGAGTTAATGAAAAAAATAGAAAAAAAAAACAAAAGAAACCCACTTTAGAAGTATTCAACTGGAAAATCACCTATCTCACATCAATACACATTAAAAATGTAAGAAAAATGTAAAGTTTAAAAAAAATCGTTTGAGCCGTTTTTGAAAAAATCGAAAAAAACTGAAAAATCACAAGAGTAAACACCTACTTCCGGTTATGCAATTTTCTTCAAAAGCTTGCTGTCTCATCTACATAGTACACAAAACTTATATATGAAGTTTCAACGCCATACCTCTTTTCGTTTTTGAGATATTCTGTTCACAGACACACAGACAGACAGACCAATGAAAAAAAATATGTTTTTTTGGGATCAGGGGGCTCTAAAACGTGAAGATCCGTTGAAAACTCAATTTTGAATTTTTGGGGTGAATCCAATACTTCCTTTATAGTAAAAGGAAGTAAAAAGGAGAGTCACATTACCAGAATAATGATTAGAAGGCAGACGGTGCAAACAAACCCAGTATAGAAAAAACATTCATAAGGTGAACCGACGAAATAATACCATGTGATCGAAAACTTTTAACCCCTAGAGGGCAGTGGATATTTTTAAATTTAATTTATGTTGGCAGTGGTGGGTAAAGGTAACTAATATAACCTGTACAATTTTGACAGAATCACTCACCTGTTACAGGATGGGTAATACTGAACACAAGGTGGTGCTGTGTATGGAAAGTGCAGGAAATTGTTTTTAACAGCTGTAGTTGTTTTTGTTACTAACATTTTTATGTATTCAACAAAAATTTTTGTATTTGTTAAAATGGCATTCCTTATATAACCTTGAACTGACAGATATAAAACGCCAATGTGACTTTTATTACCACGACTGCCAACGAAATTTTTTGAGAAAATAATTACACAGCCCTCTAGAGGGTAAAAGTTTTCGATCATGTATGTATGTATTATCTGTAACCTCATTTACCTTGCGGTGTGGAGGCTGGTGCTTTATGCGCTGGCATCTGGCGGTACAATGATCAACTTGCCCCGGATTCGGGATACAGAGTTGGATCGCGCCTTTGGTGCTTGCGCAGCAACCATTGTATGAAGTGTGTGTATTGGTGATGTGTTGACCTTGTTACTCTATCTCTTAGGTCTGTGGTTCTGAGTAGAGCACAGTTAATTTGGCCCAACTGTGAATGGTCTCACCGAGCCCGACTCCAATCATCAAGGCGGAAAAATTCCGATCCCCGCAGGATTCGAACCGAGGACTTGCTTAATGCAAGTCTAGCGCTTACCCAACAGCGCCACGCGGCTTCTTCTAAGTTTTCGAACATACTGTAGCTATTTATATATCTAGGGAGCAAAGGTATTTATTTCCTTCCGTGTGTGAATTAAACACACAAGGGAGGAAATGAACTTATGCTCTAGTGATGCATATATGATTCTTTCGTCAAACGCATGTTCTTTAGCGCGAAATTTTCTAAATTTTTCTTCAAATCATTATAGTGACTCTAGATCTCTGTAGCGACACTTTGTCTAATTTCCAAATCAACATAATATTGTAAAACTTGGGTGTGGTATCCATGGTGACATAAACACAAATTGCCTCCCGCTGGTTGGAAATTGACAGTTTGGTTTTCTAAAGCTAGGGCGCAAGAGCCGACTTTCTATACAGTGAGTAGAAAAAAATAGTTACCAATACCTGGATACAAATAGCAGAGAGTACAAATGGGTGAAATTGTTTAAGAAAACCCTATGACAATCAATGTGCGCAAGGAGATTATGAATATGATGACAATAATGATATAATAATAATCTGAAGAAAATTATTGCTCTGAAATTAATTTAATATGCGTCTTAGAGGTGAATAGGTTGTGTTGACTGGAAGGACCTTTCGTAAGTTTGATAGATACTACAGGAATGAAAATTTAATGACTTGACGATCTTTGTAAGCAGGAAAGCCAAGCCAAACTTTCTCTTTATGGCATTTGGATCCTACGTCAACTTACAAAGAAGAAATAAACACAGCTATGGTTTGACGCAAATTCGTCTAAAGTCGGAATGGCTGGCAATCCTTTCAGTCAAAATACACTTGTACACGAAGATAAAGCTACTTTTGCGATATTAATAAAACACATAAGTACAAATAATTGCATTTATTTTTTTCTGTTTACAAAACAACTTAAGCCTTATAAGGTTAATTATTAACTAACTAAATTTTCAGTTCAGTTCGACCAAGAAAACTCGGTAGGCGTTCTCAAAATTTGGAACAAGCCTATCAGGACAACTCTTAATTTCGAACTTCTGAATCACGTACATAAACGTGACGATACATAATTGCCCCATACTGCTATATATTCTTGAAAGTAATTTGCTCCAACCGACACGTATTTTTAGCCTAATTTTATGGCCGAGTGGCAATTGTTGCGCTTTTGATCACGTACTAATAATCTAGCTTCGCCCAATTTTTCGGTCGACGAAGTCAATCCTGTATAAATTAACCCTTGTGCTTTCGTGAGATTCAAATACTTAGATCTTTCCAGAGAAAAAACGTTCTAAATGCCGGCTTTCAGCCACCTGTTGAACCTTTTATATGACAAATTTGCCTACAAAATTCTACCTTGAAAATATTTACGTTACAAATTGCTTATGGCAGTCTATTCGTACAACAACGTACGGTTCTTTTTCACACACGACAGTAAATCGTAACAGGTTAAAACCAAATTGCTTTATTCAAAAATAAATTCTGCATTTATACACTAAAGTCGGTCTATGACTGTCAACGTTATAGTGCGATTCTGCATTGTCAATTAATGACAACCTAGTAGAATAACTTATATTAGAAGTGGTATATCATAACCTCTACTGTTTAAATTAGACAGCTAAACAACAATAAATGATATTACAAAACTTCACCAGTTGTGGTACATATTGCATTCCCTAAATACGACCCCAAGTATTCGAACCGTAACTATTTCCCGATCAAATGATTAGTATTGACTATAGCGAAGTAACACTAACGCAAACCATCTCGGTGGCGCAATGGATAGGGAGAGATGTTTATTGATTGACGAAAGATAATAAAAAAAATCTTTTTTATTCAATTTATTACCTTACGGGTTACAAAGCAAAAAAGTACAATGTTCTAAGCACGAAGTCTGCGATGCAACGAACTTAGTGATAACAATTACGTGGGACATCTGTAAGACAAGATAAACTCATTATCAGCGTTCTCACAAGTGTCGACAGATAATGCGTTTATGCAAGCAAGTAATTAATACGTAACACCTCCCGACCGAGATTGGAAAATCATCTATGGAATAGGATTTTTCAATTTTTGCAGTTCTAAAGGAATCTCTTTTGGATTCGATTTATTTATGATGTTGGTCAACTTGTCTAAGAGGCAGTTACGTTTACAATATAATATTATACTAAACATAACAAAAGCAAACAAAAATATAACTACAAGTGTTAAAGAGCTTATTCCGAAATGCGTGGGCAGTACATAGTCATTGTGGACAATTTCTTTAGATAATTGAGTGAATTGATTTTTTATTGACTGAAAATCATTTAAATCGATTTGTTTTAATTCAATGGTAGGTGTTTCTGGAAAGTAATTTTTAAGTGTATACATTGTTATGTTTAAAGAAGGCAGGTTAATATTTCTAATGAATTCATTCTTATAATTATTTGTCGATAAGGTATATTCATGATTGGTTACCCTGCATTCTTTCGGCAATTGTATTAAATAGGTTCCAAAAAGAGGTTGTTTGTAAGGACTATTATTACTGCAACTTACATCGAATATTAATTCTTTAGGAGTGATCAATAACCAGGCATTATTACTTATTTTATGCATTTTAACTGTATTTAACTTAAATCTATAGATTTTACAATCTGTGGTTCCCTTAAAATTAAGAAGGTCAACCGCACATCTTTCGTCTTTTTCTAAATCTTGATCAACGTTTTCACAGAAATAGAGGCCTTGTTTCACTTTTGTGCACATATTATTAATTGTTACACTGAATTTATTATTGAATAGGATGTATGGTTTTGAAGGAATTATCATGTGGAAAGTGTTGTTGTTTGGTATTGGTAAGGGAATCAATTGATAGTAGTCGTAAGTGTCATTAGCACTCAGAGGTATTTCGAGTATGAAGACTAAATTATTTTCTTTTCTATATGCCTTTACGTCGATTAAATGATCGTATTCATTAAGATCAATCGAAGGTTCATATGGGAGTCTGTATAATATATGTTGTTTTGAGATAAATTCAAGTTCAGATCGTAGATCCTTAAGTTCCACGATAGAAGGGTGTAAAATATTTAATTTAGCGAAGGTGATTGCTTCTTCAAGTGTATCCAGAATTTCTAACAGAAGATTCAATAAAGTGGCCAACTGAAGTTGTACCGAATGGAGATTAATTAGTGCATAATTTTCGATATCGTGTAATGCTGTAGTTTTGATAGCTGATTCAATTTGTAGAAGTCGAAATTGAAGAATTTTCTGGTTAGTTTCTAATTTAAATAATGTTTGATTGTACTTGTCGATAGCTTGGGTCATCAATGACGTTTGGCGTATTGTGATCTCTTCTAATTTATGTTGATTCTTTTGAAGGGAATTTAAGGCTTGATCTATTCTTTTTCCGTCTTCAGCATCGAGGTTACCGGTAATAAAGCTGATTAGGCTTCCTAAACCGTCTATTGCTCCTCTTTTGACTTTCCGAACGTGATTGGGAAACAAATGTTCAATTTTCTTTTGAATTTCTATTAATAGACTTTCCAAAACGAGCAGATAATTATGACTTTCTAATTTATATATGGGTCCATGATTTTCCGATTCTAATGGTTTTCTGAGGTAATTTACATTTTCTTTTAGTTTTTCATATTCGATTAATAAAGGTGAACAATCGATAGTCTTAATGAGGGTCCATTGGTCCTTTTTTATTTGTGCTGTACCAAGCCTGTTGAAGTAAAGACCTGGATTGTTTTTGAGGTTCGTGAATCCTGGTTCTGCGGGGTAGCAGATTCTAAAGCAGAGGAATCTGTAACAAAGGGCCGTAAATTGTTGACATGTGCCTGTCTTGTTTGATTTATTATTTTTAAGTGTGCATACATGATGCGGCGTTATAGATATAATTTCGTAGGGTCCGATAAATTTTGGTTTGGCTTTTCCTCTTCGGGAATCGGTTTTTAGTAAAACTTGTTGTCCAACTTGGTAGGAGTGTTTTCTATTTTCTTTTGCATTCAATTTTAAAATGTAATTTTCTTTTAATTGCTGTTGCTGTCTTTTAATTTGTTCATATAAATATTTCATTTTTTCAGTGTGATTAGCGGTATAATACCATACTCGTTGTTGTTCGAAATCAGCTGAAAAGGGATCCTGTGACATAGTATGTCCGAAAAGTAATTCGTGGGGTGTCATTTTGGTGCTTGTATGAATAGTGTTATTGTATGCGATTATGGCATATCGCATTAAAGTTTTAGGTTCTTCCTTAGGATGTCGACTTTTTAATATCGATAGTGCTCTATCAGGGTTGAATGTAGTCTTTCTATGGGACTGTTGGATTCATGATGTCCAGGCGTTGTAATGTGCAAATTAATTTTGTGAAAAGCAAGTAGTTCTTGTATTATTATTCCGTTAAATTCTCCGTCTCCTATAATTTTTATTGGTGTACCATATTGTGATATAAATTTTGTTATTTTCCGAACTATGGTTACGTTGTTTCGATCTTTCAGGTGATATACTTGTGCAAATTTTGAAAGTTTATCGATAATTGTTAAGAACATATTATTGTCGATATAAAATATGTCTATGTGGCATTCTTGCATCGGTTTATCCGGAGTGTCCGTGACATTATAAGGGGCTTTAGTAGGTTGTCTATCATATTTTTGTTTTTTGCATTCTGCACAGTTATTAATCTAGTCTGAGATTGTTTTTTCCATGTTCTTCCAATAGAATTTACGCTTTAACGCTAATAAAGTTGCTTGAATTCCACGGTGATTAGTTTTTTTTCGTGGTAAAGTTTTATTTGTCCATATTGTTCTTCTTTGTCGATAATATGTTTAACTCTATTTAAACATCTAAATAATCTTGGTTTGTTTACACTGAACAATTCGATTGTTAATCGGCATGTAATCTTGTATAATTCATCTTCTGGAAAGAACAGGTAGTATGATGTGTCGGGTTTGCAAAATTCTAAAAATATTTTTCGTAGGGTAGGCAGAGGATTCGTTGTATTTATTTCCACAATCAAAATCTTGTGTCCTTCTTGCATTTTAATTTTTGGGGTCGATGGCTCGTCGTGAACCATATGAAATATTATTTGGTTTTCTTTCGTTTCCAGGGCATCCTCACAAATAGGTATTGTAGGTGTCGATGATTCCTGGGTATGTTGTGTATTTGAATCTGTGTCTTCTGGTTGTTGGATTCTTGTTATAGGTATTAATTCTTCGAGATCGATTAGCGTTGGTATTCTTGCGGGTCGATTTATTACAGGTCGCGGTTCAGGTGTGTTTAAGCGTTCACTGTTTACAATTTCGTCCAGGAGTTGGTCGAGTTCTTCGTCTTCATTTGCTATCATAGAAATATTTGTTGTATGTGTAATGGATTAATTTGTATGCGAGAGAGAGCGTCAGCATTAGAATTTTTGGTTCCTTTTTTGTAAATAATATCGTAATTATATTCTTCCAGTTTGAGTCTCCAACGTGTTAGTTTAGAATTGGGTTCTTAAGTGAATTTAACCAAATGAGTGGTCTGTGATCTGTAACAATGGTGAATTTTCTTCCATAAAGATAAGGGCGGAAATATTTGTGGCCCAAATTATAGCGAGTAATTCTTTTTCTATGGTCGAATACCTTTGCTCCGTTTCGTTGAGGGTTCTAGATGCGTATGCTACTGGTAGGTCTTTTCCAGGTGTACCTTGAGATAAAATTGCTCCAAGGGCGACATTGGATGCGTCGGTTGTGAGAATAAATTGCTTATCAAAATCCGGGTATTGAAGTATCGGGTCATTTAGTAGTATGTTTTGTGCACTTTGAAATGATTTTACAAAGTCTGGGGTGTGTTCTACCTTTTTACCTTTCTTTAGACAGTTCGTAAGAGGTTAGTCATTTTAGCGAAATCTTTTATGAATTTTCGGTAATATCCCAAAAGTCCAAGGAATCCTTTGATTTCTTTCTGGGTTGTTGGATTGGATAATTTTGTATGGCTTTTATTTTGTCGGGTTTGGTTTAACTCCTTGTGGTGTTACTATATGTCCAAGATATGCTACTTCTTTACGTAGGAATTCACTTTTGTCTAGCTGAATTTTCAAATTGTTTTCTCTGATTCTACTAAATACGTTACGTAATCTAGTAATGTGTTCTGGAAGTGAGGTAGAAAAAATTATAACGTCGTCTAAGTATACTAAGCATTGGCTATCTGTTAGTCCTTTTAGCACGTTGGTCATAATCCTTTGAAACGTAGCTGGGCTGTTTTTAAGGCCAAAGGGCATGCGTAAAAATTCAAAATGTCCGTCATCTGTAGAAAAGGCAGTCTTTTCTCTGTCTTCCGGGTCAATTTCCACTTGATGGAAGCCTGAAGCTAGGTCTAGGGTGGTAAAATATTGGCTTCGTCTAGTTTATCTAATATATCGTTGATATTAGGATAGGAAACTTATCTTCAATTGTCTTTTCATTCAATTTCCGATAGTCCACTACTATTCGCCACTTTTGTTGTTTTGATGCATCCAATTTTTTGGGTACAATCCATATGGGTGCGTTCCAAGGCGATTCGCTAGGTTTGATAATGTTGTCCTTCAACATTTTCGCCATTTGAGTTTGAACTTCTTTTTTATGAATGTATGGATAACGATAATTTTTCGTAAATACGGGTTCATTGTCAGTTGTGATAATGGAATGTCTTTGCAATAAAATATATCTCGGTATTCCTCACATAAATTCGTTATTAACGTTTTCTCCTCGTCATTCATGTGATCTGTTCTTAAATTGTTTAAGTTTTCTCGTAATTTGATTTTGACATCTTTTGTACTAATATGATTTAATTCGATAGTCTTAGGTTCAACTATTGGTTGTAATTGAATTGGTTTCTTTAAATTAAGTTGAATTGGTTCGTTTCGTGTATTTATAACTGTAGTCAAAAATGCGTTATTTTCAATCTTGACATATGCTTCTGGGATTATTAAATCTGGTCCAAAGTTTCTTTTTTCACATAGTGCTTCTTTTAGTTGGCTGTCGGTGGGTAGTCGAATTATACTTTCTGATCGAGGTGGAATATTTATTTCAAATTTATCCTGTTTCCTTGTAGGTATTTTTTCATCATCTGATGGTTGAATATGGAGTGGCAAAGTACAGTTACTTGTAATTAGCTGATTAGTAGATAAATCGATTCTTGCGTTCAATTGTTTTAACAAATCGAGTCCAATGAGTCCTTCGTAGTTGTCATTAAAATTGAATAAGTAGATTTTGTGCAATGAAGATACTAATGTAGTGCAGTAGCTGCTAATGTTAAATACTTTAAAATGCGCCCACCTAAACGTACGTTCTATCTTAAATAATTTCGATAACTTTAAGCAGCAGGTGTTGTCTTGTCAATACGATTTGGTCGCTTGTACCGAAACTTGGTTGACCGCAGATATTTCGACCAGTGCGATATGTATTGATGGTTATAACGTTGTGCGTAGAGATAGAGTGACACGTGGAGGCGGTGTTGCTTTTTATATTAAGTCACCCTTTTCTTTTTCCATTTTAGAGAGTAGTTCTGATATTGAACAACTTTGGATACAAATGACATTTCAAAAATGTAAATATGCATTTGGAGTTGTGTACAACCCGCACAGAAGATTTTATATGGAATTTGTAAACACTTTGGAAACTACATTATCAATGATGTTATCGGCGAATAAAGAAACATTTTTCTTTGGTGACGTCAATATCGACATGGCAGATACGGAAAGCTGTTCTACTTTGCATATGGTTGATTTTCTCGAGAGCCTTGGTTTAAAGCAGGTAATTAGCGAACCTACCCGTATTACACAATAATCGTTTTCCCTAATTGACTTAATAATCGTTTCAAACAGGAAGCTTGTTTCCAACATTGGCGTCTTAAATATGCACGAAATATCTGATCACCACTTAATATATTGTTCAATAAATGTGCCTCATGTAGTTCCTGTATCAGCTATACGAACATATAGAGATTTTAAAAATTTCGATTATTCTCAATTCGATGCCGATTTACGCTCAATACCGTGGAACAACGTTTATAGCATTAATAATATAGATGGTAAAGTTAAGTTTTTTGTTGACAGCCTAAATACGCTTCTTAATATCCATGCACCAATTATTTCTTCCAGAGTTACCAAACCTCACGCTCCTTGGTTAACAAATAATATTAAAAATATGATAAGTACACGTGATAAGGCTTTCAGTCGATTTAAGAAAAGTAAGAACCCGGAACACTGGAAATATTACAAACAACTTAGAAATCATACGAATAGCGCAATAAAACGGGAAAAGAAAGCATATTATAATTGCAAATTTAGAGCTGATTCTGCTTCACTCTGGAGTGACTTTAAAAATCTGAATATTTCTAATAAACAGCATAAACGCGAATTTCCTCCTCATCTATCCGACTGCGGCCAACTAAATAATTTTTTTATTAATAGCATACCTAAGGTAAACATTGATGGTCAGGTAATAGATTTTTATTTAAATAAAACAAAAGCACATATCTCAGATATCTTCAACTTTATGCCTACGGACGAAATTGAGGTGTTGAAAATAATTTCATCAATCAAGACTAAAGCTATTGGAGTGGATGGTTTGAGTATTTCCATTATTAAATTTTGTATTCCGTTTTTGCTTCCAATAATTACCCATTTAATGAATTATTGTCTAACTAATTCCGTATTTCGCAAGTGTTGGAAACAAGCTCTTGTCAAACCTTTACCCAAAGTCACATCACCAACTGAATTTAAAGAATTAAGGCCAATAAGTATTCTTCCCGTTTTGTCAAAAGTTGTAGAAAAAATAATGGAGCGACAACTACGACAACATATTGAGCGGTTTAAGGTATTGCCTGATGTACAGTCAGGTTTTCGGAAAGGATACAGTTGCAGTACGGCATTACTAAAAATTACTAACGATATAATTCTAGCTACTGATGAAGGTAAGCTAACAGTGCTTGTTCTGCTTGATTATTCTAAGGCTTTTGACACTATCAACCATGATGTATTACTTTCAATTTTTCATTATATTGGCTTAAGTAAACAGGCTATTACTTTGTTAGCAGCTTATCTCTCAGACCGCTGTCAGGCTGTTGGTCTTAATGATAAGCAATCCAAATTTTGTAAAATTTCTTCTGGAGTACCGCAGGGGTCTATTCTGGGACCACTTTTTTTCACAATTTATACTTCGTTATTCCCATCAGTTTTGCAATCGAGTACATCCCACTTTTATGCAGACGACTCGCAAATTTATAAATCTTTCAAACCCGACGAAATTATAGAGTCGTGTGAAGCTATAAATTTAGATCTTGAAAACCTGGCAAACATTTCTGAGCAACATGCCTTACAATTAAATCCAAATAAATCAGCTGTTTTAATATTTGGCAAAAAAAAATGACAGACAAAAACTTTCAAATTTAGTAAATATTAGGATACAAAATAAAACTCTCCCATTAGTTGATTCTGCTAAAAATCTGGGTTTAACACTTGACAGCGGCCTGCGTTTTAAGCAGCATGTGTCTAGGTGCTTGCAGAGTGCATACTGTAACCTTCGGCTTATTTTTCAAAACCGACATGTTCTAAATAAACAAATTAAAGTTATGCTGTGCAATAGCCTAGTTTTGTCTAAATTCGATTTCTGTGATACAGTTTATGGTCCTTGCTTAGATTATCAAGATAAATCCAGAATTCAAAAGCTGCAAAATTCTTGTTTACGGCTAATATTTGGGATAAGAAAGTACGAAAGAATATCACATAAACTAAAGGAAGTGAGTTGGCTTGATATGAGTAGCAGGCGTTTTTTGCACTCCGCTTGTCTCTGTCACAAAGTTATAATCTCTGAATGTCCACCTTATCTCTACAATACAATTACATATCGTACTGATGTACATAACTTAAATTTAAGGTTCAGGGGTAGATTGAGTATACCATTGTTGTCCAGTGAGCAAGCTAAACGGTGCTTCTCTTATTCGATTGCAAAAATTTACAATGCTTTGCCCCTGGATATTAAAACTTTAACACCAGCCAGGTTTCGGTGCCAGCTTAAGAAATTACTTTTAAATTGTACGTTGCGTGCTATCTCGTAGTATCTAATGTTGTGTGTATATTTGTTCCCTCAACTTAGAATGTTTTATTTTAATTTAAATCTACGTTTTTTTTTACATATGGTCTCATGTGCGGTACATAGGGCTTAGGCTTAAGTTTTTTTTTTCTTCTGCGGGGTTAGGTGGAAGAACGGCCCAGCTATATTTGGTAGCTGTGCTGAATCTCGCCTAGCGCAAACAAAATAATATGTGTTTGTTTTTATCATTATCAATAAAGGCGATTTATTATTATTATTATTATTATTTGATTTGTCTTGAAGGATCTTGGTAATGGTATATTAGCTACTTCATCATGAATTGACGTTGCATGTGCAGTGCTAATTTGGAAAGGTTCGTTGTAAATATATTCGGAGTAATACTTGTGTACGAAAGCGGGATTTAACAATGTTTTCATAGATCCAGTGTCAATCATGAGTTTTGCGTTGAGTTCCGGTAAGTATATGTAGGGTAGTTTAGGTGATGCCGAATTGTTAACGTATATTAGGTCAGGTTGTTGTTCGGGCTGGTCAGGGAAAAATCCTGTTCAGGGTCATTTTCCGATGCTTGGATCCAACTGTGGTCTTCTTCGGGTTGTTCATAATAATTACATTCAGCGTCAGGTGCAGGTCCATAAGCGTTATCTTCTTCTTGTACTTCGGTTTCGACAGGTCCTTGATCATGGTAGAAAAGTTCTTCGGAAATGAAGTTCCTAGGTTGATTGGATTGTCGAATATAATATGGCTGTTTAATAGTACGCGATATATCCATAGGAGTAGGCTTCTCGAGAGGTTGGATATTTCGAGGCTTGAATACGTTGGTTCCTGTTGGTTTCTGATTTCCAAAACAATTGGTTGCGATGGGAACTGTTTTGATGGGAATTGTTTTGTAGACGATTGCTGTGGTGGTAAAGCAGGAAGTGTCCTTATTGGTGCTGGAAAATGTTGGCGTTGTACTTGGAATTGTGGGTGAACGGGCTGCATCATTGGTCTATACTGCGTTTGAGCCATTGGCATTGGTTGACGATGGAAGTAATAATTTTGCTGATTTGGCTGATTTGACTTCTGTGTCACATTTGGTTTGTGATGGGGTTTTGCAATGCTTTGATTGCCTGATTGCAAATGCCATACGTTTTGTTCTTCGTTAATATATTTAAGGGCATTTTCCATAGTGGTTGGTCGTTGACTCCGTATGAATGATCCAAGGGGGTTTCTTAATCCACTTAGAAAAGTCTTTAAAGTTAAATTGGTGTACAAGTCTCCTTTAACCTTAATTGTAGCTTCGTCTGTTGTGTTGGTACTTAAATGTGAAAATAGGGCGGCTCTCATTCTTATGCACGAGTTGTAAAAGTCGATTGGGTTTTCGTGATTTCCTTGTCTGAGGTGTAGTAAATCTTGAAGAAGGCTGTCTTCGGATCTTCGGTCGCCAAAATTGTTTTTTAAAATTTCTTTGAGTTCTTTATAACTTCCGATGGTATATCCTGCAGTTACTAATACGGCTTGTCCAGTTAGTTTGCTTTCGATGCCGGATAACAGAAGATGATTGATGTAATCTTCATTGTTGGCAGTTGAAAATTGATTGTAGATGAGATCGGCTGCTTTGAAAAATCTTGCAAGTTGAGTGGGATCTCCTCCAAACTCGGGAATGGTCTTTAAATATTCGAAATGGAAAGCTGGTACTGCCATTCTTCTTGTGTTTTGTCGTTCGAGTATATTCTCTTGTACAGCAGCTGTTTGTTGTATCGGCAGGTTTGGTTGCGTGGATGTGTTAGGAATTGCAAATGGATTTATAGCAAGGTTGGCTAGTTGATTGGCCAAGGTTTCCTCAAATTCAGACATGGATTTTTATTTAGCGCATTTATTAATTAATTTATTGTTTCACAAGAGTATACAGGCATAAATTAAGTCAACGGACACCTGTAGTCTCGCTTATATGAAACGGGAATATTGTTTTAAAATATTAAGCGTTCTCCTTAGTTTTCGCAAGAGTATCTTTAGATCTAAATTCTCCTGAGAATTTTAAGATCACAAGGTAGCACTTGCCAAAATCAGAGCTAAAACTATATTATTATTAAAGTTTAGCAGTAGTTTAAATTTTATTTCACTTTGTTTTAAATGGCAAAACTTAATTCTAAAATTTTATCTTCTTGCTGCAAATTGATTAGCGACTTACATTAGTAGCAGGCAAATTTTCATATTGCTGTTTGGATGCTCCGCTTCGGCGATTCTTGTCCTCTGCGTCACGGTGCTGTATTGCTCGGCTTCGGCGATTTTTGTCCTCTGCGTCGCGGGGTTGTGTGGCTCGGCTTCGGCGATTTTTGTCCTCTGCGTTGCGGGGTTGTGCTGCTCAGCTTCGGCGATGCTTGTCTTCGGCTGGGCTGGTCCACTTGGAAGCGATGTCCAGTCTTCACTTGGAACCGGGTTGGATTTTGTTCGATAGTAGACGAAGTGTTAACACACAAAATTACGCGAATTTGGGGTAATTTTCTACTATCCGTACGACTGCGCCAGAGATGTTTATTGATTGACGAAAGATAATAAAAAAAAAATCTTTTTTATTCAATTTATTACCTTACGGGTTACAAAGCAACAATACAATGTTTTATGCACGAAGTCTGCGATGCAACTGAACTTAGTGATAACAATTACGTGGGACATCTGTAAGACAAGATAAACTCATTATCAGCGTTCTCACAAGTGTCGACAGATAATGCGTTTATGCAAGCAAGTAATTAATACGTAACACCATCGATTGTACTATTCAGTGAAGAGATCCAGATAGGTTTGTAGGTTTTCAGTTGCAATTATTAGGTTTCCGCTGATAGATAATACAGCTACGTCATCAGCCAATGAGGCAATGGTAGTGCCTTTGGTTTCGGATATGTCGGCAGTGCATATTAAAAAATGTTGTTCAAGGACACCATCCTGGGAAACACCTGATTCGATAGCAGAGAAGTTTGTTATTTTAAATTTTTATGGTCACCGTGGTGGAGCTACTACCTGTTCATCTAAGGTTAGTAATTCAGTGGAGACGTTGGAGAGAGATTAAGATCTCAAGGTGGATATCGTTTCTGCACGCCGTCTCGTAGCTCACGTCCTGAGGAAGGGCTCTAAAGCTTGCAGCAAACAGAAGTGCAGACATGTTTGTTTTGCGTTTTTCACATGATAATTAGTTAGTTAAGTAGGGAGTTGTTCTGAAATTAATTTAACATCAGACCAACTATTGCTTCCTCATCGAATTGCGAATAACTAGGAGTCGTATTCTGTCGCACTGCATGTGTTTTGATGAACCTCAGATTTCACGTGGATTTTTAATTAGTCTCGGCCACAACACTAGTTTCGAATTTGTGTGAAGCGCTGATAGAAGGCGTAATCCATATGTATTCTCATATTATGGAAAAGTAGGATGCACTTGAAATGCGGTTTTAGATGACTGTTAAGAGAACAATAGCTTTCCAATTTTTTATTCATTGAAACTTCGCGACGCGCATGTTCTCGTAACAAGTACCCACAGATCAGCCCCCCCCCCCACTTCTGTAACCCCAAAAGATAATCGAAGTAGAATGCACGGATGGGCATAAAAACATAATACCCGGTCCGTCCAAATAATTTTTGAGTCGAGCTTTATTATGAAAAGCTGGCTGAAGCCTAGGGAACCTGGGACCAAGCGAGTTTCAGTCCGGCAACTTCTGGATACCCGTTTCATCCAGCGAGGAAAGCCCCCCCGCTAGAGAATGCAATTTTTGAGTCCAGCTTCAACCGAACGAAACGGATCAACTCCGAGAACTTCCAAGCGTATTGCCTCTATCGCTGCCCGCACTAGGTCAGGTGACCGTCGATCTGCAAAACCGCTTGTGCTTGGCGTTCATTATGTTGCGAATTTGATGTCCTACTTTAACTAGCTTTGAAATTTTCAGTTAGGATAAAGTGATGTCGATTTCTAATTAATATTCTGTACGCACGTTCTTCTTTTATTTGATACTCATGATGTATTACATTTTCTTCTTTCAGATGCGTCGCCATATTCCTATACATTTCTATTGGGTGCGCAGTAATTTTCACATTTTAATTTGTTAGGGTTTTGCTGTAGTAGGTTTCTTCTTCCGTTACTAAAGATAGTTTGTTTATCATGCCTCTGAAAACGTTTACACCGTACATGAATATGGGGAGTGGTTTTGGAGGTCGTTTTTGATTTTCACTATTTTTTGTTTCGGTTGATTCACCGTAGTTTGTAGTAAGTAGTGGGTTATAACGATTTTGAACAGTTTTGTTTGAATTGTATTAGAGGTGCCAAGTACAATGTTTTGTCCTTCTTCTTTGTGTGTCTTAGAATTGCCATGGACGTATGCCATCTAGTTCTAATTCTATATAATTAGTGTTTATGTCTGTTTCCTACAGGTATGGCGTTTTGTGGGTTTGCTGGCAAGTGTTGTTACGAAATGCCTGGAGGGTTATTAAGTTGGTTGGTAGTTGCTGGATTAGGTGTAGGAAATTGTTATGGTTGGGATTGTGAAAAGTTATGTATGGGCGCACTTGATTGTTGCCAATATAGTGGATTTTGGGTGTTTTAAGGTGAGTGCTCCAGGTGTTGATTTTGTTATGATGAGGGCAAGTCTGACAGATTACTTGATATTTTAGGACGTATCCTCGTTAGAATTATAGTTACACCCTAAGGGATTTGTGCTGGAACTGTATCCCACGAAACCTTATCATTATCGAGCAACTTGATGTAACCAGCATGTAGGAATCTTAAGGATAGTTTTATTATGATTGTTGGCCTTCCCCTGGTGCCCTCTTAAATGTATTTTTATTAATGGTATCTTAATACAGTTCTCGAATTTACTGTGCAATTAAATTTTGTAAAGCAGAGTGTAGTTTCGCGTAGTCTTAATTTAACGCAATCTCTTGAGAGAGTTCTTGCTCTGGGTTTGTATCTTGGAACTGAGCGTGCATATCGGCTGTTACTGACGGATGTTTTTCTGGTGTAAGTACCCAGTACGTCACCAGAAGAAAGACATTAGGTGGAGCTCATAAAAATAACACAAATGTGTACCACGGAGCTTTCCAAGTGCATTTATTTTGACTATCGTGAGCAAGCCTGCGTTCTATCAGCCTACGACCTACTCCTTTCTCTGAGGTAGTTTGAACAACCTTTCTGGTTATTGGTTTTAAAGGGGGTTTCCCCTGTAACAAGACTTTGTGTGTAGAAAACCTCTGAGATAATTTTATTAGATATGCAATAAGCTTTTACCAAAATTTTAATTTGTTCGCAATGCATTATTAGTGAGTTTAGATTACATTTTTTAAAATTTTCTAGTAACTTTCTGAAAACATTTTTAAAAATTTTAGTTTCGGGCAATTTCCAGTAGATTTATTTAGCAAAATTGCATTGAAGCCTCAGTACTTCTGTAACAAATATACCGGGTGTCTTAAAATGAATTAGATCTAGTATGCTTTGAATTTTCCATAATGCAATCTAAAATTTTACTTGAAATTGGCAAGACTGTAAGTCTAATACAAATTCGAGGTTAGCAGGTTAGGTTTTGCGTCAGTCTGTGTCAAAACTGACGCAAAACCTAACCTACTAACCTTGAATTTGACATAGACTCACAGTCTTGCCAATTTCAAGTAAAATTTTAGATTGCATTATGGGAAATTCAAAGCATACTAGATGTAATTCATTTTAAGACACCCGGTATAATAAATGTGTAATGGGTTTTTAATGAATGTTTAACAATATTCTTTCAGCAAGATTTGTAGTAATGTAGATGCAGACTGCAAATTCGAGATATTAACTGAGAACCTCAAATTAAGACTTGCAGTGTAGAAACAAGTGCTTAAAATTAAAATGTTATTTTTAGCTAAATTCCATCATTGGCCGGTCAAAAACGAATATTTAAAAAAAATCTATTATTTCACTTAAAAATTGTGTACTAGTATTTAATGTTATTGTAATAAATTTGAAACTGCTACTGAGTATGTCATTTGAATCTAGACTTGCTTACTACACCTGAATTCATTGACAGTAATTAACATCATCATATATATGGTCAATTTGAGAATGTGTACATTGTAACATTTGTATTTGAATAGATTTAACTTAGAAGTCAATGTGCATGCATCCGGAAAAATCACGCTGTTAAGTTGCTTGTGCATTAGTTTTAAGAATATAATGTAAGTAAAGTGTTTTTCCGCGGAAACGTATTTTGAGTGCCAAGAAATTCGTGGTGCAACAATTACGGTGGGCAGTTCTCTCATTTATGCTTATTATTGGCAATAGTCCAACAAAGTGAATTTCGTGGGGCGCTAAAATATCGTCCCAGGTTCAATAGCTTTGGCTTTGAAGAGGTTTCAGCGTCATTGGTCGGGTTCTGAAAAGAGCAGTCCAAATACACGCTGCAAGTATCGCCGACCAGGTGACGCCGCCTATTGAATCGCGCAACTTTCAGAGCGGGGTTGATTTCTCTTAGCACGGCGGAAATGCCAATACCAGATGTAAAGTAGTCGATGCAATTATTAAAGGTTGGTGGTTTACACTTTTTAGAATTTACACGAATGGCGTAGTGCATCATATTGCACCTCAGCTATGAGACGGTTTTTGCTGTGCCCTAAAGCCAGTGTTTAAATGTGTTATTTCAAGCTTCAGCCCTCAGGAGATGTATTAGATTACAGTGAAAAAGGCGGAAAAAATATCGCCCGGAATCGAACCTACATGCAGCATAATATTTACATATTAAATACAGTTACTTTGGTGTTCGTGTAATATTGCTTAAATTTGCTAATGTCCGTTGATTATATATTGTTAGTTAACCCCATTGTGTTTAGAAATGTCCATTTATTCTAGGGAGTAATCGTAATTTCTGTATTATATGTGTGTATTCAAGGATCAATATATATTTGTGCTGCGTTGACTGTGAGTAAGTTAGCTATTACTTGGATAGAAGTTTTGAATATGTTTTTTAGTCGTTATGACCCAGACTGGCCTAAATTCCGGAGCGTTGTTGCATTAACTTCCTCGTAACCATGACTGGGATAGAGGTAAGAGGTCTCTTACTGTAAACTGCGCTAGCTGGCAACAAAAGAGCAACAAATTTATAAAAATTATAAGGCATACGAATCGTCTCATTATAATTTAACATTCCAAAGAAGGGATAACAGTAAAGCCTCGTTATACATTAAAGGTCAAACTTTCTATTCCTTACAATTTTGAGAAACTAACAAGAAATTCTTAATATAAATTATTTACGTGTATTCTCAACTGCAAATTTCTTGAATACAAAGTTTATTAAAAGGGAATGAGTTTAGCATGTAAAAAATATTTGTTTCACCTTCAGAATTGGAATTTTCCAATCTTACTTTCACAGTGGTGAAATTCTCAACAATATAGTAATGAATGGAAACGATTGGTTTCAAGGTTAGAACTTCGAGAGAGTAATTGGATGTTAACGTTATCATTGTTTTCTATGTTCAAGGTTTCTTCGATCTCCCCGCAAAAATAATAAAAACAACGAAATATAATTGCGGTTAGTTATATTCAGCTAAATTGGAAGAACGTCCTTCTACTTCAGCGACCTTTACGCTGTATTCGTTGTAATTTAGGTTAAGATGACACTTAACGCGAGCAGCCCAGCCTCAATGGACGCCTATCACATTTATGTACGAAGCGATATAGCACTCCTTCCTCTTGAAATTGCCAGGCGCTACATAGAGTGTGTAAATTTCGGCTGTACCAGCAACAATACAGGATAAGAATGATTACGGTACTAAAAT
The DNA here is from genome assembly GCA_940337035.1 of Agriotes lineatus. Taxonomy (NCBI): domain Eukaryota; kingdom Metazoa; phylum Arthropoda; class Insecta; order Coleoptera; family Elateridae; genus Agriotes; species Agriotes lineatus. The sequence goes on along the minus strand of OW679198.1, from coordinate 149,050,636 downwards.
ACTAACTTGACATCGTGTTAGTAAAATGAAATAGATTGGAGACAAGGAATGCTTTTTGAATCTAAGAACCCACAGTGAAAGAAGATTAATTTTAATATAAGATGAACTCACGTGAATGGTTACAAGGGAAAGTATTCTATTCATGTTAAAGGTGATGCGATTGCAGATATCAGCAATTTCAATTTCTTATCAGTTTAATTCACCTCGTTTCTCCTGAAGGAAAGGAAAATGAGGCTTTTTGTATGAAATATTAAGGTATGAAACGCATAAGCAGTGTTTGCACTAAAGTTATGGGAATAGTTCAGATACGAATCGGAATTTACATTTAAATCTAAGTTAATTATAATTAACAAAAATAATGTGTAATTTTTTTTCCACTGATCAGTTTGGGTTAGTAACTGTCACTATTAACATCCAGTTGCTTTTTCAGCAACAAGAGTATTAATGCGGTTTCTTGTCTACGGGACCAATTGAAATTCGGCCAGACGAACAAGTTCGACATAGTAATGCCCCTTAACGTATATTATTTATGGATTTTGAGTAAAATTAATGTCCATTGCTCTAACTGCTACATCTTTCTATCTGCTATAAAATATTTACCTCTACTTTTGTAATTTTTTAAATGCTTCAATGTTGCATAGTTGTAAATGGTTTTATTAAGTGTACAAATTGTGATTTTGTTGTAACAAGACTTACTTCGGTCCTGACACATTAAGTATAACGAATTGATGTACGTAAATAATCCACAACAGACACAACTTTAATAATAAACGTAATACAATAGGGATCGGTATGTGAGTAATGAAATATTTCTTTCAGTAATGGTAGGTTGCTAAGTAATAAAGTAAACGACTTCAAGGAGAAATGCTTGCCTTAGAACATCTACACGAAAACCGAGTAAATGCTTTACAATACGGCAATTAGCTAGCATCCTTTATGTAACTTTAATTTTATTAAGTCCACTTTAATGAAAACTTTACTCAATCTTCTGAATTACTTATTGCGGAGAGATAATTAAAATCTACTCTCGTTTAATATCAACTGTCAAGGTAGGAGTAATATAACTGGGGCAAAAATGTTCTGAACTTCACAAGTGCAACCTAAGCGCGTCGTTCAGAAAAATTGGGCTTCTGCATCTTTCATGGATTCATTCAATTTGCATGAACTAATTCTGAAGTACCGCTATCTTAAACAGGGGTATTGAATTTAGTTACCCAGGTAATTTCTCGCATTCAATCCGTGATCTTGGTTCTCTGTAACGTGATAACGTTCTTAGTTTGCACATAAGGTTTCCCGAATATACTTCGCCGTTTCCTTATCAACGTATCACATTTGCACAAGATGTGCTTCGTTATTTCCGGTTCTTCAATGCAACATTTACATTTGAGGTCTCCATTAAATTTCTGAATCCTGCAGAGGTAATCCTTGGCAGTCGCAAGTTCCGTTAGGAAACCTATGACGATATTGAGCTGCGTCCTTCTTAGAAGTAGCAGTTCTTCAGCTCTCTTTGTGCAGGGTACGTTTATACAAACATTGTTGCGGTGATATGTTATGGGCTAAAAGCTACTTCACAGGAGAAATATTAAAAGCTACTTGTTTCGAGGTATAGCGACTTTTTAAAATAACCAGCGCCGTGATTCTCGCGTTGACCGTACTTTCGCTGTTGGTGCCTAGCAAGCCAGTGGACCGGAGAGATTCGAATGCCTCATTAGGAGAAAGTTTACTTGTATGTACATAATATTATATAGCTGATCATTATATATCTTATTATTGATATGTGTGTTTTAGTTACTGAAAACTTATTTTTGATTTGATCGTGTTGTAAGAATAATGTGATTCTGACTAAGTTTTTGAGTTTATAAGTTATCCTTTGTATCTGGGCATACTTTTTGCGTTAAAGACTCATTGGCGCCCCTTTCTATTGATGATTGCATTTAGGAGAAGAAACCCATGCTGTCGCAGATGTAGTTCGTCGGCCCTACAATGTGCCGATATAATTACGATAGTTTGTCATTTTATTTTCTAAATCTATTGTTAATCCAAGAGGTTTTAAGGTGCTTGCAGTCACTAACAGAGCGAAAAATAGCGCTTTTTGTGACTTTCCAGGGAGGTGCTGGATCAAAGGCCTCGACTGATTCCTTCCTTGCGAGTTTATCTGCGTTTTCGTTGCCTTAAATTGTGTAGCTACCTGGGAGACCCAGAACAGAGAAACTTTTTTACGCCAGTCTGGATGAAGCTTTTGAGTTTACGAGAGCCTTTAGAGCTGCCTGGTTATCGGATAGGATATAGATGTAATTTTTATAAACCCCTTTCATTGTTCTACAGCGCACACTAAAATATCGCGTTTAAAATACGGTGACATACTTTGTCCAGAGAGAAACTACCTGCTTTGGTGTTTTACCGCATAATCCTGCTCTGGCTTCGATTTTGAGTCATCCGCATACCAGGATCCTGGATTTCTACCTCAAAGAGTGTCGGTACGAGACATTTTGGAGTTATAGGGCTTGTTCACATTTCAAAAATGCCTTCCCCCCACTATGTTATCAATCAAACTCATATACTTCCTACCTATACAAGCTTTGTACGGTAAATTTTGAAGTCCCCGTAGTTCTAATCTTCAATTTCTTTTTATCGCAAGATAAAAAGAAGGAACATGGAGTAGGGTCTCTATTGCAGTGATTGGTGGTTGTTTTCATTGCTCCAGTAGTGCTAAAGCAGATACATCTTTGAATGCTGTTTAGTATTAGTTTGATGGATTCCTGCATGACCTTGGGTCACCACACCTATGCCTCACATGTTATTGCTGGTCTGATTACTCTGGTGTATAGCCAATGCACCATTCTTGGACTTAGATCTTCGATCTATGTTCGTCTGATTACCGCTAGTGTAGTTTCCGATTGCCTGATAATTTTGCAAATTTTTGGTTCCAGGTAAGTTCGGAGTCTAGAAAAACGTCCAAATACTATATATCGAACGACAGATTATGTGCCTCCAAGGTAGAGAGGTACCAAGCCTCCTACATTCTTTCTTCTTATAAGCGGAACTATTGTGGTCTGACTCTAAGACCTTCTCAATCGGTTAACTTATTTGCAATTGAAAAATCTACCTACTACTGGGATGACTAGGAGGGGATTTTAACGAGGTTGGTAACCCAGTTTGTTTCCATAGTGAAACAAAAGAGACACAGCATTGGAATATAACAAAGGTAAACGTGTGTACAAAAACGCTATTTTAGCAAAACAGTTGTTAAAGGGCCGATGCCGTATTTTGATGTTTTGTACGGGGACTTTTTAGAGATTCTTTGGTAAGGCATATAATGTTTACTATCACAAAATAGCCGAATGACATCTTTAGAGTAAGAAAATTTCCACAGTTTTGGTTAAGATTCTATAACATATAGTTCTCTACAGCTTTTTTATAGCACACGAAAGGCTTTTTTATGTCAGTCTAATACAATAGTCGTAGTATTTCTTCGTGAGCCATTTGGTGTGATTACAACACATTGGAATTCGGTTCGATCTGTCATTGTTGGGATTGTCTTGGATTTGGTCGTCGCTGTACATTCCTGTACTAGCAGATTTATTTGCCCTTTGTTGTACACTTCTGTATAAGGAAGATTTATCGCTATAAGGTTATCTACTAGAAATATATTGAGTTTCCAATAATTGAAACTCACATAAAGTTATAATATACTATGATCACAAATTATTTTCATCTAGTATGGCCATGGAATACTTCCTAATTTATGAATGCAACTATAACCCACTTAAAAAACAAATTTCAAGTTTGATATTTAAGTATAAATGTAGTTGAATTCATAAATTAGGAAGTATTTCATGGCCAGACTAGATGAAAATAATTTTTGATCATACTTTATTTATTCAGAATTTGACGTATTACAATTTTGGTTAGATAATTTAATTTGTTATGGATATAAATGTGTACAATAGGTAAATTACTGATATACAGCAGACGTTCGATAACGTGAACTAATTCAAACCAAGTGTGTTCACATTGTCGAAATGTTTACAGTAGCGAGCGTGATTTTATTAATAAACACATTATTAAGAGAAACGTTTAATAATACAATAAAAAACAAAACATATTATGACAGCAATAAGTAATACACATTTTTAATGAGAAGAAGAATAAGCCGCTATTTTATTCTGCATAAATTTGCGCCTATGTTCAACAATTACTAAAATTAAATGCAAACGCATCATAAACACCCATTCGATCGACCCAGCTGTGTCGTAGAGGGGAATCCCCTGCATAAATCGGCGACTAACTGTCGCCAAGAACTGTTTGCGTAATCGAACTGTACAGGTAGTTTACGTTATCGGGCGTTCTGTTTTATTCTATAGTATGAATTTTGTGTTTACATTTAGCGCGATGTTTTCATTGTCCGGTGTTTACGTTATCGAACGCTTGCTGTAATTGTTATTATACATATACTTTAACATTCTACATTAAATTATTGAGGTTACATTTGCTATTATTGCGCATTATGTTAACTAATACTTCGAGGGGGTCAATCGTACTGTTTGAAAGTTACAATGTTTTAAAGAGCATGGCGCACTACCGATATCTTGATAAATAGCTAAAGGGTATATTTCCGATTAGTGTATGAGGTAAGATTTGAGTAAAAATCTATTTTGATACGTTTGTCAGTTTCTATTCGTGCCATGTGTCAAACTTAGAGAGAAACTGTATTGTTATATGACAGTCTAGCGACATTTGGGTTATGGCAAATGTGATTTGAATAAAGAAGAATAAAAAATGAGTAGATAATATCGATCAGTTTTAATTTTCTGTTGTGGCACCTCTTTCCTATCACCATGGGTAGTTGCTTCAATTATGAATCAACAAGAGAAAGAGAAAAATGACTTGAGAATATGAGAATATAAAATACGTAGACGAATAACAGAACTGAAATTAAATTTTTACGTTGTGTGGGAATTTAATGCACATCTTAGTTCAACTATTAATTAAAAAAAAAACGACTTCTTCGCATATAATGTGCAGCAAGCGTATAACATTTCTTTTCCTGAGAACAAGTAAGATATTAAGAAAAATTATCTTTCAGATATTAAAAATATGAGGGACTATTCAATTCAACTGTCATCTGTCAAAAAGTGACCAATGAAAATCCAGAATTCTGACGTTTCTTGACCAATCAAAAAAATATCAGTGGATATATCTTCCTAGAAGGTATTCAAGTGACTATTTTTAACAAATGCGATTTTTATTAGAGAAAGTCGACATTAGTGGTCTGTTACTATAGAAATTGCGTAGTTTGTTGCTAGATTTACTGAAAACTAATTTGAAAAAGGTAGTTTGGTTCATTAAATAGTCCCTCGAATACCATTCTTAGTCAAAGTTAAGTAGATTATTTTTGCGGTGGTATCACTACTCATGTCCATTGCGCTTGGGATTAGGACTCGTGCTAGCGCACTCTTCCTAATCGTACCCAAGCGCAATGGACATTCGTGACACCACCACAAAAATAGTCGACATAACTTTGACTACTCATGGTATTATAAGTGATTATTTTTGTGTGCTATCAGCCAATAGTAATGAGAAAAAATTTAAAATCGACCAATAGCATCAAAATTACACTGACTATTTGCTAGTAGCTGATTTCTTAATGGCAACAAAGATTCGTGAATCTAGTTAAAATTATCAAAGAATTATCACCATTTATGAAGTTACTGTTGAAAATTTGCAAATAAATTCATTAGAGATCTGCACAGCTTTAACGCGATAATTAAGAGCGCTGACTAAGCTACGTAATTTAAGCTTGAAAATAGATATTAGTAATTCTGGTCTTCAAGAAAGGGTCGAAAACTGCATGCCAATAAAAATTGGAAAATACTCGTATTTCAAAAATTTTCAATTTACAAATTCCCAGCGTGGTTTTCGAAAGAGTCGTAGTATTTTACAAGGATATTCAGATTAATATCTGAAATACTAAATTCTTTTGAAAAATTGAAATTTCAGCAGTACAGGAAATTCATTTAGAAAAACTTAAATTCTATAATGGGAACGAGTTAAGCATTAACTCTTTAAAATCCTGTCGGATCAATAAGCAGCAAAGTATAGTCAGCAACTGCTATCATTTTTCTGAGAAACCGATAATAGCAACTAGACTTGGGAATTAATTGATTGCTCGGCAATTTAATTATGCGGTTAGCTAATGAAATCGGCAAAATACTTTTTTGAGTAGTTATATATATTACTATCATCAATTTTATTGTTCTAACATCAAAATATGGTCAACAAAATATTATGATTTAAATGGCATAATAAAGTTCCAAGTAACATATTAATACCCTACTCGTTCGTCAACATAGTTATTTTTCTGCAAGCGTGCTGAAAAGTTTATTTTTAGGGACGTACTTACGGCCGCGAAAATGAATTTCGCGGCAGCAAATTTATTGGCACGGTTGCACAAGACATTATTTTATGATGTGTTTTTGATTATAATATGCACAAAAATGTTGTCTGTGCCATGTTCGCGAAATGGCTTCTTCGAAATATTTTGGTGAACTCGACTTCGTTTCGCTGGGCAACTGTGCCGAAAACTTTACGGCAGTTATTATTAGTAACGGCGGCGAAAACAAATTTTCTAGCCGTAATTAATTCTGTAAAAATAAACTTTTCGGCATGGTTGCACAAGTTAATAACGGGTTTTTAATTATAATATGCATTGCGGTTCTATAATAAATATTGTGTATGCTCCGTCCACGAAATGTTTAATTTGGAGGACTCGACTCCGTTTCACCCGCCAAACAGTCATTTCGCGGCCTAGCCAAATAGCTATTGTTAGCAAAATTATTGTCTGATTTCATATATACAGACAGAGTCTGGTCGTCTTGTATACGAAGGTGTTAAGGTTGTTTTCTCCTTATTTAACTTCTTTTGTTTACGAAGTAGCTCTATGCCTACCCTTTTTCTGCTATTCCTCTTGCCTCATTCTAGTCCGTTCTTCTTTCATATAGTATTTCCCCAACACTCTCCTTCTATGATCTTTTTAGTCTTCCCACTCTATTTTTACCAATAGCTTTAGCTTCCCACATTTTCTTAACTTGTCTGTTGCTGTCCAATCTCAGTAAGTCCAAACCACATTTGTTTTTCTTCTTCTGATTTTTTTTTTCATGACTTGTTTTTGTAGTTCTGTTCCAATATCGTCATTTCTTATCCTATCTTCTCTCTTGATACCAAGACATTTTCTTACAAACTCCGTTTCTCCTGCTTGTAATCTACGTTATCGAGTCTTGGTTGGGGCCCAGTTTTCTCATCCATAGATTGTTAGTAAATAAATAGTGTTATAAACAATCACTTTGTTTTGTCTAGATATTTCTTTGTTATTCAGAATATGTCTGTAAAATCTCTGATACATCTTGAGTACCGTTTCTATGGCTTCTCGTACATTTATGACACCACCCAAATACTTAAAACTGTTTACTTGTTCTACCGTTGTATTTCCAATAACATTCATTAAGATATCGCTGCATTTGTTACAAAGTGAACGTATAGTCTTGTACCTACACTACGACCAGGATGGAAACCACTTTGATAATCATCTAAATTATTTTCCAATATGACCTTTAATTTGTTTTCTAGTATAGTTCCATACATTTACTTTGGCAGTTACGCATGGTATTTCTGTAATTTGTACAATCTTGTCTATCTTCTTTTTTATGTATTGACAGGATAATTGCTGTGCTCCACTCAATCGGCAACTTTTTCTTCGTCCATGCTAAATTATATATTTTAAATAACTTCTAAATTCCGTTATCACTCTATACTCATATATTCTCATATTTAGTTTCTGCTATGATATCCATCTCATTTAATTTTGTGTTGGTGAATTGTTTCTTATTTTCGTGAGTTAGGAGCGCTTGAAAATATTTACTACACCTATTAATATTTTTATCTTCGATTAAGCTACTCCCTGGTTTGTCTTTGAATTGCCTGAGCCTTACCTCATTGTTTCTAAGGATTTTTAATATTTTATAGAATAAAATCTTGTTTGTCTTGACACATTACTCTAATTCTGTGCCAAAGTCAACCCATGATCTCTTTTTAGCCTCACTAACAGTTTCTTTTACATTTATCCCTTGCCTTATGTATACTTCACATATATCGACGGTTCCATTTGATATATGCTGTTTTAATTTTTTTATCTTCTTTTTTTGATTTCATCAATAACTCCACCAGGCAGTGTGTTTTCTATTTTTCATATTTTGGTGGTGCCACATATTCTTTTGATGTATTAACTAATATTTTTTTAATCTGTCCCATCTTTTCTCGATGCTATTGCTATCTTTTATATTGCAATTGTTTGATATCTTTTCTTACGTTCTGTTGTGTACCTGCTTTTAGGTAATATTTTTTCAGAGACGGATTCCCAACTTCTCATTGTCTCAATGTTTTTTTTTCTTACTGTGGAAGGAGACTTGTGCACACGTTTATAATTTTTAACGTTTATTTCCTTTTAGAGCTACTCATACAAATATTAAAAGACTACCATTGTCATATTGTATTTTGTAATCTACCAAAAATCAAATGTTTTATTGATAGTTTAAATCATTTCCACAGGTTAATCCAGAATCCAGCCATTGGAGTACCACAAGGCTCCATTTTAGGACCACTATTGTAATAATTTACGTAAACCATTGGCCAAGGCAGGCAATGCAGGAAATACCCCAATTTTATATTATTCTCAGATTATACAACTGCAGATAAAAGCAAAGATTTGGAAGCATCGTCTGAGAGGCGGGTAAAAGTAAAGCAGTGGATAAACTAAATTAATTAACTCTAATTAGAAACAACACAAATATTTGTTGTTGTAAGGAAGACTAATATCGACGATCGCTCAAAAAAAGAGATAACATATTTTAGATGTTTGCACTCCACATTAAAATATTGTAGGAGTACGTGTAAAACGTTAACGAGCTACATATGTTTACTACGACACTTAATGAAATGCTGATTCTAAATGATGGCTTACAGAGGCACTAGCCCATTCTGTATTGTCGTATGCCATCTTGATGTGGAGTAGCGCAGCAGACTCGTATAGTGTTTAGCTTACAAAGGGGAGCAATTGGCAACTGATTGCATTAATGACAAATGTGGAGAAGGAAGGTTCGCCTGAACATGTTTCCTAGCGAGCCTTCTCATCCTTATCTTGTCCAGCAGGCTATTCAGAACAAGACCACTTACCTCAAATTAAATTTCGCGTGTCGAGGACTGTTGCTAATGGCGTGGATGGGCGATCTGTTGGGTGATAACGGCGAGGTCTCCCCCTCCTCGTGGGCGTTTTCGTCGTCTTCGCTGATGGACGGCAGCGTCAGCGAAGGGACGCCGTTGACGTCCGACTCTTGCTGCAAGTTAATAAACATTGAGCGAATGCTCGAGATGCCTCGGCGTACTAACGGACCTCTGCCTCATAGCCTTCGCGCACGTTGAACGTGAGGTCGTGCTGAATGTCGTTAGCGAACTCCTGCTGGTACTCGGGGTAGAGTCTTAGCACGTCGACGAGCCCTTGCGTGTGGATGCATTTCAGATCGCAGTAGGTCAGCGCGCGGACGTCGCAGCTGGATTTTATGATGATGTCGGGGGTCGGGCCGGTGCCCACCCCCTGGGCTCCTGGGTTGTTCGCGCAGTACTGCAAGTGCACGCTGATGTCGCTCCCCACCAGGTCCCCCTTCCCTGGCAATCAAGAGAATCTGTCAAGCGACAATAAAAGACGCTTGTTTGGCGTTTGAAAGTTATATGAGTTATGCCAGTAAAGTTTCCAGACTAGTGCTACAATGCGAGTTCTACGGTTTTTTATTTTTGATTTCAATCAGCTGTTTGTATATTTAACGTAACAACTAATTTAATAACCCAACGTTTTTGTGTCACACTTTCAAACTTGGAAAAACTCCAATGAAGGACCATGCAATCCTTAAAACTTTGTATGAAAATAAAACTTTGTCAAGATCAAATGTTATTGAGAGGCATTTTTGCTTTCGTGAAGGCCGTGAATATGTTAGCGACAATCAAAGAAGTGGAAAATCTCAAGGATGTGAGCAATGGGAATGAAATCAACAGAGATACGATGAAGCAAACGTTGGGTTAAGATTTGAGTAAGTGAAATATTTGTGCACAAATTCTTAATCACAGTTTGACCCTTGAATCAATGCAAAGCAATACATCAATTATCATAGCATTCCGTGCTGCACAATGAGCCCTCAAAGTTCATAAAAGTTTCAGCTATGAGAAACAAAAGTGATTCTGAAGGGATCATTCACAAAGAATTTGTGCTTCTGAATACCACACTCAAAGGAAGTGATCAATCGACAGTTGAAAAGAACCTCAGTACCGAGAAGAGGGAAGTTTGTTGCATTACAATGCCTCTGCTCACAAAGAATTCTGAATTGGATTTTGGACAAGAAAATACAGGATCTATCAGGGGTCGCCCAACATTAGCTTTAATAGGGAAAAAGAGCCCAAGACCGCCCATAAAAAGAGAAGGTCTATAAATGAATTTCACCATGTTAAAACGACGTGAAATAAAAGGGGTAATGTCACCTTCCGCCTATGTGTTTCATTTTTAGATGGCAACAGGAATGCGAGCGGTCAATTTTAAGAAGTACCGGAAAACCGTTGTATTCTGTAGTTAAACTCGAAGTGCCAATTTTAAATCTTCAAAGTATCCAAAATTAGCCAAAACGAAATAGGCAACTAGCTACACACACGGGCATTTAATGTGACCTAATTTCAAAGATACAGATTGGATATATTTGGAAGCATGGAGCTATGGAACCTATCAACATGGAAATTTACAAAGGCCCAAAAATGCAAATTATGAAAACCTGCAAGTTACTTGGAATCATCGTACGATTCATAGGGAATCACTAGCTTAGGTTTTTACTCAGTTTCTGTTGTTAATTATATAAAAACAGATCTTTAAACAAAATAATACTTTCTGCAATGTAAGACGGTATATAAATTGGCCATTTGAGATTATTATTTTATGGTGAATCTCGATGGTTATCTCATGGAAAAGCTTTTGAACATGTCTTTGAGCTCAGACAAGCAATATCTCTTTTTGGAAGAATAAAATTCAAGCAGATGTCCAAACAGTGAAATGTTTGAAACTGACTTATTTGGCCGACATTCTTGAAAAATTAACTATTATAAATTCTTAGCTTCAAAGAAAGAACGCTTCAGGTGGAATTAACGCGTTTTTAAAAGTTGACACTTCTGTCAAACAAGATAAGCTATGAAACAGCCAATTTTAATGCTTTTATTAATAACAACAAATAGTCGAAAACTGCGTGTTACTTTTAATGCATGGAAAGCAACTTAAAAAACTACTTTTTTGAAAATGACAGTTAACTGGTCCAATATGAGTAGGTAAAAAACCTGTTTACTCTGGAACATGTGCTTTTGAAGGAAGAGGAAAAATATATTTATTAATAATAAATTAACTAAGAACAAGAATCTTCTTTGACACGCATTGACGAATTTTGAATTAACTTAGAAAAGGAATTTCTATTTCCAACTTATAATAATTTATTGGAAGCTGAAAATGCGCTGCAATTGTTGGTTTCTCACAAACATGTCAAAAAGTGGCTGCAAACTTGTTGAAAAGTTGCTGTGCATTTCCTGGCAGTTCACCTCAAATTTACAAAAATTCTGCTGCAAACTTTTTAAAACTGATTTGGAAATGGTGTTCCGATTCTTCCGGAAAAATCTTACTGGAATTGTGAAAATCTTACGCTTTTTGAGTAAAAATTTAATCTTGAAGCAGCAAATATTTCTTATGCAGCGTTAATTCTCTCATTTGCTTTTGCCCTTATCTTTCTGTCGGGCTAGAATGTACGCATGAATACTTGGAAGTCGCTACTGTTCAACAGGTTGTGCCTGAGGAAGCATCTGTTGCTCCTGGCTTTCCGGCTTGCAGCCTATGATAAGACGGACCAGACAAGATGTGACATTGTTGTCCTTATATTTTTAATATTAAATTTGTAGACGTAGGGAATACTGTCTTTTATTCCTCTACAAGGGTATTCTTTCCTAGTACATACATTATCTACAATGTCTCCATATTCCCACATTTACATATCTCGGTACAGAAATATTAAATTGTGGTTATTTTTGTTTGTTACGAATTATATAAGCAAAAGAATCAGCAGAAGCAGAAAAAATTACAGTGATAGACACTCCAGTACTCAGCAAGGATAGGTTTGGGAAGAATTGCAATTAATCTACGAAAAAAGTAGAGGTTACACATACGGGCTGGGCCATCTAAACGGAAGGATAGGTGGGAAGATGATTCGTAATGAAATATTAAGCAAACACGATGAAAAAACAATAGTATTCTGTAGGAGTAATTATTTAAAGATAACGAACACCTTTTTTGCCCACAAATATATACATACATTTACAAGAGTGGAACAAAGTTGAAAAGAAAGATTCATTATAGACTCTCTGCTGGCAGAGAGAGAGACAGCTTTGTAAGAGATGGAAGAAATCAGAGTGAAGAGGGGTCCATACATTTCAAATGATCATTATCTGCTACTTTACACATAATGGAAAAGGTGAGTGAAAATCTAAACAAGGTGCCACCAAAAGGAAAACAAAGAATAAGAAACCACAAATTAAAGGAAGAACAGGTACAGAAGACCTGTCCAGGTATTATAGAATCGGAAATGAAGAAGCACAGGAAAAGAGAATAGCCAACTACAGTAGAAGAAACCTGGAAGTGCTTCAAGGGCATCATATTCAAAGCGGCAAAGGAAGCTTGTGGGAGAAGCAGACAGTAAAAGGTAAGAAACAAACAAATTGGTGAAATGAAGACGTAAAGAAAGGGGTCAAGGAGAAAAAGCGGCTGTGGAAAACAATATCTTAAGACAGAAACAAAAGAAAAGTATGACTCATATAAGCTCCAAAAGATACAATTTAAAGAAATCAAAGACAAATGGAGAAATCCAGTAGGGAGAACCAAAACTTGTTCTACAAGGTGTTAAAGGGGAGAGGAAAAGATAGCGGAAGCGAATAAAGAACAAAAATTATGGAAAGGTGGGAGAAATACTTCAAAGAGTTACTGGAAGCAGAAGGAATGGAAGAAGGTGGTCAAAAAGCTGATGGGGAGGAAGAAGGAAACAGTACAAGTGGTGGAAATACATCGAAAATGGAGGAACCCAGCATAAGTGCACAAATACAAAGGTCTTACATGACTGGGCCATAGCAATAGTAATACCACTAAATAAGAAAGGACACAACAGAAGCTGTCAGAACTATAAGAGAATTTCGTTCCTTAGTGCAGCTGGAAAACTGTGCATTCAACAAGAGGAAGATCATGACAGCAACAAATTAAGGGCCTACAATACCAAACATTATTGTACAGAAGTAAAACATGGGTGTTTACAAATAGGCACAGATGCAAAATATAGACCCCTCGGATGAAATTCCTACGAAGAATTTAAGGAGCCACCAAAAGAGATAGAATCAGGAATCTTGAAACCAGGAGATTTGGATCTGTAGCAGTGCTGGAGAAGATCAAAGAATTGCAGCTAAGATGGTTGAGACACCTGAACAAAATTGACAATGGAAGGCAAGTGAAAAATATTTGGAGAAAACAAGAGAAAGGCCAGCTAAGGATTGGAACATTGCAGTAGTGGAGCTACTGGAGGAAAAGAGCAAAACATGGACCCACCTACGCAGAAAGGTAAATTCATCAAAGAAAAAGCGTCATAATAAAATAGAAAAGAACTAACCTCGACACGCTCAGGTAGAAGAGGAGCTGACTATGGATTTCTGTATGTTACGGACTGATGTGGGTATGTGGTTAAAATTCTACTTTCTCCGAAAATAAGGGTTTCCAACCTTGATAACGGATCTTTTACATGCTACACATCGTAGTAAAATGTGACTCGCGGTTTAAGATCTTTTCCGAAATATAGCAATCTTAAATAGTAAAAAAAATAAGTTAACGAAACAAGAAACAACTAGATGGAAAACGGCGAAAAAGATGAGCCAACCTTTGATAAACCACAAAAGAGATTCCTTGTTCACCTGAACAACAATGGCATAAATAAAACAATAGAAAATAAGGAGAAAATGATTATTAGGTACTCGAAACTAAATAACATAATATTAAGAATCGAATAAGATATTAAAAAGTAATTGCAAATGGTAAAAAGATAAGTACACCACGAATAATACTTATTCAGATGAAGAATACAACTAATTTGTAATCAGGGTAGAGTGGAGCTTGAGAACGAATATGTCTGTAAGTCTGCCCAAAGGAAGACATGTGAGTGCATATTAACTACAGCCTTCAACTCAACTAAAATATATGATCTAATGATTTCTCTTTTGAAATACATCAAATTAGATAACATATAAATATCAAGTTATTATGTTTCTTCTTAATAAAAGGGTGGGGACCAATGTTCATTCTTGTGAAACTACAGCTTTCATAACTCCCTCAGCCTTTACAGTTATTGCCTGATATCGTAAAATGTCTCCTTAATCACGTCTTTCTATCTTTTGAGAGATCGTCTGGTAGCCCTCGTGTTCTCCCATTTTACCATAGATCATAAAGTTCTCAATGTTTTCCCATTTCTCTTTACTATATGACGTAAGTATTTGTCATAGACGTTAAGGTTCGTTTATTTCTACTTGGTTCTTCTGGCTGTTCATGGTACTCGCAGCATTTTTCGCCAGCACCACGGTTCTTTCCATCATGTTGTTAGCATCTAAATCAATTCGTCGGCTAATTTTCTCAAAACAAAACAAACTTTATGACTACTTCGATACAATTGCCGACCGGCTAGTCCAGGAAGACGGCGTGCAATTTTTTAAGTACTAACAATAATTAAAAGCCAAAAGGGCGCCAACGAATCTTTACCAATTAACGACAAGTACAGCCAGGCATTTAACTACTCAAGTAGCATATAATTTCCCGAACGAAAATCTTAAATCACGCATAGGTAGCAGTAACAATTAATAACATCAAAATGCCAATATCACAGGATATAAACACAAATTAAAATAGCATTTAATTCAAATTTCAGGTAATTATTAGTACAAATTTCAGGTGATCGTTGGCCAATTTAAGGTGCACCTCAACAAACTCGGCTTGCAAGAACAATAGCTTACAAAGCAGGTTAAACAGAGGTACAAATTTAAACTACAACAGTGTGAAAACAAATGCGGTGGCGATCAACATCGGCTCCGTAGTTGGAAAATTATCATTCAGGTGCGCAGCCCGTGAAGCGAACTGTGCATAGCGACCGACTTCGGTAGTAATCGGGTGAAGCCTCTGCACCGATTCACTGTTTCGCAGCATTCAATATTTTAACTTAAAATGGAACACCAAACCTAATTTTAGTTTCCTTGTTGAGCTATTACTGCCCGCTACGGGAGTTCACGCAACTTGCTCAGATAATGGGACCGATAGGCCGGCAAGCATTCGAGAGTTAGAACTTCAGATGTTTTATTGAAACCGGGCCAAGACTGATGCGCTTAAGTGCGGGGATCACAATTTTCGGGAAGCTCCAAACCTACGATTTTCAGGGGTTCCGGATGGGCTGCCCAGATGAATTACGGCCACATGTAGCTAACGATTAGTGAAGCGCTTTTAATCCGCCAAACCGGCGTGAGAAAATAGCTCTCAATACAACTGACAGGGCTGCATCGTCCGTAAATTCGGCGAGGTCCAAAAACAAAAAACCATACTTGCATGCCCGCAAAAACCACTGGACAATTTTTTAAGGATACTAAACCAAAGTCACCATCACGGCGTCAGAAAGGAAACAGCCGCGCTGCGAACTAAAAGCCAAAATTTGCGTCGCTGTCTGGCCAAATCCAAAAAGCAAGTAGGTGGGGGAGAGAGCGCTCAATTAAAAGCCTGTACTACAGAAATCGGAATCAAAACGTAAGAATGTGTCCACTTCATACAGAACGATAGGAAATAATAATCCATATCTTTCCTAGATTTATCACTATCCTTCCGGCTATCTCGCATCTCCTTGTCGCAAATGAAAGTTACACTGCACAGTTTTAAAACAAAATCTTTTTCTTAAAAAATAAAGTGCAATTTGAATGATCAAAGTTATTTTAAAAGGCTACTGAGATATTTTGCAAACAAATATTCTCTACAGTGTAAAGGGACATCACAAATTGAGAACCAACGTCACTATCCCAGTTTTTAAAAATGGTGAAAACAAATACAAAGCCATTATAGGGGTATCGATCTGCTGTATTCAATATTAAAACAGAGAATTATAGCACAAAAGCTATTGCAAATTATACCATTATGTTTCGAGCGCCAAGGTCTTTAAAAGAGGTAGGTGCTCACGGATACAGCATCTGTAAATCGGCAAGTATGTAAAAGTTGAATATATCCTCATTCTATGGCGTTCTGGCCGTACTTGGAGTTTCTTTTTCAAACTTTTAATATTGTGCATCGCCCGTAAATATTTCTCTGACAGTAAAAAATATATACAAAACAGCATTATTTAAAAGCAGAGTTTCTATTAAAATTGAGAAGGCCTTTAGTATACTTTTTGTTTTCTAATTTTACATTCGTATGAGATCCTGAAATTAGTCTGAAAGATTCTGTTTGTCAGACAGTCTTTTGTCGCAGTGACGCTGTTTTCCAAGGGCATTCAGAATTAAGAAATAATTTTGATTTTATTTTATCTCGTGGAAATGTAAATGGCAAAATTGTGAGAAAATCAGTGGCAATAAGCATTATCACTATATTGAATTTAATGGGTGCATAAGTCTCTGGTTATTCTTTTTGCAGCTAGAAATGTGTGGTTAGGTTGCATGTTGACGTTGCTTGCCTAAATATTGAGTTATTTTTTACTTAAACAGATTTATGGAAAACACCAAACTGTCAGAGTAACATTTTAACATTAGAAAATTATGAATCCGTTAAAAGCTATATGCTAATTAGCAAACTAACATAAGCAATAATTATTATTATATAATAATTATACACGAAGTGTAATTAGTGGAATGTGATGATAATTTAGATATACTGGAATTTCGGGCAAGACCGCATCGTTTGTTGAATTAAAAGCTCAGGTGAGTGAGTGTTCATCTGCAAATATGACTCAGTATAAAGCCATTAGTTAGATTAATTTTCCAACGTAAACCTTCCGGGCAATTTGGGCCAGTCCGACCCTGTACTCTTTCAAATAATTTATGGGCGTACGCCAGTGTTGTTTCATTATCTCAATTATTTTTAAACGCCAACGGCTCACATCTTATTTTACTTCCGGTGTGCTTTGGTAATTCCCCAAGTGCATCAGCAAGTGTGTAGGGGATTCCCCCGTGTTACTTCCTCAATACTTGCGACCAAGTGCGTGCCTCTTGAAACTCGCTGAGTTGCACAAGATTGCAACAGTTATGTTGGTTTAAAATGTTGCGTACGACAGACGAGACAAGGCACGCATGGGTGTAAGAGAGCTAGGTAGAGACGCCGGTCGAGCGACTGCCGACGGGGAAGATGTGACTTAGCGCTGAGTTTGACCGTGAAGCTTCACTTACGATTATCCCCTGAAAGAATTTGAACGTACCCCATGCGTGTGGCGGTTGAGGCTGTCGGGGTTCGCGAATTTTAATTCTGTTGTGCAGTTGGGCAGCGTTTAAGTTATTGAAATTAGCTGCCGCGAACCGTTGCAGTGACTTAAATTGATCGCGTAATTAATTTCCGCGTCGTTTGACTAAACAAGACTTCTCGCTGAATAGTTGCAATGCGTAGATGCAGTACCGGGGTTTTAAAGTTGTGCCAGTTGCTCAGATGCAGTCTTGGACTCCAAGTCACTGTGGAAAAAAGGCGTCTCATTTAGTGTCGTGGTAATTTGCCAGTCGTTTGCGGTTAGTTCCGGATTTTGAGCTTCACCAACTCTCATCCACATAAAAGGAAGCACATGTGTGTTTTTCTTGTTTTCGCTTAAGCGGATTTAACAGCGAGCTAACTGTAAACTTAGGGCATTTGTTTAACCGACGTCGTATTTGAAACCATAAACATCCTCAACTGCACGGCGTTTACACAACGGCCCAAAGCGGAATCTGGGGTGGTAATAACCCCTTAGCAGAGCATTCCATATTAAAGCCAACTGCTGTTAACAGCAGGTATTCAGCTGTAACTTAGATAATAAGGTGTTTGCCCGGAATAAGAATATCTCACTGTGTGAGTTAATTTAGTTAGCAAGTGACTTTTGCTTAACATGTTATTTATTTTGAATTCTGCGGTATACAGGAGTTTCGTAATATGTATAGGATATATGTTAGGTATTTTTGTCGAAGTTTCCCAATGGTGTGTTTTATTATTGTACAAAGACAGTTCGAGATGGCATACTCGAGGTTTGATGTTTTGTCTTGTACACTCGATGCATACTATCTTATGTCGAGCTATATTTCCATTGTTTAGAGGGGCCCCTTATCATTTAATATGCTTTTAGCGAATTGTTTACTTGAATTTTGAACTTTGCTACTTGTTTTATGTATTACGTAAGTGTAGATATATTACAAGAAATAAAACCACCCCTAAGATTAAGTAGTATTATACTGAGTTGCATTTAAATTTTGTTTAGACATACGACGTAATGACAATAGTACGAAGAAAAACGTATAGTATACGCCAAAGTGGAAGGCAAAAAAAGGGGAAGATCGCCGCAGAGATGGATACACCCTACTAAGCTATTGGGAACCAATTTTAAAGGAACTGTCAGAACAACAGCCAACAGTGAAAGATGGCGAATGCGACTAGAAAAGCGACAATGACAAACTAATTATATATTGCATTATGCATCACCATGCATCTGACAAAATTCAATGGACTAAGAAGGAGGAGATACATTGTAGGTTATATGCTTGGCACTTCCAGTAATTTAAAAGTTTAATAAACTTCATTTGCAACATTTTGGGTTTCTTCGAATGAAAGTGTCAATTAGGTAAGCAGTAAAATTTAAAAGTAGTGTTTAACCTGTGTAATATTGTAAAAGAAAAGTTTCACTTCAGTAGTTAAAACAATTAAACCTTTAATTGACAAACATGTAAGTATTTTTGCACTTGACCCGATCAGCTTCGGCCGTGAATAGAGTGGACTTATCTAGCAAAGGGTTGATTTTTTCACGGTGGCGGCTTGGCATTTCACTATTTTTATTATTCTCACACAGTACCGGTCTTCACGAGTATTGTGAACCACACCCACCCGCGGGCTAATGTGGACATTCGGGGGCTCCGTTGCCTCTGAACGCGAAATGACCTGTGGAAAAGCCCGATTATACCGTAACACATTTTCATTAATTTTTGTGTAATAAGAGCTTCAGATTTTTATATAGACAATGTTATCGACGTTAAAGACTGTACGAGAAGCCAATACAAGTAATTTCGTATACCCAGGTGGTCCTTCTTAGGTTGGTTTGGAAACGGACGCCGCCACAGCTTTTATGAACGCAGTAAAGCGGTGACGAGACTGGGAAACTCGCCTTGACTTGAGTTCAGAGAAGAATCAGATCAGTGGTAGTCCAGGCATCGTCAAGAAAAGAGTTTGTTTTTGATATGAGAGTTGTTGTTCCTTGAATATAGCTGTTTGGGAAAACCATTTCGTGAAAATTTTAGAAAATTACAAGGACTGTCGCATATACCCACTTTTCAAAAGTGCAGTTTAGTTATATCGCTGTAAGCGTGTAGATGACGCCGACGGTAGTAGTCAATATTTGAATAGCCGTTGTTCATTCTCTGCGACGAAGCTTTGTGAAAACACCTTTTACATTGCGTATGGATGCACGCCAATTTCGCTTGTCGACAATCTTGAGACTACCCATTTTGATTTTATCGAAGCCCGGCCATCGACCACGCCTCCATCATCGAGTCCCCAATTTTTGACAAACTCTTGGCCGTTAGCGAGCCATCGCTCTAAACCAGGAATTTTCGCACAGCTGTTGCTGATCGCCTCTTGCCATCAATTGAATTACTACAGCAGCTAAGCTGTACTTATGTTTATTGGATGTGTGATTTACGCCAACTTTTAAATATATGTACTAATTCTTTTTAAAAATTGTTTTTTGACCATTGTTTGTTGTGGTTCTGACCCGCTGATGCCCGCCTAAATGTGATTTTGTGAATGCTATTTTAACAGAGTTCTTATATATACTATATGATTATCATTTGGGAACCAAAATGCAGTTCTACGACTCTTGTGAGATAAGCTTTTGGAGACCACAAAACAAGATAGGTCCAAATCCTAGAGCTGAGCACACAGATACTTCCCATCTCGAGAGGATTTTCCTCATTACGTACTGGCAGACATACAACAGGTAGCGCGAAAGACACTAATTTGTCATTGTATCTTTCCAGGTACAATTTGTTTGACTATCGCTAGAAAGCCTCCGTTTATTTCAGTTTAAAATCCACCCCTCATGCTGGAATACTATACCCTTTAGACTTGTTACGTGTCGTAACCGGGGTTTCTCCTGTAACATCTTATTGCTTGGGCAGCGAGGATTCAGGAGGTAAACTCACTCGACTTCTTTCTGTAAGAAAATCTCAACCCCACTATTTTTACTTTAGCTATCTGCATTGAGCGCCTTCAAACATGTATCTGCTGGACTCAGGTGCCGAATTTGTTCAATTGCCGAAATAAATTTCTAGTCGTATAATCTATAAAATTTTGTAAACCGTATTCAGTAGCCGTAGGCAAAAATTATAGTATTCTAGTCAACCCACAGCGCTGCCATAATCGTTTTTCAGTATGCTTCACAAGAACGAAACAATTTTTCGTTGCCATGTCGAATGAAGGCGCTGTAATTGATACCACGGGGGCAAAAAATGCGTTCGAGTGGATAAAGGCGCGGAACGAGAAATAAAGTGCTAACGTTGGACAACACGTAAAAAATTGACGTCGAAGGAGCGCCGGACCGACGCGTAATAAATGAGGGAAGAAGACTTCCCGCGTAATGGAGCCCAGGTTTGCACATCTGGGGATCGTAGAAAAAAAGATTTATGTTCGAGGTGGATGCGGCGAGCTTTTTAAAATTATCGAACCGAATCGGTTGTTTCAGTAGCAGTATCTGCAGGTGAATTCGATTATATCTCACGAGTTTTTATGATTTGTTGGAAATTTCACTAACAGATTGAAATTACTTTATAAAATGTATTAACAAACCAGTATCAGCCTAGAAACGAGTTGATGTGGATCGTGTACGAAGGTCGTTCAAAATTTGTTTGGAATCTTCACACATGTACAATTGTATTTGCATAAATATTTGAATAGAACTGTGACAGTGTTTACATTAGAAACGTATGTACCTGCAATGAGAGAAAAAGAATTGTGGACACGGATCGAAAACGGATAATCTGATTATTTTAAAATAGATAAAATGTTGTCTGCATTTTAGGATATAAAATAAAATACAATCAGTATTGAGAAAATCCTTAAAATATAAGATTACCAACAAAGAACAATAGCCAAATGTATACACCAAGCACTTTATATTAACAAGATTGAAATAAGTACCATGCAATCGTAATTTGTGGAAAGTGCCTTGAAGTTTCTCAATTATATTTGCTTTTATTCGAATGATTTTATAAGACGTTTTTGATTTAATTCGTATGACAGTGTATGTTACCTTATGCAGATTTTACTTTTCTATCCGGTTCTAGACAATTTTTAGAGACGTAACTAGGTATATGTTTAGCTAGAATACAGAGGTAAAAACGCACTCAAGTATGCAAAAAATACGTTTTGGAAATAGTATTACACCTATTGGAAAGATTCACAAGACCAAAGTTTATGGATGATGAACATGACACAATTGCGAGCATATGACAAGATGGTGGCTGAAGAGAGAAGTATATAGAGTATTAAGAGACCTATAAATAATAATTAAAGAAAGTAGAAATAAAGTTATCTTCTTGGGAGTCAAAAACATACCAGAATATGGTTTATGTTAAAAATGGCATTTACGGTATTTACTCGCATTATGTCGACATAGCACGAATCCAAGGTTTTAAAATAACACTAACCTAGCTGCTTCATGATACTTTGGGAAGGAAAGTTAAAACCCAATAACGGGAAGAAAAACGTTATTTATTCATCAATGGAATTCTGCACAACAATAGCATGTGGAACTATAGCAAGAAAAAATATTACGTGTCTAACATCCAGTAAAAGTTAGTGTACCTGTACTAGCTACTTGTGCAGCAAGTGCTAAAAGTGGAAGTTTATGCACGAGTTTGCACAGAATATTTTTTCTACGACCTTAAAATTGCTGTTATGAATCCATAAATGCCGATTTAACAAAGGTTTGAATTTATGACACTTATAATTTATGTCATAGTAACGAGATGGCCTTGACCCGCAGCCGGTAGCTGTCAAAGTTAGTTGTCAAAGGTAATTATAAATGTACACATTTTACTTTATTCATTACATAATGCTTTAATTATTTAAAAAACACTTTACCTCTAACGAAAGAAGTAACTAGAATAACTTTACAACCTCACTCCCAGTTCGAAATTCTAAATTCAATACCAGCTGTTTACTTTATAACACTAAAAGTAAACAATTGATTTCCCTTTTAAAACGCTGAATTATAAAACGTAATTTTTAGTAAAAAAAGCTAGCGCTAAAAGGCCTACTTTTAGTGTAGTGGTCGTAGAAAAAATACTTTACTAAAGTATTATACAGGTCACAAGTAAAAGGTAGCTTTTTACAGCTGGGGCGTCTATATTTCGATTTTTTTTACTTTTCGTTTATGATGTCTTCTGAATATTCCGTCTGGCACAATGTCGGTAGGCCTGCCAGGACGTCTAGTTTAAATTTCATCATCTTCATCAGATGTTATATCAAAGTTTTCTGTCGAGGAACCTACATACAGTAGAGTTCTGATACTGAATTTAAAATCTGTATAGACATGTAGTCTAGTATAGTTTTTTTATTGCAAATGAGCGCAGCAGCTCTTTTCTCATATTGCAACCAAGCAGTCAAATTAACAAAGTGAAAAATGTATTAGATAGACAACTTCTTAGTATGAGAACACATTCTCAATTACCCGATATCAATTACCTTCACCAGAAACGGCTGCTGAATTGGAATGTGTTTGTGGTTGTGTCTAGAGCATCTTTTATACTGTCTCAAAGGTAATTAATCATAGTACCATTTGGTAAGTTCCATAATTCATTTTTCTCTAATCATAAAGTAAAAATAAACCTCTGTTGTATTTTTTTATGACATTACCTCTTTTGAAGTCCGCCAGTTTGGAAACTTTACCGGCTATAATTGTATGTGCCTGTTATAGTAACGTAGTATCTCGTTACGTGTAGAAGGCGTACTTGATGCATAAATAGTAGCGTGGACTCATATTTAGTTGTGCTCTTTAATCGTGTGAACGGTACTTTAGTCGCCGTCCGTAATATGCATAGATATTACTATTTACAATATCCGCAAACTTCGCTGAGTGTTTTTGACAGTGTTCGCGCATTTTTCCTGTGCGTTGAAAAATCTTACCTCGTGGTGCAGCTATCTTTTGTTTTCAGCCTCTTCGAGTTACGAAGAAACTTGTTGCGGCTCGACTAGTGTTCTCTTTTCTACGTGGCTTCAGTTAGCCCGTTATCTTGTGGTATTTGGAGAGATTTCTCGTTGAAGCTTTGCTTTGCTGCGGATTTTGGGCTTGGAACACGCAATTTGGACAAAAAATAAAATCCACGTCTATTAGTCACGTCAGTCATTACAAGTTGTTAGTCGTCCTGGCCATAAAAGCTTGTATTTCAGAGTGAGTGTTTAAACGATTTTTGGTTTTAGTAGAGCTGTACAATTGGCTGATTGCATACGGAATTTCTAGCTTTTCCCAGGAGGGTTTAACATTCACCGTTTTAACCTGTTTTGAGAGGCGTGCATTACCTCCGTCCTATGAGCATAATTGGATTTCGATGCACATCGCCTGAGCGACCAGCATGACAGCCACATTTCACTTGCGATCTGATGATTCCTGCAAGCCCCCTCAACCTGCTGTAGCGTAACTGTAAGAGCCCGTTTGAAGGCTATTTAACCATCCACTGCAAATGCTCGATCTCTCAGATAAGTAATCACGATCTAGTAAACTGCGTCGCCGTAGCTCCATCAGAGTTGTGTAATTATATGTTCACAGCGTAGCGTTTTGGCCTTCGTGTTGGGCTATTCAAAAGACGCAGCTGGTTGGTTCAGGCTCAGCCGATTATAAATGGGTTAATGATATTCATTCTGCGAGCTTCAGGTGTATTAACGTAGAGAAATTAATGTAATATCGCTTGTAGCTCATTACAGTTGGCTCAATATTTAATTGCTTAGTACCTCGAACTGATTCTCAATCTGCAGTTTACATTTAAATTGTTTGACCTTTAATTACTTATTTAATTGTGCTAATTGCTAGTATAAAATCTTGATGGTGCCCCTTTCGCTTAACTAATGCTTTTAGGACCTGTTGTACTTGCTATTATATGCACGGCTTGCCCAATAAATTAAATGCACTGTTTATGTTATTTATTGTCTAATTTCGTTATCTGCTAGCTTTTTGCATTTCATATATTGCCTGCTGCGACTATTTGATTTTATAGGTTGTCGATTTATCTGAGTAAATTTGTTGTAAGTAAAGACTTGTAGGCGCTCATAATATTTGGTAATAACATCTTATAAGGAACCGCGCATCGTCGTTACTGAGTCTAATATTATAGCTAACTATCTATTAGAGGAACTGAAGTAAAATTATGTTAGTCAAAACATCCACTCTTGGTGATAACGTATCTCCAAGTTGGAGTACAAATCCTTCTCCAACGATTTTTTGCAATTATGAACTAGGTCGATTCCACAGATGTTCCTTTATCTTTATACATGATTCATTTAGAGATACTTTTTCTGGTTGGGGTTGTCATCAAGCCATGAGGGTTAAGCTAACTCTTTACATATTGTCTCGTTTGAACATTGCCATGAAATAGAATCATTTGTTAGACGACAGAGACCTTTTCCGTCCTTTCACTCCAGCCGTATGCCTTTTAAATTTTATCTAGTATTACTCTGATTTTTAATTAATGTGTTTGATTCACAATTGCATCGCCATCAACACATTTTATACAAGGTGTATATAAATTAGTTTTAAAGCTCCGCAGCGCCACTCTCCGGTAAATTTGAGACAAAAATGTTAATTTCTTTAACAAAACTACACTTGGCATTGATGTAGAAATTTGTTGCTTTGATTTATTGTGTATACTTACTGAATTGGTTATTTTCAATACAACGTTGCCACACAGCAGTTCTTTTAAATAGCTCGCGAGGGTTCATGAAAATGAATTTTGGTATTCATATTTTCGCCTCAAAATTCTCCAAAGAATAACGCCACGTAAAGCGTTAACGCTAATTTATACACACCCTATATTACCTTTCAGTTTCAAGAATTTCTTTCATGATTGGCTCGCTGGTCTCTATACCCCAATACATTTGCAAAATAAAAATTAATTTCCGAATAATTGGTTTCCACAGATTTTCTAGAAACTTTCCCTTTCCTCATATTGGTCGAACGTGTCACGTTTTCAAAAAGATTATTGTCAACGTGTTTGACAAAGTACTGTATCGATTCTGATAAGTTTCCAGGATCTATAGTTGTATTAGGATTTTGAAAATTTACTACACTTCTTTGATATTCTAAAATTTTGCGATATTTATTTCAAACAACTCTGCTGATTCTGATCTGAGAATAAATTCGCCCCCTGAAAACGTGATAAAATGCACCTTTTATTCCTTATTATGCGGATGAATAATATGGTACGTTGATTATACTATTCATCAAGATAGAAAAAGGCTGTTTCTCTGAATATAAATGTTCTATCAAGTCGCACTAGTGATCTACTTACAGTTGATATTAGTAACTTGGGTTGCAGATTTTACTATCGCGATCGGCGACTGAAAATCGTTTATGTGCCATAATTTACCAGAGGATATAGCTGAGCATCTACTTCAAGGTTAATTTCATCGACAGGATCACCTATTTCATCTAGTATTAAATCTTTCTGGATATCTGAAGAATCCAAATCTAAAGTATCTACTGAATCCTGCAATTCCTGGACCGTAAAAGGCCCTAACAAGGTAATGTTAAGATCAATTTAAAAATGTAACTCTTCTTTGCGTTTTGAACACACACAGAATTAAGGTGTTACCTACAATAGGTAATACTGATGTGCAAGGTTAATTTCAGTTATGCCATGAAAACTGAAATGCACAAGTCAATGAATAATCACACACCAACACTACACAAACAAGATAGTAACCATATGTTAGTACTTACGCTTATGTATTATTAAACACTTAACAACAGTATTAGCTATACAAACAACGTGGTCGATAAAGTGTGGATATATTGGGTTGATTCGGCTGAACATTTTTGGTCGCTTAACCATGTAGGTATTGTGTATGATATAGATGAAATCAAACAAAATTGTCAAGCTAAAGTTCCGAAAACAGAACGAAACTATGAAAATTCGCTATGCATAACAGTAGTGCCAGAAGGACAAGGTATAGACGTAACCGTCAAAGAATGTTAAAATTATAAGTACCTAGGAACAGCAATACGTGTTTATACGAAGGTAATAAAAGAAATGGAAAAACGAAGATTAAGATGGTATGGTAATGTTGTGACACTTTGAATTTTCGACATGCAGCAAGACCAAAATGCACATGGTAAGCATTAGTGGGACACGGGCGGGGTTTAACTCTAAAAGCGTAGATGTTGTCATAAAATTACAACCAAGAAGCTGAAACTAACACAAAAAAATAACCTTAAATAAAGAAGGCATGTTACAGTTACAGTTACTTAAGCAAAGGGACTATACAAACGGTATAACGCATCAACACTGGGACCACTACTGTCGAACCATTATTTTGATAGCGTAGCACGCATTGATATACCAACAGGAACTCGAATTCTGCGATAATAATCCCTGCAAAAGCGGAGGAATTCCTCAAAATAAACGTTAATCTGGCAGTTACCAAAATTAACATCAAAATTGAGAGAAAATAGTTGCAGGTAGCGACGCGGGACACCAATGTGGTAATTCTATGCGGGAGAATATTATGCAGGAACGTATTTAACAAGAGAGAAATTAATCTAGACGATAATATGATCGAAAACGAAGAACATCTTAGATACCTGGGAGTTACATTGAAAAAACTGCGAAATGAATAAACACATAACAATAGAAGCACAAAGAATTGTGTAACTTTCCATTGCTATAGAAAGTTTGATGCCAACGTAGGATAAGTTAAGACAAAAAAAAAATAATGCTCTGTTCAGTGGCATATTCAACTAAATTTATTATATGCAGGTAAGATCTTCGATCTGTGGACTGTATCAACAGAGGCGCTACAATGTTTGGCATCGATGCTACCAATCGACCTAACGGGGAAGGAAAAGGCGTATAGCTACAGGGTAAGTATTGAAAGGATTAAATTAATAAAAAAAGAATATCAAAATAAATAGTGTGAGCGATAGAGACAGGATATTAGGAAATCCAGATGGACCAAAAGGCTAATTACAAGACCTAGATAGTTGTATAAATCGAAAGCACGGGCAGGTGAATCACCACTTATCCCAAATGCTAGGCGGGCACGGCAGCTACATCTAATTTAAAAAGGGCAGAATAAAAAGTGAAACGGAAGGATGCATTTTGCTGCAAAGAAAACGTAAATGACGTAGAACATACCTTCTTTTCGTGGAAAAAATGGGAAAAATGGAGAAACGAGACAAAAACAGGAAAAGGAACAATAATAACACAGAAAAGCATTGGGGCTCTATAAAGATTTTTCCTCCTTCAAACGAGCAAAAAAAATAGTCTTGTCTAAAAATCACTTTGGCAGGAACGCAGAAAGTATTTATTGATTAATTGTGAGGCGCCCTTGAGTCCAACGTTATCGGCCAAACATGCGGGTGGCATCCTCCGACTCAGAAGAAGACGATCAAGGCGTAGTGTCGGGGAAAGTTGAAATCGTAGTTGCCACAAATGCAACTGCATATTGTTGTACATAGTATAGTCAAACAGAATGGTACAATCGAAACGCTGTATTGAACGTACAATAAGGTCAGTAATCAGCATACAGGCAGATCCGGTATCAATCTATTATTATAGTGGGGTGACCTTACGGGTAACAGGCTGTGATTGAAAGAGCCTATTAGGATGTTGCAAGTCAGGCGAAGTATTAAAAATGCGCTTAACCTTCCCATGTAGGAAACGGCTCAAAATGTGTGTCCGTTAGGAGAACATTTTCGTAAACGCACACATAAAAACGGTATCAGTTTCAATTATGAATCGAAAGAGGTACAAATATTACAGTTACAAGAGAGTAGGTAGTAAATGTGCAGAAGGTATATAGTAAAAAGTAATTAAAACGTAGTTCAGTTGTTTAACAATACCAACAGTGAGGTGTGGAGAGTTCAGTTCCCAAAGATTCACCTGGTGCGGCTAAAAAGGCTATCACCTGATTTAGGACACAGCTGGCCCACGAAGAAGTTCGCCTGCGGGCAGAAACGCTAAAACCTGTCTATGAAAACTGACCCACAAAAACTATAATTCGGCGGGAGTCGAAGAAAAACTTCAAAGTCACCCCATTTAAATTTATGGCGATACGAAGGACAAGTCGGGCCCAAAGTCACTTGTTGGATGGAATTCGGCGGTAGTTAATTAAGGACAACGGAACCTCCAACAGATTTAAACAGTGTAGAATTTGTAAGAATTCGACGCCTTCATGGCAAAAATATAATTTCGCATGTTGCTTACTTTAAGTTTCTGCTTGCGCGCCCAAAACAAAACTAGTTAGTTAGAATTAACGCATATGGCGAGAGCCGGGAATAAGATGTGAAAGCGAAGAGCTGCATTTGCTGGTCGCTGCTTGAAGTTCAGTACGAACACATTCCTACCACGGATCTTGGACGGGAAAACCATGTGGTATTTTAAGAATTTAAAATATTCTAATCTCACACGTATAGAAGAAGCAAAATTACTAAGGAATCGTGCAATTAAAAAATAATACGATTGAAAGAAGAGTAAACTAAATCAGTCTTTTTCTCCTTTTAGAATATGACCATACACATATATCATGTACTTCTCTTCTTGGAGAATAAAATTTGATTTTTTCTAATCATCAAACAAAAGATAGCTATGTATTACTCCACACCCCACACAGTTTTCAATTGCCCTAATCCGAAATATCTGAACGCACAGCTAAGTAGTGGATTGCTTACCTAGTATGGCGACGACCATGTTGTTCTGCACCACCTCCATTGATCCGTTGCAGATGTAGTAGATGTAACTAAGAGCGTCTCCTCTATGGATCAGATACTCCCCCGGGGCGCAGAAATTAGTTCTGATGTGGAGCGAGAGCAGTTTGAGGCAGCCCTGTGACGCGCCCTCGAAGATGGGGAGCTGCAGAATCTCCCTGTGCAGATGCATGGACACGTCCCCTCGCAGCTCTTCCGGAAATTCTCTGAGCGTCTACAACGATTGTGAATTAACTGCCATCGAACTTAATGCTAGCGGCTTTATCGCGGATGCTCGTTGCCGGTTCGACACCTCGGGGTAATTATTAATATATTCTCCGTTAATTTCGTAATTGAGTAGCTACCTAGGGTTCAAAGACCAAGCGCTAAGCCAAATTCGCTGTTCTTTTATATTTCTAAACCACATGCTGCTATAGTAGAATACTGAGGCAATTAATAGCATCTGGGGCTGAAGTAAATGCCACTAATTTGTTGGAAGTTCCTAAATATAAAAAATATCGAATTCTTTTTGTGTAAAATACTTGTTATTGTAGATAAAAGACGTGCTTCAAATAACAGTCACATATTTAATTTGAAAATAAATGCATGATTAATGGTAGGTTTTACAGACGATTAAAGTGCACATACTTACACATATTTACTTAATCTCACATAAGACCTTTTCAAACTAGGTAACTATTGAAAGTGATCCCTAAATATACCGTATTGTTTAGATTTTCTTAAATTGGAGATTTTCTGTTTTTATGATTATATTTCTCTCGAAAATATTTTTGCTCTGTTTAGTCTGAAAAAAGCCCTCTTGTTTTTTTGTTCCAGTCGAACAATATTGTTCCTACTGGTGATGGACATTGTATCGTCAGCCTACTTTATTATGTTTCCAATCAGGTCATTTAAAAAACTACAAATAAAAGTGAACGCAATACTGATCCCTGGGGCACACCCTTTTGCCCCATCCATTACTTATGTCTAGGTTAAGTTTGAATTCGGGGAAGAATTCCGTAAAAGAATCTCCAAATAAAGAAAGTAATCGTTTACTATGGGCTAAAAGTAACTTGTTTTAGGCCTGTAGTTTATATTTTCCTCTGCGTGATTCTTGTTTTCATTTTGTTTTCGCTCGCGATATATGAATGCGTATAGATTTTTCTCTTTACTCATCATTTGATCTAGGGGGTCATTCTTCTGGTCTTTTCTAATGGCCTTTTCGTTTTGGCGTTTGTACTTATATTCATGAAATTTGCAGCTGTTTTCCCTGTAGCCTTTCTGGAGTTTTGGTAACCTCACTTCTCGGGGCGACATGCCTTTTTATCTCCGCTTTAGCGCTCTGTCACTCGTTATGTTTATTGCATTGTTGTGCCAAGGGCAGACGTATTCGACTGGGATTCTTGAATCCTCCTCGAGTGATGCTTGCAAATATGTTATCAGTTTTATTGATAAACAGTAATGCTAATTTAGATATAGTATATTCATGTCGGGTGCACCCGATGCTTTTAATATTTGAATAGCTGTAAACTGTTTGCACTTATTATTGATATGTGTGTTTTAGTTACTGCAAACCTATCCTTGATTTTGCTTTGTAAATACAGTCAAATTATTGTAATGTTATGCTTTTGAGTTTATGAGTTCTCGTTTCTATCTGGGCATATTTGCTGTATTAAAGACTCATTGGCGCATCTTTGTAATAACGATTGAATTTGAAATTTTGTAAAGACCCCTTACCATCTCCACTGTAGCGAGCCGACCCCTGAATGTGGCTATGTACTCGCGATAGTTTGTTTTTTTTTTTGGTTAATTTTGGCATCACTCTACGGCTATTCATAACTCATTACTTAAAGTTAGGTTAAGTGAGGTTAACTTCTGAAGTGCGAACTCTATTGCCGAAGCAATAAAAAACGCGACAGGCCAGATAGGTAGTTATTCACATTACTGTAAATAATATTAATAAGACGAAAGGCGAATCAATCAGCTTAAAATAAAGGGCAAGAATAGAAAAGCTGCTAAGACCCTCAAAGGAAATCTGATATAGAATATGGAAAAAGTAGCATCCGTAGAGATTAAATCCAAGACCCAAACGATAATTCGAAAATTCGATGTCTGTAGCTCAACGAGTGTAGACGCGCCTTGCTTGCTCTGATAACCGTGATATATAGTGCTGTTAAAATGCCTTTGACGCGGGAACAAAAGTTAGAAGTGGCTGAACTGATCAAAGTAACCGTCGCTACTCTGCTAGAGGACGAAAATTTTATAACCAAAGTCATGCAGAATATGTGGACTAAAATGGAAGCAAAAGTAGAAGAAATCAGCAATACACTAAACAGTGAAATCAGCACGCTGAAAAAAGAAAACTTCACGCTAACGAAGGAAGTACAGCATCTCCAGCAATACTCGCGGCGCAACAGTCTCCGCATTTTCGGATTGCCAGAAGACGTTGGGGAAAATTTAGAAGAGAAGATAATATCCGAGGTGGAAAAAAATACCAAAGTGATAATTCTCCCGGAATACATTGACCGCTGCCATCGCATTGGCAGCCGAAGAGACGACAAACCGCGGGCGGTAATTATCAAATTCTGCAGCTACAGGTACAGAAATATGGTTTTTAAGAACAAAAGGTTGTTTAAAAACACAAAAATTTCCATCAAGGAGGACCTTTCGAAGCAGCGCCTCGAGGTTTTCAAATCCGCATGTGCTAAATTTGGATTCAGGTGTGTGTGGACTGTGGATGGCGTGATACGGGTCAAAATAAACAACAAAATATCGTCCGCCAACAACCTGCAGGAACTGGCACTTATCAGTGGATAGGTTTTGTTGCAATTTATCTTAGTGTATAAGCTTCTAAATTAATTGATTTGATTTGTGTTATTTATTTTCCCGTCAATACTTCTTTTTTGGTTGTCGGAAGCAATGGCAATGAGCTACACAGTAAGCTAATAGCTAGAGAGTTTAGAGTTTAAATATTCTATAATTTTTTTAAAATTAATTTTGCGTTAGCCATTTGATCTGGGAAGAATTCTATTCACGTTACCTAAGTCTAGTTTAGTTTATTTATTATTTCTTTTTTAAATTTTTAATTATCAAATTAATTAGTCACATGTTAACCTTTTCTCATGTAAATGTTCGGTCTATCCTCACATGTTTTAGTGAATTAAAAGATTTTCTTTGCAGATCTTCGTACGATGTTTTAGCTGTGACGGAGACTTGGCTCACCCCCGAGATAAAAAATTACGATATCCATATAGATGGGTATACGCTTATACGTAATGATCGCGGCAGCCGAGGTGGAGGGGTAGCTATGTATGTTCTAAATGATTACCGTTTTAATACCTTATCAATTCAACATGATGATAATATTGAACAATTATGGATTAGTGTAAGTATAAATAAATTAAACTTTGCTGTCGGGGTTATTTACAGATCTCAAAAGTACTATCCACTGCGGTTTTTAAATGCTTTGGAGGAAACATTTTCCGAAATAATACATAAATTTGATCAGGTCATCTGCATGGGCGATTTTAATATTAATTTATTTGATAATTATAACTCAAATGTACAAAAATATCTAAATTTACTTGAAGTTCACGGTTTAAAACAGATTGTCACCAAGCCCACGCGAATCACTCCAACTTCTGAAACACTTGTTGACCATATTTTAGTCTTGAACAAAACTGATGTAATTGTCAGTGATGTTCTCCAATTGCACATTTCTGATCATCACCTTGCTTATTGCACTCTCAATATTAACACCATCAATAGATCCCAACATTTCTCTACTTATAGAAATTACAAAGATATCTACATGCCGGACTTTCTAAACGATCTATCTAATATCAAATGGGAACTTATTTATGATATGCCACAGTGTGATGATAAAGTACTGTTTTTCAACGACAGCATTAAAGCCGTTGTGGACGTTCATGCACCGCTCCTAACAAGGCGACTGTCTAAACCGTTCGCTCCGTGGTTAACTGACAACATTAAAATTATGATGTCTCTCAGGGACAAAGCTTATAAAAAAGCTAAAGTTACTAAACTCGCAACTCACTGGGAATATTATAAACAACTGCGCAACTACACTACCTCTGCAATTAAACGAGAAAAAGCTGCATATATTAAATTTAAATTACAAAATGCCGATACCAAATCCACTTGGACCGAACTCAAACGTTTTAAAATCATTAGTCGTAAGAAAAATGAATTGCCCTTGAATTTACTAAATGCTGATAAGATTAACGAATATTTTCTAAGCTGTGCGCAGTCTTGTAAAACCAATAACTTCGAAGTATTAAAACAACAATATAACAGCAATGTCAAAGCACATATTACCAGCCCACTCTTCTTCAAAACTGTCACTGAGGTGGAGGTATGTAACATCCTACTCAGAATAAACACTCACTCCATGGGAGCGGACGGAATTGACATTACTTTATTAAAGCTTTCGTTACCAGTGGTTGCACCTCACATCACGCATATCATTAATAAATGTCTACAAGAGGGTGTATTTCCAACTGCTTGGAAAACCTCCATTATAATTCCTCTACCTAAGAAGTCGGATCCTAAACAGCTATCAGATCTTAGGCCCATCAGCATACTACCCATTCTTTCCAAAATTTTAGAAACCATTGTAAATAACCAGCTAATTGATCATCTAAATGTAAACAATATACTTCCTTCTACACAGTCTGGCTTTAGAAAAGGCTTCAGCTGCGCAACTGCTTTACTCAATATCACTGACGATATCTTAAAAAGTGTAGATGACAACAAAATGGTTGCATTAATCCTGTTGGACTTCTCTAAAGCATTCGATACCATTGATCACGATCTTTTGCTGGCTATATTGCATCACATAGGCGTCGATCGTTCGGCTGTAGATTTTTTTTGTAATTTCCTTACTAACAGACTTCAGTATGTTAAAATATCGAATACGATATCTAAAACATGTACTGCTACAAAAGGGGTGCCGCAAGGATCAATCTTGGGACCAACTCTGTATGCTACTTATACCTCCTTTTTCTTTAAAGCATTTCAACATTGCAAGTATCACTTCTATGCTGACGACACCCAGCTATACTTACCTTTTGAACCCGAACACGTGAAACAGGCATCCGATCTTATTAATGAAGATCTATCCAGATTGGTCGCTCTTTCTCGCGACCATTGTTTAAATATTAATTCCAGTAAATCCTATGTATTAGTATTTGGAAATTCCAATGTAAGGGATCAAGTCTCAGCTTCTATTGATATCACAGTTGGTGGTGATCGAGTGAGCGTTGTTGATGTAACCAGAAACCTTGGACTTCATTTAGATAATAAATTACGTTTTAAAACCCACATTACAAAGCAAATTCAAAAAGCTTATGGCAACCTAAAAATTCTCTACTCGAATAAAGATGCTTTGGATAAGAGGATGAGGACTTTGCTGTGTGATTCTTTAGTGTTGTCGCATTTCAATTTTTGTGATGTAGTATATTATAGCTGTTTGGACAATGCTGACGCTAATAGGATACAGCGAGTGCAAAATTCATGTCTCAGATTTATCCATGGCATCAGAAAAAGAGAGAGAATTTCTCATAAACTCTCTGACACGAATTGGCTAAATATGTCTAATCGGCGTAAACTACATGCAGGATGTTTATACTATAAGATTGTCACTACGAAAAATCCTGGGTACTTATATGAACGTATATCATTTCGCACAGATGTCCACAATCTTAACTTAAGATACAAAGGTTTAATGACTCCTCCAATGCATAAATCTTCTATGTTTGAAAGATCATTTTCATACAATATTGTGCATGCGTGTAACGGTGGACTTAACAGCATTGTAGCTACCTCTTACCAATCTTTTAAAAAACAATTCAAGAGCCTCCTCCAGCTGAAGCAATCGGGTGAGATCAATCTAGGATAGGTACATATAATACTTGGAAACTAAACTAAATCTTAGAGCCTTCATACATCGAACAGCGGTTCGCAGGGAAGAACAGAAGGCCTCCCAGCTCTTCTGACTGTGCGCCTTTTAGCCTTTTTTTCTGTTTGTTACTCTGTAATACTTTTATTATTATGTTTACTATTGGCTAATAAAGACTATTATTATTATTATTATTATATACGAATAAAAAATGTATTGCACAGCCCGTTAAAGTTAACACATTGGCAACAATACATTCAAAAGTTGCTTCGCTTTTCAACCTACCAAACGTGAAAACTTACATTGGCTATTGCATGGGACGCACTACAACTTTGTTTGCTAATAAAGGTGCTGATATTACAACTATCAAATAGTATAGCGGACGGTGGTCCTCCACTATAGTAGGAAGCTATATAGAGAATTCCACGTCAAACAAATTTGATTTGGAAGGAAACTTCACGGAGAATCTTTCGGTTCCAGACGAGAGAAGACATCCATAATTAGAACAAATTCCTCAAAACCTCTGCCAGATACTACGGTTTCCAAAAATATCACCAAGTTCGCGATGCTCCTTGAATTTATGCAAGCCTTCGATTTGCGTAGTTCCGGGAATAACTTCTTGCACTCATCCAGGACGCACTTAGGAACATAAATTGTATAATTTTATATAACCAGGTTGTTTTACTGAAGGGGGTTCACACTTCATGAAAGGAGAGGAAGGATTTTGATAAAATGTGACTGGAGTAACCAGGCCTGATTACCCCTTAGACATTCTTAGCCTGCGTCGGCCAAGTGAATACATCTCAGAGTTTGGAAGTATATTAAAAATGATTAAACAAATATAGTCGTTATATACAATTGCATATGTTGCTGCTTTTTGAATGCGAATCCTAGTATTGGTATATGCACAAAAAACAACCCGTTCGCATAATAACACTTCGCCGGTCAACAATGCGTGTAAATCTGACCTAGTGATAGTATTAAATATGTGGTAGTCTGCATGAAACTTCCTTATCGTAACGTTACTCGACCCAGTAAGCCTATGTTAGTT
Source organism: Agriotes lineatus (assembly GCA_940337035.1). Taxonomy (NCBI): domain Eukaryota; kingdom Metazoa; phylum Arthropoda; class Insecta; order Coleoptera; family Elateridae; genus Agriotes; species Agriotes lineatus. Next base: position 149,014,368 of record OW679198.1, on the reverse strand, counting down.
GAGTCTTGTATACAAATATTGGCACATGCCGTGATCTACTTTTGCATTCTAATTGAGGCACTTTTGTGTCCGTATGATTTTACTTAATTTCACTTATCCCCTGTTCAAGCATTAGTTTGAACACCAACAATTAGATCGTTACCAATAGAAACTAAATCAAATTAAATAAAGCGAACTATGAGTTTTACGTTAACATAAATGTAAATATCAATATTAATAAGTAATTCGCTAAATTCGACTGATTTGTATTCACAATTTTTCCATTATAACAGTGTAATAAAGTTACTTTATTCGACTAGTGAATTAGGGGTCCCATAATATAGTTGTAAAACAGTCTTATTTGGTTTTTTATTATTATATTTATTCCAACCTATCTGACTCTCAAATTTTTTAGAAAAACTTTAACCTGCCTGTAAATAAAAGTAAACATTTGTGTGTAGGTAAGGTTTTGATATTGGAATATCAGGATAAATTTTTGAAATTCCGTGCTGAAGAACATGAGTTTGAAAAAAAAATCAGGTATATATCACTGGAGCAAAGGTGTAATGCCTTCTGCTACGCGTTGGGTATTAAATTCACAAGCAAGACGAAATGGATACCTTTGCTCCATAGATAATAAATAGCTATTATGCAGCAACGGGCTAAATTGGTCAATTTATAACCTACTTTTTAGGGCGTAATATGTTACTTTGTAAAGCCATAAAATGTATATACATATGTATTCCATACAAGACTTTTTGCAAGACTACAACAAACAAAATAACACAACTTTTGACAGTTTGAAAAATATCAACCTAGTCATAACTGAAGGTGCGATATGGTTATTATGTCTTGGATACGGTCCTTTATGCCTTCGATATGGTAGGTTTGTTAAACTTTTATTAACGTCAAATTGATTAGTATGCATAAAGTGTCAGCTTTAAAGATGAGACTGTTTTGTGTGCCAGTTTTCACAATTTATAAAAATTATAAATTTGATTTGAATTGTGTACAGAAAATTTTGTATGCACCTCGTGCCTTATCTTGTTAGAGCTTAAGGCTCGGACCATAAACGCGTTCGTATGCCTTTGGTGCATAAATAGTGTTCGTGCGTTAAGCGCTTTCAATTTATTAATTAAAATCTACGGTCAGGCCTCCACATAAGATAATATAATGAATTGACTTGTCACTTTTACTAGGGAAACAGAGTAGAACAGCAATGTATTAGCTGCTGCTGATACCCACTGTAAATGATAACACTTAATGAAAAACAACTATGTATTTATTTATTTAAACAACATTTGATATAATCGCACAAAAAAATATATACAATTTGTAGGATGTTACACAAATACACATATATAGTGGGCGATTGAGCAACTGTTTGTGCGAACATTAAAACGGGCTTTGGTAATTCGACAAAGCGAGGTGAACTGAAATACGGTTACTCTTGACGTAAACTGCTAAACATGCTTAGACGACTTGCAGACACTGGAATTCCGAAAGTTGTAAACCGAATGAATGACTGGAATGATCTGATCAAATCAACTGGCGTTCGGCGCTTCCCTGTCTGAGTTTAAATAGCTTCTAGTCAGTTGCGTAAGTGGAGGGTTGTTGGTTGCTTCTTGGTGGCTGGAAGGTTTTGCGCTTTCTTGAAAGTGCAATTTAGACATTTTCCTCTATTTCTATGACGGAACATTGGAATTGCTTTATTATACTATTGAATGTCTTCTCGGCGACAGTGTTAGGTGCTCTTATCGAAGTGTCTTACGTTAGCTAGAGGATTTTATGGTTCGTCTCCTGGTCTGTGGGCGGTCAATGAGATCTCTAAGAGTTGATCATCTACCTGTTGTTTATTTTTGGAGGCTTCAGTGATGCAGATGACGTAAAGTCGTCAAGATTTAAGTTTTTAAATTGCTTGTTTGCATTGCATTTGCGAATATAATTCGTCACTCCCAACATTAACTATCCATTTTGTGACACTAGTCACTAACATTGGCGTAGTGTTACATCCAAAATTAGTTATCCACTGATTTAGGCTGGACAGCTCGTCGATCTTTTCGATTTTATGATTTTTTGAGTTGCTTTTGTGGATCGTTTTGCGTTGTATTCTATGGACGTCGTTACAAAGCAAAGGTAAATGGTCACTTATGTAAACTGATTAATGGAACATGAAAAAACAGTCTTAATTCCATAATAAACAAAAACTATAGAAGATTAATTTTTAAATTATATTCGGTCAGAACAATTGAATATTTGAAATATCTCTATTTTTTTAATATTGTAGGGAAAAGTACAAAAAATAAAAATATGGAGGTATAAATCAGTTTTTCTTAGAGATAGAGAACAATGATTTTTATAAGGCAGTATTTTAAAAAGTGAAATCTACTTCTTTCTTTTATAATTTATAATTTTGTGTTTAACCCCGTATAAAGTACAAGAATTGGCGGCTAGATAACTGTTATAATACGATTGGAAAACAACGCTGAAAAGGTATGATTGAGGGTAAATAGGAATTTTTTCCCAGTTTTTTCGAGATTTAATCAAGATGTAAATAATTTATCCATATATCCTAAAACATCCCAATAATATTTTGTTGCCAATAAGATCACCGATATTGAGACCAAGCGTGCTATTTCACTAGAAGGGTTAAATGAGGAAGCCTTACTTGGTAATCTTACAGTACATAATGAATTGGACAGTATGTGTGATGATTTAATTAGACAAGAGAAGAAGGTGCAAGCTTCTTATCGATACTTCGGCACAGTGTTGGGTTGGACTAAGTTTTGAGATGAGCTTTTTGGGACGCCCGCCTCTTAAGAAAGATTAATTTAGTTTTCATAATTTGTTAAAACGGTGCTTTCAGTATGATACGCCCGTTATCATATTGTGTTATGTATATAACCTGACCATATGTGCGACGACTTCAAAGGTGACAATACATAGAAATTTATATCCCAATATTTCAATAATTGAAACAAATATACTTCCTGGACCAAGTTTCGAATTCGTAACTTTAAGCTTGCCGTTCCAGCTTTCTATCATTATACCATTGTGTCGGCGTAGTTAGGTAATAGTTTAACGATTATTACTGATGTCTCAAATACCAACATATACAAAACAAACCAATCTTGCCCAAACGATTGTAATTTATTTGCATTAGTATTCTACACAAATTGGAGCAGAAAAAACCTTATAGGTTTTCTGTTGGTCTTTAGATATACTGTTTACATCCATACGGCGGGATGCTTTCACTAAACTTGATTTTTTGACCTTCAACTAACGCCAAAGCGGTAGTTTTCACAGACTTTATGCAGTGATATGAGACCTTCCATCTAATTTTGGATGGATTGTGCTCAAGTAACATTTAAATCAACATAATATATCTATTTTTCCTATGTTTGCCGAGATGTACCGTTATTTTTCAGATATCACCATACGCGAAATATTTATATTTAGATCGGAATTGTTGGTTTTTCTCATTAAAAACGCTTCGTCTCGGAGGAAGTCTTTTATTTTATTTCACATTTTTCTAAGTTTTAATATCTGCCAAAGAACTTCATAATTTAAGTTGCTCAAGGTATACCCATTTAACATCATCTGATTTTAGCTTATGCGCTGCCCTTAACTAAATGCATTTGCAAGAGTTTCTGTTGTATTAGAACTGAACCTCAAGCGTAAACGTGTTTGCTATAGAAAATCGTATTACTGTTGCGATTAATGGATCACAGATACTGTCATAGCAACGAAAATCTATGGCTTATTTAATATCTTTGCAGCCTGGAAAATAAAAGTTCCAGCTGCAACAGCCCTATAAAACTTACAATTGCAATGGTACAAACCACTTAGCATTGTTCCAGTGTCTAACCGCATTGCTCCGTAACGGCCTTTTTAAAATACAAGAATAACCTCTTGAGGCTCGACGACCCTTCAACCGTAAGTAGCTGTTATTATATCTATATTAACATTGTGACAAATTTATTGTGTTTGAGGGAACCGAATCCCACAATGTTATCTCGTGTGCATCTGCGATCGCGTTAAAGTCACTTTTGCCCGAAAAACTCGCCCGCAACAAAGAGATGCCATAAATTGATAAATTCGGAATTCTGGAGAGGCACGGAGACCGTTATCCCGTTATTTCGTCGGGGGACGATCGCACTTTTTGTGGCTCCAGCGAGTGGTCAACTCAAAAAATCACCCTTGCAAATATCGCCGCAGGGCGCCAACATAATGCGATAGCCCGCGGGCGCAATGGAACCAATAAGTTACTAAACGCTGGCAAAACTCCCCGTAATTTCCCTGACAAAGGACCAACAGCTCCGAAGAGCGATCCACCCCAGTATCAAGTAATAAATGCACAGTGTAAAAGTTGCCCTTTGTTTTTTGAAGTGCCCTAAACAATGGGTAACACTAAACCACTGTTTAATATAATGTGCAATAAATATAAAACCAGCCTCGTTCGTGGGAATATGCTTCGAGAGTGACGATGTCTGAGCAGCTCTGACTTCAATTAGATAAGATTTTTACAAAAATCTGTATTTCGGAAGTCTGATAATTATCAGACTTAATATAATTATAATTATTAAATTACTGTGGTGTAGTAACCATATTTCACATAATTATGTGTTTTAGCTCCAAACGAGTGAACATACAGAAGCTTCTAAAACATAGATACAGCAAAAGTAGAAAGAGCAAGAGAAAACAACGTAAAAAATTAGGCACCAGAAATTAATAATCAGTAGAAACTAACCGCAATCAACACAGTCGATGAAAACCCTAAATAGTGGTCCCACAACGTTGAAACTTTCGTAGTCTTCGGTATTTTGTCAAAAGAGGCGAAGAATACGGTCTGCGAAAACGATTTTGTCGTTTTGCTGCTTTGCCAGTCGATAAAATACCGATAAATCGCATTGTACCTCTTCCGCGATTTTTTTCGTGAAATAAATTGCAGATTTTGCTGTTTGCTGCAACAATTTCTGGAAGTGTGCATTGAAGATTTTCGTCTGGATCAATCGTTTTATCGTAATATCGTTGTAGTTTAAGTCAAAAATTACCAACCGAACTGAAAATAACGCACACGTAAGTAAACGATTACCTTGTTTATTTATGTGTTGCTCATGGCAACCTCGGCGCGGCTTTCTCAATGGAATAGACACAAACTTTTGTACATTTCATACGCATGCTCTGTTGGGTCGATTTAAATAAGCAATTTTCGAAGTGAGTAGTGACTGTCGAAAATGTAATTTACGGTAATAAGCATAAAAAATAATTAACAACGTGGGCAATGGTAATGGTTATGAATAAAACAAAGAAAATAGGAAAAAATAACAATAAAAATAAAAATTGTATCACAAAGTTCATAACCCAGACTTACAGTAAAGAAGATTGATACTGTATTTAAATAAGGCATGTGAAAGCACTTCTGCTATAAGGTATAACTTAACCGATTAAAGAAATGGGAAAATGGTGAAATAGTTACAAGAAAAATACAGTATTTTCCATGGGACAAAGTCATGTAGAAAGACATCAATATGAAATTAGAAACTTGTAAACAGAAGAAACGTTACAACAAGGTTTGTATTCGAAAAACGCAAATTGACCTTCTCACTATGTTGTCAATCTACATAGGGAATTGATAACTAAGCCAGAGAATGTTTATACAGCCAGATAAGCGAATGGGAGATACAGAAGAAGAAGAGACAGTCTTAACAACAGAAGTTTGAAACATTAAGGTAGGTGTGAAAAATGATTGCAATGAAGAGGTAACTATTGGATAAAATGGCATCTGATATAGCAACACTAATAGAATTTTGTGACATGCACAGGCTAATATAGGTGTTACCAAATAAAAAAATAAACAAATTGACCACGTATACATTAATATTTTCAAAGATATTCGTAAGAGAATATGAGCTTATATTGAATTAAGTAGATCATTGCTTACTCGTAGTAATTTTCATTAAAATGCATGTTAAACACAAAAGGCATGTAATAACTAAACAGAAGAGCTGCCATTTTAATAAAATTGTGGGAAATTTAACTAAAGCCCGTTTGTTCAGTACGTTGCAGAAAGAGGCAAAGTGGCCGATTTCCAACAAGCCCACTGAAGAGTTGTAATTACAATGTACGGAAGCGTAGAGTTGGAAATCGTTGAAGTTTAAGAAAAGACTAAATAAGCACTGGATGAGCAAGGGTGCATTGAAAACAACTGAAGAACGAGGAAAGAGAAGATTTTAAATAAGGAGGTAGAGGAAAAGAAAATAAATTTACAGGAACTTTAGGGAATAAAACTAAAAAAGTTAGAAAGAAGATAAAGAAGAATACGCATCAGTATGTAGAAGACTTATCAGAAAAAGAAACACAAGGGCGATTAAAAAGAATTATTTTTGAACAGAAACAGAGCAGAAAATAAGTAGCAAAATAAATACAATACAGCCAGAAAGAAAATTGAAACATTACAAGAGAGGGGTGCCACAATTGGTGTTATTGAGTTATTCAACAAACTCAACAAGGAAAATCACTAGGAATAAACCAGGTAACAATAAAAATGCTAACAATACATACTGAATCAGCAGTAGATATTTGAAGTTATGGCTGAGATACCCAAAAATAAATAAATAACTTGTTTTGTAGAGTATAATATTGAATAGAAAAAGTAAATTTTGCATTGGCCGGTATCGTCTGCACTGATATTTATAAATTCTAAAAAAGCCTTTGATTTTCATAGCAGGCAGTTCTTGGGAGAGCTCTTAAAAGCATAGGGTTACCAGAAAAAACAATTAAATTCATAAAGGAACGCTGCAATGACTACAAGTACAAAGTTAGCCACGAAGAAAACTGAACTCAAACATTTAAAAGTAGGTACATCAAGCATGCATTATGTCACAATTTCTCTGGATTAAATTCTAAAATGCACCACAAACATGGAACAGGAGAAAACCCTTGAAGACATATATTTTGCTGTGTTATATGCCGGTTGTCTCCGAATACTAAGTAAATACAAGAAGAACCTCAGCATTTTTCAAAAACATAATCTAATGAAGCAGCATTAAAAATCAGCAAGGAAGAGAAGATGGAGCTAATAAGTACGAAAGGAAAATCCTTTATTATAAGTTTCAAATATGAATATTGCTGCAATTAAAATAATTTCACAGCCCCGCGTTGGCGTGACAATAAATTATGCTACGGAAGGGGCGATATTCAAATCATTTCCAGCACATTTACTTTCTGTATCCGCAATCGAACCAAATTACATCACATAATTTTGTAGAGACTGTATACATTTAATAAGTACAGAAAATAGTCTCCTGCTGCTCTTGTACTACACAAATTAAATAAAATTTGGGGTTTGATCTCCCAAGGTCTTTAAGTAGTCACCTATGTAGTCTAGCCAAGATTAGTTCAGGGAAAATTATTGCTTATAAATCAACTTCCTTATAACGGCGAACTTTTAGCGTTAACTCAACCAGAGACACTTTTATTGAGTAGTTCGGATGCAACAGCAAGAATGGCATCTTATTGTTGTTGACTTCTTAAACAAAGCAGGGGAACCTGTTAGCTGAGGACCTCTGCAAAAAAGATTAAGCTTGCAAATACTTACATTTAGGTTAATTGGATAGCTTTCTCTTGGTAGGTCTGACGGAATCAATCATCTTGAGGTGATATCTCAAAATTTTAGCTTACGAATATCTATTTATTATGGTGTTATTATTTGCACATTATCGTCGATCTTCTTATATCATTCAACGGTGGATTCTGCCCAGCGATTACGAAAATTCACATGTATGTGACCACTTACTTGAAATTGGGACAGTAAGTTAGGCTCTGATAGTAGAATTATAATCGGCTGCTTGCTTAATATTTACTCATATAACCCAGAAATCAAGCACGAGGTAACTTTAATACGTATTCAAATCCTATTTATTCATCAGGAACTGTTACTTTCAGTTATAAACAACATGAAACAAATCTTCTATTTGACAAATGTTATGCGACTATTTTGTTTTTGGGAGCACAAAGTCGTATAGCTTATCTTAGCACTAATAAAATGACAATTAACCATTGGCTTCAGTCTCCAAGAGTTTACATAGGAGAGTACGTTTTGTTTATAACAATCGATAACATAACTCCCAAAATGGAGTTGGTTTATATTGGTTTTAAAACTAATAATTAGAAATAACTTAAATACTACTACCTCTAAAAAAATACACCATAGCTGGCAGAAAAATGAATTTTTTGACACCTCACTCAACATTAATCTGAAACTGATTAGTTTGCCCACTTATATTTAACACACACTTAAAATGCAATCAATTTAAACTATAATAATATTGAATACCGTTCAGTTTCTAGCTCTAAGCAAACTTACACGAAATTTAAACATAATTTATAAGAAATATAATTACCTATAGATATTACACGAGACAAACATTTTTGTTTTACAATTCTTGTTCTACACAGTGTTTGTAAGATTAAAATAACATTAAATTTATCTTGCACGCTTCAAATTAGCTATGTAAGTACCTGTTTCGCTAACTTACAAGGCATTTATAACACACATTTTTAACAATATTTTATTTCAGATGATGCTTCATAGTTAATCAAATATGGCATAGAAAAGGAAAACCCACAGCTAAGCTATTGAATAGCAAATGTCAATCAATGACATAAATGAAATTTCAGCTCAGGCCGATGTACTTGACTGAATAATCTTAAATCATAAGCTTTCTTATGAACGGCATGACTTGTAAACACAAATTTCCATATTTTAATGTTTCATTAATGCAAAATCAAAACAGAACTAACTTATACTAACTATGTAAAATTGTCAAGACTGTTAACAAATAATGTCTTCTTGATTGAATATTCGCAATCACATAACCTCACCTATTTCCACATTTATATTCGTGGTAAATTTTCTTAGAAATTTTAATTATACATGAGATGTGAAGGTTTTCACAAGGAACCTTAATGTAGGTTGATTTATGTATAATTTTATTTGGCAAGACCATTCAAAGATGCAAAAATCATGAGATGCAACTCTCAGGAGAAAGGAATTCAAGATCGAAAAGTTTTAAAATCATAAAAGCTATGGTCTTAAGCTGCCATGAGATTTTCTGTGTATCTTAAAATAATTGATAAATAAAGCTCCTTTGTTAATCAAAATTGTGCTTATTTTTGACAGTTTCATACCGTTTCATGTCTGTGTTGGCCTCTATCCAGAGCAATATATAGAACAAGTTACTGAATTCTATATTTGGAAAGTATCTTATCTATGGAAGAAAGTGTAATTAAAGATGTTGAGGCAAGAAATAATAAAACTGGAAGCGTTTTTTAGGCTAAATGATATTTCATATACAAGTAATATCAAAATCAAATTTAAAACTGGAGTGATGCCATAATGAAATTAGTGCTTTGGACATTAATTAATAAAATTAAATGAAAATTCTAACTTTCGTAAGCAGTTCAAAATTTATATTAAAAATGTGGTGGCCATAAGTTATCAGCAACGAAGTGTGTTGCACTTAAACGAGGGGTGAAAACAACCCTAGCTATCTCTAACTCTCGACAGAAAATATGGTGTGAGTCATGATTAGGCACCGATCCTTAGAGTTAAATGCAAGCAACAAAATTTTGGGCGCTTGTCGTTATACACAACAAAAAATAAATCTAGCTACCGATCAAATCACCACCTACCTTGTAAGCCTCTTACTTTAACCTAGATCTTAAAAAGAACACTAGCAGGTTCGTGAAGGATCATGATACACTACAAAGAAAATATAAATCAGCAATAGTTAATAGAATTTTATATCGTCAACATAGTTGCAATCAACGTCATAATTAAAGCTGGTGGCTCAATAAGGCCCAGAATCGTAATGTAAAAAATAAATTGTTGGAGTCACTCAAATCATAACACACAATAATGGATTATTATTAAAATTCGAAACACATTGTATACAACAGATTAAAAATTCCGGACGCCAGCAATATCAACGGCTGCGCTGATAAGGAAGCTCTCAAACCTAGGCTTGCAAACTTTTAAAATGGAAATTACAATAAGCCGGGTGTCCAAATACCCTTTGGAAATTAGTATTAGATACATATAAAATTCAGCCACCCTAACTGATAAAATTCTAACGCTTCAAGCGTTTGCAAACAAGTTAGTATTTATAGTGTCCAGTTTTATAACCGAAGGCTTTCGTAGAACTGTTTATTCTTAGGGAATAGCCCATTACTGATAAATAAAGCAAGCAAGTTGAAAATCAATGCATATACTCACGAAACGTAGTTAGAAGCACTATCATTACGATATGAAAGAGGATCTCGCCAGCCTCTGCATGGAATTGTTGAATTGGGCATTGAAGCGGATGCAGGCGGCTGCTGTAGCCGGAAGAAATGTAAGCTGTCTCCAAAACTGCTCGCATCTGGGACACGACGCAAAAACCGTTTGCTACGATGAAATCCGGCAACAGGATCAGATCTCAAGGACCCGCGATCCATATGAGCTTGATGGCTAGAGGCTGGCAGCTTGATAGTATGGGGCATGAAAGCAGGCCTAATTACCACCAAATTAGAACTCACAAGAAAAAACTAACAATGAAAATCTCACCGCAGCTGGAAAACGGCCTGAACGTGCTTAAAGAAACGCCGCTGTGCATACTTCAACTGTTACATAAACTCCAGGCTTGCTAGTTAAAACTATCCAAATCCCCGGAGTTGGCTTCTAAATAATTTGTTTTGAGTCTCGCCTTCCTTGACCACTGCTCAATATCGAAAGAAAGACCGCACCGACAAATTATTCGCAAATTCTTACGTAAAATCTAAATCATGCCACGCCAAACGCGGGGCGCGCCGTAAAACCATACTCTAAAACAAACTGCATCGAGGAACTACCTTAAAACGGGGCAACGACATGTAGCATCGTTTTTGGCATCCTTTCGTTAGCGATATGATACACTTGTTTGAATAAATCAGTTATTTTATTCTTATATCATCTTTATAACTTCTGGCATTGTCTGGGAATTTTCACCGAAAATCAATTTCAGTTACTCGTGATTATTTATTCAATAATCTACCGTTGCAAAAGCTAATCTAACCCTCATACCGTTTACTTTCAATTGCTTACGATAATGTATAGGGGCAGTAATGGAAATCAAGACAAAACGAGATCGAACCGAAGTTTTTCTAGTGATTTTCCAAGGCCAAATGTAAAAGTTATCTATTCTGTGCAGCTACAAGAATACGAAACTATAATATCTTGATTCATCAATTAATTGTGATTTAATCGAGCCACTTTAAGTATTGTTTTTTCACCTTTTATCTGACGTACCAAACAAGATAAGCTTGTTTTATGTTCTGTATTGCCAATTATGGAGTACTAACTTCACCTTTTCGTAAGTAACACTCATTGTTTTTTGCTGTAATTATCTACAACTGTCTTCATTGCAGTTGCTTTGAGAAAGGAATAAAGCTTTCGAAATATTGGCTTGGATGAAAGGAGCTTTCTTTCTAATTGCTACCCTGAAGAACGAATCTCAATTAATTACCATATTGTTTTATCAACGGGTCGTTCATTGCTGTCTCGCAGTTTAATATTCTTATACTTTTACAGATTATTATGATTATACCACTCCTTCTAACATCAACCAATGAAAAACCGCAAAATGCATAGTTACGCATGTATTAACTTTTGATAATGTACATAGCAACTGACAATCACCTACCTTCCTGATTAATAGGTGATAATCACACTCCTTCACAAACATCACGTTACCCGCTATCAGTACAATTGTCATAACAACCACATTAACCGTACTTTTAATATTTAAAATACACTATTCAAACGTTGTTTATTGACTCGTGATATAATCTAGCCGAATGCAACTCGTGTCTTCTTGATTATCAAAGCATTTCTGTTTCCACTCGATATATTGTTTTAGGCAATCACGCTCGTCCTTCGGACTCGCGCGATTGCCAAACAATATATCTCGTGTAAACAGAAATGATTATTTGATAATCAAGAACCCACTAGTTGCATTATATATGATAAAATACATGAACTGAAGCAACATGATTGAAAAACTGTAGATTAAGCAGATAGCGTGTCGCAATAAAATTTTACATACGTCGTGACAAAACCGACACAAACAAATTAGCGGGCGCAGAGGGATCGCGGCCAGGATTCGGTGGAAGAGCCGGGATCAAAAACAGGATCAGATCAAAGCAAGCTAATTAATCCTGCTGAACTGAAGTACAAATGACTAATTTAATTGAGCAGCGAACTCGGTATCAGATGTGTTATTATCAATTCGTACACGTACGACGTGCCGGTGTCGTCTGTCCTGTGCTGAACAGCACGCGCGGCGAAGGACGTGCGGCCGCTTTCGAGCGAATTGATTCAATTGTGCGTCAGCTGCAGGATCTTGATGGCGCGTTCCTAAACATTGTACAGGGAGATGCGTTTGCTGAAACGTAACACATGTCCTGATGAATGCATTGTCATTAGCATACACACCCATCTTTGACGCTGCGTGCGGACGGGTGTTTGAAGTTGCGATCCCGTAATTTATTAAGTATTGACGTTTGCAGCGTGATGGAAGCAACGGCGCTCCTTTTAAATGAGCAGACTTAAACACGTTGTTGCAAAAGAAACACGGCCACAATCTTATAAATACGGATGTAGACCTATAACAGCATCAGTAGAAACTGTGGAAGTTTTACTACGTCACTTAGATTAGTAACGCATAGTTTTAGTCAAATCCTATTAATTCTGGTTTCGAGTAAATAGTAAATTAGGACACCCTCATAATAGTATAAACAATTAAAGTTCTGTTTATCAGAACCTGATCTCAAACGCATCTGTTTTAGATAAAATTGTGTGATAAAAAGGATGACGCATGGTGTAATTAAATTCTAACTCTGAAGCCCCAATTAATATTCATGTCCATGCTAATTTAGCATTAAAACCCCTGTTTCATGGTTTGCTATAGTTGTTTTATTGCAAGGTTACTTTTTAAAGCAAACATTGCAACGACAATCTCAGAGCGACTACATGCTGTAGATATTACCAAGTTAAGGAAAGTGTAGCATCTTCTATTTTATTGTTGGCAGGACGGATTTATAGTACAAAAAATAAGTAAAATATATTAAATTTACAATAATTCTCTACAGATTCTCTAGTAAATACAGGTAAAATAAACCACGTGCATACGTGAGAAATTAAAACTCGCCAAGATTTGAAATCACATGTAGAACTACCCGATTTTTAAAACAATTTTAAGTGGACCATTTCTCAAAAAAAATTTAAAAACTCAAGATTCTGACGCATAGTCAATATATGTATACTGGCCGCCATAAGTAAATGAACACCCAGTAAACGGTGGCAAATTTGAATGAAATTTTCAGAAAAGATGTATTTTATTGGTGTTAAGAAACGATGAAAATTTCAGCAAGATACAATCAATTGATCAAGTTACCGCAAGGCAAAAAATAGAAAATCTTTTTGTTTTTATGTTAGCATTATTTACTTAGTTGTCATTATAAAGCGTACTTGAAAGTTTAGTTAGTCTTGTTAGAGTGTAAAAAGATGCCTCCTGTTCGGCAAGGTGCGAATTTTCATCAATTATCTGAGTTCGAACGTAGTAGAATACTTAATCGGTCTACGGGAAGCTGGATTATCCATTCGTGATATTGCGGTCGTGTAGGACGTAGTGTTGCTACAATCTCCTTATGCTGGAGAATATGGACAGAAAATAATGAGGAACGAAGACGTGTACGACCTGGTCGTCCCACATGCACCACTAATCGTGAAGATTGTGCTCTTCGGCTTGTGGCTTTTTGGGACCGTTTCTCGTCGACCAGGGAAATTGGTGATAGATGGAGAGGTTTAATTAACCAACAAATCTCCATACGATATGTTTATCGAAGAATTAGATCTTTTGAGCTTAGGTCGTACCGACCATTTCTTTGTTTACCTCTAACTCCACGTCATAAAACTGCACGGCTAGAGTGGTGTAATGAAAGGTTGCAATGGAATGAGGAATGGAATCGAATAGTTTTTAGTGACGAATCTCGATTCTGTTTATGGGCCCATGATGGTCGCAGAATGGTCAGAAGACGTGCTGTGCTGGAGAAAGGAGAGACATGCAGTTTTCTGTAGAACGAGATACCGCTCTTACTCAAGGTGTGATGGTATGGGGGACTATTTGCCATGGAAGTAGATCTTCTCTAGTAATTATTCGAGGAACGCTAAATGCAATTGGTTACATCACTAACGTGCTGGAACCAGTATTAATTCCATATCTTCAGCAACTAGTAAATCCCATTTTTCAGCAAGATACTGCGCGGCCACATACCGCTAGGATTACTACAGAGTTTCTGAAAAATGCTAATGTTGATCGTCTTCCATGGCCTTCTCTTTCCCCAGACTTATCACCAATAGAACTCGCGTGGGATATGCTAGGACGCAGGATCAATTATTTACAACGACCCCCAAACAGTCTACATGTTCTTCAACAACGGATTTAAGAAGCTTGGGATTCGACACCACAAGCTACTATTGATTCGCTTATTTCAAGTATGTCTAACAGACTAGCTGAATGTGTAAGAAACGCAGGAGGATCAACGCATTATTAGTGTTTCAAAATTGTTGCAATAATTGGATCTTGCTGTAATTTTCATCGTTTCTTAGTACGAATAAAATACATCTTTTCTGAAAATTTCATTCAAATTTGCCAACGTTTACTGGGTGTTCATTTACTTATAGCCTCCAGATATTTCAAACTGGTGAAAATCCTCAAAATATTAAAAATTCCTAAGGGAAGATGTATTGTCACATCAAAATGGTTGGTTGAACGACAACAATTTAATAGAATAATAGTTTAAAATCGACTTTCCACGGAAATGATAAAATAGCGACAAAGTAGTGTACCTAGAGGGGTTCTGCCTCACTTTTGACTTTGAAGTTTTTTCAACGTCACGGACCTAGCCGAGGTCAAGGTCACGGGCCTAGCCGGGGCCAAGGTCATTGGCCTCACCTAGGCCACTTCCGGTTCCCACGATGAATTTTTGGGGCTAAAAGTGTAATTTTAAAATTTTACAAGATTCCCAAGATGAATTTTGGGGTTAAAAGTCTAATTTTTGCAAGATTCCCACAATGAATTTTGAGGCTAAATGTCTAAATTTGAAATTTTACAAGATTTCTACGCTTATCAAAATTTTTCCAGGCTCAACAGGATGTGAGTCATCGTCTGAGAATGCAAACTTGTTGAGACTTGCAGCTGTAGGAGTCTAGCAGGATGTTATTGTCTACCAATTGAACAATGACGTCCATTGTTTGAGAAATCTGCACGATCGCTTAAAAATAATTGGACAATGAAGTCTTTGTTGTTTGGAAGAATTTTTACTGACCTCCATTATCAGATAAACCGAATGTTATTGTCTGGAGCTTCAGACTTGTCCAGACACGTTTGAGAAATGTGCAAGACTGGTACAAATTGAACAATGAAACCCATTGTTTGAGAAAAAGCTGCACAACCGCTAAATTGAATGGAGAATTTGTTTGGAAATTAAAACTTATTTGAGGCTCTGGGTGAGAAACACAAGTGACTGGGATCTGGTAGTTGATAGTCTCTCGCATATTTTGATAGCTATTAACAGTCAGTTAGTAAACAGTATTTAACATAATACAAAAGTGTTGGAGTGTTACAGACATTGAGAGAAATCCTCAACATTGTTTGTAAGCACCGAATGTAAATATTACGTGTTTTTTCATGTACTTTATTAAATACATAGTCTCGAAGTTGAGCCGATAGTTATTTATTTCGCTTTTTAATGTTGGATTTATGTACAGAAGACAGCATCCCTCACTTTAGCAATAAGCAAGTTCCTAAAGAAATATTATGCTGTAGATTTACAGGTTACAGTTCGGAGTGTAAAGTAAGTTAAAAAAATTTGGATATTTCTAACCAGCCATTAGCAACAGTACCATTTAATTGCATATCGTTTTCTTTTACGTAAGACCCAAATTTTAAATTCGATTGTTTTAATATAGGTTTGAAAGCACTGCTGACAGACAGACAGACAGGCAGAAAACTTGTAATGCAGCTGCCAAACCGGGCCTAGTCAAATATCGAGCAGCAATATGTATTAATAAAAAATACTCTTCAGTTAGCAGGTTAAAATTTTGATGTAGTTTTAGCCAATCTTATACACATATATAATTCCAGCTCTAAAAAATGGTAGGAAGCTAAAACACATAAGTACGGTGGAGTCGTAAACAGCAGCATTTTATAATACAAAGTAGAGCGATAAAAGAACCGTGAGGGATCATATTTAACCACCCGATATTTTTCAATTATTTTGAAACGTCTGCAACTTTCACATACCAATCTCGCAAAAACAAACACCTTCTTTGTTCTTGTGTGTTAGCACCTTGGCTTTAAGAATGTTATGGTAGTATATTTACGAAATCCGGCTCCACAGCACTATATGTTTTAACTACATTTTTTTTAAACATTCAATAACTACAAAAATAAAAGTTGTTAAACGTATGATAAAGGCATTAATTACTTAATAAATACAATTGTCCTATATCCGGTATTCATGGTTTCTGTCTTAATCTGATTATAATAGTCAATTAGGGTCGAATAACTAAGGTTATTACAATGCTTATATCCGGTATTTATGGTTTATGTCTTAATCTGATTTTAATAGTCGATTAGAGTCCAATAACTAATGTTATTACAATGCTAAAGACTGTACGCAAAAGGTAAGATTAAAATCAAAATTTTAAAATAAAACCGTGAGAATAAGAATAAAATAAAATAAAGCCAAGTAAAAGCTTTGAAGCCACAACAATATATTAGTAAAAAATACTCTAATTAATAAAGATGCTATACACGATACCCAACGGTGAGGGCCAGCTCATTTTTGCCGGATAAAAACTTATCTAGATTGGTTAAAAATCAGGTCTAAGCGAGGGTCTGCGCGGAGGTTTCTGCGTAGGTCTGAGCGGGGGTCTACGCAAGGGTTTTTGCGCAAGTTTGGCGGGAAATTCAAATTCTACTCAGATTTTAACGGTAAATTTAAATTATTTTCAGGTTTTTGACGGGAAAATCTGGGAGTGTACAAGGTTGCTAAAAAATGTGTGGTTAAGAAATTTTGCTTAAAATTGATTGAAAATTTACAGACACTGTAAGCACCGAATGTAAATATTACATGTTTTTTCCTGTACTTTATTAAATACACAAAGTTTCGAAATTTGACGATAGTTATTTATTCCGCTCTGCTGTTGAATCTATGTACAAAAGGACAGCATCCCTCACTTTAGCAATAAGCAAGTTCCTAAATAAATATTATTATGCTGTTGAGATTTACAGGTTACAGTTAGGAGTGTAAACTGAGTTAAAAATTTCTATACCGCTATTAGCAGCAGTACCATTTAATTGCATATTATTTTCTTTAACGTAAGACACAAATTTTAGATTCGATTGTTTTAATATAGGTTCGAAAGCACTGCTTAGACAGGTAAACAGCTAGACAGGTAGACAGGTAGACAGCTAGACAAGTAGACAGCTGGACAAGTAGACAGGTAGACAGCTAGACAGACAGTCAGGTAGACAGACAGACAGGCAGGCAGGCAGACAGGCAGGAAGGCAGGCGGGCAGGCAGCCAGGCAGGCAGGCAGACAGGCAGACAGATAGGTAGGCGGACAGGTAGACAGACAGGCAGGCAGGCAGGCAGGCAGGCAGGCAATCAGACAGGCAGGTAGGCAGGGAGACAGACAGACAGACAGACAGACAGGCAGACGGACAGGCCGGCAGGCATTCTTAACACCATTTATTGTACAGATTGTGAGCAGTAATAGAAATACGAGTGAGAGAGATGCCTGTACCAGTTAAGTATGAGTGTCCGAAATGTAAAGGGGAAACTGATCAAGAAGGACCCAAATGTATTGCTTGCACATTGCACGAACGTATGAAAGAAAACAGTGGTGGTAAACATTATCCAATTCTAGCGAATAACTGAACTCAGCTTGGTGGACGCTATCGTCATGAATTTGATTCTTATATATACATCTAACAATTCTGATATCTATTATTTGATAAAAAACTATTGACGTGTGAACTAGTTGGAATCTGTCAGTCTGTCTAACTGTCTAACTGGCTGTTTACCTGTCTAGCTGTCTTCTGTGTATCTGTCTATCTGTCTAGCTGTCTAGCTGTCTACCAGTCTAGCTGTCTATCTGTCTAGCTGTCTAACTGTCTAGCTGGCTGTCTACCTATTTGGCTGTCTACCGCTTACATACGTGTGACAATAATGAAAAAGAATGTAGCAACAGAACTTATTAAAACTAAAAATATTATAAGACAGAAAGTTCGAGCTCGTAAGGAGAATAAGTTGGGGGAACAACAACTCTTTGGTAAATTTTTTAAACCTCAAACAGAACAAATGCAAAGTGTTACAAAAGAGATAAATGAAATAGAGAATCCTTCATCACAGTTTAAGCCTTTCAAACTGAAAAAGAAAGAGAAAGTTAAATACAATTATGATGATGATAAATATAATCTTAAAAGAAAAACTAAATTCGATTATCACGCGGATGATGGTGATGATGATGATGAATATATCAATATGTCAAATCCTCCAAAACTAAAATTATTTACACCAAAACCGGCTGATGAAGTATTGTGTGAATCCGCCGAAGATGATTCTAATACGACTATAACAAACAAATTTCAGCCGCAAGCTATAAGTTCTTTCTTAGAACAGTATGACGAACTTTTTAGGAAATATGTAAGCAATTATCTTATAGAAAGACCAAATCTAGGGAGGTATGGAATTAGATATGATTTTGATAAAAACCAATTTTATTTTGGTGGAGATGAGCTAGATATAAAAGGATCAGATATAATTATTAAAAATGTGCACTATGAAGGTACGCCTGGTTTGTACGAATTGCTATTTAAAAAGAATCCTGAAATAACTCCAACGCTGACAGATGGAGCAAATTATAGTGATATCATAAACAGAACAAACGCGGCGCATAGACATTTTGATAAAAATGAACAGAAGGTAGGTGTCAACTAAGCGAAATACAAGCAATTTATAGAATCTGACCTGTCATCATCACCCTCGCCATCATTGATATCATTAAGGACTGCAAAGCTTACTGGTAAAGGTATGCAGCAAATGCATAAACAAGTTAGCAATAAACCGTTGGATTATGTTTACTGGGATGATCCGAACGAGTTAGTTGATCGATTAGAGTTACTGTATGCATCTCAAGCATCTGGCCAGACAAATCATATAAATGAAATTGTTAGTATAATAGAAGAGTTAAAAGAGGCAGGAATAATTGAATAAATCCAGTTCGACAATGTCGGAAACAGCACGAGGAGATCGTGACACCCTCCAGACAGAGATGACAACAACACCTCTACCACAATAATTTACTGGTGTATAATATATTTCTAATAATTTTATACATGTACATTAAACAAATAAAATATAATTATATTTACAATTGTCGCTTTACTACACTGTCGTGCCCATAAAACCGTTACAGGAACATGTCAGGTTGACCAGTGGTTTATTTAGTCATCGTTGCAAATTCTCAGACACTGATAATGGAGGCCATTGGTCCCCTGATGTTCTGTAGTAATAATTTTGAAAGCGCTAAATTAAGATCTGTTTCAGTATTAATTTACAACTTCCCTCTTCTTACTTCGTTAATAGTATGTCTGTCTGCCTGCCTGCCTGCCTGCCTGCCTGCCTGCCTGCTTGTCTGTCTACCTGTCTATCTGTCTATCTGTCTAGCTGTCTAAGTGTCTAGCTGTCTAGCTGTCTATCTGTCTACCTGTCTACCTGTCTAAGCAGTGCTTTCAAACCTATATTAAAACAATCGAATCTAAAATTTGGGTCTTACGTAAAAGAAAACAATATGCAATTAAATGGTACTGCTGCTAATAGCGGTATAGAAATTTTTAACTCAGTTTACACTCCGAACTGTAACCTGTAAATCTCTACAGCATAATAATATTTCTTTAGGAACTTGCTTATTGCTATAGTGAGGGATGCTGTCCATCTGTACATAGATCCAACAGCAAAGCGGAATAAATAACTATCGTCAAATTTCGAAACTTTGTGTATTTAATAAAATACAGGAAAATAAATATGTAATATTTACATTCGGTGCTTACAAACAGTGTCTGTAAATTTTTAATCAATTTTAAGCAAATTTTTTAACCACATATTTATTTCTAGCAACCTTGTACATTCCCAGATTTTCCGGTCAAAAACCTGATCATAATTTAAATTTACCGTTAAAACCTGAGTCGAATTTGAACTTCCCACCAAAACTCTGATCATAATTTGAATTCAACGCCAAATCCTGCGCAGAATTTGAATTTCCCGCCAAACCTGCGCAAAAACTTTCGTATAGACCCCCGCGCAGACTTACACAGAAACCTCCGCGCAGACCCTCGCGCAGACCTACGCAGAAACTCCAGACAACAATCACATCCGGTTTTTTTAGCAACCTTGTACATTCCCAGACGCTCACATCTGCAGGTCTGGACAGGTAGTTTCTATAGTCTGCGCATCCTTCTAATTTTAGCTTTATTTATACAATTTCTTATGTGATTGCTTAGTTACACAATGTTTTTAAACAAGTTTGAGATTTTCTCTTATACATCTGATTTTTAACCAATCTAGATAAGTTTTTATCCGGCAAAAATGAACTGTCCCTCACCGTTGGGTATCGTGTATAGCATCTTTATTAGAGTATTTTTTACTAATATATTGTTGTGGCCTAATAGCTTTTACTTGGCTTTATTTTATTTAATTCTTAATCTCAAGGTTTTATTTTAAAATTTTGATTTTAATCTTACCTTTTGCGAACAGTCTTTAGCATTGTAATAACTAATAACCTTAGTTATTTGACTCTAATCGACTATTAAAATCAGATTAAGACATAAACCATGAATACCGGACAAAAGCAGTGTAATAACCTTAGTTATTCGACTCTAATCGACTATTAACATCAGCTTAAGACATAAACCATGAATACCGGATATAGGACAATTGTATTTATTAAGTAATTAATAACCGCCTTTATCATACGTTTAACAACTTTTATTTTTGTAGTTATTAAATGCTTAATAAAAAATGTAGTTAAAACATATTGTAACGACCTTCGGGCCGGATCGCGTCAGAACATTCCAGATCATTCCAGAAGGTGTAACGACCTTCAGGCCGGATCGCATCAGAACATTCCAGAACATTCCAGAACGACCCTTGCGCGCGAACACGTTAGCGTCGCTGGATTAATCGAGCAAGGTCTGGAGGTTTCTAGGAATGACTCATTTGTGATATATAAATATATGTCAGCAGGAATAGACAGTTAGTTCTCATTCAGCTCGAAAGGCGTAAGCTGCTACATAAATAGACGAGTATAAAATAGCCACATAAATAATTGATGTTTAATCCGGTGTAAATAGAGTGTATAAGCATATAAATCATTACTGTTAAGCCGTATATAAATAATTATTAATTAGTGTATTATTGTTAGAAATAGTTCGTAGTTTAAGTAATCCGTGTGTTTGTAAATAATAATATCTACTCGTTGTAAATAAATATTTAATGCAAGAAGCGTCGTATAATTTTTAAATAGCCCGAACGTGAAAACGTAACAATATAGTACTGTGGCGCCGGATTTCGTAAATATACTGCCATAAAATTTTTAAAGCCAAGGTGCTAACACACAAGAACAAAGAAGGTGTTTGTTTTTGCGAGATTGGTATGTGGAAGTTGCAGACGTGTCAAGATAATTGAAAAATGTCGGGTGGTGAAATATGATCCCTCACGGTTCTTTTATTGCTCTGCTTTGTATTATAAAATGCTGCTGTTTAAGACTCCACCGTACTTATGTGTTTTAGCTTCCTACCATTTTTTAGAGCTGGAATTATATATGTGTATAAGATTGGCCAAAACTACATCAAAATTTTAACCTGCTAACTGAAGAGTATTTTTTATTAATATATATTGCTGTTCGATATTTGACTAGGCCCGGTTTGGCAGCTGCATTACAAGTTTTCTGCCTGTTTGTCTGTCTGCCAGCAGTACTTTCGAACCTATATTAAAACAATCGAATCTAAAATTTGGGTCTTATGTAAAAGAAAACAATATGCAATTAAATGGTACTGTTGCTAATAGCTGTATAGAAATATCCTAAATTTTGTAACTCAGTTACACTCCGAACTGTAACCTGTAAATCTCTACAGCATAATATTTCTTTAGCAACTTGCTTATTGCTAAAGTGAGGGATGCCGTCTTCTGTACATAAATCCAACAGTAAAAATCGAAATAAATAACTATCGGCTCAATTTCGAGACTGTGTATTTAATAAAGTACATGAAAAAACACGTAATATTTACATTCGGTGCTTACAAACAATGTTGAGGATTTCTCTCAATGTCTCTAACACTCCAACACTTTTGTATTATGTTAAATACAGCTTACTAACTGACTGTTAATAACTACCAAAATATGCGAGAGCCTCAAACAAGTTTTAATTTCCAAACAAATTCTCCATTCAATTTAGCGGTTGTGCAGCTTTTTCTCAAACAATGGGTTTCATTGTTCAATTTTTACCAGACTTGCGCATTTCTCAAACATGTCTGGACAAGTCTGAAGCTCAGACAATAACATCCGGTTTATCTGATAATGGAGGTTAGTAAAAATTCTTCCAGACAACAAAGACTTCATTGTCCAATTATTTTTAAGCGATCGTGCAGATTTCTCAAGCAATGGACGTCATTATTCAATTGGTAGACAATAACATCCTGCTAGACTCCCACATCTGCAAGTCTCAACAAGTTTGCATTCTCAGACGATGACTCATATCCTGTTGAGCCTGGGAAAATTTTGATAATCGTAGAAATCTTCTACAATTTCAAAATTAGACAGTTAGCCTCAAAATTCATTTTGGGAATCTTGTAAAAATTAGGCTTTTAACCCCAAAATTAATCGTGGGAACCGGAAGTGGTCTAGGTGAGGTTAATGACCCCGGCTAGGCTAATGAGCTTGGCCCCGCCTGGGCCCGTGACCTTGGCCCCGGCTAGATTCGTGACCTTGACCTAGGCTAGGCCTGTAACCTTTTAAAAACTTCAAGGTTAAAAGTGAGGCAGAACCCCTTTAGGTACACTACTCGACAAAGTAAGAACTTAATAGTAATTTATGTAACAACTACATAACGTGTGATTACTATCAAATCACAATTACGCATCGACTTAACTACTTTGGTCCTCTCTACAAATCGTAATTTTAGTCGCGTTTTATTTATAATAGGTCAAATTGCAGGTATCTTCAAGCTCTACAAGTTTTATAATAACTACTTATAGAAGCGAAGAAGCGTGAAAAAAAATTCTCGACCCATTCACACTTGCATTTCGCGTTGATATCTCGACTAATATCGCGCGTCCACTTAATTTTCACGTACCGTTAACGGGAACCAAGTTATCGAACAGAAATCAAACGCACCTTCTTTTTAAGATTCCAGAAATAGCACATAGGAAATAATGGTCGACAACTTGAAGTTAAGCTTTGCTGGACGAAGCATGCAGATAGCGGCCAGTGCGCGTCTTCTTTCCATACACTGTATAGCTTAATCTGTTGTTAGCGGTTCGATTCAATAACACGTCCAAGAAAGGTAGGCGTCCATTTTCTTCAGTTTTCATAGTGAATCTTATTATGGCATGGTGGTTGTTTAAGGGTGACAAGAACACTTCAAGAGCTGCTTCCCCATGGGGCCATACAACAAAAGTGTCGTCGACGTAGAGGCACCAGCATTTAGGTTTGAGATGGCTGGACTGAATAGCTTCTTCTTCAAAGGCTTCCATAAATATGTTGGCAAAGACTGAAGATAACTGGGATCCCATAGCTGCTCCTTTTTTTTGCTCGTAGTGCATTCCTTCTCAAAGAAAGTAGGTCGTCGTGAGGCACACTTAAACGACCACCATGCAAAAATAAAATTTGCTATAGGAACTGAAGAAAATGGACGTGTTAGTGAAACGAACCGTTAACAACAGATTAAGCTATACACTGTATCGAAAGAAGACTCACACTGACCGCTATATGCATCATCCCCAACAAAAGACATCATTGACCAAGACTCTTATTCATCGAGCCAATGCTATTTGTGACGAGGACAGTAAACCACAGAAACTGACACAGGTGGAAGAAGCTTTAAGCAGGAATGACTACAGCCGACGAGACATCAGGAAAGAGTGCCAATACACCATAAAACCGAAAGTAACTAAACCTAAACCTATTAATTACGCCTGCCTTCCATTCATCGCCGGACTAACCTGCAGAATATGAAAGGTCTTACATAAGAAGAACATCGGGGCCCGCTATGGTACAATACAGAAGGTGGAACAATTGATCGCCTCCAACAAAGATTCTTTGCCCAGGCTAGAGACAGAAGGCGTTTACCAGTTCCCATGTACTTGCGACATACTTACATCGAACAAACGGGAAGAAGCATCCAATGTCAAATAAAAGCACACCAGAGCTGTTAGTGCAATTTTCCGAATCTAGTGCTTTCTGCATTTTTAGCTCGAAAGTTTACTCCTTACGAATCTTATTTCCGCTTAGTCCGTATATTAACGCTTTGCAGTTCTTTATATTCGTCGAAATTCAAAATGGGGCTTTGTTTCTGTTTGGGGTGACATAAGCTATTCTCGCATGTTGCATGGGTGATGTCATCTGATTTTATTGCGTTTCAATGAGTTCCTGGTTCCAGTCAGAAGTACCTGTGAATCCCCTTTGTAAGCGAAATTATGTTTTGTCACTTCGTCCAGTGGCAATGTTAGGCTATGAGTGGGACAAGGAACGAAGTTAAGCCGCGTTTGAGTAGCCACAGTTGGATTTTAGGATCGTAGCTTAAGCCACTAATTCCCAACCGTCTCTGAGCTACAACGCACGTGTGTCGAGTTCGCGCTCCCCGCGGCCCCCGGCGGTGGCTTTGTGAAGAAATGGTATCCCTTTTCCACTGTAAGAATTATCTGTGTGCTTTCTCGTTAATTTGTGAGTGCCTTTCGAAGAAATAGAACTGTTTCGGTTTCGTGGCAATCCTTGGGGGTTCCTGGTGATGTGTGAATTAGCTATTGGGGTTCAAGTAAAGCAAGCAAGTTATTGTGGTCGAGAATCCATTACCGGGGGGGTTGCGAGATCCTTAATTATCGTTTCCCTTTTGAGCCACTGGTAAGTATCGTGGTTATTGAGTCAGTATTTTAGATTATTTAACTGTGTAATAACGTTTGTGAGTCATGCTGTTCATTTCCAGTCAAGTTGACCACTTTTAACTTATTTAAGACGTTACGTAATTTAACCTAACCCTTACTAACCCATGTCGGTGTTGTTATTTTTATTCCAAACCCTTTGTTTGCTGTCATTTACATATTTTATTATTTCAATAGATTTCATTGTTAAGTATTTATGCGTTTCATTTGTTGTTTACGATATTTGCATGCGTTATGTGTTTACTTTTTTGTTGTAAAAGAAGTTTAGCAGCTGCACCAATGAGTTATATTTGCAAGGTAATTCAGTGTTGTACGTGGATTGTCGACCAAACTTTGCCAACCTAGAAGTAGCAAGGTGAAGGTACCTACTTCCGCATTCAGAGTGCGTTCACCTGTGTTACTTTTGTTTTCACGATCTAGTTCTAATGTGTTGGCGCACCATCTTTTTTTGAACATCTTTTACCGGAGTACAGCCCTAACTCAAAGGTCGTAAAGAACCTGCACTGCAGTTTAGCGGGCAAACCTTCTTGTTACCGCCATCGTAACAGAGTTTTGTATTCTAGTTACCTTTCCCGATTATGTCGTAACAAGCCCCACACGACATGGAAACACACAAAAATCATTCATCGCAGAACACTGATTAGGACCAGGAGACCACATAACAGAATAAATTACGACTCCGTGAACATACTAGGGAGAACTAAAAAATAGTTCCCTCGTGTTATTCGGGAAACCCTAAACATGATTAAAAATCCAAACAATTTCAATCGAGAAGACGGCTACCGCGTTAGTAACACATGGAAGGTAACTTTGCAAAACCAATCAAGCCATAAACAAGTTTCACGTGAGCAACCAAGCGGAAAAACGACAAGTCCCAATAACATACAAGATCTACATGAGCAGCCAACCGTAACGACTCCCCGGTATGCGAAAGGCAACAACATCAGCATTTAGAAAACTTCTGAAGAAGCTGACAGCATGAGCAGCGAAACGTCAAGTTTAAATCGGCGACCACGGCACAACCTGGAAAAACCTACCATTAACCTGAAAATGGCTTCGAAAGTGATGAATCCCGGCAATTATTTGAGGTAAGTGTAAGTATATTAAATTATTGGATTATGACTTCCTTTTACTATAAAGGAAGTATTGGATTCACCCAAAAAATTCGAAGTTGAGTTTTCAACAGATCTTCACGTTTTAGAGTCCCCTGAACCCAAAAAACATGTTTTTCTTCATTGGTCTGTCTGTGTGTCTGTGAACAGAATATACTAAAAACGAAAAGATGTATGACGTTGCAACTTCATATATAAGTTTTGTCTACTATCTATGCGACAGTAAGCTTTTGAAGAAAATCGCGTAACCGGAACTTGTGATTTTTCAGTTTTTTCGATTTTTAAAAAAACGGCTCTAACGAATTTTTCCAAACCTTACCCTTTTAATTAAGATAGGTGATTTTCCAGTTGAATACCATTAAAATGAGTTTCTTTTGTGTTTTTTATTAACTCCTAATTTAAATAGAACACCCGTTATATTATTACATCTTTGAATTCAGTTTAAAATTTTAGAGACTACTCAACTCACCCCCTTCATGTTAACTATTAACCAATAATAATTTAGTATTTTTGTTATTTGCACCAATCACCGTAAAGTTGTGCAACAATTCTGCTAGAGGAATTTTAATGACAATTTTTTTCTCTTCCTGTGAAAATTATTTAACATCCTGCCATCAAGTATGATATAAGCAATGTGAAATTTGACAAACAATTTATTTCACGTCAACAGATTTTTATTTACAAGGAAGACGTGATATAATTTATTAATTATTAAGAAATGTCAATTTTGTTCGTTGAATAGTCCTTCAAATACCGCTTGTAGCCGACGAATTGCATAAATTTTTGTGAAAGTGTTTATTCATGTGTATTGCTTCAAAATTGGTTTCGTGCTATCGCACTCGATCAATTTATATCGAAGCAATAAATACTCATATACTTTGACAACAAATTTTGGCAATTCGTCGACCGCTCGCGGTGTTGAATATGATTATACCATTCATAATGTACAAAATCCCTATTTAGGCCACGTACTAATAAGTGAAAACACCGTGGTGTTATCGTTTTGGTGTTTTCATTTTTGAACTGTCAGCTGTCAATGTCATGCCAATAAGTTTTTTAGGGTACGCATTGAATACATTTTTAGTGTAATTCCCTTATTGGTATTCATGGTATAATCTAATCGAATACTCACTCGACGACTTTATTATTAAATACTTTTGCTTACAAACTCAACGGCTTGCTTTGTAGAAACACCACTCGCCTTCGGCTTGTGATGTTTCTAATCAATCCGTTTCGTAAAAAAGCAAAGTATTTTTGATAATTCACAGCCGTCTCGTGGTATTATTACTGAAAAGTTGTCTCTTCAACTAACGCTTTATTTTGTACGGTTTGTATAGAATAAAAATTTTAAAAAATTAAATTTTTGGCTAATTGTGAGATCACTGTAAAAGAAAGTTAGGAACGTGTATCACACCAGATTTTTGTCTATTGTTTTTTGGCAAAATAAACACTAACGTCAAAAGTAACTCATGTTGAAAATTATAGCTGTACGAGTCGCAGAATGCAGATGTTTGTGGTTTACTGTTCAAAACCTAAAAGAAAACGTTTAGCAAACTGTGCAAGAATAAGAAGTGTAGACTTTGATTCCACAGAAGAAGCAGAAAAAACCTTTACACTAAACAAGATATGGAAGAAACTTCAATAACAAGTGCGAACCCAGAGTGGAACGTCGTTCTGGGTGAAAGAAGTGTATCCTCAAGGATATACGTCATTGGGTCCAATGAGCAACCACATTAGTATTAAGATTAGAAGAACTTGTAACTATCATAATAGCTGGGCTCGGTAATTCAGTACTGATCTAAGGGTCACGAGTTCGAGTTCCGGTTCCCGTGAGGTTTTACAAATAAAACAATGTAGGTGAAGACTAAGGTCACTAGATCAACAAACTGTGAGGTACCGCCATTCCATTCTTCATGTGAGAAAATTATAAGTTAAGGATAACAAATGGAAATTTCCCAAGAGCAATAAGGAAGGCAACAGTTGGGAATTTTCTTTTTGGTGTAATGGCTGCTGTAAAGTCAAAAATATGTTAAATTATGTTACTTATTATCAATCAACAGTAGTATTTGTCAAAGTATTGTAGTGACTGCTCGATTTGTTTGAATTTCAATATAATTTACTTATTAAAATCGATAGCGCCTTGAGACGCTTTCAGGGTGGTTCGTTTATCTAGTTGCTTGTCATTTAAATTTTATTTTAATAATGACTTTATTTTGTTTAATGGCGTGAACTGTCACCTTGTACGTCAAACAGTGCTCTACTAATATTTTCAATCAAATATGACAAACACAACCTCCACCCACCTCTCATTGACTCAATATTATACGGTAAATATTTGATTATAGTTTATTACACATTTTAATTGTCTTTTATTTATTATAGCTTCAACAGAACAAACTAAAATTCCACCTTGAACTGATCTTACTCTCTCTGCTTCAATGTCACCTCCAAGACAGTGCTCTTCCTGATTTCCACAGACCGTATCCTCAGTTAGTCCTGCTGTGATGCACTGCTTACTGAGAAACAGCTGTCAATTTGTCAAACCCCCGGCTGCTAGCAGGAATGGCCCCGTTTTACTTCACTAACGCTACTGTCACCTTCCAGAGCTTCCCTCATTTTGACGGCTTCACGGCAAGTTTGCTACTATCACAGATGATCCCTAATTAATAGTCTTCTTCCTTAGCTCCTACTTTAGCAATCTCTGTCGTCAGTAACTAACAGAATCGCCTGAGTCTAGTCGTTCCTCTGCTATCCTCCGTTGATAGATCCACACGTCCTCAGCACTCCCTCAACATATCCAGCAATTAACAACTTTTTAACCAATTTAACTTCTTATCAATTGTATTATTTAAAATAAACCAATTCCATCCAAATCTTATTTTCTTCTTGCTTCTTCTGCTTGCTTGTATCTAGTTATAGAACCTTCGAAATTCTCTTCAGTAACTGTTCTAATAATCTTCTTAATATTTTATTTTATTTTCACCTCGTAAATTTGTTAAAACCCTTTTCAAATGTATTTCAATAACTTACATATTAAAAGTTTTTTATTAAAATCGAAAAATCATATCAAAAGTACATTTTATTTTCTGAGTTATTTTTTCTAATAATCATAACAAAATCTGCTTAGATCCTATGTTACAATTATTCATGCCATCTACAAATTAAACTTATTTGAGTTCTACCTACTTCATCATATTATTTTAATAGAAATTATATTTGTCATCTGTAATATGAGCATGTATTTACCTTATCACTTTCAAAAACACTATAGAATACTCAAGTGCTATACATTTCATCTTAATTTGCATCAAATTCAAATGCTATTAATGACTTTCATTTAAACAGCCATTTTTAAAAAACTTTTCTAAGTTGATTGTATTGATCTTCCAAATTCTATTTTTAACATTTAATCTTCAGCAGAGAGCAGTTTGACTGATCTTAATGTATCATAACCGTATGTATGTATTATCTGTAACCTCATTTACCTTGCGGTGAAGAGGCTGGTGCTTTATGCGCTTGCATATAGCGGTCATTATTTATGAAAGTTACTTCAAAATATTTTTGGATTGTTTTTTATCCACAGTTTGAAACAAACTGTGCGACAAGGATAGATATAGAAAATCACTGATGGCGGTACCTTACACTAAGTGTAAAAATCTACCGATCTTAATGAAATCCTCTACAGAATGCCATCATTGGGAAGTGATGTAAAATCGTGGTACTATTATATGTAAAGATTTCTTGGTAGAGCTGGAACCTCTTAGTCTCGGTAAAATTCTAAGTAGGACTTTGACCATATGATCATAGCAGTTGGTGTCTCAAGTACCTGGCACTCTGCATGCTTAAACCTTGTCCATAACAAACAAACAAAGTATAATAATAGTAAGTTAATCTAAGTTCAGGGCACTTCAATCCACAAGTAGGAATATGGCCTGATACTGTGAGTCAAGTCGCCGAAATATCTCTTTCCGAAACCTATTCAATCTGGAAAATCGTTAACAGAGTACTGGGTGATGTATTTAGCATCACGTCTTCGATGACTGCCTTACTTTCCCTGCTTCCATCTCTCTGGTTTCGGTACCCAATTTTTAAAGCGACTGGGTGGGCCGCCCGCCAGTTCCCAGATGTGGGAATTGAACCCCGTACATTGCCACAGCAGCGAGCAGCCTGAGCTTCCTAACCGCTTAGCCATGCTGGCAATTGTAAGTTACTGTATAAACATGAACTCTGTTATTTTGAATGTTTTTGTATTTTAAACACCGTGTGTGTAAAAGATATACGCGGCGTGGAGAGTGTTAATGTGGGTGTTTTAGCAGGTTTTAATCTGCAATTTTAGTACTGATATGTATTGCAATAATATGGTTTTATTTATTTAAAAGAAATATAGTAAAATACATCCTTATGTGCTATCAAAATATATGTCAGATACTTAAGCATACAATTTCATAGATCATATGTCACTTTCACTTAACTCTATATTTAATTCTTATGTACTTTTTACTTTGCTCGTCTAAAAGACGAAGAAAGTATTGTAATCGTAAAAAATCTCCTTCTGAGCTTTCTGCAGACCTTCACGTTTCAGGGTCTCTAGGTAGATAGATATTGTACTTGCCTATTATATGTCTACCAAGCATGAAACCGAGAAAATTTCAGTCAAATATATACAGGGTAAACACCTTTAAAAATAAAACTTTGCCTATTTTTGCTTTAACTGAGGAATAAGTATAAGTAGTTATTTTCACATATCTCACGCTTTACCCTTGAAAAAGGGCGACTCAACAGATACAGGGTAAATGTTAATAAAAGAGAGATGGGCAACAATAAGCTTCGTGATAGTAATAAAATCACATCGCGGCAACTGGCACAGCTCCGTGGCAGGATGGAATGGAAAGGCGATGAAATCGCACTAAGTTTGATTCCCGTCTGGAATGCCTTTATGGGAAAACTTCAGTATAGCGTCCCCACTGGGTTTGACGTTTGCCGCGTAAGCGCAGAAAACCCCCGAAAAGCAGTGGTTTCCACACAAATGATAGAACATTGAGTACTACGTACACACAAATTTTAAACTGCAGCTAACCTAAAATTATAGCTCCCAGACCAAAAGATTCACGTATATGTGTTTGGACTGGGGACGCTATATTGAAGTTTAGTTGTGTTTTTATTTGCAAATTGATGTAATTTGCATTACCAAGTGTTTTATTTTATTGGTTTAGTATTACTAGGAACGTTAAAATATTTTTACTTTTGGTTTCCTTTGGTTTTTCAAAATATTTAGTGTCACAACTTCCACTTGCGAGGGAAGTTCTGAGTAAAGCGCTTTGCAGATTTTTTAAGTACTTTTAAATATGGATAATTATATTTAATAATATAGCTCAATTAGCATATATTTGAACAATATTCTCCTTTCTTTCAGTTTAGAACATGCATTCTAAATAACTTTACTTCAAATATTATTTCATGATCAAATTCAAAATTAAGTTTGTATTCTTTCTTTCAATCAAATTAAGTTATACCATTTCGTTAAACCGCTTTTCTTAGAATATACAATAAACAACTTTCTACTTATTTTAAGTAAATTTGTGTTACGTTTTAACTTGTCTACCGTTTAAAGTGGCCTTTTGATTACAAATGTACTTAACGTTAAATTTTCTTGATCTCCACCAGCCATATACTTCTACACCTCCTATGTATCGTGCTCCAAGCTGTTCGCCCTCTATATCCTCACTAACGTATTACTTTATAGTTCATTTTCGGTCTAAATTCATCAGCAAACAGCTTCTACTCGTTCTTATAAGATGTTTCTTTCTCCCAGCATCGTCAAATACGCATCTCCAAATAGCTTCTTGCCATTCTCTGCAATAGACCAACAAACAGTTTCTTCTCGTTATAAATGCGTCAGCAAACAGCTCCCTCTCGTTTTTTGCAATGTTTTCTGCAACCTTCCCCTGCTTTTCAAAAAAAAAATTATTTCAGACAATGTTATTTTATTTATTATTTTTTTTACTTATACACCTTCTCTTTCCTCAAATTATGCTTTCCCTGGTAAACTACCCAACAATTATCAGATACTACTAAATTTAATTTTTAAAATCACTTTATATACATTTTACCACTTAAGTCGATATTTTTTTTCTTCTATCATTCCGTAGCACCCTGCTTATCATTTCATTTATATGTCGCTGGAGTTGTTAACTGAGTCAAGTTTTAAAGACTTTGAAGAAGTTCTGTTAATATCTCTGCAGGAATGCATATGCCCAAACTCAACGTACGAATCGGTCGCTCACTATTCAATTGCTTTCTATATTCAAGTAAAAAGGTGAATGGGAAACTCTTGACAATTTTAAGTAGTACAACTACAGTGTTTGAATTATATATAACCTTTGATTAAGAAGATTTAAAACAGTCAAAATGCACACGGACTTACTTTATGAAACGTTTAAGTTGTAAATATGTGTCGGGCTTCGTTTAAAATTAATAAATTGGTGCATTTATCAGCAAAGTTAATACCACTAGAGTAAAAATTGTTACGGTATTAATTCATCATATCGACATAGGTCGTATTGATTGTTCAAAAACGGGTACAAACTACAGGGTTCGCCGGCTTTACTAAAAAGAACACAGATCTTAATGTGCTGGAGCAGATTTTGTTGCTCCGGTTACTCGCACTTAACTCAGTCGGGAAGGCGTGGTTCGAAGACTTAAATGAAAAACCGGCGGCACTTACCCTGATGGATTGCTTAAGATAGATGCCTAGAGCGCCACTTGTTTCTAGATAGGGAATGGCTAACGTGTTAGAAACAAGAACACACACGTAGCCTATGGGGAAGGTCCTCCGCGTAACTGCACTCCGCTACAGCGTCCCCTCCACCAAGCTCCTTCGGGCCTGTTGGTATATACACGGTGTGGCCTTGCGACAAATAACTTACCTTGATGGCCACACCCTCTAGAGCAATAAAAGAAAACACTGACAAGCCCAAATCTAGGGGCGTTCTTAATTGAAGCGCAGGCTTTGGGTTCACATTTAATTACACCAGGCTTTTGCAGTAATTAACTAATGACGAAAGGGTTCAGCATCAACAAATAACTAGACTGAAATTAGCAAAGGTTTATGTTTAATAGCCCACCCAGAGGTGAGTTTAAATTTAATACAAAGGGTACATCCTAACTGGAATTTCGGGGTTCCCTAGCAAAAGTTAACTTAATCTAAGCATCATTAACAAATAAACAGAACAAAATCACAGGAGAGACGCCCCTACGTCTAATAATTAATTTGAATAGTTTAATCAAACGGGCGTACGCAATGTCCAATATAAACTTCAATAGCGCACGACAGATGGTCGATATCACTTCACACGGCACATAATTAAACAAAGCGAAAACACATATTTACTGTAAACAATTTTACCTTAACCCCAAAGCGTGTTTTTTTTGGCGGGAGCGGTGAACCAGGTCCTAGTGAAGTCACTTGGCAGTGAGAGTTGCAGTGCAAACGGAGTTGTTGGGACGAGAGTTCAGGGACTCCCCAGTAGTCAGGAACAAGAGATGACGGCCTTCGATGAAGCTCGGGTGCAACGTAACGAGGTGTTGCGAAAAATCCCTCAACGGTTGTGGGAGAAATGACAGCAAATAATACACTATTGCGCGGCGGGTTCCCAATAATTACAAAAAGCACGGCGTTGATACACAAATTTGCAAACAGCAATGGTTTTCCCCACTTAACAGGGAAAAGTTAGTTAAGGCTTAAAGATGTCGTCTCTAATCAAATGTGCAACTAATGCAAATATCTTCCCCTGGGAAGTAATCTATAGGAGACGAATCGGCCATTCGTATCAACGCCGAGTTACTTCACTTCACTTCATCTGCCCGCACACGCAATTCCAAAACACACCCAACAATCAATTGCTTCGAAGGTTTGAGCTTGACTCACTTAAGTTCAGAAAAATCAACACGCAGATTTAATAAAAAATGGCAACGAAACTTGCTACAGGGCACTCACAAAAATAACGCAGCCCCCGGCCGAGGCGCCGGGGGTCGCGTTCTTCTCAAACGTTCTTGGTCGGAAGCTGGCTACTAATTAATTAATTTCACATCGGGCTACGCGTGAGGATACAATGGAAGAAAATTTCGAACCCCAAAACCATAATTTCTATATGTGCGGTTAACTAAGGGCTTATCGAAACTTATTTCACTTGCCCCTAGAACGTTCTAGAAGAAATTTCTTGCTATACAGCGGATCCCAAAAATATTAAGTTACAAGGCCAATCCTGCCGAACTTTAAACGATAATTTATAAGAGGGACATTAAGCTGTTATATTCCTAGAAGCTTTAACTACGTCGGGCAGTATTTAAATAAGTTGAAGGTTGGGGCTCAAAGCGATTTAAGCTGGGACGTAAACAAAGGATGCCTTATGTTCCCAATTCGAAGAAATATGATTTAGGCGGAAGTGACTGCAATAGATTACATACGGCTCCGAGGAAATGCTTATTAGTGAGAATTCCAAGGACCGCGGGCATATTTGAGCTTGAACTGAATGAATTGGCTGCAGCATTTTAAAATTATAATACAGGGCCGTACCCGAAAATTTTACATAGAATAATTTCAGCTTAAATGCACTAATAATACCCAATCGTGGAATTGATAACAAGAATAGCTTAATGACGTCAAAATCACTTAACAAAATGCAAGCGTGGACCCCCAGCCAAGAACAAGAATGGTGCAATAGGAAGAATGCTTATTTGTATGTTTTTCCATAAAGTAATAATATAATATTCCTGTCGTTTGGTAATTATATTTTATTGCTTTAAAGTTGTTTGAAAAACTGTTTTTATTGTTAAATTTGTTTTTATTCTGTAGTTTAAGTCTTCTCGTGGCTAACAACTCATACCGTGGAATATCCATTCCCGTCGCGTAATGCCTATTTAATTTCAACGTAAAGATTTTTTTCTGTCACTTATTATATTAAGTTTATGTCGTGAAATGCATTCTTCTGTCGCGAAACGAATTTTTTCTCGTACAACTACAGTTTTCGTGTTTTTTAGTTTTCACTGACGTCCATATTCTTTTTATCGCGGTGATAGGTATAACCTAAATTGTAATAATTATTGTGAACTAGAACGAGTGAAAATCCTTGTAAAGTTACAGATAATGCATCTTGGAATCTAATCTGTGACCGACCGAACTTCAAATAGATTGTCAGTTATCTAATTATAATAATAGTAGCTATGAGCACTTACGACAAAGTTATCCTAAAAGTGTACGATAAGTGTAGAGTAGAATATCTATTTGCGGTTGCTAAAGGAAAAAAAAAACAATTAAAATGCCTTTGGTTTCTTTTTGAAACGAAATAGTTCGGTTCATTTGAGCTTAATATTGAAAAGCAAGAGTTAATAGTGACGAATTGGCTACTGGCATTTTAAACCCACAAGTCAATTGCGTTTTGCCCGAGTTGCGTAAAGGGTACAATAGGTGCAACCCCAGTTTGATAGGAAGCACGTGCTCATCCGCTAATCCAACCAAACAGATGTTGCATGTTTTGAATTCAAAATGTGGGGGCGGGCGGCGCGGCGTTGAATTAATACATGAAAATTGCTTCATTATTTTAAAAATGTTTTGTTTAGAGCCTTCATAAAACGATCCTATTTAAAACATTACATCTATAAGCAATTAAACACTCCATGCTGCCTGCGGTTTATTTCCAGATGAAATATTATAGTTTTCGTGACTTATGATACTCATCAAAAGCGCTTCGCAGCGATAAATGTTACGTCGAAGCTCTTGAATAGCAAATTGGACACCGCCACATGGCAGCAGTGAGGGTCACGTGACCCGCGTTTTTGACTGATTTCGCAGACCTTTGTTGGGCGTTTGGTTGAGAAGGCAAGCAGGTGTCCCTCCTTACATTCAAAGGGATGAATTGTGCTTTCACAGGATATGTTTGTTGTTTATTCATTGCGTAATAACAGTGCTTATGGTAACCTGTTTATTTGCTGGTTAGGGTTTAATTACATCTTGGCATATTATAGTTAAAAGGGTAAATTGGTAGTTATTTTAAATGTTTTCAACTAGCTTCAAAGTCAAGTTTAAGTAGTTAATTAAATAGAAAGCCTATGTTAGAAGTTACGTTGTTGGTTTCAAATGTATTGAGGTTACAAAGAAGGTGCTCGGATGACTCAATGGGGTGGATACGATCAAGTTAAACAAACTCGAGACTATAAAGACGCGAGTAACAAAATTGATAGCATTAAAAACTCTTTACTAATTTTTTCGAGAACAGTGGTGCACACAAAATCAAAACCATAACGTACCGGTTCAAGGCGTTCACAACTACGATATTAATTAATAATTGAGTAATTGAGTATACAATCATTTTGATTAACAAAACACTCATGGTTAGTAAACATTTTGTTTCGTTTCAATTTCGCCTCTATTATTTCGCAGTTCTGAGTTGCAGGTTTGTATTTTCGCGCGCTCCCCATCTTCCTCAATTGCGATTGAGCAGCGACTCTTGAATTGTGGCTTTTGTTCTCAGCGCGTCTGTTTCCTTTCTGACACCGTGACAGTGACTTTGGTTTAGCGTTTTTAAAAACTGTCCAGTGGTTTTTGCGGGCATGAAAGTTATGGTTTTTGGATTTTTGGCCCTCGCCGAATGTGCAGACAATGCAGCTCTAATAGTTGTATTGAGAGGCTCAAGTTCAATCTGGGGTAAGTTTTTCTAAGCTGTTCGCGCCGAGTTTCAGTGAAAGCATCCATTATTCTACCTTAGGTTCTTTCTTTAATAGTCCGTCCGGAGCCCCTGAAAATCGTAGGTTTGGAGCTTCCCGAAAATTGCAATCCTCGCAATTGAGCACGTCGACTTTTAAACGGTTTGAATTTAACATCTGCAATTCCGACATTCGGATATTTGAGCGGTATACCGCTCCCACTTATCTAGGCCTTACATACTCTCCCTTAGTGTGCAGAAGGTGCTAGACCAGAGAAAACTAAACACAGATTTTGTTTTCTTTTTTTAAGTGAAGTTATGCAACGCTGCGAATAGTGAATCAGTGCTGAAGGCTTCACCCGATTGCTACCGAATTCAGTCAGCCTTTCGGACTTCGGCCGTTATGTGCAGTTTGCTTCACGAGCTGCGTACCTGAAAGATGATTTTCCAACCACGGAGCCGATGTGAATCGCCACCGCATTTGTTTTTAAACTGTTTTTAACTTGTGTTATAAGCTATTGTTATTGCTAGTTACGTGTTATGAGGTGCACCTTCATTTTATGACCGTATTGTCGCATTTATAACTTTATATTTGATTATCAGCTATACCCCGCGCTGGGTTGTATGCCACTTTAATCTGTAATATACTGTGATATTAGCATTTTGGTATTAGTATTTGTTACTGCTACCTGTGCTTAATTTGAGGTTTTCTTTCAGAAAATTACGTGCTACTTGAGTTTACGAATTATCAGTTGAATGAATGGATACACTTGTTGTTAATTGGTAAAGATTTGTTGGCGCCCTTATGGCTCTTAATCATTTGTTAGTTCTTAAAAAGCTGTACGCCGTCGTCATGAATTAGCCGGCCGGAAATTGTATCCAAGTAGTCAAAAAGTTTTTTTTTTAGAGAAGCTAACAATTTCAAAGCTCCATCAAATTACCTTAATAAAAGTAAACGTAGGTCTCATACTTATATAATCATTAGATATGCGACATGCATCGATGGCTAGTCATGCAAATTGCAGCGTCTTTAAAAAAAAAGTCGGTGAAAGCAATGAAAAGTACCTCTCTGTTTATAGGTACAAAATTATATATTTAATGGGTTAATATTATATACAAATAATGTAATAAAATGGTATAATATAAGAATACATTTTTTTTGAATATTTAACTGGGAACGGTCAAGCACAACAGCTTATGAAAGCATACATTGACAACTCGGGATCCTAAAATTGACACTGTTTAAAATGTCTGCTACCTATTCGAACTTCACAACAAAAACATTTTAAGTAGCATCATCAAGAAGCTGAACCGTTTTATTAAAGATATGAAAAACATTTTTTTGAAGATTACCTCGTTAGTTTATCCTACACAGATTATAAGGATTACTAGCAGTGAAAAGAAACTCGAGATTTAAGCGACCAATCTAGCTAGTTCTACCTTTCAAACATAATCGACTATAACTTTGTTACGACGAGTAGAAAACCAAGATGTCCGCTGAACATTTTGAATGTATATTTACTCCAACCGCATCCAATATCTCAAACTAGTACCCGTAAAGCAATAGGTACCCAGAAAATCAGCTTTTGTTATGCTGTCACCCAGGAGGTTGACAATAACAATAATACAAAAAAGGCTCCTGGAATATACATTTCATCAGACGTCTTGAAAAATTGTCGCGTAGAAGTTGTCTTTCTCTAAAACTTTAAAGCAGCAGATTGCTCAAAAACCCCGACAACGGCCGCCTACGATGTGCCTTTCTATCGTCCGATATCAAGACATTCTGTTCGGCAGTATTTCTGGATATACGTTTATGAAGGTCTCACATTGAAGCTAAACAACCTAATTGTTCCGTTAGCGATAATCAAAACACTGAAAGCCTAACAGACTGCACTCAATCAAGTCAATTGCTGGACCAAGACTATTACATACACGCTACGTAAGGTAGTTAGCAGTCTCCACGTTTACTTGATTACCAGAATTATATTGAAGCAAATCCGCCGAATACCTAGGTATGGACCTAGATTTATGATTAACTTGAAAAATTTATGTCGAGAAATAAGTTCAAAACTAGTCAACTTTATTAGTTGTTTGTACGTCGTTGTTAATTAGTAGATTGATACTGTAAGTACCTGCTCCATAATCTAGCCAATTTTGACATATGGATTCCCAATTTGGGGCTGTACTGGCAAACACAACCGTTAAAATATCCAGGTCAGGCAAAGCTTGATACACCGTGATATTATCAACACCAGAGAATATGAACGGAATCCAGAGCTTCACTCGGACTGACAAATTCAATGGATTCTGGGTGGTATGCAGGTTTCACGTGGAATCATTTTAACACCCTGTATCTCGGAAACAAAGCGTTTCCGAACTCATGTATATTAGGACATTTTTGTTTGTATTGATGAGATCTGTACGTGGGTAAAACACTCGAACATATTTCTTAAATACCCTGTATACAAGAACAGGTAGAAGTAACTGCCACATTTTGAACACATGTAACTTCATGCATTTACTCAAACAAAACAAAAAATGTCGTGAACGTATACAGAAAAGATGGAGAATTTATGTTTTAAATATAAAATGCCTAAAGTAACCTCTATCTTCATTTAGGCCCCCATAAAAGAGTCGCACGACATTCCGCAAGGTAGCTTCTCTGACAAGAATTTCTCCATTTTCCTGGACGGGAGGGCTCCATCAAATGGTCTGACATCACCCACAAATACTTTTTCTCTCCACTTTGAAACACAAGAAAGGATGGTATTGTGCGAAGGTACTCTTGGAGCATTAAGTGCTGTCTGTACCGTGTGGTGACACAGCGTAATTATTTTAGAACTCAAGTGTACACCATTGTTTTGTAGAGATAATATTGTCTCCATAAATACTACTACTATTTTTTTTATTTTACGGAAGTAGAAAAATCGAATAAATTGAAACAGTATATTTAAGAATATCAGTGGCATCTTGGAATCATCTAAATAAATCACATGCACATTTATATTTAGTATTCCTGTTTAACGTTTATAACCGTTTACTAAATTCTAATATTAAAATGTGTTCAACGCCAGCCATTATCCTCGTTTTGATGTAACTGTTTAACATAATTGTAAGATAATTATCCAATTATTTTGTAGTGTTCAGAGTGGAGCTTATAATGAACTGTACGTTTTATTTTTGGGGGATCAGACAGTTACAGGATAATTCTTTTGGGGTGGAAGAATGAAAAAGGATTCTGTGCCAACGGCCCTATGTAGTCTCACATAAGGAGGGCAATAAAGACTTGGACCCGTTAGTAGAGGTTCGTGAACACTGAAAGATATCTAACTGCATTAGTTTATTGACTGAAAGAATTCCTATATATCCACTTACTTTATGACGTAAATTTGAAAAATTAAGCACATTGATCCAGTAAAATTGCAATTCTACCCAAACGTGTTACATTTTATAACAAACAGTAATATTAACGTCAGCAGTCAACATAATTAAGTTTAGTTACTAGGTTATTCAAGAAGTGCCGACTGCTTGTAATGCATTTTCAACGAATTTCTGTCAGCAAAGGCTGATTATGAAATATAACCATACACTTAATTATAAAAATAAAAAATATTGTTCTGGTTTCTAAACATGTACTTAGTCTCACACTCTTACTTTCAAAACTTTCAGCAAAACCATGAAAAGGACTTAAGTTAGCTTTTTTAAAAATGGCAATGCCACTTTTCTACTACTATTAAATGGAAAATTTTAAACTGGACCTAGTATTCATGGATGCAGTATTTTTTTAATAAATATATCTTGTTCCTAGCGCCTCTTCTTCGCTACTTCGTACGGTGGTCAACTGCGATCTCCTTTGGTTGTTCCAAGTTTTGCAAAGATATCGCCTTCTAAATGCTACTCATATAGACGTTGTTTTTCTTATTTTCTATGTTCTAACAGTGTTCATTGTAGTACCTGCTCATGGATTACTTCCTCGGTTATTCTTTGTAGCTGGACTATTATGGCTTCTATTCTTTAATTTGTAAGTCTAGCTAAACGCTTTACACCTGATAATCATCTTCAAAAGTCGTGTATATCACATAAGTCTCAGTTTGTCTCAATAAAAAATCATGTAATTCACCTTATAAAGATGACATATGGAGTTCCACAGGGTTCCTATTTGGGGCCTACGCTATTTATTATTTTACTAACTATATTTCATCGTGCTTTCGTAATTCTGAACTTATATGTTATATGCTGACGATTTAAAAATGTAGAAATCATTAACCTCGCGCTAAGGTCAGTTGCTATTGCAACAGGACTTAGATAATTTGTATCATTATTGAGAAATAAATAAATTAGTTATAAATTTAAACTACCACAAATTACTTTTAACAGAAGCCAAAGCACTGATCTGTATGAATATTTGATTGGTAATTGTGTTCTTGTTACTGTTAATGAAATTTGCAATCTGGGATAATAACTGATTCAAAATAATTATCTTTTGATGCTCATGTGGATTATATCACATGTAAAGCATATCGTAATTTAGGTTTTCTGTTTATAATTATAGTTAATTTTGAAACTATTGCTTCTTTTAAGGTTTTATGTTTTCCTTTAGTTCGAAGTCACCTTGGATGTGTATGGAATTCGTTTTACAATAAGTACAGAAGAAATTTATAAATAAAGTAGATTATAAATTCAATGAATACTTCTCTTCTAAAACTTAGACGAACCGTGTTCACTGTATACTTCATAATTATATAAACCATTAAACAACTTATTATCGAGAAACTGCATCCTACTCCTAAATCTGAATGTAGAATATTATACTACGCGTACTGAAGCACTATTTAGAATTAATGCAACTAATACGCTTTCTCATTTAAATTCTCCGGTAATTTTCTTTTAATACTGGGATTAAATTCTTTATGTGGATATGAATGTATACTGTAGTGTTGTGGGTTAGTTTTTATTTAATTTTTATTTACATTTTGAATTTATGAATTGAAAGAAATATTCTATATGTATTTATAATAATTTATAATTTTTGCTATTGAGTCATTTTCGTAGATCGGTTCTTGTTTTCGTTTGTACTTTAGTATTATATGACACCTGGTTATTAGAACTATTTAGTTTTGTTGGGTGTCTCATTTTGTAATAAATAAATAAACATGGACATTCCTAGGAAGTGCGACGCAAGTCACCACCCGCCCACCCGGTATACGTTTTTGAATTAATTTCAATCGACAAGCTTCTATCAACAAGTGGCCGATCTTCAACTGCTTGTCCAAGAAATGAGAATTAACATTTAAATTAAGAAATTAAATAGAAACTTATGGCCAAAAATACGCAGAAATAATTAGCTTTATAATTAAACGTTTAAATTTAAAATTAAATTTCCAATGTTAATTGAATTAACCAAAATGGTGGCCATTATAAAGCAGTGTTCTGACGAAGACCACCGGGCTTTTTCGATAATAATGGTAGCCATTTCAAGTAAATTAATTGAAAAATTAAAATTTGAAGTTGCGGGTACGAAAGCTGATAGCTAGTGTACTACTCAGTAATCCGGTTGCAACTTTGTTTCTTGTTTTTGTTGAAAATAGGATTTATTAATAATAATAATAATAATGGACTTTTATTTTCGGTCTAGACATAAACAAATAATAATAATAATGACAATGAAAATAGTTTATTTTACATTAGTTAAAAAAATATATTGTTGAGCAAAAAGTCAAAATTAAAATAGTAATGAACTAAAAATGTATAATAACATTAGACCGAAAATCGCAAGGCAGAGTTCAGTAATGTAGTGAAACTACTACTGATCTCCCACTCAAACCTTGTAATCAACATTAAAACTATGTCGTGCAAACGCAAAAAACAAAATACATAATTTACAAAAAAATAATAATAATCAACTTGCAACACACTAACATTGTGTATAGGAACTTGAACTTTTCAAGTGTTCTACACCTGTGCCGAATTTGGCCAATTACAGTGAAACATAATTCGTTACTTGTTTACTACAATCTACAATTACGTGTTTTATGTATTTCGTTAATCCC
The DNA here is from genome assembly GCA_940337035.1 of Agriotes lineatus. NCBI lineage: Eukaryota > Metazoa > Arthropoda > Insecta > Coleoptera > Elateridae > Agriotes > Agriotes lineatus. The sequence continues at coordinate 148,971,223 of OW679198.1, read as the reverse complement.
TTATTTATAAAAATACTGTAGTGTCCATTTTCCTTAGTATTAATTGAGAGTTTGTCACTATTGTAGGTAGTAGAAAACAGTTTGTACATTAGGAAGTTAACTTGTCATACAGTTTTTGAATATCTTTTTTAGTTTCAACAGTACAATAAAAGAAACGAAAATTCCAACATTTCAATTCCACCTCACGCACAACTTTTTCAACTGTAGTTCAAAAATGAAAAAAAAATCAATTTCTGTGTTCCTTCTCGTATTGCTCTCGAAAAGTCAATCTCTCACTGTTAATAGTACATTGTGTTTCTAGGACGAACAGCGTAACATTCCCAGACGACTGTGAATATTGTTGGGCGAGGCGAGCTCGAGCCCAACAACACAGGAGTCTGGAAATGTTGCTTTTTGTCCAAGATACACATACTATTTTTCCACCGATCGATACGAGTAATTAAAAAAAATAGGAAATAGTACTTGAATATTCCATGCCTAGGCCGGGAATGTTATTCCTGTACAGTTTCATTGTAAATTACCTAGCAACGGCTGATGTAATGGAATGTTTGAATTATTCCTGTACAGTTTTATTGTAAATTACCTAGCAACGGCTGATGTAATGGAATGTTTGACTTTGCTCAACAACATTTTGTCAATAATATGTCAGTTCTAGTATGATTGGCGGAAAAACTATTTTCTTCATTTTTTAGTAGCAACGAAAATTCTCCTTTAATCCCGTCCAGAATAAAATGTTTGAGATGATACACGAGATAATTCACACACACCTAAGTAGTTGTTCTCTGGCACGAATAACATCCCACTGACGACAACTAAACGTTGACAAAACTAGCGACTGTGCAATGTGTATTCTGGAAATTATTATGGATTAAGCGTAAGCAGATAGCATCAAGCTCGATCCACCCCAACGTGGACGTTTCCCCTATTTTCCATTTTTATTGTCACATGCTTGTACTGACCACCGAGTACAATAACCTCCAGCAGTTGGTAAATATTCTGATTAAGGCATTGTTATACAATATTTATGTTCCTGGAGATGCCTCGCATTTGCACGTTTTTTATCGGAAGCACTTCGATGCCCACCTTCCGAAGCATGAATAGCTTATTACAACTATTATTGGAAATATAGCTTTTAGGAGCTTGGCATATTGTAATTGCGATTACTATATGGTAGGCCGACATCGAGCCCCATTTGTAAATAAATACAACAGCGATTTTTCCTTTTGTCGGATTAAGAGCACCCCATTGTTCTGCTGCATCCCCCACAATCGCGAAGCGACCAGCTTCCCTTATCAAGTGTCTCATCGAGCGGAAGTCAGTATCTTTTATGCTACTTCCCACGCTCATTAAACGTATCTATTGGCAATTTGAGACATGGTAGGGTGGGGAGGAGCTGAAGATTTGGCAATTACTTCATTCAGAGGGTTGCCGAGAGGAGATAAATTAAAATACTTACTGCCGAGAAAGGAAAAGCAAGAACAAGGTGATATCAAAGTCAAGCTCCTTTAAAGAAACGGCATTCAACCGCATACCATCTGAAAGCGAAAAATCAGAGACTTACGTGAAAAAACCTTGATTATATTACCAATCTAAACAAACAGGTTTGACAATTCAATATATAACCCAATCAAATCTAAAAAAACCTAAATCTTAGATATCTCTTATAACCTAGCATTTCCTACTGCAGAATGGGACAGAAGCGACAAAGAAAAGGCGAGTCTGTTTCCTGAGTCAAGGTTTTACGCGGAACGAAGTTCGAAAAGAAATTCGTTTTTCAAAAACCAAAAAAGCACCAGACATAGACAGAGTAACCTCAAAAATGCTACAAGAATTACTTATAAAAGGAATACTACTACTTACGTATATTCACAACGCAATACTTCGACTAAGCACTGGGCTAAGTAACTGAAAACTGCCGAAATAATACTAATTCCGAAACTATCTTTCCCATTTCCATATCAAAGATTCTTGATACACTTTTAGACTCCAGAGAATGAACACTGAACTACCCGCTGAAGAATGGGTTCTTTTTCATCAAGTTGGTTTTAGACCAGATCATTCAATTACGTAGCAAACTCACCGTATAACTAATGTAATATTAACCAAGCATTTGATATCAGCCAGGCCTTCGACAATGACAAGTTGTATTGCTGTACAAAATCAAAAGTTCCACCCACTAACCTACTACAGTCGACTCAAGTCGTATCTAAGTGATCCAGCATTTAGAACCAAAGTCAATGGAGAGGTATCTGAAAGCTTTCCCATCAAATCTGGAGTTCCTCAAAGGAGCGTCTTAGGATCAGCCTTGTATGTGTTTTACACAGATGATCTTTCGAGTACCCGAGAACTTTCGCGCATGACATCGTCATTCTTGCCACACAGGAAGATCCAGTAAGGGCCTCAAATATACTACGAAATCACTTAGATCAACTACAAGCCTGGCTACAAAAATGGAAAGTCAAAATCAACGCAAGGAAATCTAAACACACAGATTGCATACTGATAAGAGAACAAAAATTGCTGATATAAACATAAAGTTCAAATTTAATTGAATAGCCAAGTATCTTGCCTTTTATATAAAGCCCTAAATATTTACATCAATTAACTAGTACAGTAAAACAGGAATTACTCAATCAGGATTGGACCTCTACACTCGGGTATTATAATAATTAAATTAAATTACTATTAGATCCCACGCAATATTAGTTAAATAGTCCTCGTGCACAAATACTGTGTACTCTTTAAAATAACCTCAATTATATTTTTACTAATGAATAAAGCAAATAATTACAATGTGTTTATTCAAGTAAGTTATATCTTCTTGTACTTCATTTGCATGTAATATAGGAATATTGGATCAGGTACCTTCTCTTACCTGTTAATTTTTGTCACACCAATACTGCAGCAATCTTCCTACTTAGGCTAGGCTACTTCCGACTGCACCATTAAAACATGCAAAGCTCTTGTACCTCAATGCACTCTTGCAGATGAGCTACTCTAATGCAGCTGAGCTTGACAGATTGACGAATCACTGCAGCGCAGCTCACGCTCGGTATACCTATCGTCGCCGCAGATAAAATCAACTAATGGCCCTTCTTAATTAACACTCTATTGAATTCTATAACAGGTTTATTATATGGATTCTTCACATAAAACCAAATCCCAACACTATTTATACTCGTTGAAGCCCCAATTTTACAGCATGTTGTTTCTTGATTAATTAATTACTAAATAACTGCATATCATATATTTTTTTATACATTTACTGTTAAATTCGGTTCTAATTTTTAAACCGTCACAATTTGACAGTTTACTTAAATTCATTTTACGCATTCTCATCAGTTCTGTAATGCACCTGAATTGTTGCGAAATTTTCAATTTTAATTTCAAGTCCTTGCGAAAGGTGCTTAGTTAAACTTAACCAGACTTCGATAAATTTAGTTTCAAACTGGTTGCCTTGGGTACAGCTCAGATGCCCAGGATCCGTTCTACTCAAATGTATAAAATACAAGAATAACACAACGTAGAAATTAATTGTATGTGTTTAAGTATATACAACATATTTCATAATTAAAGAAAAATTTTAAGTACTATGCAAGACAAAAAAACTGGAACAGTTAATATGTACTGTTTGTGGCTTTCGCGGTTACTCGAACTATTCTATTCTATGTTGAGAGGAACAGTTAATATGGTCTGTTGTGACTTTGACCGCCTTACTATGTATAGTTTCTAGGTTCTTCTAACTTAATTGCTAACGTGCTTAGACATTACTATGCAGCAAAATTGTTATAGTAAATGTAATTGTTTAAAGTCTCGTTTAAGCTAATAAAATTCTGCTAAAATTTCTATCAAGGGTTGTCCCAGTTTTTTTTGTATAGTACTTAAAAGATTATAAAACAACATTCTTTCGGAGTAGTTCTGCGGTTCAATGTTTCTGGGCACTCGGGAACCCAAGAGGCACTTGGTTTGTCCTAGTGCTGCGCCTGGATCCTCTCACGGAAAGTTCGAATGAGGTAGAAATGGGTGCTCGCAGGCTTGGATCTGAAATAGACTATATTTGCGTCGGCAAAGATGGCGTTTGTTATTTATAGTTGACGAGCGGACAAATGCAATGGAGAGAAATTGTTTTACAGGAGCTGTGATGCCTGGCTGGACGTGATACGTCCGTTGTGATTAAGTTTGGACTACTGGAAATAATATAAACTGAACATTTCACCTTATACAAAGTCCGGCTCTTTCCAACTAAAATCGCCGATGAGCGGTGGAAGATCTCGATGGACCCGAGCTCACGGCAGGCCTGCTAATGTGTCTACGTCAAGGCATCTATCTGGATTATGCCGGTGGTGTGGAGGTTTCTCCTAATATTCTGGTAAGCAGTGGTTTTATGTTAATATCATAAAGGGGTTATTGCAATAATAGCCGGGGGGGGGGGGGGGGGGTCAGGTGGTTCGGGCAGGTAAGTGTATTTTCCAGCAAAATGGGAACTAAGTCCACAGTCGCCAGATAGGTCAGGAAGGATCAGCAAAGGGGGCCAGGTCCTGGTGGGGACCTGGTGATCAGGATCGGGTTCAGATCTCAAGTCAAGTTAACTAGCTTCGAATTTTCCTTTTACACTTTTTGGTCACCTCGTTATCGGGTTCTTTTTAGAGGGCCTCGGAGAAGAAACTGCGTAACGTAAGCGGACGTAGCGCGCATAGTGGCTAAGATCGCCTTATCGAAAATCCGAACGTCATGAAGTTGCGAGTGAAGATTGTAACGGAAATTAGCGCCATTCAAATTTTTAACACACCATTTGTGCCTTAGGTAAATTTGATGCAGCGGCTAACGTTACAGTTCACACTTCCAATCTAGTTACTTACTTTTTATGTCTTATATTTAATTACACATTGTTTATGTTATTCATGTGAACATTTTCTTATAAACATTTACATGATATATGTGATCATCGTTACCTTTTTTAAATAACTTGTAATTGAAAATGAATCTTAAAAGGTATTAAGCATTAGTTTTAAAGTCATTTCACAGTAAACTTCTGCATAATTATCTTATGTTAGCATATTAAACGTGGCATCGTCTTGTAATAATCTAAAAGCAATTTTTTTAACATTTCTATTCAGTTACTAGTCTCTCAAATGCTACCTACTCCGAATTTAAGTCAAACATTTTCCCAAAAAAAAATTATTTAATTTTTATCTTGACATACCACCCATGGTTTTATTACACAACTGCATTATATAATTTAATATTAATGTTTTAAACAGTTAAATTATAAACAATTTTGTGATTATTTTTGTTTAACTATTCTTAAAACATAACTGATGGATTAAACAGAACCGCTTGCGGGGACAATATCATAGTAATATAAACAATATAGAAATACCCCGTGCTTCTAACACAAAATACCGATGATTCCATATAGATACCAGACCTATGTGGAGAGATCACATAGCTAAGAAGGGGAGGAAGAAAATCCAACTTGTGCTAGCAAATTAAGTGTAGCTTTAATACAAAGAAACCAATTCAAAATTCTTCGTACGCCGACCAGCTGTTATGTGTTCAATCAAACTCTACACGAATATCTACGGATGCCTTTTGACACGGACGTCATTAAAGCTAGAAGTATAAAACATAATGATATAATAGCACCACACAAATACTCTACTGCAACCACTACTAGAAAAACCAATGACAAAAAAACTAAAGAGGTGCTAGCCAACAGATCTAAGAAAAGGTTAAGAGGTTCCATCACTGAAAGAGATCTCGTCACGTCAGTAAAGGAGCATAATTGCTCTTAATTCAACATCTTAGCTCATAGGATATACAGGTAATGTATTCCGGTTGTTAATTCTGCTACATTAAAAAAAAATGATATTGATGACAACTTTTGCTCTGACTAGTTTATGGTCGCTGTTTGTATCGATTAATATGAACATATAATTTACCATATATTTTTTCTTCCTTAATAAGCAAAGGGGTTCTTGTTGTTGTTCATTATAAAAAAATATACTACACACAGCCGGTATTCGCGTTTATGGCTTTGCTAGATCATATGTCTCGTCATGGCCTCGACCGTGATGATCTACTTCGGCCATAAATGCTTAGCTACTGGCCTAATGTCGTAAATAGCTATTTTTTCATAAGCATTCATTGCGTATAAATTCTGTGGTAATAAGAAATCCATTAACATTTTCCCTCTCGCTTCTGTTTTTCAAACCATATTTATTCATATTTGTCATTATATTTTCTATTTTTCTTTCTAACCTTGCACTCAAATTAGCTATTACGAGTAAAGTAGGTTTTATCTTGCTCTGAATTTGTGGTCATATTTTCGTAACCAAATAAATCTCATTAAAAGCTTAAGGCACTAATGTATACTCCAACCCTTTGCACAGTATCTATAAATGATGTTTAGTTCTTGATAAGACAGATGAACACAGTTTACTTAGTTCATGTAGTTCATATATGTATTTTTGCTGTGCACGGTTTGATATATAGCTATTAACGATTGAAATATTCCGTGGCTTAGTTTGTTATGCAGCAAAGTAATATAACTGTACTATATCAGTGAAATAGTAGTATATTTCAAATTAAGGCTTTATTAACTTTTATTCATAATATTATTAGAAATGACACATATTATGGTGCCTTTAGACTAAACTCTTTAATAACATTTTTATAACCATTTCTATTTGTTTTTAGACGCCCATATCTTTTGCTAAAGTAACATCTGAAGTTTTTAATGTGATTTTTAAAAGAACTTAACAAAAACTAAATATTTGTTTGACTGTGTTGCTTGAAATGGGCTAAAGTAGAAACTTAAAGCTATCAAGTGTTTACATGACGTACAGTAATAATTATATAGGTGCTTACACGTAATTATCTGTTTTATGGCTTGTTCTTATCGTCGTGCGTACGTTCGGGGAAAACTAGAAAGTACTGTAACTGGAAATCCCGTTTTCTACACGCATGTCTCCAGCTGGAAATTTTCGCGATGAGGTTAATGCGCTTATTATTTTGCAGCTTTCCACAAGTCATTACCGCGCATTATCGGCCATTTACTCCCAGCTACCCGTATAATATTCGCATTGTAAATAAAATATCTCCCTTATCACAAAGAAATCGCAAAAATACACTGAGCACCTATCGATAGCCACAATTAAAAGCAATTCGCCCCTTTCAGATTTCGAACGGGTCTTTGTTTGAATATAGTTACTTTGTGTTTGTATTGTTTTGCTCATTTCGTGGAGCACTCAGCGATTATATTCGAGCTTTTCACAAGCATCTAATAGACGTTTTCAAATGGTACCTTAATTCTTCCTAACGGAAAACAAGGAATGGAGGTTCTTGAGATTTAGTATTGTATTGCTGCTTACACGGAAAGCTATTAGTACACACAAGATGAAGATATTTGTTAATTTATAAATGCTGGATAATTCGTATTATTGTTGTTTTTTACGATACTGTTACTGGCCGAGAGCGTCTATAGAATTTCCAATTTCATTGTAGTCTATTTGGTTTCTTTTTGGTCTGAAGTATTTTTTATAATGAAGTGTTTTCATTATAATAAGGTTCTTCAGTGTTTTGAGATATTTTCCCTCTGGAATTAGGCATTCGAAGAACACAGGGAAAAATTAGAAACACCCAAAATATGCTTGCAAGCTACGAGACTAACCTTTTGTATATCTACAGTTAGTTAGCAGAAACTTGTTCAGTTTTGGACTTTGGGGTACAACGTACAAAGAAAGTCCATGACTGTAGAAAACGATCCTTCGTTTAGATTAAACACAAGATCATCAGCATTTGACCATTTAATAATGTCAAGATGTTTTCTGTCTCTTGCTTTTACTATTAATAGTCAGACAGAAAAATATTTATATTAGAAGGTCCTTGGACGAGCAATTTACACCAATGTGCATTGATGGAGTTGGTAGAATTACGCTATTTCTGTCACGCTAGTCTAAGATAAGCTGAAGACTACTGGCTAAAATTAGCAGCAAATAGAAACATGTGAAACTATTGAGGAGGGCGTATATTCAACACAAGAAAAATGTAGCTTTATCGTTATGACGTAATTAAAGAATAATGCAAAGAAACATTTCTTTATTAAAGCCATGTTATTTTCTAAGATGGCTTTCCAATCTTACCCTGATATAGTTGTTTCTAAAGTTTCCATCGCACCCACCCAAGAGCTGCGATTGGCACCCACGGTACCTCAGAAAGTGGCTTGTTGGTAGATCCCGTATGCCAGGTCCTGAATTTCCGTCAATAAAACGTGACTGATGGACCATTCTCAAAGTGTCTTTGACGTACCGCATCTCTTGAGATAATCCCTTGGGGCACCTCGCCCTCGAGTTACTTTCGAGTTGCCAGTTGCCACCATTTTTTTGCTGCCATAGCCTCGATTCCTAGATAATATTCCAACTCTGTCGCACCACCCGGTGGACGCCTTTTTTTCATACGAATGAATTTCGTTGCCTGCTAAACGAAACCGTGGTTGATGTTCTCAGCTAAGCGTTATGATTTATAGAATTTGGCCTTCTTTGAATTGTGTATAATCTAAATATTTATCAGTAGATTACAAAGACGTTAATTAGTGTGTCATAATTGCCTTCAGCGAATAGAGTAGGCTTTGATTTGCCTTATTTTATTGAATGTGCACTTCAAGCGGTCGAAGAGCTGTTACAAGTCATTACAGATTGCAAGTTGTGTATATCTTTGTCTATACGCCAGCGACGTTGCCTGCCAGGTTATATTGCAAATGCACTTTCGTTGTTTCAAAGATCCTTGTAACTTAATAGTTTTTAGTTATTCGTTATTTAACGTGTTATTTATTACCTATAAACCTGAAAAAATAAACTAAAGTGTGCTTTGGCGCAGTCAGACGAAAGCAGATAATGTTCTTATTCTGTTGAAGGGCTTTTCACGCCACCTTCAGACTTTATATCAGCAAGTGGCGCTCAACAATTTCCTCGAGTGTACTGCACTCATCGTGTACAACTTCATTTTGATGTTTGGTGATCACTTCTTTACTGCGCTATTAGATCTTCTTTTACATTATTGTGGTTTTATATCGTAAAAACCGTTGTTTGTCATCAAGTATAGGTTCTTATTTCAATATTTAACATTTCTTGCAATAAATTGTATATACCGCTACACTTACCTGTAACTTTTTAAGATATATTAGTGGAGAGAACAACGATAAATAAAATGTAGGAATTTCTCTATTGTTGAATACAAACCATGTTATATAGTAGTATGTATTAGTTGGTTAATGAGCTTTTCCCAGCTAGATTGCTTTTATTTCTTTTTTCCTTTTGTTGTGTTGTTTTTTGTTTGTCGTAATTTTTAAATGTCGTAATGATTGTCTATTTGTCTCATACTATTATTGATAACGCAATTGTCTTTGGCTAATTGTTAAACACTTTAAATATTAAACTGCTAGATTTCCTCTCAATTTCATAGTAAAGTGTTATTGTTATTGCTGCTATTCTGTTTTTGTGTTTGCCTGCCATTATCCGCGATTCAGGTAAAAATAACTACTTCTGTAAATATGTTTACCTTCAGTTTGTGCTGTTTTGCTGTTCTTACGAATATAAATAAGCTTCTCCTTGATCTTATTCCCTTATTTATATCCTTCAAATAACCTAGATTTCGTAACCCTTCTTGGTGTTCTAATGGTTTGCTCTAGTCAGGTAACATTTTGCAAAATTAGTATATTCAATTATTAGCTTTTAACGGTAGTTACAGAAGGTCAAGGGTTTACCTAACTGTTCGGGTAAACCTAGAAAATACAACTGCGAGACAACATATTACTATTGTTCTGTTTAGATACATAAAACATAGTTAAAATAAGAAATAATTCTACAATTGACTTACATAATATAATAAATAAACTTTTTCGGAGGCATTGATAGGCCACCAATCCGGCAGCTGTTGATACGGACGGTGCGGTAGCCTCTCGAATTAGATTATTGATTTTCTTCAGGTCTGCTTCGCGTGGCGGCGAAGACCGGAACTGGAATATTGATCTCTAATTGGCCCATTTTTGCTTTAATGGTGATGTTAAAAGTTAATATGATCCCAGGAAAAGTTTTTTGTCGTTATTCGGGGTTCCATTAGTGACTTAAGCTGGTAGGGAACTATATTTGACTGGTAAGTTGGTCTTAAGAACTATTTTTGGTAGAGAATGCGCTAAGGCAAATTTTTCTTTTCACAGCGACGTGGGCGCCTTTCAATGAATTCCAGGTGTCACTGCGTTACAGAAGGCAGCGAAACCGATCTATTAGGCGTAAAGAAACAAATTATTTCCGGAAATAAGATTTACCACTGAATCTCCGGCTGCGTATTCGCAAGAAACACTCTACCATTCAATAACTATCTCGCATCTTGGAACATATCGAAAACAGCTTTGAAAGTAAACAGCAGGCCGTAGCACTCTTTCGTGATGTCGCATAAGCGTTTGATAGAGTTTGAATCGATGCTTTACTCTACAAAATGCTGCAAGTTAACACTTGTCACTATCTTTTATCATTATCAAATCTTTTCTGACAATGGGTTCATTTGCAGTAAAAATCAATTTCTTCTCTTTTCTCAGTTAGACCGGTGCTATTGTTCCAAGACCGTGATATACTTAGGGCAACGCAACGGTTGCAAGACAGTATCAACATAATAATTTCTTGGTTCAACAAATGGTGCATCAATCTCAATGCTAATAAATCCGAGGCACATTTTTCACCCTTTGTAGGTCAGTAACACCTCCAAACATCGTCATGGAACCCCAAGATATAGAATAGAACAGTACAGACGGCGCCATCAAATACTTGGGGGCTTACCTCGACAAGAAACTTATGTGGGCATTCCATGTCAAAGAAAAGCTTAACCAGGGTTACACAAGGCTTGCGATGATGTACCTAATAATTAATAGAAAATCTACACTTAAGCTTGAATGTGGAATATTGATTTATCAATATGTTATTAGACCAGTTATTACCTATGTCAGTCAAGTTTGGAAAGCAGCGTCAAACTCACGAATTAATCAACTTCAACGATTTCAAAATAAAGTACTACGCATAGCTTTTAATGCTCTCTGATTCATACGTAAAGTATACCAACCAACGAAACTTTTATCAAAATATAACGAAAAAGTATTTCGGTAACACAGCAGAGTACTCAAGATATGTTTTTCGGACTTTTTCCACTGTCTAGGGTGTAAATCACACAACGTTTCGGGAGTTCTGATCTACTCCCGTCTTCAGGTGTTCGTGGTTAGACCTGAGAAGGACTGATATTATACGTTTTTCTACGTAAATTTGTGCCTCCCCCGGGGTTTGAACCCGGGACCGCTGGCGCTGATCGCTAGTCTGCCACTCTAACCACTAGGCCACCAGGGCGGTTTTCCAGACGTGTTCTGCGATCTTGGATTTGGTGGTTTCGCTCATTCTAACATTTTTGCGGTGTTCCGATAATCTCACTCGTAGGGGTCGTTGTGTTTCCCCTATGTATTGTCTTCCACACTCGCACGGTACGCTGTAGATACAGTTATTTGAACTCTGATCTTCGTTCTGAGGCTTGGTATGCGTCATCATGCCTCTTAGTGTTGTGGACGTGAAGGCAGTTCTTATATTGAATCTGTTTCCTATTCTTCTCAGTTTGTCGGAAACTCCTCGGATGTATGGTATTACGGCCGTGGTTGTTGGCTCCGTTTTCTCATCCCCTGCCGGTGTTGTATTTCTGTCCATCTCTTTTAGCGTTTGGTTTAGGGTTCTTTTTGGGTAGCCATTAGCTTGCAGAATTTTTGTGATTATCTCAATTTCCCGTTTAAGGTCTTCTTTCTCCGAGCATATGGTCTTGGCTCGGCTATATAGGCATCTCGCGACGCCACTACCATTACTCAGCATCTGATAAACATAAAACATCCCCAAACAGTCATGTAGAACGAGAATACGCTGATCTGGCTTAAACTTGTAAAAGAAAAGTATTTTGCTGATGGCTGCTAAACTCTAATTTTTTGGGGATGCAGGGGTGTCTCAATAAAATAATGGTGATTGTCTCTGAGCTCCACATTCGCATACTCCTGAGAAGTAGAACTAATATTCATCAGTAAAACAGTTTTTTCGAATATCTTATCATGGTTATGAAGATTGTTAAGAAAATATTCACAAAACGTGTGTGTTTGAAGCAGATCATTCGAGACGATTTCAGGAAAAGCTTGTAAACCGGAGGGGTATAGTATTTAACATTACAAGCTTGGTAAGAGGGTTTTTACTGGCGAGTAGAAGCACCTTCTTGAGCCAGTAAAATCTGTTAGCTTGAGTGCATTGTTGAATATTTTATTTGTTCCTCACTTGTAAATAACTAGACATTTACCATTTATTCAAAATGTCAAACTGACAAACAACTAAATTCATCAATATTAAACATACTAAGGAAGACAACTCTGGCTTTGCACGCTATCATTTATCTATGAGCACGCTTGTAAAACTGACAGTTAACTTGTATAGTATATTACATACCGAGGTGGGAAGTGTTTCATTACTGTCGAGAGATTAGGTAGTTTACCGAGAAGTGTAGCGTCGAGGTTAACTTTATCTCAAGACAGGGATGAAACTTTCCACAGTGGTATGTATACTATTTTATTTGCAATCATCTAATTTTAAAAATAATTCCAATTGCATTCTGAATAATAGATATCTTGATGTAGCTAGTAGTAGTAGTAGTAGTTGTGGCGAGACCGAAGTCTAGCAAGTAGGCCACCATAGGCCCTTTTTGCCAACCCCATGCCATCCCCTCAACTGCCTTCATTATCGTCCTCTTCGATGGGCTCTTCTCCCTGCTTAAACCTTCCTGATTTTCTAATGAAGATCAGAATTTCGGCCCAGGATAGGGAGTTCAACTCTTCCATTCGAAGCGTAGGTGCTCCAAAGGTTCTATACCTCAGTCGCTGGTACGTTTCGCATTCTCCCAAGTAGTGAAAGGACGTTTCCTCGTCCCTCCCACATCTTGGGCAGATGGGATCTTCCTCTACTCCTATCAGTGTTAGGTGTCTCTTTAGTTTACAGTGGCCTGTCAAGATCCCTATCAAAAGATTTGTGGTTCTTCGGCTCCTTCCCATTAGCCAGACCGATTTCTTTGAATCAAATCCCGCTATGTGGTACTTTGCCTGACGACAGCCCCTGCATCCTTTCCACTTTTCCTCGCTGGTCTTGTAGGCCCACCCGGTTAGGGCTGCTGAGACCTGCTGCCTTGTTATACCCACAAAAGGTTCCGGTCCAAAACAAGTTTCCCCGGCTCCGAGTTTGGCTAGTTCGTCCGCCTTCTCGTTGCCTTGGACCCCCGTGTGTCCCGGGACCCAGATGAGCTCGACGTCCTTTTCCCTTGCCAATTCGGCTAAAGCATCTCCACATTCCTGGACAAGAGCTGATCTTGTCCTGGCCGAGAAGATTGCTTTTAGTGCGGCTTGGCTATCGGAGCAAATATAAATTTTTTGCTCTGGGGATATCCTGACCTCGTTCCTTGTTGCCACCGATAGGATGGCATAAACTTCTGCTTGAAATACCGTGGTGAATCTTCCTAAAGCATAGCTTTCTTGCACCCCCCGGCCTTCCATATAAATTCCTGCTCCAGAGCATTGCCTTTCCGCCACTCGAGAACCATCCGTGTAGCATATCAAGGCATTCGACTAGAGCTTAACCCTTTTCTGCTCCCACTGTTTCCTTGTTGGGATAGTGAGAGAGAAACCTTTTTCTAACCTTAGCCGGTCCTCTGCTTCGGTTATCCTGTAGGCTGATAGAGGTATTTCTCTAGCAGCCATGTCGGCGATCCTAGCATGGCCCGTGCGAACTCCCTGGTCATTCCATAGCCCCGTATCCCGCATTCTGAGATGGGTAGCCATGGCCTCTCTCTTTATCCAAGTGTCGAGGCCCGGGAGTCCCAGTATTACCTCCAGTGCGGCTGTTGGGGTTGTCCTCATTGCCCCTGTAATTTCGAGACAGGCTAGACGTTGGACCTTTGCCAATCTTACGAAAATACTGGGGCGCTCTACACTAGGCCACCAGACCACTGAGCCGTACTGAACTCTTGGCCTTACTACCAATGTGTAGAGTCAGTGCAGAATCTTGGGGTTTATCCCCCAGTTCCTGCCTATAACTCTGCGCAACTGCCATAAGGTCGTTGTCGACTTCTTCACCGTCCTGTCGACATGCGACCTCCAGCTTAATTTGCTGTCGAGGATTACCCCCAGGTACTTGACCTCTTGCACTAATGCAAGTGGTCTTCCGTACATCATGGGTATCCTCAGACCCTGAAGTTTTCGTCTTTTTGTGAAGAGAATGATCTCAGTCTTTAGTGGGTTTACCGACAGACCTTTCTCTTCACACCATCTTTCAATAATCCTGCAATCTACCTGCATTCTATCGCAAACGATACCTGCCAGTAACAAGTACCAGTCCATCGTCTGCGTATGCTTGTGCATAGAAGCCCTCTTCCGTTAGGCATCCCAGTAGACCGTCCATTATAAGACACCACAGGTGAGGTGAGAGGCAACTGCCTTGCGGGCAACCTCCCGTCACCCTGGCCCTCACTGAACAGTCCCCTAGGTTTGCCGTCACGGTTCTTTGCTCCAGTGCTGTTCTCACCCAACTGACCAGAACGGGAGGGGTTTCCCTGGCCTGTAAGGCTTGACATATTGTAGCCGTTCTTGCCTTGTCAAATGCGCCTTCAATGTCAAAAAGTACTGCAAGGGCCACTTCCTTATAGTGTAGTGCCCTTTCGACCTTGTGCACTACAGCGTGGAGTGCAGTTTCGGTCGATCTTCCACGTCTGTATGCGTGCTGATTCCTGTGGAATGGGTGTGTTCTTATTACCCTTTCTGTTAGATGTTAGATGTAGCTAATATTTTTGTTACCATGAAAACCACCCACTCAATGTTTTGTTACCATGGAAACACCCCACTCTTCAGGTATGTAATATTTTTCGGGGTATGTAATAATTTCTTGGCTAGTTTCAAGTAATTATCTAGTTCCCAGCTGTTGTCATGTCATGAAATTGAAACATTACAATGTGATTGCGAATAATAGTATTTAACATTACAAGCCAGGTAAAACAGTCTTTACTGGCGATAGGATTGGGATGACTGGCGAGCCGTTAGGCGAGCCTGTCATATCCTTGAGCCAGTAAAAATGGTTACCTGGTGTGTTTTGTTGAATATTTTATTTGTTTCTCACTTGTAAATAACTAGAAATTTAACATTTATTCAAAATGTCAAACTGACGAGCAACTAAATTCATCAATATGACACATACTAAGGAAGACAACTCTGGCTTTGCACGCTATCATTTATCTATGAGCACGCTTGTAAAATATAACTGGTTAGCCAGTAAATTTTTTACTGGCTAGCCAGTTAAGAAACATTTTCAAGCTGAATACAGTGAATTGATAAATTGATGTTTACAGGTGAGGAACAAATAAAAGATTTTGCAAGTTAGTAACTTGTTAAAATAAACTTTCTTGATTAATACTGGGGAGGCATTTGCTAGTGTCGGATACACTAGGTCCTCCCTGCGACTTGTAGCTCGAATGGCTATAAACAGACCAAAATTAAATAATTTAGTATGAGCTCGTTTGTCTCGGGTTTCTCCAGATGTTAGCATCGATAAGACAAAAGCCGAAATAATTCTGGGGCAGTGGCTGGTGGAGCCCCTTGCTCCCAAGGACTTAAGTTAGCCTCCGGCTGAGGCTCAGGTTCTGGTCTGGATTCTGAAGGGAACGAATTAAATCTCTCTCAAACTAAGCGAGCATCGCTTTTTTATACTGCTTTGATCACCTTCCACGTTGTTTCTCTATAAAAATCTAAGAGGAGTTAAACGTGATAATTTAGTGCGGACGGAAATTGGAGATGCGCGGATTAAGCGGCGCGGTGTAGCTTGCGCTACTCGTAGATTTATCGCCATTATCGGAGTATCAGCAGGATCTTTTGAAGGAATTCTTTCGGTTTTTCTTACCCTCGGCGAGGCTCCAAATGTTCGCACGTTAAGCATTCTTGTGACTGTGATAATGCCTACAAATTAATAACGGCAATTAAGAGGTTCTAAAACAATTTGGAGGCACGCAAAACGTCACAAGCTGACATAAATTAACAGCTGTTTTTCTAAATTAAGTTGCCCATTTTCTAAAAATATTACATAGCCAGCTTATGTTTATCTGTTTCTTCTTTAGTGCTTCTTGATGAAACTTACTTTGGTTTACATAATACCTACCCAACATTATTATATAGCATTGAGGCATAGGCAATTTATTGAAGTCCTTGAATTCTGGTGTTATACACGAATCGTGTTAATTTCCTGCATAGACAGAATTCGAAATATTCAGGTACTCGAAAAAATGGGCAAGGAATACAAGCTTAGGAAAGCAATAATCGATAGAAAGCTGGAGTGTCTTTGTCATACAATGAAAGAGAAAAAATACTTTATTCTAAGGATCATACTACAAGACATAAGAAGAGTAGCCTGACTGAGGAACTTGCACAGTTCCAATGAGTTGTCTGAAGTCACCATCAACCAAGTTCTAATTGATACGATAATAATAACTTTTCATGTGAGAGAAACTAAAAGAAGAAGAAGAAGAAGGAAAATAAGAAGCATTTGCTATACCTTCGTCATCTCTTTTGATGACGTCATCCCATCAGGGTGGCAAACTGGCGGAAAAATTGGACGAAGTTCGCTGGTTTGCTCTTAAACAATTTGTTTGTTAAATTCATCTATTCATACATTTCAGCTTTGGCATCTTTCCCTACTGTCTCCTGTTTTTCCTAGATATTTACCCAACTTCTAGTTTTTATTTAAATTTTTGTGTTTTTGTATACCTACCCCTTAATTGTAAATATTTTTTTCGTTTCCATTTCTCGTTCTGTTTTATTTTTGTCTCCCATATTGTTGTCTTTACCCTATACAGTGATTCAATGTATTTCAATCACTGCCAATCTCAACAGTTGCCATCTGCTATTTATCATTATTCAAAATATAGTTCGCAGGTGAAACGTATATTACGTGTTTGTTGAAACTTGGAAAAGAGTTTGTGCCAAAACTTCTGGTGCCAAAAGTATTTAGCAAAATATTTTCTTAAAACCTTTCTTTGGACAACTATTCTGTTTCGACTATTTTGTACATGACAATTAATGGATTGATATCCGAACTCGTCTTTTGTTCACTTCAGAGATAATTCAAGACTACTGCAACGTAATTTAACCCCGTAGTAAACAACGTTCACTCTTAATAAAGGTTTAACGTGGCTCATGCGAGTGTGTGGTTACCCTTTGTTGCATCTCTGACGCGTTCGTCCTATTCGAGCATTGAAATCTACGATTCTGTGTGGTCCTTGCCTAGCACAGTCGCTACTTTCGCTCAGGGCGTCGGGGAATACGGGCCTCAATTAAAAGCTCAAACTTCCGTTTTGGCAGTCGATCTGGAGCGGTTACAAAGCCGAAATGATCTCCTCGGAACATAGCGGTAATTAGATGGAAGCCCGCACCAAGGCCAAGAATGCAAAAACGATTTGCAGCTTCGCCGAGATACCGATCGGGGACCTTACTGGTAAACTTATCTCGGTATTTATCGCGGATTATTTAATTGTAATATTTTAAAAATGCGGGCCTCGTAATGATTTTATACACGGTTTTAATACAGATCCGAGATAAGCCGGTATTTAGCACTGGCAATAACGAGACGATTTCGTTGTTTTAATCTATGGAGGCTTACAAATAAATTTAATAAAATTAAATGTATTTAGCTGAAAGAAATGTCGCTACTCGATTTGCAGCTTGTTATTATTTGCAGAGATTTTAATGATAGACGGAGAATGTCGTTAAATTTTATTTGCAATAATACTTACTGTCTGTCTGCAACTCGCCCTCTGTGCAAGTTGTAATAAACATACATCGAAGTACAATAATTTTTTGCGATGTATTTTTCTTTAAATTGTTTATTAATGTACATATATTTTGTTCAGTGGCGTAACTACACATCACCCCTTTACTTCTTCCTGGCGTATTTCTTTTTGTTAGTATTGCTATTAATCAAGTCCTATTTGTTCTATTTTCTGACAGGCCCAAACAGCATCAATAAACATATTTTATTTCCTATAATTGAGTGTATTTTCTTTTGCTCCGTTTTTCTCTCGCTCGAAAATGATTGTTCAATTAATCTATTGTCCCAAATATATAAATTATGCGTTAAGCTAATAACCAACAGCCATAGAAAGAAAACTCTTAGGAATATCATTAAGAAACCTGAAGACCATTCAGTTTTTTGCTCCCCATAGCATTATCGTTATACTATAATAGTTCCATGGTATTTTAAATTTCTATTTTAGTGCTCGTAGAAACATACGTGTCTAGTTGAATTGATTTTAGTGGTTCTGATTGGTACAGACATGTCGCTAGACATGAAAGAAACTAAAGTGATCATATGTGGAAAAATGAGGAAGAAGAAGAAACCTCAATTTTATGCTCCATATTATCACCATACTATAGAGATACAATGGTATTGTAAATTCTTTCTTTTGCACAGAGGTTCCCTTTGTGATGTATACAAGGAATAAGGAAGGATATTTCGAAATTCAATCTCTAAAGGGGTAAAATGGGGGTTCCAATTTTGTATGAAAAAATAATATTAAACAGACATTTCGACTTGAAACTTCGGAGGAATACTGCTAAAAACAAATAAGCAAACACGTATTTCGTGATTTTCCGAAAATGAACTCCTTAGGGGGTGAAATGGGGTTAATAAGCGTAAAAACCGTTATTGAGATTGTTTGGGACATTATTACAAATACAATATACAAATTATTTTTGGGCAGAGCAACGTTGGCTGGATCAGCTAATTATACTATAATAATATTGTAAATTTTTGTTTTGGTGACCGTAGTAACATGCGTGTCTCATAGAACTAGTTTAGTTGTTCTGATTGGTTAGGACATATCGTCAGACATACACAAAACTGAAGTGAACACATCACCAGTTCGAAGAAGGTGTGCCTCAATTTTCTGCTCACTATACCATTGCCATTGTAATACAGTCACTTATTGTTTTGGTGCTTGTAGAACATGTCACCAGACATACAAAAACTAAGATGCACGTATCACCAGATGAACGAAGGAGAAAAAGAAAGATTCGAATTTCTATTCTATATATCATTATTATTACACTATATGTATACCACACTTTGTGAATTCTTCTTTTGGTGCTTGTGTAATATGCCCGTCTTGTAGAATTAAGTTCAGTTGTTTTGATTGGTTAGGACATGTTACCAAACATGCAGAAAAATGTAGTAGACACATTGCTAGATGGACGAAGAGCTTCATATACCTTTGTCAGTATATTGTACATAGTGGTATCTTAAATTCTTGTTCTGGTGCATTTAGTAATATGTTTATCTTTTAGAATAAAGTTTAGTAAGTTGTTCAGATTGGAAATAACATGTCGGTACACATACAAAACAATTACATCGACACATCATCAGATGGAAGAAGAAGAACGACTGTACTTTAAATGTTTGTTTTGGTGCTCACAGAAACATGCTTCTCTCATAGAATTGAGGTTGGTGATCCTGATTAGGTATAGCATACTACTATACATACAGAAAACTGGAGTAGACACATAATCATATGGATGAAAAAGACAACACAAGTAAACTTAATTTTCTGTTCTCTACATCATTATATTATGTATCATGGTATTGCAAATTCTTGTTTTGGTGTTCGTAAAAAAATGCCTGTCTCGTAGAATTGTGTTTGGTTGGTCTCATTGGTTAGGACGTCGCCAGACATACAGAAAGCAGAATTCGACATATCACCAGATGGAGAAAGGAGTAGAAAAAGAAAATGTAATTTTCTGGTCCATGTCATTATCATTATACTATAGACCGTGGTATTGTAACTTCTTGTTTTGGTGCTCGTAGCAACATGCCTGCTTTGTGTTTATTGTTTAGTTTATTTAGTTTAGTTGTTCTGATTGGTTAGAGTATGTCGCCAGACATACAGAAAACTGGAGTGAGTTGATTAACAGATGGAAAAAGAAGACGAGGAAGACTAACTTTTCTGCTTCTTAAATCATAATTATACTATATGCATGGTATTGTAAACTCTGCTTTTGTGCTCGCAATAACATGCTTGTCTCGTAGAACTGAGCTTAGTTGTTTTAATTGGCTAAAGCATGCTGACAGACATACAGAAAACTGAGTGGCCACATCACCACATGGAAGATGAAGCAGATCCAACTGCTCCATATATCAATATTATTGTAATAGGTACCACGGTATTGTATTTAAAATCAGGTGTTGGTACTCGTAGTTGCATCCCTGTCTGGTAGAGTTGAGTTTAGTTATTCTGATTTGTTCGGATCTGTTTTTGATTTGCTGATCGCTTCTTCTATTCTACTATATGTTAATAATAATGGCTCTAGATATTTGATTTCTCACGCCTTATCTATTCCGTTTTGTTGAAATCTGTTTCCAATCTATATGCCATATATTCTTCTTCTAATTTTGTTAGTTTTCTCGTTGATTGTTAATTACATTTGTAGTTTATACTTAAATTTTCTTACATTTTTAAAATTTCTTCTCAGTTATACATTTCAAACTCTACGCTACATATGAGAAATTTGTTATTGTATACTTCATGCATAGTGGTTCACCTCAATTTAATTTGAGGCGAATATTAAATTCCTGACAGATCCTTTCGACCTAAAATCGTACTTGTAACATCCGTGTTCGTGTCATTTTGACCTTTAATAATCACCTTGGTATTTAACCATTATTTTGCTAGAAATAAAACTAAACTGTATTCCTTACATTGCAGCAATTAGATTAAAACGTATTGTGTATTTAAAACTCGCAACGAATATTTCGCGGGCTCGAATAGTGAAGTGCAAGCCAGCGGAAACTTATCCCGGGTGCTATTATTAGAACTGCAGGCGTCGAAGTGAAGTAACAGTTTCATGCAATTTATCTCGTTGGAGGAAGCGAGGGGCAGTCGCTTGCCAATAAGCGAGGTGTGCGTGTCTCCTGTAGCAAAGAGGACGCAACGCGAAGTATTATAAGTGCCAGCTTGGGGAATTCTCTCCGAGATACAGCAGTTCAGAGCCAGAAGTTGCTATTTCAGCTGCCATTCGAGGTTCAAGGAAGCCAGCCGACTTTGCTAACGCCCAAAGTCTATGGGAGCAACTACCAAAGGCTTTGAGCTAAACTTTTCGTTATCTTGCAACAAAGTAAAGGCAAGTTTAATTATCATAAATAAAACACCCGCTTGAATTCCCGCAGCGTGAAACTGGGAGCTGAACCATAATAGCGATTCATGAAGGAATTGTAGCAAATTGCGCAACAGCCGTAACGAGCGCTCTGCTGATTCAGCGCGCCAGAATAAAGCGCTGCATTTATTTTGTTGAAACATCACTTCAGCTGATATCAAGCTGCTAGAGTCAGGACCGTATTCGGCGAATTTGAGTGCGGAATTTAAACATTGCATGTAGATTCAACATCAAGCTAGTGAACTATTCCGCGCTACTATTAACAGCTCATATAACAGTTATATACTACCATTGTGTATTCTTTTTATGTATTTCCATGCAAGTATGTTTCTTTTACAGAGTATATACGTTTTCATGTAAACTGTTTGGGTTTTATTTCTGGCAGGGTTTTCATGTACAATTACAGCATTATAGGTGAACACGAGCAGCCCGGTAAGAGCAATATTGATATTTCCCTTAGATGCACCGAGGTAAGAGCGAGTCTTGTGCTTCTACGGCTGAGCTATCTAGCTTACAAAGGGCAATATAAATTTGTAGTATAGTAAAGTATGGAGAACTGAAAAAAGCCACATTCAGTTCGTAATAGCGTTTCCCATGTATTTACTAAGGTTTATTTGTAATACATATCGCCGTATTTTTTATACGCTTTTCTTTTCGTGTATTGGACTAATCATTGTTTTTGACCAACTTTTCGAAACTTTATCCTCTTTCCATATCTCTATTATAAAGATTTCATTGCATAATTTTTTTCCTCCATATTTGACAAGTTGTAATGTGTTCAATTGTTTATAATTTGTCGTATGTTGTGTTTCGTTGGCGGTTCTACTTCTCTACTTTCTTACCTTTACTCGTTTTTCTTCTTGCTACCTCCGTGATTTCTTCTTCACTTTTTTTTCGTTAACGTACCTTTCCATCTATTTTCGTTATGCTTATCTATTTCAAGTACACTGCGTTGTTACGGTGTCCTCATTTATCTATTTTTGAGACAGAATTTTATATTATTTGTTACTGATATTCTTTTGTTCTCTGTTATTTGCTATTATAATTTCTTTTCCAGTTTTTCTTTATTTATAGTAACTATATTCCAGCATCTTTTTAATTGAAATATCAATTGGTTGGTGATATTCAAACATCTTTCTACACATTGTTAGTACTATTACTTCATCTTCTGTCAGTTACTGCAGGTATATTTGCTGTTCATTTCCATTTTCTGGCTTTGTTTCTTTATTTTTACTTTCTCATACTGCCAGTATTTCAATCAAAAA
Organism: Agriotes lineatus; assembly: GCA_940337035.1. NCBI lineage: Eukaryota > Metazoa > Arthropoda > Insecta > Coleoptera > Elateridae > Agriotes > Agriotes lineatus. Next base: position 148,948,663 of record OW679198.1, on the reverse strand, counting down.
TTGCTATTTTTCTGGAAATAAGGGTTTTGAAGACTAGACATTTTTAAAATATTTTGTTAAATCGTTTTGACATTTTTATAAACAATAATTCTAGAATTTCAGGCCCTAAAAATATTTCAACATTGACTTTATACAGTATTGCATTATTTCTCCATACTGTCGCATAGCAAAAAAACATCTATTTAGCTACAACTGGACTACAGACGAAAATTCGACGTAGAATATGTCTGTTAACTCCTTCTAACGAGTAATTTGCATCGCAGGTTAAAAACGGTGGCTTAGGAAAGTTGCAGAAACACCGTTATTGGTAAATATCCTTAAAAGTCGATTACAAAGGTGAAAAAAAATTGGAGAGTCATATTTTGAAGGATTTGTTGAAAAGCTAATTTTGGATTTTAAACTTTCATAAATCGACGACGAAAGTCATGTTAAAAATGTTTTCCTTTTCTCAAATGTACAGTAATGAAAGCCAATATTGGTTTCAAACAAACGACCAGTCTCATTGTATTCTCTTAGATTTCCTCATTATATCAATTTCCCTACATGGCGTTACAATATATCTGATTTGACGTTGAAAAGAATTTATAAAGATAAAAAGGACTCATAATCTACATTATTTTAATAATCTTTTATTATAATATTTTGTCATGGTTCTTTTGTATATTTTGTAAATTTATTCAAATGTATTTAGCTACAATTTTCTTAATATGATTTTGGATCTTTAAATTACAAGTGCGAGAAGGTAGTTATAGTATTTACACCGAAGACAATTATACAGCCCAATGTACCCGATTTTCTAAAATAACGGTGTTGAGTTCTTTTGAAGATACATTTTCGATTGAATGGCTTCGTCACCTGTATGTTCTTATAAAAGCAATTGATGGCGGAATTGTTTTCTTTGAAAGTCAGAAACTGACCCCTTTATCGAAATCTATTAAAAAAATTTTTTTTTAAATGTTAGCCTGAACGTACATATATTTACATGACATGTTAACTTTGTTAAATTTGAAATTTGTGCTCCGTAGATAATTTGGTAGTAGAAAAAATATTTTCTAATTCTAAATGGAATTTTTACCTAAAACCTAGAAACTAAACCAATTACGTTTCCAGTCGATTCGGCGAGCACAACAAATCGGAAACGTTATAAAAACAGAACAATCACTTGCAGCACCAGGGGCTGTAACTTTTAAAGGATATTCTTGAATTATACAAACGGTCGTTACGGGGCGATGTGGTGAGACAGTAGGAACAATTCTAAGTAGTTTATATGCGATTGTAATCACGAGCTTTACTGTGCAACAGCTGCAAGCGTTAGAAAGGCGCTAGCTACAGGGGCGAACTATGTTAAGACGATTGTGGTTGTAACTTTGTTTAATATTTGAAATGACAGAACCACTTGATCCGAATACTATGACAAAGTTAGTTCTTCATTCTATATGTACACATTTAAATATTGCGTACATATTCCAAAGTAAACTTGATACAAATAGAGCAACTCATAAATTAATACAATGTGATATTTTTATTATGCTTATGGGGCCTCAAAAACTATAGCCGACAAAAAATGTTTTGAAGTGTGAAGGAGAGTGCTTTATGAACCTAATTTAATACTGTGTTATTTTAATAAAAAGTATATAGTTTCTAATTTTTTTAAATAAGTAAATTTATTAATTTTTTAAACTGTGCTAACATTTAGATACTTTGATGCTTAATATGACCAGTCAATATGATTGTTTTACTTCCTTTACTACAGTTATATTTTTTAAATGGACAACAAATTGCCCATGACACATTTAAATCTACTAGTTTTTTGCTGTTTGCAATGACTATTGCATACATCTGTCAAACGATGTCATTTAACCAATGATCGAACTCGCTTTTTTAACTTTCAACCAATCAGAAACGACAAGGTGTTACATAACAACTTATCGGTAAGATGTTAAAGTACGTTTTTTTCCTATAAAAATTTTCAAGGTCAAGATAAAATTGGCAAAACTGCTTTTTTAAAATGATTAGAAAATTTATTTTCGTCAGGTTTTTCTGTAGACGACTTGTGTCATTTTGACATTTAAAATTAAATTGTCAGCTTTTCATTTTTGAAAATGAATATGCGTAAAAAACGGAATCTTTTAAAATTAAATGCAAAAAAAGCAATTCCGAAGTGTGCAGAGGAACTATTGGATCTGCAGCCTAACAGGCCAGAAGAAGAAGTTTACGAAAGATACCTAAAAACAAAACTCCTTTAATGCCAGATTTTAAATTTTCCACTAATTTTTAGTTCTAAAAAGTTACTAATACAAATTCTACCAACATATATTTTTTAAAGGAATCCAAGTAATGCCAACATAAACCCTAAATTCTTTGACCTTCAAAATTTTTATAGGAAAAAATAGTAATTTATTACCTATACAAGACGATAAAGTTAAATTTTATCCACGAGTGAATCGTTTAACGTCGAGACGAAGTCGAGACGTTAATGATTCAAGAGTGGATAGAAATAACTTTATCGTCGTGTATAATACAATATTTTTTTCTATAGCAAGAACTTTAACAATTTCAAAAGAAAATAATGACAGTCAATCACATTTCAAAATGTCAGTAGCTAGATTGGATTGCTACGATAATACGAAACTGTCATATTTAATTTAAACAAAAGTTAGAAAATTAAATTACTTTATCTATCCTTGATGTTAAAGTGCTACTTTATCTACCCTTGCTGTTAAAGTAAAACTTGACCTTTTGTTTTGAGTTGATAAAAGCACACTTTAAGATGTGCTATAGAAAAAACGTACTTTATATAACTACTTATCGGTAATACTGCGTCTAACTTGAAATTTAGCTATTTAATAAAGAAACATGAATTTCATAAATTTTATTCAAACAAATAAGTAAGTTACAACATTGTTATCCATTATCTGGTATAATAATTATTAAATGTACAGTTGTAATAATGATGCAACACAGATTGTGCATTTTTATTAACCACTAGGTCCGCAGAGTTGTTCGTATTGACCTTGGTGTTGACGTTGATCTCGCAATTATTTTCTGATGTGGTGGAATCTTTGTTTTCCTCAACACTAGTAGATGTAGAAGTAAAGATAGACGGCTGATACCTCACTTTTTCCACAATACTGCGATGATGATTTTCATTCAGTTGTAAATATTGTTTGATGGAACTGGCACTGGTATGTCCCGTCAGTTTTATGAGCTGCTGTTCAGGAACATTAGCTTTCGCTAGATGCGAAACTGCTGACGACCGGAGAGTGCAAATTTTGGCCTGACTGGTATCAATACCAATATTTTCAGCAGCTTGGTTTGTCCACTTCGACAGCTCATTCCTGCTCATGGGTGTACTCTTGTACCATATGCCATTTTCTTTTTGCCAGTGAGGATTTGGAGTTAGGAAGAAGCGATCTGTTTTGATATGGGCAGCGCGTTTACTCACGAATTTTTTGAACAATCTGAAATGTACAGTCGTGTGCAAATAAATCTAGGACAGTGTTTTTTCCACATGCAGGTTGAATAAAAGATTGAAGAATATCTTCATGGATTTCCTCTTATCAGAAAGAGTTATCGATTTCATTATCTGTTAAAGTTTAATGTAACTCTTTCTGATAACAGGAAATGCATGGGGATATTCTTCAATTCCTAACTGAACCTACATATGAAAAAAACATTGTCCCAGATTTATTTGAACACGACTGTACTTTTGTTAGAAATTGAAAATTAAAACTTGAGTTTTCATATTTACCTGATTGGACATAATGAGGGATTTTCTTTATTGGGCACGAGCCACTTGGTTTCAGCCAGACGTTTGGAACCCCCTGTGCAGTCTTTTCAAATATGGGATTGTAGGCTATCCTTCCTGTTTTCACTCCCGTATTATCAACTACCTCGCTGAAATATTGCAATAGACATCGAGTCGCTTCTCCTCCTCTCCAGGCTAATTCCAGGCCAGCTACATAATAAAACTTGCGCTGTAGGCCAGCAGGCGTATCTTCAGGCCACAAATTTTTAATTTTAAACATTCATCCTCTGTCATAGCAGCGGCACTTACTTTCCGTTTTTCAGGAATTTCTTGTAATTTTCTTCGTTTTGCATTGCGAGCATCTCTAGCAGATTTAAAAGCTATATCTGTGAATGGATCGAATTTCAAATTATACTTAGTGAAGTACATCTCTTGAACGCTTTTTGTCGTGGTATTCCAAAATAACTTGACCATGGTTTCTTTGTAGTCAGATCCATCTGCTTTCCTCATATTGTAGGCCCAATCTGTTAGAATTTTAGATAACTCTTCCATGGTTCTGGGTCCATCGACTTCCAAGTCCCTTGTGGCACAAAATTTCAGGAACTGATTCCAAATGTATTTTTTTGATTTCTTCGTATTTTCTGGGCGACTGTTTTCCACAATGTTCAATATACTAGTCACAGATTCACTTCCAAATCGAGAAAAAGCCACGTTTTTGCTCATTTTCGTACAGAATACAACTTTTTGCCGTTTTCTGACAAATAAACAATTTTTTTCACTACCTTCTTTGTAAGTGATCCTTACACTGTCAAGTTTGAGGGATGTAGGCTACATTTACAAAAATTGTTACAGTTTCCATGACAATGTACTTACTTCCCTAGAGAAGTGAATTACTTACATCCCGTACCTATGTATTACAACTGATAAGATGCCATGTCTGCCACTTGGTTAACATGAAGAAAACCATTGCCGTTCGTACTATTATCCATTTTTAATCAGTATACAAGCACAAAGCTCACAAAACAGCATTTGCAATCGTATTCACGCATTTTTTCCAAGAATTTTTCACAGTGCGTTTATAACTGTCAAACAAAACGTCACAGCGCTATAAGACTACTATAATTTAGCAAATGTCATAATTTTACGCCAGGTTATTACCTACCATTTACTTTACAAAACGAAATATTGGTAGTGAAAAAAATTATGTACTTTACACAGGATGTAGAAAGATTTACACTACCTCGAACCTTGCTACCCTCGTTCGCTTCGCTCACTCAGGCATCAAACGCTCCTCGGTAGTGTAAATCTTACCTACATCCCTTGTAAAGTAATATACTATTTATTTGCGTTGCCAACGGTTGTCAATGCATAAAATTTCAAGGCAACTAGAGAAATACGCTGTTAATTTTCTGATTTTTGGAATGGGATTTATGCAATAGTCACGCAAAATGTATTTCGTGCATAGCTCCTTGATTTGATAATACTGGCCAAAGATGCACTCCAGCTTGTTGCTTAAGAAAATTTGCACTCCTGCTTCGCAGTCGTGCAAATTTTCGTCGCAACACGCTGTCGTGCATCTGTCTGACCAGTATTACCGGCAAGTTGCTATGCACTTAATACATTACTGTTGATAATCTGTTCAGATAATTTTTATAAATAAGCAAGTTGTAAGAACTGTTACTTTAGGGCATTAAACGCAAATCTATAAAAAATCATGTGAAAACGAGAAAGAAATAGCAACCGAAAACCAATGTTAAGGTTTAGCTTCAAGGTAGCGGTTGCTGATATTTTAATTGCTACCCTTTGGTTTGGTATTCCTTGGAATCTGGATATTCGGGCACTTCTTCTTAAGTCATCTAATGTGACTGTGGTTGTTTTAGATATCCCCCTTTCATACTCCAGATCTCTTGAGTTTTTTAAATGTTAAAAGGCAATATCTCGAAAACGGTTTCAAATATTTTCATTTAATTTTGGTGAGGTAATAGGGAGATGGGAGGACATATTTAAACGTATGTTTTATAATTAGCTCCCTTCTCTATTTTGAGGAGTAAGGAGTAACTTTGGAATTTTAAGTAGGATGATGTATATTTGTTTATAAAATTCGAATCTACGTAAAACACTACGTATGTGTTCAAAACATTTTTGGATTTGCTGTTTCAATTACGGAATTACAATTAACTAAAGTTTGATTGAATTTAAAAAATAAATAAATTTTACGAATAAATTAAGTTCACTTATATCAGAATTATTGTTCGTTTCCATGGAAATGAGTTATTTTTACTTAAGTCAGTTGAGAATTTTGACGTTTTAACGATTATTATTCTTTTTTATTTTATAACCTAATAAATTATAATTCCGTAACCGAAAAAGCAAATCAAAAAATGTTTTGTACAAATATGTAGTTTTTTTACGTGGATTCTAATTTTCTAAACAAAAGTGCATAATTCTATTTGAAATTACAAAGTTACCCCCCACCCCTCCAAATAAGGAGAGGAGGTAAATGTCAAAAATATGTTTACATATGTTCCCCCATCTCCCTATTACCTCACCAAAATTTCATAAAATTATCTTGGAGACATCGCCTTGTAACACTTTAAAAAAACTCACCTAGTAGAGGGTTCCTTAACAAAAAAATGCATTAAAATAACTTAGAGTAAAAGAAACAAATTAATGTTGGAAATAATTGAAGATGAACTAAAGAAAGAAGGAAACCAGAAGTTATATGAAAGGCGGAGAGGAAACAACTACAAAAAATATAGTTAAAGGGGCATATTGAAGAATAAGAAAAAAGACAACGGAGAAATAATGCAGTATGTCAAAAGACTACAATCACTGAGATGAATGTAAAAGAGTAATTAGAAAATTCCTGGAGCAAAAATGGAAGTGTGCTTCGAAATTGAAAGAATATATGGAATAGTACAACAAGAAAAAAGAGAAATAATAGTAGAATTGAACACCTTGGAATAAAATAAGCCAAGAGAAAAATACCAAAGAAGAGAATAGTGACGCAAAAGAGAGAAACCAATTAATGACAAAGAAAACGATGAATTCCTATTAAATATCAAATAATTTAATAGTTTTTTCATTTCACGTGTTACTTGACTAATACCAGAACTAAATAAAGTTAGATAAAATGACAAAAATCAGTTATTTGCAAGAATATGGAACGCTGAAGATTTTTTAAAAAAGAAGCAATTTTAAATCGATTATAATTGCTTTTTTTCACTTTTATCTATTTCGTATTTGGTCTAGTTTTCTAAGATAGTTATGTGCACAATGAAAACAAAGGATAATTGGTAATTCTACACAAAACTGTAGCAATTGTACCGCCCTTCAACAAAGTTGATAGTTAAACTGTTTGTATACAGTGGAATAATACCACCAAATGAAAGTAAACATTAAACCAGCTCTTTAATGCTAAGAAGCTTGGACATAAATGGTGCAGTTAGTTCAAAGTGGGCATGACAAAATTAAATTGGGTCGCAACATTCAAAAAGCCCCAGGTAAATACGCATCAATATTTAAAAGCTGCTCAGCATGAAACAATTTTTTGGCTTCGCCTAATTGTTTCGCCATTTATCCAATTATATCAGGCTTAACCTGTATATTTTTAGTTGAATTATAAATTCTTTGCATTTCGAATTCGTAAATTTTCCAAAGCAGCGTATTTTGTACCTGCATCAAGTTCCTTTCGTTTGCGCGATGCACTCTCGACCCGCGCTATCTCTTATCAGAGTGCGAGTCTTCTTTTGGGCACGAAATTTTCGTCCGAGGCACTTGTTGTCTTAACCTAAGCCCGCCGTCATCGGTGCGGCTAAGGCTTGATTTTAATTAAGTCAAATTACGTGCGCTCAACCAATTTTTATGAGCATTGTGTTTCCTAAGGGCTGATTATAATCAGGTACGATGGCGCTTTTTTGTTTTGTTATTCGCATAGTAATTAAATTTTTTCTTAGCTCTTTATTACCAGTTTCAATCACGAGTTTTTCTCGGAGGCCAAGCCGCTAGCCTTATCGCATTTTCGACACCTGCTGGCGCTCTGCTTAGTTGCTGCTGTTTGAGGGTGCCTCTGCTATAATTTGCATCTACGGTGATTTCCATTATGGTAGCAGTTCACATCCAGCTTATGTTTCGAGGTTAGTTAGTGCTACTCCCGGAATTAAATTTCAACTTATCTTCAATACTTGGATTTTACATTTATACAGTTTAAACCCGTCAATATTTAAAATATAAATGCATACGTTTTGCCATTATTAAAATGTAATGTTCAATTTCGTACATGCTCTTGCTTTTTACATTTAAATTTTTATGCTTATTGTTATTTATGCTCAGTATTTAAAAGTTGCTATTTTTATGTGTTTCGACCCTCTGTAAAAGGTATAGTCACGCTTTTTTTATCTTCAATGGCCTAACAGAAGGTTTTATTAAATGACTGTGATAAGCTTATCCCACGAATGTTTTTTTGGTAAAGTTATTAAAATAACCTGAAAGGGGTTTTTTGATTTTATGCGTGTCGCAACCTTCAGTACACAATTTTGTTATAACATTATTTTCATCTTAATTATCCTGATTATTTATTACTGACACTTCAAGACTTTCTTTATTACTTATTAATTAAACGCTAGTCACTTGCAGTTTATTTTCTCTTATTATTTGAAATCTTTTGATTTCTGGCGCTCATTTCCTTTCCTTTTATGAAGACATTCCAGGATACACAGCTGATTATTTGAACCTACGATCCAAAGCCGCCGAAATTTGAGTTAGTTAGGGCCATCGCGGTGAGTAAAGAGTTTTCAGAGCTGCCGTGGTGTATAAACAGTAGGGGGGTTGATCTGCGATTTTCACTACCATCGATCAATTTTATTAATCAATCGCAGGTCGGCTCCTTTATTGTTTCAGGCAGTCCGAAACAAGGTGATTACTAAGTCAAATTTAAATAGTAGAGCTTGTTTAAAAAGGGCGCAAAAATGTTGTACTACGTCGTTAAATGCAAAACGATCCAAGTCTTTTTGTTATTAACAAAGTCTAGGCATGCGGAGTACCAACACCGACTGATTTGGTCATATGGTCCTACTTAGAAATTTGCCGAGACTTAGAAGTTCCATCCCTAGAAAGGGGTCTTTTACATATTGCACATCCTAGTAACAATGTTACCCACGGCTTTATATAACTTCCGAATTATGGCATTATGTAGAGGTTTTTATCAACAGTTTTTATTTTTGAAAACCTCAGAATTGAACTCGCCACCACTGAGCTACCAGTCCCGGCATCCAGGAAGTTACATGTTACTAAATCATGTGAGGAATACATTAGATACAAAAGAGAAATGTAATGAATAAAGTCAAATATTGAAAATAAATTATTGAATTTTAACTCCAAAAAATGCCGAAAGAGTAAGATGAAGCTCACAGCCAAAATTTGAGGCCCGACGGAAGAGGGCCTTTATTTGCTAAGGTCGTAATCTACTCCCGACTTGAGGTACGTACAACGTTTTACGCACAACTGCATGGAACAAACACTTAGAATAAATTTAGTTTTTTTAATGCCAAAAATTGCTACCACAGTTAAGGTGCCGGGCGGTAAAGTAATTTGCGGGCAGCAAAGTTACTTTACCGCCTGCGTTTTTTTTTACCACCCGCAAATTACTTTACCGTCGCCGGGCGTAAGATCCCATGGCAATGAAGTGACTGTTTAGCAACATCAATCAAGCAGTATGTCACATTTTACTGACGTTTGAAGAAAATAGTATATTATGAAACAAGTGGTTCAAAAAAAATTCAACGTTGAGAGTGGTTTTTTCAATGAGCGAAGCGAGTTGAAAAAAGTAACTCGAGACGTTGAAATTTTATTTCAACCGTGAGTTGCATATACAATTTTCTTTACGAATTTTTAAAATAAACGTTAATAAACCATTGTAAGTCTATGTCAAATTTGAGGTTAGCAGGTTAGGTTTTGCGTCAGTTTGTGTCAATTGAATGTCAAACAGTTTCAAATCCCATTAGTCCGAACATTTCAATCTCTAGTGGTTGAAATGCGATTTCTATCACCGGAATAAATGTCAAAATGACTGATTTCAATGTCATGATTAGAAAAACAAAATTTTATACTCGTAAAGCACTATGGGAATTATTTTTAGGGTTGAGCACACTTTGTGCTGCTCGGGACTAATTGGAATCTTGAATGTTATATATTTTTCTACAACTTTGTAAACTTTCAAGAGTCGCGTACTTTTTTTGATTATTTTAGATACTTTGCCTGGACTGTGAACCGAGAGACGGAAACAACGATCTGTAGTCTTAAACCTCCAAACGCTACAAGCGAAAGCGGTCCAGTTGGCGAGCAAGATGTTCTGATGGAAAATTCAGCATGTCGTTTTCAACTAATGTATCGCGGCTAAACGAGATTAGCAATTTCTTAAATCAAGGAGGTGTTTCTTGGCGGGCTTAAACCCGAATCGTCCACGATCACGTGCCGTAAAAATTTCAATTCCACGGTCTGTATCTTGGAGGAAAAAAACTAAGCCAACACGTCAGGAAGCTGGAAACACTTCCAAGGGTTTGATAACTTAAAAAAAAATTGAAGTAAATTCCAAAAAAGGGCCCCACGGCCAACGCTCAAACGACTTAACTGGCTAGCCGAAAAGAAGTGAGAGCCGATCCAAAATTAGTAGACCACCGAGTAAAGCTAGCTCTACTCTTTGTAAATCCAGTGAGGTAATAATGAAAAGGAGCATAAGTTTATTAGGAGAATCTAAGTTGTAAGCTCCGAAATCAAAAAGGGCCGTTACACAATGTGCCTAGTACTGCAAATAGGCAAAAAAGGTTTAGATAAATATGTACTCATCAATGCTTCGATGATGTTACGCCTATCGTTCAAAAATAATTACATGGACCAGGAAAACACTTTACGAAAACCGCTATTTGCAGGAAATCTAAAACACTGTTATTTATAAGCGTGTATTTATTGTTAAATAGTGAGTTTTGTATTTTTCAGTGCCTCTTGCTGAAGCCTGCTTTCTAGAATTTGTATATAGGTAAATTGAACGCACGCACTGCTACTTGTTCTGACAATTTACAAACTTAATTTAAGAAAGTCTGGTAGCTGCTTGAGGGTTGCAGAAGCTTGATACGAACTTTGTATCATCCCAATAAAAATAAATCCCATTCTACAATTTTATTAATTTCTTGTCTGCACATATGAGGTAACGTACTTGATTTTAATATATGGCATGGGTTATTACAAAATTGACTTCCAACTTAGCTCGCAATATCAATAGTTTTCTATTGATTTACATAAAAATCATGTAGATGTACCATATTTCGTTGTCATGTGAGCGTCTTTTGTCCTTGAAGCTAATACCAAATTTATATTGTTTCATCCCTTTCTTTTTCGACATTGGAACATCTGATCTAATTAGCTGCATTTAAAAGATATGTTTTAAAATTAAAACGTACTTAACTACAATTTTCTCATTAGAGCAGTTTGAAACCAAACAACGATTACAAACTACTACTTGCTATAAAACACTGAAATTGTTGCTAATAAATGATTTACGTCTGCATACGCCAGTTGCGTTAATATTGTTTTAAGGAATTAAATACAATTGCGAGGTCTTAAACATAAAAATCGATTTAATCAGTAATTATAACATCTACTTAAATACGGATCAGAAATAGTTTTTTATTATAAAGTTAAATTTTATTCACGACGTCTCGACGTTAATGATTCAAGAGTAGATAATAATAACTTTGTCGTCGTGTATAATACAAAATATTATTCAATTCTTTCAACTTGATTAATCAATATTATATCTAAAAAACAGAAATCTGGTATTGACAGCCGTGAAAATTCGTAGTTACAGTTTGGAAAGTACCGAGAGATCGTAGTAATTTATTGTTTAAGTTATTTAGAAGGCGTTTTATCCACGAAAGAAACTTCGTTCTCGCATTTAATTTTCTTGAGTGGATAAAGCAAAACTAAAACACGAATACAATATAAGGTTTTATCCCACAACTCAATAAATATCTAAAAAAATATCAATTTTGCATTGATAGTTGTGAAAAGTAAGAGTGACAAAATGGAAAGTACTGAGAGATTTATAATTTATAATAATATTTATAATTAGGTTAGGTGTTGTTTGGTATTTGACACCGACTGACGCAAAGCTTAACCTGCAAATCTTGAATTTGATATAGCTTGACAGTGCTACCAACAATGCAGTAGTGAGTGACATAAATAGATAAATCCTATTTTATGCTTCTGAACTGAACGGTTAAACTACAACTTTAACCGTAAAAATTTAATAAATTAATTTATTAATAAAGGTATTGCATTTACTACGAGAATACATGATAATCGTATTCTTATTGCAATGGTAAAGCTTGGAGTACTTTCATAAATAACTATTCTATTTGAGGGCCACTACAATTGAGCCTTCTGCTTGTTGTGGCCCAGAAATAATATAGCTATTAACATATCTAGGAATGTTATGAGTATCATAACTGCCGCGGGCGTTGTTTTGGTTGCCATGTACGGTAAAGGGATATTACCGTACAGATACAGTTGTTTCAATATGGTAATGATTGCCAAGTACGGTAAAGGAATATTACCGTACAGACAGTTATGATTTAGTTACCAGCCTTCTTTTATATATGTAAAGAAAGGCTTAATATCCAAAAACCGGTAAATAAATAAACACATTGTTGCTGCTACATATTCACGTTTGTAGTTGAAAACCTGAAGAGTCACACGTGGCTCTTCCGGAAAGGACGTAAAAGCGGATAATAACATAGATTCCTTTACTGGCTTTATTTCTATTAGAAAAACTTGATACTTTTCAAATTATTATTAAAAACGTGAAGGCAATGGGAGAGAATTCCAAAAGCGGTGCTAGGGAATATCTGTGTGTTAATATAAAAATTCTTATTGCCAAATTCGCTATTAAGCGGAATTTTGAATCGTCCAGTATAGGTACACTATTTTAAGTAAATATTCAATATTTAAGCGTTTATGATTTTCTTAGATTTTTTTCTGATGCCTGCTTCAGGAATATAACTGCGAATGCACTGTCACCATAGTTTTAATAGTGGCAGGATAAATAAATAGAAAATAACATCTTCACCCGTGAGACATAATAATAATAATAGCATAGAGAAGGAAGATGTCTGGTATGTGAATAGATTTTGAAAATTTCCTTAGACCTCAGATACATTTAGAAACAACAACAAATGATTACCATATTATGTTTGTTACAAAAATACAAACATTTTAAATATATTTATTTTACGGTTAAACCAATTTGCTATTACAAATTCCTCTAGTTTCCTTCGCAACTCATTCTAATGGCAGCAAATTATAATGTGCCAATAAAACGCGTAACGTCACGTATACAATATGGTTTTTTAAACTGAATCATAATATTTGCATATCTTTAACTGTCTGGCTGGTGACAGACAAAGCTGCCTTGAACTGGGAAAAATTTATTAGATCATAAACTTAGCATACAAAGGGATGATGTGCAGTCGTTGCCAGTTAACTTCGCGTATATGGTAATTGAGACCACCCTTGGAGGTGTTTATGATTTCTTTTATTGGAGCAACTTTTATCTCCGGGGTTGACTTGAGGGAATTAGTGGCTGGATACATCTCATTAGTCGAAATTTCCATATTTAAACTTTATGTATACTCTAAATTTCAACTCAATTATTTTACTGCTAAACACGTCATTTTGCAAAAATGTAATATCACTGGATTGCTAAACCGAACGTGCAACTCTTTGGTTGTGCAGGATTTTCTCGTTGCACCCTTTACGACTTTATTAGTGGAATTCCGCTTCCCTCTAACCGATTTTAATTTTGTTTAATTTTAATCGAATGATTTATGGCGAAAGGGTTATTGTCGAATTCACCCTTCCAATATTTCTTTAAATTGCCAACTTAATCAAGCAGTTAGCTGTCTGCCATTAGAAATCGTAAGTTTGCTAACGATCAACAGGGTAGGGGTTGTTGCTTTTGTTTATTTTTGACCAGACTAAGCCGTCTGCGCTGCATGGAACTTTATCTGATGTAGAGTATCGAATGTCCCTTTATTAGACGAACAACACTTCAGCACACGCAAGCAGGGATGAAGAGGCGCGTCTATGCTGAATGGGAAATTTCAGCCTGATAAAGTTAAATTTGAAGCGCCTATAATTTTTAGATTTATCAATTATGGAGACAAAGATCAACATCAAATTCTAAAGAGATAAGAGATAAATAGACTGCAACAGACATTTTATTCTAAATGGCCCATTGAAAAGATGGTATACCAATTCGTACCGTTAACGTAATAGGCTTGATGAATATGAATTCACATTAGACTATTTGTAAGCAATAATTTATTTATTATGTTTAATCAAAACTGTACATGTGATTAGGTACAATAACGCCTCTGTACATGAATCTCCAAACCATTAGGAGGATGCATTATTCAATATTAGATACTCACTTAACGCCAAATATGAGTAATCTCTGTCCAGACATCCTTGATTAATAAAGTTAAATGTATTTTTTCTTCTTTGCCTTCAAGGGGCTGTAAGTCACCAGGGGTACAACTTTGTACTATGGTATGTTTAGCTTAATATTCTTATTTTGACTTGAGAAATCAGCTTTACGGTACATCATTTCAATGCACCCTGTAGATACTTGTAAATACAAATGGGTTACAATTAACTGAAATCGTTATACCGGGTGACAATGAAACAACTACCCACGGCAGCATTTCGAAACGGCTTGAGATAGAAACATGCAATTCGGTATGTCGATAGGGTTGAAAATACTTGTCAAAATTCAATTATTTTTAAATACAATAGCAACCTTTGTCCTGGCCTACTCCGTTTTTCCGTAAAATACAAACAAATAAGAATTACGGCATATTTTTAAGCGGCTCTATTTCAAAAACTATTAATTTTAGACATGGGGTATGTTAGACAAAAGTTATTTAGAATTGCTCAGAGAGTCACAAAAAGAGAAAATATATAGGGTAAAACCGGAAACGACATTCAATTGTTTTTATGTTACAATTGTTTACAATTTTCAACCCTATCGAGATACCGAATTGCATATTTCTATCTCAAGCCGTTTCGAAATGCCGCCGTGGGAAGTAGTTTCATTGTCACCAAGTATATATAAAAATACGTGTTGAAGGTAATGGTGTTAGCATATTCGTAAACAGCAGTCCAATTTGCGTATTTCGCAATACACCGAGCAGAAGACGCTCCCCTCACCTCCCGCGCGCGATGGAAATAATGCATGATTTTTGAGTTGGGCTCTGCATTTAAATCAGTTATCTCGGCAATCGTGAGTACAAAACGATTGTGCGTGGTGTTAAGAACATATCGCAGTGATTTAAACTGAAACTGAAAATTGCTGTGAGTTATTTGTAAAAAATATATAAGTTACTTGCCGTATCATTTCAACCCCGTATAAAAATTGTTTTATTACAGTATCGGTCTCAATTAATTTATTTATTTGTGAGTTCAGCAACAAGCTAAATAATTTTAAGAACTTTATAAATCATTTTTGTTGTCACTTTTATACATGATAGGAAAGACGTGATTGTTCCAAATCATGCACATTTTTGGAATTTATGTTTTGCAAATGTTTAAATCTATAAAGCATTGCTCGAAGAGTATTTATTACAAAGTTTATATGACAATTCCATTTTAAATTAGCATCTGCATATAAGTAGAACTAAAATTTTTTTTGCAGTATTTCCATCAGTTTGATTGTGAAAAGACAAAAATTGGCAATCTGGCAATGAATTTGCTCAACATCCAAACGGTGCAGTTGCAGTTTTCTGTAATTAATCATCAACCCGTGATAAATTATTTTAGATTACACGTATAACTTAAGCAGTGGGCAAGACGGCGTTCTGCAAAATATCACAGTATCATCTATAAAACTCAAAATCTTGCCAAGGCGCTAGATTTGTAATACCGTATATAATTTACATATAATGTAAAACGTATGGACTTATTCTACCCTGGAGAAAGCACATTGCACATTTCTTTTTACTTAAGAGATAAATAATTTTAACACACTATTCTATTGCTAAAATAACTCTTCAATCATATGGGAATCCCCAAACCCAAAGACTATACTACTTCCAATTATTTATGACTCACAGTATTGAAAGCCTTAGCAAGAATCTAGGACCGTTCGATCTTTTTCTGGATTTGTTTTCAGTGATTTAATTATTGGAGTAACTGCAGCTTCATCAGTTGAAAAGAAAAATACCGACTCAGAAATTTATTTTTTTTTGCACAGTAATCATGAAAGTCGTCCTTTTTAATGAAAAATCGTGAAGAAAGTACCACTTTTTTTAACGCAAAATCCTCAAAAGGGTACACTCTTTTTAACTATTTTATAAAAATTATGAATTGTCAATTTGACAGTTGTAAGTCCTTTTGTACTAAATTTCGAGTTACAAGAGATCACTATGCAAAAAAACTACGTACCACTCTTTCCACTATTTTTACTTTTTTTAACGATTTTATTTTAACAATATTAACACTTTTTTCCCCGAGAGCACAACACTGTAATTTGGGTTGCCGGATTGTTGAGTGACAGCAAAATTGTGAAATGTCAATGACTGAGATTCGCTTTCAATTTCGGCTTGTAAGGATCACTATGCAAAAAAACTACATGTACAACACGTTACGAAAGTTTTTTTTTCACTCATTTGCTTGATTAACTGCAAGTTTATGACAAGAAGTATGACTTTCAAAACTAGTTATACAAATAACTATTCTGAGGAGGCAATGTTGAATTGAAGTTTTGCAAAAATTTATATACAGGGTGTAGAACTGCTTTGCGCACCATAGGGATTTCAATGGTAATTTTTTCATATGAAAATATTTGCTTCCCTAATTATTTTAGAGCAAACTTGTATTGAAGTCTTTTGTAGAGAAAAAAATTCTGTATCTATTTAAACCAGAATTTGTCATTTTACATTTCGGAAAACCGAAAATTTAAAGAAATAAAATTACCATTTTTAGACAAATCAGCGATGCCTTGAAATTACTAAATCATCTCAAAGCATCAACAAATTAGTTTACTGTTTATGTGGTTGCCGTTACATTTGACAGATGCAAACAAATAAACAGCAAACTAATTTGTTGATGCTTTGAGATGATTTAGTAATTTCAAGGCACCACTGATTTGTCTAAAAATGGTAATTTTTTTCTTTAAATTTTCGGTTTTCCGAAATGTAAATTGACAAATTCTGGCGTAAATGGATACAGAATTTTTTTCTCTACAAAAAACTTCCATACAAGTTTGCTCTAAAATAATTAGGGAAGCAAATATTTTCATATGAAGAAATTACCATTGAAATCCCTATGGTGCGTAAAGCATTTATACACCCTGTATAAGCAGTTTGGTAGTCTTAGGTTTTTATTTTCATTATTGGCTTCTTATAATAGTAGTATGTCATGAAAGTGGTCTTTTGCAAGTCGAGGAGGCTTGTTGAAGAATGCAAGAATGTGTTAGCGTCCGAGCACTTATTCTAAGAGTCCGTGTCAATCATAGACACTTAATTCACATAGAAAATAATTTCTACTTTAGGTTTACATTGTTTAGGTGATATAAGTAATTCCATAAGATATTTCTCAATTTTCTATGAATTTATCACAATTAATGATTTTGAAATTATTCTTCGTACGAGTTTGGAGCATATTACATACATCTATGCAACTCCTTATAATGACGCTATAATTATGCCGATTGCAGTTGAATATACAGGGTGTCTCAAAATTGACGCCCGTGCTTCTGGGATTT
Organism: Agriotes lineatus; assembly: GCA_940337035.1. NCBI lineage: Eukaryota > Metazoa > Arthropoda > Insecta > Coleoptera > Elateridae > Agriotes > Agriotes lineatus. The sequence continues at coordinate 148,931,099 of OW679198.1, read as the reverse complement.
AATTCAGGGGGCCAAAAGAAATTGAAAATGAAGAGTAGAAAATTTTCCGATTGTCATTTGTTATCGAGTTATTGATGAAAATGTAAATAATAGCTTCTATCGCCCAGTCGCTCCAATTTGTTGTGTAACATAATTCAATAAGGTGGCTATGGCGATGTTCATACGAATGTTTGCCTTGCAGTAGGGGGCAACCTAACACATTTTGTGACAACAGGTGCGTATAATAACTTGTATTCAAATATTATTCGTTTTTAATAAAGTGTCAAGTTTATATCTTAAATTTTTGTTTTTAATTGACTCGATAACAAAAGGCAAACGGAAAATTTTTCACTCTTTATTTTCGATTTCTTTTAGCTCCCTGAATCAAATCCCAGAATCACGGGCGTTAATTTTGAGACACCCTGTATAGGTTATAAAACATAGGTGACTGTGAGTACTTTAGCTCACTCTTAATTAATTTGTCACGACTGCCTTGACGGCTCAACTTTTCTCTCGTGAATTATTTGTCATAGAACACACCTAAACCATACATAACTATGGTTTTAATATTTATAGCTATAATTATACTAACACGTAAGCCGAAGCTTGTACTGCAGCATGATCTTCAGATCACGTCGGGGTCACCATTATGCAGCGTTAGTGTTTAGATAGGCTTATTACTAACTGCATTAATATTAGAATTGTATTCAGAGAAATAAAACACGAGGTTTCAGTTTCAAACATGAAAGACAATTGTTTATTTATACAAACATATATGTGTAACCTAGCAATCTATACTAGGTCACATGTAGTCATGCTGCAGTACTATATTTAATTCACAGTATTGTTTTAAAATTGAAACTAAATTCATTTTTGCAATTTTGTAATGCCCCGGAGTATTTGGCGTTCCTTGTTGAACTGCGCCTGAAAATGTTGCTTTGGAATCTCTTAAATAAATAGCCACGTTCGCATCTCTTTCTTTCCGAACGTCGTTGCTAGGAAATTTCATTTTCTAATGCGCAACTTTGGCGATAACAGCGTTCACCTTAATTCAAGCTTCTTCCTTCTCACGCCAGCTTTGGTTCAAAGCAGGCGATGCGGGGAATCGCTCGTGATCTGAAAAAGGATTTGGTCACCCATGTTTCCCCAGAGTAAGCTTAGCATTTTGGCGATGCTAATATTGTTCTATGTAAACCACCGCTTGGGCACGCTTAAAAAAAGCAAGATGCACGCGGCTCTAAAGCCTGTTTTTGTGATCGTAGAGTAAGCTTTTCGCATTATTGTTTTCGTATTAATTAATTGGGCTTCTGCCTGCGGTATCCTTTTTCTGCTGCATACGCATTAAATGAAAATCAATTCCTGAGTTCACGGCACCTGCATTATGCACGCCCGTAGCGCACTGCTGAAGGCCATTTCCCGCAACCATCTTCGGGTCTCGGAATACCGGTGTTAGTTCCAGTTGCAGATATAACCTTTGGCGGCTTCGCACCTTTGAAAAAAAAGCTTTGCAGAACTTCGCAGTAAGTACCTGCTTCATTGATTTTTTATCGACGATAAAGGCAGTTTTGCCAGCAATAGGTTATGCGTAGATTTAACAAAGGCCTTTGGTATCAAACTCGCGCATGGAACAAGTAACTTATTAGCTTATTATCAGTCGCATTGCGTTTCAATTAGGAAACTACTGAACCACGCATCCGATGTGTACAAGCTGCAATGTAGTTATTTAGTGTAGTTAGACCTTGATAGTTCGGTAATTAATTTTAATTTTTATATTTGCTTTAAAACTTGAAAAAAATTGTAATTATTAAAAACGTCACTTTGACATTTGAATTTTCCTACCTTTTCTTTGGAGTGAGTATGGCGGATTTGCGTTACTCTATGAATATAAAAACACTAGGGATCTCGAGACAGTTACTCCACCAACAACATGATCCACTGCAGTCTTCCACCCTCATAAGATTCCCTGAGGTAGGCTCTCCCGTAAACAGGAAATTGTAGGAAAAACATTAATATTATAATATCACTCTATAATTTATTTACTCTCATTTATACTAACTAATTACACTTTATAATTTAATTTTCAGTGCGCTATAAAAACGATTAAATTATATTAAAATTTTTTAAATAAATCTGTTTTTACAGAATCAACAGCTGTGCTAGCCAACTAACCCAGTTACTATAATTTTTACGTATCAGTTCTTATTATTGCACTAAATTTGATATTTCAAACTTAATATTATGCATAAAACATTTAAGTTACTTTTCACATGGCTAAAACTCTATTTGTTCTTAAAAATAACGTTATACGTTATAATAATTACAGTTTATTTAGTTTTTTGTCATGTTTTTATCGGTTCTTAATACACTTTAGCTTTAGCTTTAAAATGTATACAATTAGGAAAATTTCTCCATGTTAGGACTCCAATTCTCAAATCCACACCTTCCTTCATGTTTGTAATTTAATTAGGTTCTCTATTTATTTTACACATGCTCATAACTTTTTCGTTTTTATTTACACCAAATACTAAAGTTAATGTTATTCTGCAGACATGCTCTTTAATTAATTACACTATCGCTTCATCTTTTCATTTCTAGGTGCCACCCTACATAACTAGCTGACTTAGCGCCAAGTGCTTATTAACTTTTCTTTATTGCGTAATTTTTTTTTCAAAAACTTGTTATAACCTCACTTTGATTGTTATCATATGCACTGTAAATCTTCTTTTTCATGTACTGTATTCCTAAACACAAAATCGTTCAGAAAAATAGTACTTTTCTGCATAGCAACACTTTTCCGCATAGCAACGGATAGGTATAGATAACACAAAAATTAGAAATTTAATTATCAATAGTATGGCACACATTAATAGTACAATTTTTTAAATTAGGACTTTACTGCTGATTGCTGGCGAATCAGTGGAACTCTGCGGTGCAAGGGAAAGCGTCGAAGAATGAAGTGAAACGACGCGAAGTTCTGCCCGAAAATTCTTCTGGGCGATTTACGTCTTCCACATATCCCTTTCCCAGGTTTGTGGAACGCCATCCCCCAGGACGCTTCAACATCTATATGTCAGCTCCACTGTCGGTAAGACATGTTGCAGATATTCTACATATGTAGTGTTCTGCGTAGTTCTTACTACCTGGCAGCTGCAAGTATTCTGCAATTTTTATTGGAATCGCAGCAAAACTATTAATACTTAGAGGCTGCACAGAACATTTGCCCTTATTATAGCAGACGAAGAATCTTGGAGTATGTTTCGAATGTAAGTTCAAATATTTTCTATACATATCAATTCCATTAATTCCCACCGGGAAGCTGAAGTTACAGTGGTGAAAACATGTTTCTTCTTTGCCTTCGTATCACGCAGTGTAATAACTGAAGTGGAGCCAGTGTCTTCGATATATTCAAGTGTCAGGTTACAAGTAGTAATACGACTTTCATTAAAAAGGAATCATTAGGGGATTCCGTTAAAAATGTTATGACGTTAGTCACGTGCGATTAAGCCACTCGCCTACGACTCGTGGCTCAAACTTTCACACTGGTGTGAAATATCAAGTTGCTTTTTCAAGCCCTTACTGCTTCAACGAACAGCATATAAAGTGGCCCAATTGTTACTTTTTGATAAAGATGCTTTGAAAATCTATGTAAATCGAGCTCCATTTTGAATTAACTTTGTAGAGTTAATTTTCTGTATGAATTATTAAATAAATTAGAAGAACGTTTATGCAAATGTAGTATTTTTGAACTAACAATTATAAAAAGGGGGGCGGTATCCAATTTTGAATAGCTCCTATATGTGTTTATATGTGGTGAAGGCCTCAAATATAGACACTGTTATCGGTATAGCTTTTTAAATGGTACAAAACGAATTTTCACTGTTGTTAACGACTCTTATGCGATAATTAAGTTGCATTTTTTAAGTACCTTAGATTTTTCACTAAATGAAAAAATCTCACTGTTTGTGTAGTTTCGAAAAAAAACCAGTAAAAATTAACGGAAATATTACTTACATAATGAAAATTGTGATTTGCACAGTGTACATTAGTTGAATTCTTTTCGTTAGGAAATTTATTTTGGACACTATATGAGTAACTTATCACTACATATAGTGACTGTATGAATGGTGTTACGGCATCCATACAACATATATACCATATTCACCATTTTAATAAAACGATATTGTCTAATGAATATTTCTTTTTTATTATTATTATTAAGTGGTTTAATGTGCTTTTTAACAACAATGTCTTATAGCACATAACAAAATTTACAAAATTACAAATATATAAGTACATGTTGACACATACATTATTAGACACTCCACACTGAATTCTTTGTGCACTGCAATTTGTACATATACACACTATGTGTTCCAGGTTTCACATTTTGGTGCCGGTTTTTTCTCGAGTAGATAACTGTGGGTTAACTTCGTATGTCCAAGGCGAGTTCTTGTGAGAAGAGTTTTGTCTTGGATGTTTATTTGTGTTTTCGGGTTCCACTTGGATGGTAGTACTTGTACTTTTCTTAATTTATTGTTTTTTAGTTCTTGCCATTCGGAGAATCATTTTTGAAAAACTAGTGTTTTAATATGTTTTTGAGTATCATTTTCCGTCAATTTCTCCTCCGTTATATTCGGTAACCTGGTGGCTTCTTTCGCTTTTGTATCAGCTCTTTCATTTCCTGGAATATTTATATGAGATGGAATCCAAATAAATGTCACTTCTTTATTGTTTTAGCTAATATCATAGAGGATATTATGGATATCCTTGACGTGATTATTTCTTGAGTATAAATCTTGTATAGCTTGGAGTGCGCTTTGAGAGTCTGATAAAATAAGGAATTTATTGGTTTGATTTTTCTGTATAAAGGCTAATGCTTTTATAATTGCTACCAGTTCCGCATTGAACACCGATGTATAACTTGGCAATCGAAACTTTTCGCATACTTTCAGGCTTTCGCATATATTGATCTAGTTCATATTCTAACATTGTATGATAAAATGCTGGTGGCGTGTCATTTTTTTATGTGTAGCTAACTTTAGGTTTATTTGTGGTGGTTTTAAAAATGTCGCGGTGTTTAGTTTGGTTGTTTGTTTTATACATGGGTGTATATTGAGGAAATCGAGTGCATTTTTAGCTTGGATATAAAATGGTTGAGGATTTTTTGGTGAATGTTTGTAGAGACTGATAATTTGGATGGTTTTATTTGAGAGGACTGAAGATGTATAATGTAGTAATTTATTGTGCCTTCGATATTCAGGTGGCAGAAATCCTGTTAACCCGTAAAGGCTGATTGTTGGTGTAGTGTAGAAAGCACTGGTTGCTGATCGTAGTCCTGTATTGTAGATGGTGTCGATCATTTTTAATAAGCTTTTATTTGCCGAGTTGGGACATTATAGTATATCAAAGGCACAATTATGTTAATATTTGAATTTAACAAAGTGTTACAACGATAGAGTACATCGAAAGGTAGCTAATCTTTAATAAGTGTTCCTAGAAAATGCTATTATGGCTCGGGCTACATTGTTCCCAAACGAAAACTGAGTTTTACGTAAAAAATAAAATTCAGTAAATGCCGAAAATCACACAGCCGAATTTGGAGAATAAGGTGAACGATTTCTCGTTTTTATGTTATTACAGGCGTAAACATTTAACGGTTTCTTTCGTAGTATGTGAGAAAGCATTATACTGTCTTCAATTTCTATAAGTTAATTTAATACGCTTTCGATTTGAAAAACGGTCTTTTTTGTTTTTGTAAATGAGACATTTGTCTCACTGGACTGCTAGTAATATACTATTATAGTAATCCTTTCAAAGTCTTTCGACTTTTTCATAATCATGGACCATATACTTACTAGGAGCGCCGATTTATATATGGCTATGATATTGAAATGGTAACAAAAATATATTGTAACTATCCTGGGGCCAGGCCGTTGCCCCAGATATATAACTCAGCGCCGCGTGCGACAGCCTTGCACAACGACCTTGGAGCCGGCTGCATGAGACGCGTGAGTCAGCCTTTCAGAACATTCCAGAACGACCTTGCGCGCGAACATGTCAGCGTCGCTGGATTAATCGAGCAAGGTCTGGACGTTTCTAGGATGATTCACCCGACGTGTATATAAACCGGTGCAGTGGGAAAAATCGACAGTGCTCATCCAAACTCGAAGCGCGTAAACTGCAATATAAGTGAACCCGTGTGTACATAACTCTAGTGAAATAAATAACGCGTGAATAACAAATAAATATAACCATACAAATCATTAATGTTAAGTCGTAAATAAATAAATAAAGTATATCTGTTGTTAGAAATAGTTCCTGTATTTATAAATAATTCGTGTTCCGCTTTAATAGTTGCTTTGTAAATAGTTAAGATAAATCTTTGTAAATAAATGCTATGTTCAAGAAGCGTCGTGTAATTTTTAAATAGCCCGAAACGTAAAAACGTAACAGTGGCGTCAGGTGTCGGGTTGTACTAAGTTCTATAAAAAAATTATTGGACATACATTAAATAAATTGATTAACAAGTACCGATAAATAAATTCAAGTGCGTGTTGTGCAAGGCAGCAAGATGGAATCCCAATTAAGCCAAATTTTTCAGCTGATGCGAGTTGGCCAAGAGAAAGCAGAAAAGGCGCAAGAGAAGGCAGAAAAAGCGCAAAAAAGGCACAAGAGGAACTTAAGGAAGAGCTGAAAGCCTGGCGAGGAAACGGCCGGCGAAGGCTACATGGGGAACCTGAAGAAGAGGATGGAACAGTTCGGTCTCTGTCGTTGGATACTGGGGCGACGAAGTCCATCGCCAGGTCTGAAGTAGTACGGGACGAGGGTCAGCTGCTGCACAACAAGACACGCCTTCGCACTGCAACGAGAGGCGCAGTGACCACACATGGGGAAATTGATTTGACATCGAAAATTGAGAATCAAACCCTCAAGCATCGGGTCCTGAGTGCTGACATTGCGGACGAGTTCATCCTGGGAATGGATGTTATGAATAAGAGTGGGTTCACTTCAGACCTGGGACGCGGTGTGTTGCACGTGGGTGGGGAGGAGCTTTCCCTACACCCAAGAGAAGAGATCGCAGTACGAGTGGTATTGACGGAAGATGTTACTCTGCCGGGACGAACCGAGAGGGTCGTGGATGCATACCTGGATGGCGATCTCCGGGGCAACGTGGTGCGCAGGATTGAACCCGATCATGACAAGGAGGTCACTCATGGTGTTCTGGTTGGGAAGACGTTGGTAGAGACTGGGCTTAAGGTCCCAGTAAGGATGATGAACCTCAACAGGGAACCGGCAACCGTCAGGAGAAACACAATCCTGGGAAGGGGCATGAGCCAACAAGAACGGAAGAAGATCGAAGATCTGGTGGCCCGGTACCAAGACATCTTCGAGTGCGGAGATTATCCCAGCGGCCGTACCCACGTAGTAAAACATAAGTCATTCGAGTTTGGCAGAAGAGTCTTGCTGAGGACAGACTATGCTGCTTTAAGATGGCAACTGCAGTTTAAGAACCCTGAAGGACAGGTGGCTAGGTGGATCGAGCGCCTACAAGAGTATGACTTTGAAATAAATCATCGACCTGGCTCAGCCCACCGCAACACCGATGCGTTATCCAGGAGGCCCTGCCCTGCGGGATGCGGCCACTGTTCGGAACTGGAGAGTCGTGCGGTATCCATCAATTGTACCACTGTAGTCGACGACTCGTGGGAGCTAGACGAGTTGCAGAACAGCCAGGAGAACGACCTCGACTTAGGCACGAAGCGAAATGGCCGTCGACCTACCTGGCAGGAGGTCTCCGTTACCAACCCAACGGTGAAGACCTATTGGGCGCAATGGGACTCTTTGCAGCTGGACAACAACGTCCTGACCAGAATCTTGGAAGATGAGGACGGTAGGGCAACGAGATCACAATCGATGGTTCCAAGGAGTAGAGTGGCCGATTTTCTGCGCCACCTGCGTGATGGCTCCTCTGGGGGACACTTTGGATTGAAGAAGACGTTGCATAAGGTCCGAGAAAGGTTCTACTGGGCGAGCTGCAAAGATGACGTCCGAGAGTGGTGCCGGAGGTGCGAAACCTGCGCTACAGGAAATGGACCGGTTGGAAGACGTAGAGCTCCGAAGTGGCAGTACAACGTCGGTGGTCCGTTCGAGGGGACAGCCATTGACATCGCCGGACCATGCCCCGAAACCAAAGCGGAAAATAAATTCATCCTGGTGTGCATGGGCTACTTCACCAAGTGGCCCGAAACGTACGCCCTTCCGAATCAAGAGGCCGGTACTGTCGCTGATGATCTGGTGAAGGAATGCTTTAGCCGTTTTGGAGTCCCCCTGGAGTTACCTTCCGACCAGGGCCGGAATTTCGAGTCTGGACTGATCCAAAACGTCTGCAAGCTACTGGGGATACGCAAGACGCGGACCACTGCCCTCCATCCTCAATCGGACGGCATGGTGGGAAGGATGAGCTGAACCATGGGGAAGCATCTGTCCAAGGGAGTTTCCGAGCATCAGCGTGACTGGGACCAGTGCATTCATCTGTTTTCGATGGCCTACCGATCGGCAGTACAAGAGACAACCGGCGTCCAGATCGAGGTCTGCTGTTACAGCCGTTGCGAAGCATTGAGTCCACGGTGGACTGCTGCTCCTTCAGCCAGTCCACGTGCAAGAAGGGCACCGCCTGCAAATACCGCCATCGAACCACCACAAGAGCGAGAGGACAGGCACCCGACGCAACTCGTTCTGGGACAAAACGACCTAAGGCGGGGGCAGTGTAACGATCCTGGTGCCAGGCCGTTGCCCCAGATATATGACTCAGCGTCCCGTGCGACAGCCTTGCAGAACGACCTTGGAGCCGGCTGCATGAGACGCGTGAGTCAGGCTTTCAGAACATTCCAGAACGACCTTGCGCGCGAACACGTCAGCGTCGCTGGATTAATCGAGCAAGGTCTGGACGTTTCTAGGATGACTCACCCGGCGTGTATATAAACCGGTGCAGTGGGAAAAATCGACAGTTCTCATCCAAACTCGAAGCGCGTAAACTGCAATATAGATGAACCCGTGTGTACATAACTGTAGTGAAATAAATAACGCGTGGATAACAAATAAATATAACCATATAAATCATTAATGTTAAGTCGTAAATAAATAAATAAAGTATATCTGTTGTTAGAAATAGTTCCTGTATTTATAAATAATTCGTGTTCCGCTTTAATAGTTGCTTTGTAAATAGTTAAGATAAATCTTTGTAAATAAATGCTATGTTCAAGAAGCGTCGTGTAATTTTTAAATAGCCCGAAACGTAAAAACGTAACAGTGGCGTCAGGTGTCGGGTTGTACTAAGTTCTATAAAAAAATTATTGGACATACATTAAATAAATTGATTAACAAGTACCGATAAATAAATTCAAGTGCGTGTTGTGCAAGGCAGCAAGATGGAATCCCAATTAAGCCAAATTTTTCAGCTGATGCGAGTTGGCCAAGAGAAAGCAGAAAAGGCGCACGAGAAGGCAGAAAAAGCGCAAAAAAGGCACAAGAGGAACTTAAGGAAGAGCTGAAAGCCTGGCGAGGAAACGGCCGGCGAAGGCTACATGGGGAACCTGAAGAAGAGGATGGAACAGTTCGGTCTCTGTCGTTGGATACTGGGGCGACGAAGTCCATCGCCAGGTCTGAAGTAGTACGGGACGAGGGTCAGCTGCTGCACAACAAGACACGCCTTCGCACTGCAACGAGAGGCGCAGTGACCACACATGGGGAAATTGATTTGACATCGAAAATTGAGAATCAAACCCTCAAGCATCGGGTCCTGAGTGCTGACATTGCGGACTGTGTTTATAATTAATTCGTGTTCCGCTTTAATAGTTGCTTTGTAAATAGTTAAGATAAATCGTTGTAAATAAATGCTATGTTCAAGAAGCGTCGTGTAATTTTTAAAGAGCCCGAAACGTAAAAACGTAACAATATTCTATAAAAGGTTGAATCACTTAAAACTGGCCAAGATTGGTATAACACCTGCAAAAATAAGAGAAAGTAAATTAATATAACATATAAATCAGTATTGATATGAATAACGTGTAAATCTTCATTCAATGCACTGTTTTGAAGCTCTATTGAAAATAGAATGTCCCAAAGCAAGTGGTTTGAACTGTTTAAAATTGTTTATTGTTCATATGAGATGCACTGCAGAATGTTGCAACCTGCTGAAGTATAACTTACTTTTGTTGGTGTGACGGTTTGTTTATAATCTAGGTACGTTTCAAATATGTTTAAAAAATAGATAGATAAATATTGATAACCTAATAAATGCCTTTTGTCAAAATTTTAACTAGATTGATTTAAGTTGGTAATTAATAAATTTTCCTTCTGAAAAAGAGTGCCAAGAGAGGGAATAACAAATTGTTTATGTTTTGATAAGAGAGAAGAAGGCGGGTAAAAAAACATAATAAATTGTTACAGATATTAAATTGTTCTTCCAGAATTAAAGTAAAAACTGATGAACTCTAGGTAGAATTTACTTAGAACATTGTTAAAAGTGATTATTAGTGCATTTTATCTATGTAAACAAACTATCATCATAATTTGAAGAGATCAACACAGAAGCTGTATAATCAAGCGAGCTCCAGGGGCAACGTCTAGCAGAGAGGATTGCAGACACGTGGCAACAAAAGTGAAAAACGCAAAGTAAGTAAATTTAAAATCAATTATTAGTACTGTCCTACGAACAATATAAATTCAAAAGATTAAAAAAAGGTCTATAGAAATTCTAAATTCGTTTAATTTAGATGTATAAAGTAAGAGTGGTTTTGTAAACCTAAAGGGTATACATTTACTTAATTAATGGAAGTGTCATTAACAAAATTTGTTTAAATTGTCAAAGTACCAACAAACATTAACAATTACTTTTATATTAACAGATTAGAGAACAAATATGATAATTGTGATTTAAAGGTTACATTTGATTATATTAATAAAATCTAAATATTATTTGCTGAAATATTTTTATTTAATTTTTAAAAGTACATGTGATAGACTGCAGTGTCTTGTCAGATAAAATACAACAGTTACCTTGCAGATTAAGATCAAAATTGAGCTAGCCGAGTGAACAATTATACACAAGAGAATATCTACAACAAGGTAGGTTTTATGATGATTAACCTTTTAAAGAACAAAAGGTACATCTAGGTTTTAATACAACGTTGTTCATAGCACGTAGTCTGGACTTCCTCTCGACGTTAAACGATTCACTTGTGGATAAAATTTAGCTTCATCGTCTTGTATAATAAATTACTATTGTTTCCAAGTTGTTCAAAAAAATTATTATACAATATATTATTTTACAAGTTGCTTTTTTAAGCCCTTACTGCTTCATCAAGCTAACCACAGATATTATGAGAACGGACAGAAAATAAAGTTGCTCAATTGTTACTTTTCGATTAAGATACTTTGAAATTCTATTGAGTCCCGTTGTGAATAAATGTTTCTAGAATTTATTTTTTGTATTGATTATTAAACAAATTAGCAGAACGTTTACGCAAACGTAGTATTTTTGAACTGACAGTTATAAGAAGGGGGCCGGTATCTAATTTTCTATAGCTCCTATATTTGTTTATAAGTGGCGAAGACATCAAATATAGATATTGTTACTGAGTTCGGTATTTTAAAAGCTTTTTGTTGGTCTTGTTTTTATGCTAAAATTTAGGATTTGGTTATAGCTTTTAAAATGTCTACAAAACGAATTTTTACTGCTGTTAACGACTCTAATGCATGGTAAAAGTGAGGTTATTTACTTTTACTCTGCCGGCGGAAAAGTAACGCATTTAGCTTGTCTGTCAAGTGATATAAATTATCACTTTTATGATGTTTGAAAAAAAAATTGTTGATAAAATGAGCTTTATTAAAAAAAATTGTTTCCAAGTTGCTAAAAAATATATATGCTAACAGAGTTGATAAGTTAGATCCCATGAAGAAATTAGGATGTCGATTAGGTTGTTGTTAAGATCAGAATCAATAAGGATTTCTTTTAATAATTGAAAACATTTGTTAAAAGGGATACTGGGAAAAAGGTTAGTTACGTCGAAAAAGCAGAGGGTAAAATGTTTAGGTAAATTTAATTTTGTTAAAGTTTTAGTTAAATCGCTGGATTTTTTATTGCAAATTTGGGTTTAATATTTGTATTAATTTTTTGAGCCAACGATTAATATATAAGGATTTAATATTGTTAAATAGTCTCTAATTGTCGGTCCAACTGCTGCAGTGAAACTGGGTGAAGGGTATTTATTTAAAATTTCAAAATTATTAGAATAAAGTGTGAGAATTATAGAGATTGGGTATTTTTTTTAAATTTAGAAATCTTACTGCTGATTTCAGCGCTGAATAGATCAGCGTTGTTAATTCTTAAAGATGTGATAATTTTTTCTGGCTTCAGATAATTTTCGTTGATGTTGCAAACCGGGTTAATTTTGACACCCTTTTCTAAAATGTTAATTTTAGTGTCACTAAATTTCACATTACTTAAATTTAAAATTTTACTGTGAAAATTTAAATTAGTAGTATAAGAAATATAAATTTGATGCAAATTTGGATTCTAATGCATACATTAGTCAACTCTGTTGTAAAAAAATGATTCCAGTGAGATGTATTATGATCAAAGCTAGAGTAGCTGAATTTATTAATGCAAATGGGATTGTTAAAGTTGACGGGTTTGAATCTAAATTTATTAAGTTTTTTGCAAAGTTTAGAGTCAAGGCTGCTACCAAAATAACACAGGTTGTTTTTAATTTTGATTAATAAGAGATCCCACTCGAATGGGTGAAACTGATTAGACTAGAACAAATATATTTTATAAATTTCTAAAGATAACATATTTCTAGTTGTATTTTCTCATCCAACCAATTCTTCTTGGCAGTTACAGCGGTGCTAATTTTAATGTCAATGAAGGTGGGCGTTAAGTGTTCCTTTTTACATATGGTATTCAGTCATATGTTGAGTTGTGACCTCTTAAACTTCTTAGAAAGGTTTTCAAATCGACAGACTATGCTCGAATGGCTGTATTAAAAGGAGGAATATGCGTTATGCTCATAGCGGAGTTGCCTGAATATGAAGCAATAAAACCCTTTAGTCTTCTCCACTAGTTTATTATGCTTTAGTAAGAAACATGATTTTATTAATGCAAGTAGGATTGAATTTATTAAGAATCAAACTCTTCAATCCTTCAAACTAGGGTAATAAATTCCACTACTCTAGTTTTGATGATAATACATCCCTTTTGAATCATACTTTTTTACAACAGAATTGACTATTGTATGCCTGAGAATCCAATTTGATGATGTTTTACCAGCCTGGTTGACTTGTAGATGTTTATCTTTAAATTTTGACAAATACTTTTTTGAGATAGACTATTGCACATAATGGGTAGAAATCAAAATAAAGCTTTTATAGAGTGTTGGATGGAGAAAATAAGCAATAAAGTTAAGGATTTTGTTTTTTTTAAATTGATATAACAAATTTGAAAATGAAAAGATGTAATCGATTTTTTGTAACTAAAAATTATGAAATTTTTTTTTAAAGTTAACAATGTTTGGCGTATAAAAGGGTTGCAGTTTATTACAAAATTCGCGTGGTGAAATAAAATGAAATTTTAAAAATAAGAAGATGAGCATACTAAATGAAGGAAGATTAAGAATATGGTGACACTACTAAACAAAAGCATTGCTAATCTACAGAAGAAAATAAAAAGAAAGAACTACTTAATTAAGTTTATTGTGGAATTACATTTGACATTGTGCGTTGATTGAGTTGGATTACAACAAGCTATTGACACGGAAGGAAAGACGCAGGAAAGTTGTTGGCACAGTGAGAATGTTTATGGGGTTTGTCAGGGATTCTTGGTACTGAGCTGTGGCCTACTTCAGGAGAGTGGTTTGGATTGAATATTGAAGAGAAACAACTACGACTGGGGTCTATTTAGATCCATGCTGTCAGGGAGCTGTATGGGCTGATTTCTTATGCAAATTAGTTTTTCCTGGGTTAAGTCAGTTCCTGATTATGGGCAGTTTGACAGTTTGGTGGTCAGTAGAGGTCTTCACTGTGGTTTTGTGTGGAGCGGCTGTGATCAGTAGCAGAGTAGAACGAATTTGTTTCTGCCGAGGACAGTGATAAGTTCAAATAAAAGGTAAATTAGTTTAGGTATTAAATAACTAAAATAAAATAAATATTAAAAGTGAATTAATTATTAAGGAAGTACTTACTATTTGAGATTGTCATATAACAAATGTAGCGATCAAGTATTTGTGATTGAATTTTCAAAGTTGGTTTGACGTACCGTTTGACCAAAGTTTTTGAATTGTCATAATTAAAATCGGAACATCAAATTTCAAAATAAGCAATCTAGATAAAAGAAATCCAGTCTGATTTTCAGACAAGTGTATTTTCAGGAGCTAGCCGGAAAAATAATTTTGAATATTCAAATTAAATAAATAGGGCAATTTAAATTGACTAAAATATAATTATAAACATATACTCATAAGTAACACAAAGTGGACTGAACCTTATTAAAACATATTATCTAAAAATATTTAAAATGCTACATTACTTTGCTCGGTATTCTTGTTACGAATTATTTATGTTACTGTTTATCCACACGTAAATACCATCCAGTGATCAGGGCAATGTTTTTTAAATCCAAGTGCATTAAACGCCCTATCAGACTTTAAGGTGCCCCTCGTTAATTGATTTCGGATACTAAGTACCGCTCTAATCACGAAAGTGTCATGTTTACGAGCCACTTTAACATTTTATCTTCTCGGCAAATATAGTACGCGTTTTATTAAAATTCAGTTGCTCGGCATTTCAAGTAGCCGTAGTTGTAAAACGTGTCCGCAAATTATTACTAATAAAACCGAAGCTATATGTCCAATATCTTCTTGAATACTGAGGTGCTGTGCAGAAATCCCGAAAGTACGAATATTTCATCTTGGTAACGGAAACGTAGATTGGATGAAAGCACTTCTTAAGTAATTAACAGCGCCTTGCACGCGACACTGGAAACATGCAATGCGATACTAATTAAGACACGATTAGCTCGTTAATGCTAAATGTTGTAAAATGATTAACAGGGCACGCTGTGTAGGCAGATGTGTACCGTAGTCTGGGACGCCCGCTGAAGCATTTTTCTCATCGACAGTTAATATATGCTTAAACATCCGCTATTATCTGCTAGAAAATAGTCATGTATTTGTAGTTATTAATTATTCATATGTACGACCATTTGTGATTATCGATCAACTAAATCATAGAGAGCAATAACAGTAATTGGGGCTTATAAAGAAGTTGAAACAGCTGGATCACATGGATACATACTGCTTAGCTAGTACAAAACCATAAGAAATTACCTTACGACATAGATTATTAAAACAAAGAAGAAGCACAAATAAGAAATCAAATTTACGACTAAGGAATTAACAAAAATATAAAAAATAAAAACCATAAAGTATATGAGGACAGTTAAATTGAAAACACAATATATCAGAGCAAAAACCAGGAGCATTACAAGCAATGTTATTTACTAGCAAACCAATACGATTCACAAAGCGTCGTGGTTGTTGTTGGAAAAGGTGTTACGAAAGTAATGGCCATTATACAAAACGTTACTAAAAAGTAACTGTCTTATAAAGGACATATAGACAATCGTGTTCTTTATTTGGCAATATACAAATATGCAAAAACCACACAGAAGATGAACACAAGGCAAACACTGCATTCAGAAACTACAGCATAGGAAATTGCGAAGAAAACAGGAGAGATTTTCGTTAGGCAGCGGTTACATATAGAGGAAGAAAAACTAAAAGAACGAAATAGTCTCACTCCTTTGTTATATCTGGAGATCTAGTCAATTCAGGAACGTTATAAAAAGCTTAAAATTTCAGATTTGGCGTTATGAGTTCTGGAGTTACGTATCTGAAGATTATTTTTATAAATCTTCAATATGAAATACGAATATATTTGCCAGAGTTTTTATTTATTTCCAAACAAGAATATTAATTTATTGTCAATTTATAGTAAATTATAGTACTGTAATAGTAATTATCGTCACGCTGTGGTTTGAACCCCACTGTTGCAAGCCATATTGAAAGAAGATGATTCATACGTCTTAATATTTGAATAATTAATTGCACTGTTCGATTGCTTTGCTAACTCAGTGAACATGAAACTCCGTTAATACCCCAGTCATGGTTGCGAACGATCACTATTTGTCAAAAAACAGGAAGCTGGTCTACCCCCTGCAGTGTTCTTGAGCTGAAACTGAGTTCAAACAATGATCAAGAAAAGCCAATTTATTTACACAAATATATTGACTTAGAACACATATAAAAACATAACAGAAGTAAAGGAAAATACGATAATAACCTAGAACAACATACGCGCGAGATAGCTTGGGCTACTCTCATGTACGTTTAAAGACATACATCAGCGTAAAGCAGAATGCTAAAATAACTGTCTTTTAAAAACGCATTCGTTATAAATATCTTCAACAGCGCAACATTTAAAACGCCCAAATCCGGTTTATGCGAATTACACACATCAGTATTTTCTTTCGCTCTTACCAAAGCTTCTCACAGTTGAAGAAAAAACCTTAATGCGTAACTGCTAACATATCCTGTAGATTTGGTTACCGGTGAATACCTGGAGATATACGGACCATTGTGTTACATACTGGCTTATCCTCAAATTCCATCATGCAATCTTGGAAGAAGAGATGCGTGGAAATTACCGCACCCAAAGCTGCGGAGATTTCTCTGACGGCTGCCAGGCAACCAAATGACTAATTTCGTCACGGATTTACAATGGGCCCCTAGAATGCACCTTTGAATATGGTGCAAATTAGTGTAATCATCTCGATAAATGTTGTACCTACAAATACTGTCTTGACGTACTTTTAACTTGTAGGGAGGCAGGAATTATTTCCTACAAACTTCACACCCTTCTATCTATTTTGCCTTAAGGCGATTTTGCATCCGCCCATAACCAAGGCAGGGCCTGCTGCTGCTTGTTCTTCGTAAAATTTGCTTGAGTTAAACATCCAGGTTTGAACGTTACGTTATCGCTGCACAGACGTAAATTTAACCGGTGTACGTAAAGAATCGGTGTCGTATACTTTTGAGTATACTAGAATACACTGATTACATCTAATCAACAATACAAAAACAGATGTAACTACAAACTGCAAACATCAGATTGAAAAGAAAAAATATGAAAAGGCAATATGTCTCAGATTAAAATACGAACAAATTTAGAAATTTAAAACGATTAAGATTAATTTAAAGATTAATAAGGGGCGTTTGGTTTTGAAGAAAACGAAGCTCAGAACAAAAGTAAAAACGCTAAAGAAGTAACTAAGTCAAAAAGTATAAACCCTAAAACCACTACAAATGAAACCAGTGACTAAAGAAATGTAGCCAACTTTACAAACAACCAAACAAGTAAGTGAAAGCCAAAAGGAAAGTAAAAAACAATTAAAAACAATCGAGCAAAATTTTGCTGTAGGTGGTACCTCTAAAATACATTTTTGATACATTTAACAATAGAGTATCATCGGTACTCGAACTTCATATAGATCCAAGTTGTAATAGCAAAATACTAGTAGTGGGACTCAATATCTTGTAAAACATCAGTTTATTCTAATGTTGTAGCAGTATTGTTCATAGAAGTAAATCTTTTTAAAGTACCTCTCCTTCTTTTTCTGTTATCCAGTCATGGGTCACGGCGTTGGGTTTTGGTCCATCTTTTTTAGTTTATTCTATCCCTTTCCGGTATTCCTGCTTCTTACATTTATTTTCTTATTATTGTTTTACATTTAACTCGTCTGTTATGATTTTATCGCTTTTCCAATCTCTTCTTCTTTTTTCTTGAACTTTTCTGTTGAAGTTACCATGGATTTGTGAAAGTCAAGGTGAAGGTTCTTTTTTTCCTGTAGAATTTTATTAATCTACTAGTACTATGCCTGCGTTGCTTACCTTGTTCCCACTTCTTGTTTGATTTTTCTATTGTTGCTGATTATTGTTTTCAAGTATTTATTATGTCCACTTATTTTAATTGTTGACCATTCGTCCTTGTATCTGTATTTTATTTCATTCCTTTTTTAGGGATATGAATATTTTCTGCTGGCTTCTTCTTTCAGACAAATGTTCCAGATTTCTATATTTTGGAGATTGTTTGTTTTTCGCTATTACAACGATGTCATTAGCATACACAAGCTTGTGTGTATATATTGAGCTAGGTTGTCGTACTCTGGTCTTGTGGTTTTCATTTGTATCTTTACCATCTTTAGTATTTGTTCCATACAAGTGACAAACAAATGTCTTCCCGTTCGCATTAACGGCTTCTAACACTATATGGCACACGCTTTTGATGATTGATCTTCGGTCAGTTTGAAGTCCCTCCAATGATTTCCATATATATTTTATGGGTTTTAGGTCAAACGCTGCTTTCAGATCTAAACGGATAGATACAGATGTGTTGTTTCTTTCAATTGGTTTCTCTACTATAGGTGGCCCAGCGAGCAACATTCTCGACTCTCAGGTGGCTAGGTTAAATTCTCGGTAATTACACATGAATTTGAAAATATGGTATGCTCTCCGGCTACCATGCTAACTCCTACCCTACTTATGAGCAAAAAGGGTTCATGGAACCACCACTTTGTGGAAGTTCTTAGTGCGGTCTTCAGCTTTTTTCTCGGGCTTGTTTTTAATTCGTACTCTGAGGCGTTTAAAAATTCTTTTAGAATAGGTTTTTAATTAAATCTTTACTAGGCAGATGACAATATAATTATCAGTAGGTTGAATCTTTTGTCTTGTGTATAAATAGGTATTACTACTTCTTTTCATTGCCATCTAATTTGGTCGTCTTTCGTATTTTAAAAGCTCTGTTGTTATTTTATCTTCCCCAGATGGTTTCCCATTTTGTTTTTTACGACGGTTTTTACTTCTTCTATATTTTTTTTTGGCTGTTCTGCATCTTCTCTACTTTTCGATCTTTCCAGCTATGTATCATCCACTTCTTCTTCATTGTCAAATTGATTTTGAAAGCAGTCTTTCCATACTTTAAGTATCTATATTACTACTTTTAGTTTGTAAGCCTCCACTTTCATTCTTAATATTTCTTATCGGTGTACTAGCATGTTTCCTGTTTTTTTAACAATGTTCTAGGACTGCTTCCGGTTTGTTGAGAGAGCACCTTTTAGTTTATTTACAAATTTTCCCAAAGCTACGTTTCGCTTAGGTTTGCATGTTTAGTTCTCTTATTTCGTATTTGTTCTTTAAATGTGTACCGTTAGTTTGTCTTGTGTTTTATCTTCTCTTTGACTCGATCGTTCCACCACTTAGTTTGTTTCTGTAGGTTGCCTGTTTTTACTCATTTAGTTTCACATATAATTAGTTTGGATTATTATTTCTTTAAATTCCTTCTACATTTCGTTAATGTTTTGTTGATTGCTATCTGCCTATTTTCTTTATTCTATGTTATTTAGTTGCATGGTTATTTCTCTGGAGTATTATTTTATTTTTTCAGAAATTTCTAGTTGTTCTAGTTCAATTTTCTCATAAATATTAGGGGTTTCTTACGGGTGTAGTTGTAGCTTGGTGACTTCTACTAATAGTCTACCATCAGTGTCTAGGTCTGAACTCAGATCACTTTAATATTTTCTACTAGTATAAATTGAATGAAGAAGTATTCATTTAGGAGAAATACTTATAGATGTAACCTAAAAATAGTTTTTAAATAATTAAATATGTCTGAAGCCATTTTTTATAATTTCACATGCTGCTTAAAAGCTAACTTAGAAATTTAATGTTTATTTTGGTAAGTCATTGTTGAGTTTTCGTTTTGTTTTTTCTCACAAAGTCGTGGGTCCCATGTTACTAAGATGTGTAGCATGTAAAAGATCCTTTGCCAAAGCTCTTGGTAGGGATTTGACCATATGACCACAGCAGTCGGTGTCTAAGGTACCTGGTACTCTGCATGCCTAGACCTTTTCCATTAACAACCAAACAAACAAACAATGCCTTAGTAGCGCCAGCGTGGCCAAGCAGTTAGTAATCTCGGTTACGGTGCCACGATACGGGGTTCAATCCCCACATCTGGCAACTGGCGGGCGGCCCATCCAATCGCTTTAGATATTGGGTACCGAAACGACGGTTGTGGAAGTAGGGAAAATAAGGCAGTCGTCGAAGGCGTGATGCTAAACACATCACCCGTACGTACACCGTTAACGGTGTGCCAGATGACTGGGTTTCGGAAAGAGATATTTCGGGGGCTCTGACCCACCAAGTCTGAGGCTATATTTCTACGTGTGGAATGAAGCGCCCTGAACTTGACTTGCAATGCCTTTGTTTAGGAATGTTCTCGTTTTTATTTATTTTCTCTAACACTGATTTTTAATGATCGTTTTTCCTATGGCAACGGTGTATATTATGTCCTTAAATGACCTTGAAAGGTGGTTTAGTTGGGTTTAAACGATTTTCATCCCATCAAAGCGCCCTTTAAGAAAATAAAGTACATTTTGACAAAATTTCAAATAATTTTAATGGTCGCTGATGTCGATTATGCGACTAACCGTAAATCTCATTTAATTCCATTAAAAATCTGAATAAAATTCCTTTTGACCGCTTTGGTATTAAATAATTAAATTACCAAGCTATATCAATAAGAAGTATAGAGAAACAATACTCGTATTACTTTAATTTCAACGGCTTTAAATGTCCACAAAACGAGTTTTACCTCATTAATGTGAGTATTAATGCAGTTTAAGTTAAAAAATATATGATTTCAACTAGATAAAATGACTTGGAATTTTGTTAAAACGGCTTTTAGTAGCATTAACAAGTTTCTCAATCTTGTTAACTTGACTTTTAATACCCTTTAAAAGATTTTAAACATCGATTATATAACATTAAATTTTGAGTTGGGGACTTTTAATTTCGTTAAAATTGTTTTAAATCTTTTAAAAACTACTTTTATGTTGTAAAAGTATTTGTAATGTAATTTATTTTTTTAACATTTATTTTAACAGTTTTTAGAGTAATTAAAACTACTTTTAATTTGTTGTTTTTTATTGCATTCAAACGAGTTCAAAACTCCTGTAAAGAATTTAATTTTTTTTTTAAATAATTTTCATAATTAATTGCTTCTTGTTCCAATGCGAATGTGTATAGCGACAAATCGGTGCACGAAAACCACAGCTGTGAAAAGCTCATACTAGGGCAAGCTTAAGTATTTACTATGACATTATAGGTATCACTAGTTACTATTCAAGAAGCCACACAGAATGAGCCTCGGTTGCGCTTGTAAACACACCAAACCTTGCCAATAAGCACCTGCATTGCCTCGAAACCGATCGGAGGTTGGCTCCAAGGTTCACGCGATTATTTCGATTAACTCCCTTTACCTTTCGCCGCGTCGGTCGGTTCAACCCCAAGTTCACACTATTACCAGGTCATTAAGGTGAAACATAAGCCCGTCATTCCGGCACGTGCTGGCTAATAGCCTTAATGCACGTTAAAGAGATTCACACGGTAAAAATACTTAACAGATTAGTGTACAAGGAGGGTGGGTGGACCTGGGGCGTTCTAAAATCGAAAATTAGTCATTACCAGCTGCAGCTTCGGCTGCAATTGATAGCGTTGGCCACCTGTAAATTAATTGCAAAAGTAAGTTTAGCATGATCTAGATGCTTTTATGAGATTTCAATATTTTTTATCATATTGACTCCATGGTGTTATCTTCGTTTCACTGTTCATCTATTTAAATATAATAAGGAAAGATACACACAATATACGGTGGTGTAGTGGCGTGCAAAGGTTCTGCATGCTTTAAAAATTCTTAGACCAAAGGTACAAAACTTTCTTTGCTGTACAAATAATGTGGTATTATCTTCTTGTTAACTTCAATAATAATGTAAGTGGGTTACTCAAAACTTATGTATATGTATAAGAGGATGATTCCAAGGTATGTTATACAAGTTGTTTTACACGCAATGATGTAAGGCCTACTTACATTACCGGTAGCTGAAATAGTTATTTACGTACCCAGTCAAGAGAGTTATCCATTACAGAACGAGGAAGCCGGTTAGATTGCAGGTCGTGTGTGATAAATAAATTTTTGACCGGCTATGTCAGGTAAGTATAAATTTTAATTGAAACCGCACAAGAATAAATACAAAATATTTATAATTGTACAATTTTGAAAATAATTTTAAAAAATCAGGGCTCTTAAACAATCAAAATCTATATCTGTGGTGTTACTACGTCAAATCAATTAGTACACAATCAGTTTGGTGTGGTTTATTTCAAATTTCGTTTATTTTGTTGTTGCAAAATGTTGGAAGAGAAGATAATAGTTCTTATTATAACATAGTCGAGGCTGCAGCCCCTATAGTGCAGTATTTATTACACACAAAATGGCAGGCAGTCTTCAGTAACTGGTACAAGGCAAAGAAAATTTACAAAATTACGGAATATGTGCTATTAGTTTTTTTCGGAGAGTAAGCTAAAATGTATAAGCCATTAAGTGTCTCGAGGTGCTTTTCCATGCTGAAATCCGCCATAATGATACAAAATAACTTCAACATTGGCCAATTCTCCAAGACGTAGATCTGCAAACATATCTGAGGATTGTGCTAAAGAATCTGTAGTAAATAAGATCTCTGTTGCGAATCAGATAGAGCATCAAGAAAATTATTCTACTCTAACGGTTAATGGTGAAAATCCCACATCTGAATATAGCATCGTATTAAAAAAATCATCAAGATTTGCACCTTCTATAAATATTTCCAATATTCAGAATACTAGTATTAATATTAATATTTCTAGTTAACTATTTAGTACGTAATGTTTAGAATAAGATAAGTTTCTGCTGCAAGTAGCACCATTTTTTGAAACCAAAATTGTTGTTAAACTATATCAATAGTAGTCAGGAAAACATATTTAAGAAAAGTAGTAAATCGTAGATTAAATTTCTCACAGGAAAACAATCAAATACTACCCGACTTCCAGTTTCGATTATAAGCAGCAACTACTGCGAGTAATATATGTTATCGAAAAGAATTATGAAAATAAACAATATACAGTGAAAGTTTTCTTACACATTATTAAGGTCTTTGATGAGGTCTGAATTGAAGGTCTCATACGTAATCTATACACTTAAATGTTCCTCGTTAAATTAAGTCAATAATCATTTCGTTTCTAAAAGACAGAACGTTTGCTGTACGTATCAATGCAACAATATCATTCTCAGAACACATTCGCGATGGCGTTTCCCAAGGAAACGTACTCGGTCCTACACTATGTAACATTTATTATATCGATGATATTCCAATACCCGACTCTTGTAAAATAGCCCATTTTGCAGACGATACTATAAATATAATTTAACATGATTATCTACAATAAGCCGAAAATCAACGACAAGTAACTATCAATGTAGGTACTCAGTAAACGATTGACAAAATGATACCTGAAGTGCATTATACACACGTCTGACATGCAGACATGTAAAACGCCATTGTAACAGAAATGTGACGTACTTCTGTACAAAGCGTGTTAAAGCTGTGCTTTCAGTGCGGGCGCGTACAATGTGGCACTTCACATTCAAAGGTGATAATGTGTCGAAGTAAAAGACGATTTTTGTAATAATTTAAAGTATAATGGCGAATATCGACAATCGAATTGGCATAAAATTAAATACCCGTAGGGCTTATTTCTGTTGCTTGCATGGTAAATAGTTACATTAATGTTAATAATTTTATTTCCGCCAAAAATGACATAAAATTATGTCATAATTTGGTAGATATCTTTCTTCATGTAAAAAATATATTATCATAGTAGTCTGGCTTTTACTGTATTCAGTCAGAGAAAGTTTACCCTCCTGACCCAAAATGATTCAGCAACAAATAAATAACAGACGATAAAAAACATTTTTCTTCCCTTTGTTGAGAGATGTAAAAGCCTTATGTACACATGGGGCTGCGCGGAAAGTGCGGAATGCGAATGCAGTGCGGAGGAGCAAACGTTGGCCCATATTATAACTGAATGCCCAATTTATCGATATGATGAAAACCCTGAGGGTGTCTATACCTTAACTCCGATTATTGCCGATGCGGCAACTATGAAATTAGTTTATTTCAAATGTTATCAAAATTGTAAACACTTGTGAAAAAACCATGCACGTAATATGTACTGCAACGCGATAAAAAAACTAGTGTATATTCGAGAACAGCTAAAAATAGACATATAGAATTCGGCTATATTTGAATTATATAATTTAATATGTTTTTACGAGAGTTTCTATTATATAATCAATAAATAAAATAATAAACTCTTTATATTCTTACAGATTCCAAGAGAAACGTAAAAGTATATCAAAGTCGGAACAGTGTCAAGACAATGGTCATTATTTTGTCCACAACTGTGAGTAAGCTCCATGGATCAAATGGTGGAATATTACCTGGTAGTTTTGATTAGATTGAGAGACAGTTAGAAGAAAACGGCACGTATGCGAAAACGACGGTTACCAACTTTATCAAGAGTTTATCCGCCCATTTATCTCATCTGATCCAGGATTGTTGCAAGTACTTCGTTGCTAATGTGCGTCAGCCTCCTTACATCCCTGATATGGGTTAAATCCAAATTAAATTGCTGGTTCAATCCTGGTCACGGATATATTCATTTATTTACTAGCAACATGATAGTGTACATTTTCGTCATAGAAACAAAATATGAAAAACTACTCATAACTCCAGAGGGACTTGACAAATTATTTCTCCCTCTAACTCATGGTAACCATGCAACTACAAATAACGTCTTAGCAACCATACAATGAGGCAATCCTTGATGTTACTTACATATTCTAATTTTAAATGTTACTATGACATTTTGAAATTTCATACTAGTCTTACTAGTCTTACTAGGATTACTAGTAAATAATAGTATATTTCAAACTAAGGTAAGAAAGTGCAGTCTTGCATACCGAGCGCAAAGTGTATAAACCGAGCTGAAGGCGAGGTTTGTAATTGCGCAAGGTATGCAAGAGCACTTTCTTAACGAAGTTTGAATACTATTTTCTCCCCAGCCGGCCTCAGTGGAGCAAAATTTGACACTATAAAAATAATTCAACAGACTGTTAAGTTGTTAAAGGTGACAATATCCTGCAAAATATGCAGCATGTTTTCCGATTTTATGCTGTTCTCAAAATGTTTCTAAACAGTTTTATTCATAAGTAACTCTGAAAACTTAAAAATTTTGTCGTTAAAAAATCGCTTTACTATTTATACTTTTTAAGGTTATATCCACTGAGGTCAAACTGTCAAAGCAGTTTTGGTTGGATTAAAAAAAAAGGGCGGGCGCGCTCCGTAATTTTTAGCCTCTCCTGTCGTGAGTACGCATGCGCGAGATGTTAATTTAATTCCTTCGAATGAAGGGCCACCCACTTAAGGTTTCGTACTTACCTGCATCAAAAGGATGTGAACACTCACAGAATGCATTCCTAATTCCTCGTATAAACAGACTGTAACACAAGTCATAAATTCAATTATCCGTCAACTATCAATATGTCAGCTGTCAGAATCAGCACGCGTCAGCAGTCAGCTAACATGCGGTACAGTTTCTTCATAGAAATTGCATGATTTACTTTCTTACCTAGGTGAGAAAAACGAACTTTCTTACCTCAGATGAGGTGAGCAATGCCTGCTATTCTAACCGGCTGGGAAAAAATATTGTATGCACCACGGGAGATATTCATGTTCTTTACCTTCGGTTGACTTACACATCTCGGGCCAGAGTCCTCGGTCTGTAAGACATGTCAACATCAGGGAAAAAACATATTCATATCTCCCTTAATGCATCAATATCTATTTTACGTCTAGTAAGGCTTTTAGTTGTTCTTTATTTTCTTTCTTCAGCTGCTCTCGATTTTTTTTTCTGAGAAGCGGATCTCCTAAGTAGAGATGGGCGCGTGAGTGAATTTTCGCGTTAGCACGTTTCACGCTTGCTTTAAACAGTCACGTTCACGCTCACGTTCACTCACGTTCAGGACGTGACACGCCACTCACGACGTGACACGCAGCTTTTATTTCAAAATTTAAATTCAGATAGAACAGAATGTTTAAATTTAAAACCAATGAAAAAACCCTAAAGAGAACTAAAAATATGTTTTGCACCTGACATAATTTACGTAATATGTTGCAATCAGAATAGTTGACATAAAAAGAAAAAAATGAAAATTTACTACAATAACTTCGACAAGGGATAAATACTGATTTCTCGCAAATCTATTTCTTGTGGATGTCTTCAAAGACATTACTTTTAATACCAAAAGCTGTCATTGGAATTGACGTTTTCCTTATTGGTATGAGTACAGAAGGTATATGTTGCTAGGCAACACTTTTAATTCGTAGGTTTGAAAGTACTTTTACGTACAAGGATCAACATTTTCAGCGTTAAGGCGAGTATACAAAAAAAACATTACTTTTATTAGAATAATAAGTTCATCTACACAAGTACACAATAAATTGGTTTAAAAATAAATTGTAACCAACATTTTCAGTGTTAAGTCGAGTATACAAAACAAACCATTACTTTTTCATCTACACATCTACACATTAAAATGTTGATTTAAAAATAATATGTAATCAACATTTTCAGCGTTAAGTCGAATTCTGCGCTCTTCTAAAATTCGCCCAGCTGTAGAAAATACTCTTTCGCTTGTAGCGGAACCTGCCGGTATGTTTAAAATTTCTCAAGTTTTCTTAACAGTGGCGTATTTACACTGTTTTTCCAAAATCCTAATTACATATGTCATCGTCAGAGCTATCTCGAAGTGTAGAAAGATAAGAATCTGATGCTGATGTACCAGTTTTGAGTCGTTTGCTATGTATTTCATCATTATCATCTATAGTTTTATTTGCATTATAATCTTCTCTTTTATGTGAAGGTATGAACTTTAAGGATTTATAATTAGGGTCCAAAAATAGAGCCACATAATGTAACTTGTTTGGCACAATTTGTAATTTAATGAATTTAAAAGTTGCTGCACCCTGCAGTTTTTTATTCGTTACTAAATATTTAACGTGAAATGAACGTGAAACGTGAATCACGCCTTGAAAATTTTCACTCACGTTCACTCACGTTCACGTCACGATTTTCAAATATTAGTCAAGTTCACGATGTGAACGCCGTAACACGACGTGACACGACTGTTTTCACGTCACGCGCCCATCCCTACTCCTAAGCACACCTTCAACAAGTACGTATTGACCACTATATCACTCATAAGAAACTCGGGATTTAAATATCTGTAACAAATATTATTGTATTACTTGTCATTGTAATGACTATCAACAAAGTGTAATAGAAAATAAAATCAAACGGGCTAAATATAATAACTTACCTCAGTACCAGTGATAACATTTCCAGGGAGAGGAACAATTTTAGTAGGGTAAAATCCAACACAGAGAACATTTTGATCAGCTGCTGAATTCAGAATGTTCTCCAGATTCAAGGTGCCTGTACTTATACTCTCTTAGTTTATTAACCGTGACGGTTAAGTTTAAGTGTCTGACTGTCTCGGTTAAATGCATGTCTGGAGATGAAAGTGTAATAAGTAATGATTTGTTTGTACACCTTATCTATTCCAGGTTATACACCATTTATGTTAGAAAACATCCCGATAGAACTAATCATAGTGATAATTCTGCTTGTTTACAATTTATCCCCAGGTAGGTACTGTAGGCGAAATTCATTATTATCCTTTGATTATAGTTTACAAATCAACCAAAACAGCTATAGTTTATCTAACCGTCACGGTTAATTAATTAAGGAACTATAAATACGGTTACCTTAAAAAACATTCTGAATTCAGGAGATGATCAGTATGTTCCCTGTGTTCGATTTTACTCTGTTAACATTGTTGTTACTGCCAGTGGAGATGCTATCACTGGTCTGTCAGTTATGTTACTTATGTTACACAACCAGGGGTTTTTTTAGCTTTCAGATTTTGTATAAACTAGAGTTTGTATAACTGCCTTCAAAGCATTCCAAACCGCGTATTCTAAGTCGTTTAATGTTTCTTTAAATTCTGTATCTCGTATAACAAATTAATTTGGTGGGTGATAGGGAGATGGGGGGGGGGGGGACATATTGAAACACATGTTTGACATTTACCCCCTCTCTTTGTTTTGAGGGGTAAGGGGAAACTTTTAAATGGATGATGTACACAGCGGGTATAAAATTCATTTAGAAAAAAAGTGAGAAAATGGAAGTTGAACTGGGGACATTACGAACAAATTCTCAAGCATAACAGATATTGATATTATATTATTAAAATGATTAAACATATTTCATTATGAAATAACAAAAATGAATTTATGTATTTCAAAAGATAATCAGAATTATTAACATATGTATTTGTAAAATAATGGATTAAAATACAAATCCAGTTGAACAATGTAATAAAAGAAACAGAAAGGGTCTATAATATTTGAGGAAAGTCATTTAAAATACCGGGTATTAAAATAAGTGGAATAAATAAAAATAATTATAAAGTGTTATAACATAGAACCATTTACATGCATAAATACCATTGCAACATAGTCAATTATAATATAAATGGCGCCGCAACGTGAAGCTATAACAAGCAGTTTTTATTTTATAACCTAATAAATCATAAATCCGTAACCATAACCAAATCAATTTCTTTTTTATACGTATACATAGTTTTTTACGTAGATTCGAATTTAATAAATAAAAGTACATCATTCTATTTAAAATTCCAAAGTTACCCCCCATCCCTCAAAAACAGAGAGAGGGGGTGAATGTTAAAAATATGTTTAAATATGTCCCCCAATCGTCCTATCATCTCACCTAAATTTCATCAAAATATATTAAACCGTTTTCAAGATATCGCCTTATAATACTTTGAAAAAGTCACCTAATATATAAAACTTAAAGAGGGACTTTATGTAGGACACCAAATTAATTTGTTAACACGAGATATAGAATTTGAAGAAACATTAAACGACTTATAATGCGCGATTTGGAATGCTTTGAAGACAGTTATACAAAACTCTAGTTCATACAAAATCTGAAAGCTAGAAAAAGATTGACCCCTGGTTGTGTTCGGGCATTTCTAGAGTGTGAAATCGTTCATTGTAAACACTTGCTGCATTCCTTGTAGTAATAATAGTGTCAGTGCTTGGTTTTGTGTTATTTTCGTGCCTTCACTGAAAGCGCATAAATTCATAAACCCCAAGGCCGGCCCTGCGGGCCACGGCCGGTGATAAACCGGCCACCCGTTACAGAAACAGCATGCATTTCAATTCTAATCTACAACTGAAATTGTCAACACTTGTATGTGAAGATGGCAATAGATAAAGAAGACAACTCAGCAATCACCACCCAGCGAGTAATAGTAAATAAGGTAAGTCCAGACAGTTGTTTGTGGTAAGCCCAAATTAAATCAAACTTTACCGCCAATTATCAAAGAAATGTTAAAAAGACATATGATAAACTCCGAACACCTATTACCACAAAATAAAAAATATGATCTTTCAACTAAACTCGAGAACAAGGTCAATGATAACACGTCACATAATAGTTTATCACAATCAACATCTCAGAGAACATTCCTCGAAAATTAGAGGCACCTCTCATATCTCTCCATGATGCGGATAAAATTAAGTACAAATAAGTAGCAGAAGATATTGGTAGTTACAGTAGTTACATGCAGTTTTAACACTTGAACACTTTTTACAACTAAAATATATTATGAATTAATGTAACTAACGAAGACGATTACAGAAGTATCACACTATCTGTAGTAATAAAAATGTACCGTTGTCATTATCAACAGAATAAATTCAAAATGAATTAAAGGACTTTCCAAATTATAAAAATAACCTAACTAATTAATAAGGACAAAAGGCCACTACCAATTTGTGTAATAGACCTAACATCTAATGATAACGCCAATGACATTTTTAATTAATAAACTCGTTTATACAATTGTGAAACTATAAAACCTAAAAAAGTGCCACATATGTCAGAATCTTGGCCATACGAGAAATTACTGCCACTTAAACCCACGGTGTGTAGAGTTTCCAGACAATCATCTTATTAGCGACTAAACAAAAATACCACACGATATAACATATATTGAAAACTGAAGAAGAGCTCAAATTCCTATCAACTGATATAACCCTAGTACCGCGAATCCACCTAACACACACCTCACGTTAACCCTAATAAACCTTCATCAATCATATGCCAATAGGGTCAAACATTATCCAAAATCAACTATGAACACTCTTCATACTAAAAAAAAAACGGAAAACCAAACAAATTCGCTCATTTTGCAAAGCATAACAAAAATCATCCTTGAATGCATATTTTTTTTCCATCAATAAAATCGCAAATCACATCCTTCCAAGCATTATTAATATCCCATAAACTTAACAAACCTCTGCAAAACATAACACTTCTCAATTTGAGTGCTAAGGGACTTATACATCAACGATCCATATTAATTGCTTTCTTAGCAAGATCTGCCGTTGATATAGCCTGTATCTCAGAAACCCAACTAAACGAAAGCGATATTATAAAAATTCCCGGCTACACAATATATAGAAAAAATAAAGACGCTAGAGTAGCTTCAGTGGGGGTTGCTAGTTTAGTAAAACGTCAGATAGCACATCACCCACTTATAATAGATACCTATCGTATTGAAACGACATAAATTAATGCTCAATTAAACGATGACGCCAACATCATTATCGTCAGCTCGTCAATTTGTGAAAGAAGATCTTCGAACCATATCCAACAGAAATGAACCCTTATTAGTTGCTGGCGATTTGTACTGCGAACATTCACAGTGGGTTGCTGTGCCTCTAACCCAGAAGAACTCAAACTCGATCATTATTCTATGATCTGGAACTTTCAAATCTTAATCCTTCAAGAGCATACATATTACCCTTTCCGCAGTGATCATCAACAGGATGTCCTCGATATTAATCTATAGAAAAACGTCACCAAGAACATACATCAAACAGTTATATCAGAGCTTGATTCGGACCACCTCCCCGTTTTAATAACTTTTCAAAGCGAGCCATATGTAAAATCGTCAATGCCTAAATTAAACTGGAAAAGCTTTTTAGCATTTTAGAATACACCGCTTGCATAAAAATAGTGTTAAACTAGCAACTAACAGAAGAAAAGTCAAAACTACAAACATACCATAAACCTACATAATAGAACTCATAAACAAAAGAGTAAATTCCAAAGGCGATGGCAACGAACATGAGACGCAGGAACGAAAAACAAATTAAACAATTCATCTCACCAAATTTTACGCAAACTGGAAAACTATATAACCAATAACTACCAGAAGTACATGTATACAGGGTGTTCGGTAAAGAATGGGCCAAACTTTAGATATAGTTAATTTCGACAGAAATAAGCTGATTTTACCCAACTTAAATTATTTCAAAAGTTAGTACTAACGGAGCTACAGGGTGTCAAAGTTGAAAAACATAAATCATATTTTTTTTATATCTTTCGATCACTTCCAGCTAATTTCATGAAATTTCGTATCCGGGGGTTTTTTGGCATGAAAATTTCAATTTGATCAACGATTCAGTTGTATCTTCTAGAGGGCGCCACAAGCGACCATTAGGACACTGTTAAACCGCTGCAACTTTTTTGTGTCACGGTGTATGTCATTTTCCCTATCTTTTCTGCTTAAAAAAGGTATATCTTATTGAACTCGCTAGAAGTAACGGTTTCCCAGAAAAACGCATCTAAAACTGATCATGCCTGTTAATTATGCTAAACAAAAGTCAGATTCTTGAGTAAATACTTTGACATCCTGCATTTTTGTTATTATCGACTTTGGTACTAGGGTAAGCTGAAGTAAATCAACTTATCATGGTCTAACTATTACGCTGTTGCGGTAGGGCCCATTATTTACTCAAGAATCTGTCTTTACTTTAGGACAATTTACATTCATGATCAGATTTGGATGCGTTTTTATGGTAAACCGTTGCTTCTAGCGAGTTCAATAAGATATACCATTTTTAAGCAGAAAAGATAGGGAAAAAGATTTTTCTAGTCGAAAATGACATACATCGTGGCACAAAAAAGTTGCAGCGGTTTAACAGCGTCCTAATGGTCTCTTGTGGCGCCCTCTAGAGGATACAACCGAATCGTTGATAAATTTGAATTTCTCATGCCAAAAAAAACCCCGGATACGAAATTTCGTGAAATTAGCTGGAAGTGATCGAAAATATTAAAAAAATGTGACTTAGTTTTTTCAACTTTGACACCCTGTACTGTTAGTACTAACTTTTGGACTAAGGTAAGTTGAGTTAAATCAGCTTATTTTTGTCGAAATTAACTATATCTAAAGTGTGTTGTTGAATACGCTGTCGATGTCAAATTCGTTAGGTTTTGCCTCAGTTAGTGTCAGACTGACTAAAAACCTAACCTGCTAACCTATAATTTGACATTTACTGACAGTGACAGCAACAATATACGATCGTGGCCATGGTTACACCCAGGCGCGTGCTGGCCCGCCGGGCTACCGGGAATTTCCCGGTAGGCCCTGAGTTGCCGGGCCCTAGAACTATTCTTACAATAGTCTGTTCTTTAAAAAAATATAAATTATCAAAATGAAGATCACTTTCGTTTGACCACGTTAATAATGTTGTGAGGAACCAAATTATAGTCAGTATAGACAGCAGATTTGTGGATCATTGATTATTTTATAGCGATTTAGAATACTTGAATCGTCCTAGATTTCCTGAAATTAGTCAAAGTATGCCAATGAACTGCTTCAATAGAATTTTTGAAGTTATTCCAGCCCTCTAAAAAGCAAAAAAAAATTGAGGGAAAAGTTAATGATGTTTGCCAAACTGTGGCCTCAGTTTCAAAAAAAAAAATTTTGAAAACATTTATGAGACAGATAAAGCTAAAAACATGATCAAGATGAATAAGGACAAGAAAATGAAGAAAGTCTTGACACTGACTTTGAAGATAAGGAAGGCAAATGTAGTTCCCCTCTTATAGCTATCATTGTAGACACTGTTTTCGCAATGTGAAGTGCATTAGTTGTGTATCGTATGTATTTGTGGTTATATGCAAGTATGATTTATGTTCTACTGTATTCGATGTGTATGATACTCAGATGCCAAATTGGCCCAATTAACAAAATTAATTTGGCCAATACTGTAACTGAGCAAGAATTTGGCAATTAATTCGGCAATTGAGCGAATTTAGGTTTTACGCAATTCTCGTACTGAGTATTCTATTTGGGCAATTAAGCGAATTCGGCATCTGAGTCTAACCTATACAAGTTTCTTCTCACAATCCAACTTAAGCAAATATCTTGTGCAAATTTATTTTCTAAACTAAAATTATTAATTACTCGTTTACGCAGCTGTAAGAACATTTGGTAACTGCGCTGCTTGTCAAGAATCACAAAACCACTCTAATGGCAAATTTCTTTCTGTTACAGAATAAACGTCAAACGTATAAACTCGATTTTTTCAGTAATAGCAGTCGAATATAAACCTTGTTACACAGCTAGTACATAATTTGACTTTATTTCATTTTAAAACCATAATCCTATTTTATTTTCCACTGATTTTTTGTTTATATCTGTGATAAGAGGTATATAAAGCAGTCTATAACACCCTAGGGCGTAAAGAGAGGGCGAAATGATACAGTGTA
This sequence comes from Agriotes lineatus, assembly GCA_940337035.1. Taxonomy (NCBI): domain Eukaryota; kingdom Metazoa; phylum Arthropoda; class Insecta; order Coleoptera; family Elateridae; genus Agriotes; species Agriotes lineatus. The sequence continues at coordinate 148,897,359 of OW679198.1, read as the reverse complement.
TGCACCATGGGCCTTACTTGATGTTTATAGCCCTCGGGCTACATAAACCCTCGGGCCAGAGCCCTCAGGCTTTTAAACTTGTCGCCCTCGAAAATGCATAAACATCTTGATAATGCCCTTGGTACATACATAACTATGCTGGCTCTTAATAGCGGGCGTAATGTGACTGTTATGGCCTGAGGGTTTATAAAGTTGCTAGGAAGTATAATAAAGATTAATAATATAGTATAGCAACACCAACAATCTGCATAGAAACAATAGCACACCAAATATTCACAGCTCCAGCACAACGATGACGCAGCGCCTATAAATTCTCGCCTTTCTTCTTCCGATAGTCAGTCGAGTTTCGCCTCTGACGTGGTTCACACGTTGAGTTACCGTGCTCTTCTGTCCCTTCCCTGCAAAGAGTTTCGCCTCTGGCGTGGTTAACACGTTGAGTTACCGTGCTCTTTTGCCTTTTTTCCTCCTGATGAAGCCCCTTACGAAAGTGGGCGAAACGTTGAGTTCTTCGATCTCAATCATGACATGGTCCAATCCCGGAAGTCGTTTGTTACTTAATGACAATGGCCATGAAAGCCTCAAAAATCATCTATTATTGACCTAGCTCACAAAACTATCTCGGTCATAAAATAGACTCCTCAAATTATGCACTTGCTATATAAATAGCTATTATCCAACACCTTCTCAAACTAAAAATATTACTACAGTTATTTCAAATAAAACAAGTTCATCATTAGTCAGTCACTTGTGAGGGAAAAATAGAAAAGTCGAGGAGAAATAATTATTATGGATACATAACAACTAAAATTAAAGGCTTGCTTGTAAGTTTTAAATGTTATTAATATCAAATATCATGTTAGTGTAAAAAAATTCAGAAGAAAAAATAAGTTAAAGAGATTTAATAGAGGTAATGGATAAAAAGTTGTATTGGACGACCCACACGGGCGTCGTGATTAAGGTTTTTCTTTCGTGACTAATTTATTTATTTTTATTTTATTTTATTTTATTTTGTACTCAGACATACGTGGACGCTTGTTCAAGCTACATTCGACACCGATACATTCAATAACTATTATTTTTGAATACATTTTATTTACTAAGTTTTGAGTTTTGTAACTCTACCTAATTCTACGACACCAATTAGTACTGTTTATACTATATTTCTTGATTAAAGTTGTACCGTTTTATATCCTATATATATTTCTAAAAGTCCTGACTGACTGACTCATCAACGCCCAGCCCAAACCCTTGGACCTAGAAAGCTGAAATTTTGCACAGAGGTTCCCTTTATGATGTATACAAGGAATAAGGAAGGATATTTCGAAATTCAACCTTTAAAGGGGTAAAATGGGGGTTCCAATTTTGTATGGAAAAATAATATTAAATAGACATTTCGACTTGAAACTTCGTAGGAGTACTCCTAAAAACAAATAAGCAAACACGTATTTCGTGATTTTCCGAAAATCAACCCCTTAGGGGGTGAAATGGGGTAAGTAAGCCTAAAAATCGATATGGGTGTCGTTATTGAGGTTTATTGAGACGTTGATTGCAAAAATGGCATTTATTTTTAAGTCCAAGACGGTGAACATGACATAAGGGAAGAGACGGGACGGGACGGGACTAGACTGGACGGAACGGGACGGACTGGACGGGACGGGTCTGAGCGGGACGGGACTGGACGGGAAGGGAAGGGACGGAACGGGACGGGACGGGACGGGGCAAAGCGGGACGGGGCGGGGCGGGGCGGGACGGACGGGACGGAAAGGGAAGGAAAAAGATGGGATGGAAGGGGAGGGGATGGGATGGAAGAGGAGGGGCGGGACGGGACGGGAAGGGACGGGACTGGACGGGAGGGAAAGGGGCGGGACGGGACGGGAAGGGTCGATACGGGGCGGGGTGGGGCGGAACATTATTTAATACACAAATAACGAACCTCGCGCGAACGAAGTCGCGGGTAAAAGCTAGTATCCTATAACCTTGAAAAAACTAAAATTTTGTCACGGGTATTTTTTAGGGGCCTTTCCCAACATTTCAATGCCCGAGCCCTCTGTAAAGTCCCAGCACGCGCCTGGTTACACCATGATGGATTTGCAGACTAGGACCGTTGGGGATTGGTTGACATCTCCCCTCTACTTTATGAACGACTGCGCATCTCCGGGAACGTTTCACCTTGTATTCTTTACACCATGATGTAGAAGGCAACTAGAAGGCTCATTAAGCAACACAATCAAATTGCAGTATATAATGCCATATACAGTACAGTACAGTATACGAAGCGAATTAGTGCAGATATTCTAATTTCGCTCTCTAAAATTCGCGGAAATTTTCAACAATGCCTCAGTGTGATACGTCTGGAGGAAAACTTCCAGCAGAGCCAAATTTTATAACCTGCACGGGTTGCAAGAAGCAAATGGTTTATCTCTTTGGTGGGGTCAGAGAATTCTAGTGGATGAAAGTTTCGGGTGAAGTCAAGAAGTTTTGGAGATGCTGATCTTGTAAAAACAACACTGAAATTAAAAATTCAACTGATTTAACAGCTGGTACTAGAGCAATATCTTCCGAACAACTAGAAATTATAAAATCAAGCTTGAGAAAAATACTGCAGGAAGAAAATGTTTAAATTCACAATAAATTGTAGGAGTTTCTAGTTTCTTTGGATTTGTTCTCTAAACAGGTAGACGACCATACGACATAGATAAAAAAATCAGAAGAACAAAAATTACACTGGTCAACACAGTTTGGTTTTCTTATACATCAATACGTGTAGTTTATGTCTTTTGTCATGCTGATTCTGAATCTGATTAAATTTTACACAATTCCAAAGTTACTTTTATATAATAAAGATAGTACAAGAAATAGTGTTCTGCCCAACATTGAGTGGACATTTCTGAACATATTCTTGCATGTTTTCTACGTCAGAGCACTTAAACCACGCCCATTTTTGCTCTGGAACCAATCAAATTAAGAATTGGTCGATTTCTGGATATGTGGGTGTATAAAAAGCTACACCGGCTCTTTCGATTCAATGTAAATCAGTTTGTGATAGATGAACGTCTTTTTATTTGTATGTGGAGAATTCACCACTCACAGCATAAGCGGAATATTACACCTTGAATAGAAAACTTATATTTTCACTATTTTGGCTTAACCATTAAACATCAAGACAAGCCATGGGCTCCCAGCATTTGCTGCCCACGTTGTGCTGTTACCCTAAGGGGCTGGTCAAACGGTAAGAACATCGCTATGCCATTTGCAAGACCTATTCTTTGGCGTGAGCAAACAGACCATTCGACTGATTGTTACTTTTGCTGCACGAAAACTTTCGGATTTTCCAACGAAAACAAGAAAACTATTACTTATGCTGGTCCGCCCTCTGCTACTCGTCCAGTACCTCATTCGGAAGCCTTGCCAGTACAAAGACCCATAGGTGTTTTGAGTGAAGAATATGCTGTTACCGAACCAGAAGAACCAAGTGTCGAGTCAGTATTATTATTATCGACCAGCGATGATGAATATTTGCCATCTCAAGAGGACAGACCACAGCTAATAAATCAGTTAGATTTAAATGATCTTATTCGAGATCTGAATTTGTCAAAAATTAAAGCAGAAATACTACGATCTAGACTCCAAGAATGTAAACTGTTAGCTCCAGGCACAACTATTTCTGTGTATTGTAATCGTCAGAAAAAACTATCACAGCATTTTTCAATCAACGAGGGTCTTTGATACTGCAATAATGTGGACGATTTGAAGCTGGCATTAGGTCACCAACACCATCCAGAAGAATGGCGTCTCTTTATCGATGCTTCGAAATTGAGTTTGAAAACTGTTCTTTTTCACATAGGAAACGTTTATCCATCCATCCCCGCAGACCACGCAATCCACATGAAAGAAACATATGGAAATAAGACTGGTCTTCTCGACAGAATTTATTACAAAATGTACAAATAGCATATTAGCGCTGACCTCAAAGTTGTAGCAATTCTACTCGATTTACAACTAGGGTATCCAAAGTACTGCTGTTTTCTTTGTGAGTGGAACAGTCGATCAAGAAATTCCCACTACATTGTTAAAGATTGGCCAGTCAGGACTCAGTATATTCCTGAACAAAAGAATATACTTCATAAGCTACTAGTGGAACCTGATGAATATTTCTACCGCCATTACACATAAAATTAGGTTTGATGAAAAATTTCGTCAAAGCAATGGATAAAGATGGCCGTGGATTCCAATACCTTAAACAAAAATGTCCCAATATCTCAAATGTAAAACTTCAAGAGGGAATTATTGTAGGACCCTAAATTAAACTTCTACAACAAGATACAATATTTGAAGAAATCTTAAGTGACTTGGAGCGTGTTGCTTGGAACGCTTTTAAAAGTGTTACCCAAAATTTTCTAGGAAAAACAAAATCTGGCAATTATATAACACTTGTTAATAAACTTTATCTTCATCCGTGTTGTTATAGCGTCTTAACCAAATTAATTTTAGTATCGTTAAGAGCTTCATTACCGCACTCTTTTTATACAGTGAATCAGAGTTTATTGATGAAGATAAAATATTGAACAATACACGTTTGCTTATGGCATACAACGAAACTCGTTTGATTGCCGCAAAACTCGGCTCACCGCCTCGTTTTGGCAATCAAACTCGTTTCGTTAAGATGCTCATAATCAAACTTGTATCGTTAATATCTATTACAGCATTTGTAATCAGCTAATTTAGAAACGTTATGGAATTTGTCACATTTTATGCATCTTTGAATATGTGTGCAGTATTTTTCGTGTGCCCTAGAAGTAGACTCGGGTATGATTTTTGCTTGTCGAACTCGCTGAACACGATTCTGCATTGTTGGAAATATTTAAAATCACAGATGGACTTCTTATTCTTCTTTGAGATCTAAAGTACGGGAAAACATTGGTAAAGATTTTTTTCGTTTTTAGGTAAATAAAGCTGGTAATATGTCTAATCGTATCTATCAAGCTGCTATGAACTGCAGAATTCGTACAATGCTCAAATGTGTGATGAAGTTGATGACTTCATAGTGCTATTTCTGCTCTAATTCTATTTGTAAGCAATTTACCCTCAGATAGATACTGTAGACTAAACAAATGATTATTCCTCTATGATAGTTTACAGATTCATCTCCAGACATGCATTCAACCGAGACGGTCATAGTCCGCTTAATCTTAACCGTCACGGTTAATAAACTAAGGGAGTATAAATACAGCTACCTTGATTCTGAAGCACATTCTGGATTCAGCAGCTGATCAAGATGTTCTCTGTGTTCGATTTTACCATACCAACATTGTTCCTACTCCCAGTGGAGATGCTATCACTGGTACTGAGAGCAGCTGAAGAAAGAAAAGGAACAGCAACTAAAAGTCTTACTAGACGTAAAAATGGACATCTCCGTCATCAGAGCTGGAGCAACAATTCAATTTGGATTTAACGGAGAGAAATCTATTGTACTAGAAAAGGTGAAGAAAGCGAAACTGAGATGTGGTCAACTCCAAGTAAACAAATTCAACGCTGTTTCATCTCAAACAAGAGCCACTAATAATAGAAAACTTCGGCGGCAAAAAGTTCGACTAGAGCCATATACAAATATTAGGTGTTAAATACAGAGAGTTCATAATAGTATATAGTATTTCTAAATAATTGTAAATTATATGCTGTCCTATATCGTTAGTAATAATAATACTGTACAATTAATATTATATTAATCAAATTACCTAATAGGTTTTAACTGTAAGTCTTACCATACCTTTCTGTACGAAAAATGTTATATTTGTTTTGTGTGCACTGTATGTATTGCTTCTGAAAGTAATTATAAGTTCGAAGCTGTTCTACTTATGCCTTTAATAATGTATATTTTTGTAGAATTTATGTTGATAATAGCCTGTGTATTAGTTAATTTACGTCAAATAATATTTAATCAACGACGCGGAAACTATCGAAATGTACAATATTCTGCTACGAAACGCCGATAGTACAATAATAGTACAGAAAAATTACTTTCCGTATGCGTATTGGAACTAAATACAGCACATAATTTTTGTGGAGATTCTGTGCTAATTTAAAAATTACAAAAAATCATCCTCCGTTGCTATTGCCAGGGCCGTAGCTAGACTAACTTTTATTGTAGGCAAGCCAACATTTTTGCGTCCCTCTGCACACTAAAGATATGTGACAAAACATACTAATGTTACTGTATGACTTCTACATTTATTTCCGGATATATGATATAATGTATTAAAAAAAGATATTTAAAAATAAATCCAATATTCTTAATTTTAAAAATAAACAACTAAATGTTAAAATAACAAACTACAACACAAGTAAAGTAAGAACAGAAAACAGAATTATAAAACCCAATTCTAATTTTAAGAACTACAATTCATGTAATTCGCATTGCTAAGTGTTCCAGTATTATTAGCAGCACTAAGGTGTTTCTATAATTTTGGCCCAATATAATGACATTTTGTTGTTGTTTTCAACATCAAACTGATGAATATATTCGCACTAGTTGCAATAAGAGATTTCATATTGATACCAGTGCTAATATGAAAATTTAGAACAACTTTGTAGTAGTAGATTTAAGTAAGTAAATTAATATGATTCAGATATACAGAATAGTATATTATAATACGAGTGTATAAGGAAGCCTTTCAAGCACGCACAACAAGTTTGAAGAAAACGAGTGAAACGAGTTTTCTTTAATGTTGTAAGTGCTTTAAAGGCGGTTATACACGAGTTTTATACACTATTTTTTAGTACGCATAAAAAGATCCTTTCTCAGAATGATTTTACCATTTCGATTTTATGCCTTGATTTTTTTTATCAGGTAGTCACATGAAAAATTTTTGTCGTTAGCATGGAGATTTTTTTATAAATGTTTGTTTACTGTCAGTTTTGGTTTTTCGTGTTTGCAAAAAATGAATTCTGACCAAGTTCCTACCGAAATAGAGGTATTAACAGAACAGGCTGAACAAAAACTAATTCCTGCTAAATCAAGAGATACGTACATTAAGGAGTACGAAAAGTTGAAAACCTGGATGAGTGAAAAAGACTCTACGACTGTAACTGAACCACTGATGCTAGCATACATGATGAAAATGGTAAAATTTAGTACATACTATTATAATATGAGCGTATAATAATTAATTGTTTGCTTTTCTGTTTTATGCCAGTCGAGTGTATACAAATCTTCCTCTCTGTGGTGTATTCACTCAAAACTTCAGACAATGTTAAGGCTGAAAGAGGGTGTAGATTTGGCAAGTTATCATAAACTTCACGCTTTCATGAAAGAAACCAACAAATGTTACGAAGCCAAAAAATCATACGCATTTATGGAAGAAGAACTACGAAAATTCTTTATAGAGGCCCCTGACAATACTTTTTTGTTTGTGAAGGTACATTGACAAATTTATGTAAGTAATAAGTTTATTTTCCAGGCTATTACTATTTGTGGTGTTTTTGGATCCTGTAGAAGGTGTGAAATGTGCGATTTGCGTTTGACTGACATAAAAAAAGAGGGTGCCGTTTTCTTGATTAATATACGACCATCCAAAACTGAAAAGGGGAGGAAATTTGCCGTTGTTGATTGTCCTGAAATACCATATGCAAAAATTTTTAACAAATATTTGTCGTTGCGTCCTGAAAATGTAGCAACGGATAGAGTATTTTTAAAGTATGCAGATGGTAAGTGCTGGAGACAAGTAGTTGGCATTAATACTATTGGTGCAATTCCTTCTCGTATAGCTCGCTACTTGACTCTTTCTGAACCTCAAAAATATACCGGCCACGCATTTAGGCGTACATCGGCCACGATTATGGCGAACAGTGGCATGAGTATTGACGAATTAAAACGTCAAGTTGGGTGGAAGTCTTCCAGTGTTGCGTCAGCGTATATTGAAGACTGCAGTGTAAATAAAGTTGCAGTTTCTAAACGTATTGCTGAAAGTGTTACGCCGGATGAGACTCAGAACCTTCCAGCAATCTTTCATGCAACGACAAGTCATTCCACGAAGTCTACAGATGGATTTAAAGTGTCCAATAATTCGAATTGTACCTTTCATTTCCATTTTAATAATTAATATTGTTCAAAAAGTTGCAAAATTTGAATAAAATTGTGAAGTTTATTAATGTCAGATTAATATTACTGTTTCCTAGTAACCAACCTATAAAGCAAAAGCACGCCGTTCTATAATTATCGATCTACGCACGCTCCAGCGTATTTTAATCGTCATTTACAATACATGCGTAATTAATGTTTTTCACACACAACGTGTTGCCCAACTAGCTGGCGCCCGTAGGGTAAACTTCACGTCTAGTGTGAAAAACACTTTCGTTTTGCATTTTGATACATACATAGCTATTTTACTTGTTTTGTAGATAATATTGAATACTTCAACCATAATATGATGTTAAAGACGTTAAAAACATTTTCTTTTCTAACTTTTTATGTACAATTCAATTTTAAAAATGTAAAAATTATTTTAATTAGATAAGACCACCCACGTGGTGCGCTCAAAAGCTAGTAAAGACAAGCTATTATGTTAAAAAAATACAATCATATAAATAAAGGAGAACGATCCAAACGTGTGTGTCCGTCACGACAATTGCAAACGCGATGTCCCCCATTTGCGTTTGCATTCATTTCGCCCTCGCCTCGATTTCGTGACCGAGGCGCAGCCCCGAATGCCCCTTTGAAGAGGGGCGGAGTCCCGAGCACCCCATGGAGAGGGACGGAGCCCCGAGGGCCCCCTTGGAGAGGAGCAGAGCCCCGAGGACCCCCTTGGAGAGGGGCGGAGCCCCGAGAGCCTTTTGGAGAAGACCCCCTTAGAGAGGGGCTGAGCCCCGTGAGCCTTCTTGGAGGGGAGCGGATTCCCAAGGGCACCCTTAAAGAGGGACGGAGCCCCGTGAGCCCGAGAGGCGGATTCCCGAGGGCCCCTTACAGAGGGGAGAAGCACTGAGGGCCCCCTTGGAGAGGGGCAAATCCCCGATGGTCCCTTTGAGAGGGACGGAGCCCCAAAAGCCCTCTTAGAGAGGGGCCGAGCCCCGGGGGCCCCCTTGGAGAGGGGCGGCGCCCTGAGAGCCCCTTTAAAGAGGGGCGAAGCCCCGTAACCCCCTTAGAGAGGGGCGGAGCCCGGATGGACCCTTGGAGAGGGGGGGAGCCCCAAGGGCCCCCTTGGAGAGGGACAGAGCCCCGTAAGCCCCCTTGGAAAGGGGAGGATTCCCGAGGGCCCCATTAGAGAGGGACGGAACTCCGTGAGCCCCCTTGGAGAGGGGCGGATCCTCGAGGGCCCCATTTTAAGCAATTATTCTCTTTTCAAATGATAACAGATCTCCTTTAGATGGTTAACATCAATTAAAACTTGCACGAATGTGTATCTACAAATAACTCCCGTTTTATCAAAAAACTGTTTTAAAACGGTGATACTGAAACGTCTGTTACTGAAATATGACTACAAATACCTGTGTAAACTGCAGGAGTCGTCTGTACCGCATTCACTCCATTTGTTACACTGTGACAGGATTTTCATGTGCATTGTTTAAAGGTGTCATCAGTGACATTTAGTAACAAAATACTACTAAAGTCAAAATTATTGCTACTTTAGATGATTTATAAAATGTCAATGTCTTAGTTTGACATTAGTAACTTTTTGTAACTAAATATGGGTACACTGCTAAAAATATTCAATAGGACATTGAAACGACTCTTAATGGCGGATTTTAAAACAACTAATCAGAAACAGGACCAAAATTGACCACACTGTCGTTAATATAGACACTGTACTGTGTACCTGCCAACACGTTAGTTCGTGGTGTGTATTTTTGTGATATTTGTGTGGTGTATTTCGTGTGATCTGCTGTCATCCATGTTGTCTCGAGATGCCAACCATTGTTCCTTTTTCGCCTTCTGTTGGCATGAAACCGGTGACAGCAATAACTCGGCAGAAGCCATGAGATTAAGAATCGAAAAATCGATGTAAGATCGAGAATCGAACTGATCTAGAAAATTGGCGAAACTGGCGAAATGTTTAGCAGAGGGTTTTCAAATTTGGCATCTCGAGGTCCATACGATGACATGCTGATCGTATGGGACTTTTTTGACGTGTTTTTTTTAGATCATGTCGACAATTAGTAGTGCGATGGCTCCTCGTGGAGCCTTTCAACGGTTAGGTGAAAGCAGTGAGCTTCCACCTCACCACGTTAACGTTCCTCTTGGTTTAGAGGACGGGTATTTCCCTATTTCGTCCTCCACAAAAGAACCCTCTGCTTTCTGTCATGCGAAATGTTGTGTTTTCTAAGATTGTGTAACAAGTGTGTAACAGAACGGAATGGCCCTACGTAATAGGTTTTAAAATGGTGGTAAATTGAATAGGATAGACCGCGCAATAGCGCGCGCAGCCCCGTTTATATGAACAAATAATTATATATTATGCGTAGTAACATATGAACGTAGAATGCGGTTCTGTACTCGCAGCCACACTGCTACACCGTTTTGTAGCTTTTTCTGTCGGCACCTGGTATGAGCCTTTATCAGACCGATTTCAACAATTCTTTTTTTAATAAAAGCTGCCACTGTGTAGGGTCGCCGAAGTGCTTAAATTGGACAAATTCTAGCGGAAAGGTGATTGTAGCGAAAAATGCTATAGTAGTGGAACAAGTAAGTTCTCGAAATCAATTTGTGTTGTTCTGCTGATTGTTGCAATTGGCCACTGTGCCAGCGATGAGCCCAAAAGCAGTGAATGTCATTTATATGTAATATGTGCAATAAGTGAACTCGCTCCAAAGGTTGTTTAAAATTTAAGTTAATTTATCGCCACTGCTATATTACAATCAATTTTAACATGCAAAAAATATATAATTAGAATAAGGCTACCTATGTGGTGTGCTAAAAAGCTAATAATTCTAATACTTTGATTGATATAGGTGGGAATTATCAAATAAATACCGTTACAGTCTGGTAAACATAACATTCCCTTTACAAATTGTACAATGTAATGTAATGTCATCTACACAAACGCAGGCTCGTTAGTATTTAAATTCAATGAATTTATAGTCCTTATAAATAGACCTTATAATAGACTCGCTTATACCGTAACAGCAAATTTAGGTTCAGGTTTTAAATCGAAAAAAAAATCATCGATAATAATCATTTCACTAGTTATATTACAACTGATAATATATTCCACAGTTTTACTATAACTCCATTTCTTGATAATAGTTTATCAGGTGTAGAATTGTTATGGCTACTACTACGTAAAACTGAATTCTGTTTAACATTATGCGTACTGTATCGACCGCCAGACTTGCATCATCTAAATAACATTTCTTTATTTAACAAACTTCGCCAAATTGTCAATGAACATAGAAACATTATTATCACAGGAGATTTCAATTTCCCTGATATCAATTGGCCCAATAATTCATACCACCCTGTGTGTGAAGACTGGCAGAAATTAATAGAACTACTGGATGACTCGCATTTGTAGCAAATGATCACTGAACCCACTCGTTTCAGAATGGGCCAACGATCATCCATATTAGATTTAATAATTACTTCTTCTCTGGACTTGGTTATTAATTTAAAATACCTACCACCGATAGGAAAATCAGACCATGCCACCATCTGCTGCATTCAAGCAACTTATAATCAGCAACAAACAAAAAATAACCGAAGATGAGTATTTACTGATTTTGATGGACTAAAACCTTCGTTAACTGACATCAACTGGAATAATTTACTAACACGACCTACAGTTGAAGAACACTGAAAAATATTCTGTGACAAACTTCAATTTATCACATCCCAGAACTCCACTAAGCATACTCAAACCATTTTTCCTTTAAAACCATAGATTTCAAAAGATATCCAAAAACTAATTAGCCGTAAAAAGACCATATAGCAAGAATATAAAAGATCGCGAAGGCAAGTGGACTTTTTGACACAACTCCAAGATGTCAATAATATAATTCAAAGTGATGCTGACGCTGTAGCTTCCATTTGTTTTCTGATACTTTTAGTGAAGCTTTTACGGTTGAAAGTGTAGCGCCGTCCCCTGAAGTTCGTTATCAGCCTCAAGTTCATCATGAGATTACTGACGTGAATTTCACTGAAGAATCTATTCTCAATAAACCTGTTAAGCTCGAAATTATTACATCACATGGATTAGACGGTATATCTTTCCGCCTGCTCAAGACATGTGCCTCGGAACTAAGTTGTCCTCTGAGCATACTTATGAATCAATCTTTTGCTACGGCAACCTTATCAAACATTTAGAAAACTGCGTCCGTAAGATCTATATTCAAGAAAGGTGATAAGCTCGACCCCTGCAACTACAGACCTATAAGTCTAGTTCCTATTATTGTAAAAATAATGGAATCTATTATTGTTGACAAGATGCAGGAGTTTCTCTTACGAAATAAGGCCCTGCCAAGTAATCAGTATGGTTTTTGTCCGGGTAAATCAGTCGTAACAAATCTGTTGTGCTGTGTTAGTAATTGGACTCTGAGTTTAAACAAAAGTGACTGCGTGGACATAATTTACTTGGATTTTAGTCGTGCTTTTGATAAAGTTCCAAAAAATCGGTTGCTTACAAAATTCTATTATATTGGCATATGTGGACAATTGCTAAACTGAATTAAATCAATTCTGACTGGACGCGAATTTACTGTTAAACTCAGTACTTCAACTGTGTCATGAAACCAGGGAAGAGTGGCGTACCTCAGGGATCTGTCCTGGGACCGCTTCTTTTTATTATCTACACATTGGACATTTCTTATTACATAAAGTCACCATGTTATTTCTTCGCTGACGATACTAAAATATACAACAACCCCGTCACAAGCTTCCACACTATTCAAAAAACCACAATATCTTTCTTGATTGGACGGAAGAATGGCTTCTCCCTCTTAACATTTCTAAATGTGTAGTTATGCATTTAGGGAAAAATAACCCAGCAAAGACAGTTATTGTGATCTCGGTGTTATCATAACTGCGGACTTATCGTGGAGTGATCATATTTATCAGAACATCAAGAAATCAAATACTATGTTATATCTACTTTCCAAAACATTTGAACATCTTGATTGTACTACATTTTAAAAACTACAAGTTATACGCACGTCCGGTCTTAGAATTTGCTAACTCCGTGTGGTACCCAGTATTACTGCGCGACCGTGAACGACTCGAAAATATACAGCGGCGTGCTTAAGATTACCTTTTTCCCGAAATAGACCCTTGTACGAAGAAAGACTCGCTATCCTGCACCTTCTAACGCTACTATCTCGTCAGCAGCGAGGCGATCTAATAACCGTCTACAAGACGTTTCACATTGTCGATTTTCCAATTCGTGATCTTTTCGAACTTGCAACATCTACACACCTATGGGGTCACGAGTGGAAGCCCTTCATAACAACCCAGCGGCAATTCTTCCTTACAGAGTGTTTCACTCTTGGAATTATTTACCCGATGAAGTAGTTGCTGCCAGTGATGTCAAGTTCAAGTAGCTTGTTGACGAATTATTAAGTACTTAATATCAATGTTATTTTATTTTATTTTTATTTTGTTACTGTATAAAGTTAGTTCATTCTGTATGTTTTCAAGCACACACCTTGTATTAATTTTTGAGCAATGATAGATTTACCCTCTGCTCTGCATCATATCTAATAATAATAATAATAATAATAATAATATATATATGGATGATTTAAAACTCTACGCAAAATCGTCAAAACAACTAAAACTATCGATGGATATAACAAAATCATTTAGCGAGGCAATAAAAATGTCTTTCGGATTAGATAAGTGCGCAAAACTACATATCCATAATGGAATCCTGAATAAATCTGAAATCGATGACACCTACCTTGACATTCGTAATTTAGATGCAGATGAGATGTACAAATATCTTGGCATAAAACAAAACCACATGATTGACCATACGTTCTTGAAAGAAGAACTAAAAGTGAAATACCAAAAAAGACTGGTAAAAATATTAAATACAAAATTAACATCAAAAAACCTTTTTCACGCTATTAATACCTGGGCGGTTCCTGTACTAACTTACTCTTTCGGAATATTAAAATGGAGTAATACTGATCTAGACAATATTGATAGGCTCACTAGAAGAATGCTAACAAAGTTTCGTTATTTACATCCAAAATCTGCCGTAGAAAGACTGTATCTACCGAGAAAAGAGGGCGGCCGTGGTCTTATTAATATATATAATCTATGTAAGTCGCAAGAACTGAAACTAAGCACTTACTTCATAAATACGCCAGATGACTTTCTCAGAAGCATTGTGCAAGCTGATGTATCTTTAACATGTTTGAAACTCGGAGATCGCGATCATTCTATTAGTCTTCGAACCAACACCTTGCAATCTTGGAGAGAGAAAATCCTGCACAGTAAATATCCAAAGCATCTGGATTCGCGTGAAATTAGTAAAATCGAATCTACCATGTGGCTTAGCAGAGGACAACTTTACCCAGAAACAGAGGGATTTATTATGGCGATCCAGGACAAAGTTATAAGAACTAAAAACTACGAGCGGCACATCTTGAAATTTAACACCATAGATAAATGCCGCAAATGTGACTTGCCTGGGGAATCAATCGAACATATTACAGCAGGATGCCCAGAAATGTCCAACACTGCTTACTTAGGACGACATAATCAAGTGGCAAAAATTATTCATAGAGAAATCGCTCTAAAACGCCACCTACTAATGGATGCGCCATCTGCCGTGCTAGAGAGCCGAGACACGCTTCTGTATTGGGACAGACCAATCATAACGGATAAGACTGTGGACTACAACCGACCTGATATTCTCTTAATAGATAAGATTAAGAAAACAGCGGTTATAATTGACATCGCTGTACCTCTGACGCATAATGTCACAAAAACTGAACGGGAAAAGGTGACAAAATACGAAAACTTGGCATTAGAAATTAAGCGAATTTGGGAACTCACCACAGTCACAATAGTACCCCTTGTGGTGTCAGTCGAAGGAGTAGTATCTAACCACTTTATAAAAAACTTAAATAAATTAAATCTACCTGACAATTTAAAGCATAATATCCTAAAGGCTACTATTCTGCAAACGTGCCATATTGTCAGAAAATTTTTTACCCCTCTGGGCTAGACTGAATTGTCTTTTCAGAAGGAGGAAAGTCCGATAGTGTAAACTATCGTGGAATACAAAACATTGAAAATAATAATAATAATAATGTATCGATCAGATTGGGCGTAATTTGCATTATTATAATTAGCACTATTTAGACTAAAATCGTTAATATTAAAAATTTGTTTGTCAAATTGCCATATATGTTTTTTTGCTATTACGAAAGAAATTATTTTGTTTATTGCAATTTTGGCTCCCTTTGCCGCTTGCGCTTGTAAGTTATTGCACTACACAAATTAAATGAAAGTCAGGATTTAATCTCTCAGGTGTTTTAAGTACTTATTTATGTAGCCTGGCCACTGTGTCAGGAAAGATTATTTCTTATTCTTCTTCTTCTTTTCTGTGCCGTATCTTCATTGGACGTTGGCGATCATTATGGTCCATCTAATTTTGTTACCTGCAGCGCGGAACAGGCCTATCGATGTCATTCCGGTCCATTGTCTTATATTTCGCAGCCACGATATTCGACGTCTTCCAGGCCCTCTTTTTCCGTCAAATTTTCCCTGCATGATGAGCTGCAGCAGATTATATTTGTTGTTTCGCATAATATGTCCAAAATATGATAGTTTTCGTTTCTTGACTGTTTTCATAATTTCCTTCTCTTTCTGCATGCGTTGGATCACAGCTTCGTTTGTGACATGGTAGGTCCAGGAAATTCTCAGCATGCGTCTATAACACCACATTTCAAAAGCTTCCAATCGTTTACATGTAGCGTCAGTAAGGGTCCAAGTCTCTACACCGTACATCAGCACTGAGAACACGTAGCATTTCAGATCGCGAGTTCGGAGATGAAGAGTTATATTCATGTTGCATAGCACATTTCTCATGCGATTGAAGACAGTTCTCGCTTTTTCAATTCGAATTTTTATTTCTTGCATCTGGTCCCATTTTTGGTTTAAACTGGTACCTAAATAGTTAATTGTTGGAACCGTTTGCAGTTGGAAGCCATTTACGTGGAATTGGCCATTTACGTTATCGTCTTTGCTCACGATCATGACTTTAGTTTTGGTTATGTTTAACTTCATATTGTATAGCTCGCTTGCTCTTACCACCTTCGTTATGAGTTGCTGTAGTCCGGCTGCAGTGTCGGCAAGCAATACAGTATCGTCTGCATACCGTAGATTGTTCACTAGCACTCCGTTTAATAGAATACCTTCACGTGCTTCGTCTAAGGCTTCCCTGAATAGTCTTTCAGAATACGCATTAAAAAGTAATGGAGAGAGCACACACCCCTGTCGGACCCCTTGACGAACTTCAAATTCTTCTGACATTTTGCCTTCAACTCGGACGGCTGCCTTCTGTTGCCAGTAAAGGTTGGAAATTATGCGGATGTCTTTGTCATCTAATTTCGCCTGGTGGAGCGTTTCGATTAGTTTTCCATGATTGACTCTATCGAAGGCTTTCTCAAAGTCAATAAAGCAAGCAAAGACATTACAGTTTACGTCTCGTGCTCTTTGTACTAGAACATTAAGGCTAAACAGTGCTTCCCTGGTACCGAGGCCATTTCTGAATCCAAACTGTGTCTCGCTGATGTTTTCTTCAAGTTTTGGGTATATACGTTCATGGATAACTTTTAGGAAGACTTTTAAAATGTGGCTCATTAAGCTTATAGATCTGTATTGTTCACATTTCTTTGCATTAACTGTTTTCGGTATTGGAATAAACGTTGATAGTAGCCAGTCTTTTGGAATCACACCAGTTTCGTAAATGTGGTTAAATAAATCAAATAAATCAACAACATCTATATTGTCTTCTTCAATGAGCTTAAGTAGGTCTCCGTAAACTTCATCTGGTCCCGCTGCCTGTTATTTTTAATCTTTCGAATAGAATTCTCAACCTCTTCTCGGGTGATAGATGGCGCTGTTGTGTCGTATAATTCTTCCATATCTTCAAGATTTTCTCGGTGTTCGTCATTGAATAGCGTCTGCATGTACTCTTTCCACCGTTTAATCTTATCGTCAATATCTAACAATGTGACATCATCTTTTGTTGTGATGATTCCAGAGGTTCTTTGTTTGTATATTCCAGCAGCTTCCTTGATTTTCTTATGCAAGTTATTTCTTATAAGTCAACCAAACCCATATATAAATTAATGAAACAAAAATAATTTACTACTTTTCTTATATTACCGTTCAGTTTTGGGTATTAACTACAGACGATTAGGACGAATAGTTCGGATTTAACGGCTAATGACCACTTATTCATGTTGACTTCTCAAACCAACCAGGAAAATGCTCTGCTGTAAGATCTCTACAAAGATCTCAGGGTTGCAGACACTTGCATTCAAGCTAACTGGATTACTGTCCCTTGGAACGTCTTGGTAGTTGTACGGCCGTTAATAGTATTGATTACTTGAAGTTCAGATGAAAAAAATATAGAAATGCCGTGTTGGAAGCAGCGGTGTAACAAACTACAACGATAGGAAATAAGAAACATGCAATATGGTTCAACGACAGCATAAAGAGGAAAGTTAAAAACAAAAATGCATTATGAAAGAGCAAGTCATATGAAAGATATTAAGTCATACAAAGTGCAAATATGCTTAGTGAAAGAATTAGCGGAAAGGGAGAAGCAAAAGTCTTGAGAGACGTTTGGAAGAAAAATAGAGGAAAACAGTAAGGGGAATGCAATACAGAACTTTTGAAACAAAGCAAGAAAATGCCATTTAGACATGTATTAGACAAGGACGGCAATACATTAACTACAGAAGAGGAGGTGATGGAGAGATGGATGCAACATTCCAGAGAGGTTTTGGGGGGATCGACTGCTAATAGAAAGACAGATGAGGCTGGAAAGCATAGTAACTAGTGTGGAGTTAAAAGGCAAAACAAGCAAATAAAAATAGATGAAGTACGTGACACAATTACATATGTAAAGTCTGGTAAAGCAGCCGGACAGGACGAGAGAACACCGGAATTCTTACCCACATGCAAGTATGTCTTTCGAAGCATCGATTGGGAGAGTCCACCATTAAACAATACAAGAAGATTGACGATAACCTACAAATACTGACAAACATATACCGGGTAACCTGCTTCAAAACCGAACATAGCAAAAGCATAGTATACAACAAGGTTAATAAAAAAAAAAATTTTATAAACAAAGTTGCCCAGATCAGAACTGAAAATTATAAGGAGGGGGAAGGCTGAAGATTCTAAGACATCAATTACGTTAGACATATCGTTTGTTTACTAAAAATTACAAACTTGCAATGTTTTCTTTTGAAACCGGTCATCACCAGTATACATAATTCGCTCTTCTTCTACCTTACGTTGTAGTGTAGAGCAGTGTTTCCCAACCTTTTTTCCTGGCGTACCACTTCACCAGACAAAAATATTTTGCGTACCACTTAGTCACGTGGAGGAAATTTATGAATGGAATATGTTTATTATTTTACTAATCTAACTAACCCATTTTCCAACCATAAGTATGAAAAATAAAATTCTGTGTAGTGTTATAATATTTTACTAATTGATGTGAACAAGGAATTCATACCGTAAGTTGAAAATAAAAAAGATTATACTGTAAGGAAAATACAACAAAAATATAATACAAAACTTCAATGAGAAGGCTGAGCTTGAAGATTAGAAGCCAACTTGGGAACGTCTGCTCTAAGATTGCTCAGTCTTAAACAAAGATCATTATCCACATTAATAAGTCTATTCCGATATTTGTTCTTAAGATACACAAGTGAATAAAATGCTGTCTCGCACAAGTAAGAAGTTGTGAAGGGAAGTAAAAATGTAACTACTTTGTCAGCTATTTCTGCGTAGACCGGCGGCCTTTCGTCCCAGAAGTTCACGAGCGACATTTTTAAAAATGTTTCCTGTAGGTCTGAGTCACAATTTAGTTCACGCAACTGTTCCTTTTCTTTCGCAATAAAGATTTCTGGTGCCACTTCTATATCAGCAAACGGGTTTTGGATCCAGGTATATTTGTGAAGTCTTCAGGAAAATATAGGTTGTAGCTTTGAATCAAACCAAGACAGTGTGTTTTGATATCTGTCAGAAGTGCAGGACTCAGTTTCAGGTCATTTTCTTCAACAAAATTCTCGAGCGCTGAAAACGATACTTTTTTCTGTTCTGGTTCTTTTGCTGCTTGATTCAGCTTCTTTTTCATAGCACTTACTCTATCATGAACCCGAAAAGGAGTGTTATAATTTCCATGCAGGGCTTGGTTGAGCTCATTAAGCTTTGAAAATATCTCGGCCAAATACGTCAACTTACACTGCCACGATTAAGCAAAATTCTTTTAACATTTATTTAATGTACTTACACAATAAATTAGTTTTGTCAATTCGCATTATCATGTCGACATTAGTTGCACGAAGGAATGCAATCAGTTAAAAATTTATTTTAAAACATTTTTTTCCCCGTGTCCAGAGCACTACGTACCACCGCAGTGGCCTCTGCGTACCACAGGTTGGGAAAGACTGGTGTAGAGGATAAGTGGATCACTTGTTG
Source organism: Agriotes lineatus (assembly GCA_940337035.1). Classification (NCBI taxonomy): domain Eukaryota; kingdom Metazoa; phylum Arthropoda; class Insecta; order Coleoptera; family Elateridae; genus Agriotes; species Agriotes lineatus. The sequence goes on along the minus strand of OW679198.1, from coordinate 148,877,699 downwards.
TCAACTAACTTCTTCCATCTTGTTCGGTCTTGCGCCGTCAGCTTGACTAAATTAATATTAATTGTATAACAATGTACATTATTATTATTACTAACGATATAGGACAGCATATAATTTACAATTATTTCAGAAATAATATATATAGAATAAATCTAATACCTTTGTGCAGAACCATAACTTCTACTACAAACGATGGACTACAATGAACCCTTTGTATTTAACACCTTATATTTCTATATGGCTCTAGTCGAACTTGTTGTCGCCGAAGTTTTCTATTATTAGTGGCTCTTGTTTGAGATGAAACAAGGTTGAATTTGCTTACTTGGAGTTGACCACATAGCAGTTTCGGTTTCTTGACATTTTCTAGTACAATAGATTTCTCTCCGCTAAATCCAAATTGAATTGCTGGTCCAGCCCTGATAACGGAGATGCCCATTTTTACATCTAGTAAGGCTTTTAGTTGCTCTTCCTTTTCTTTCTTCAGCTGCTCTCGAATCCTTTTTCTGAGAATGGGATCTCCTAAACACATTTTTAACAAGTACTTATTGGCCACTATAGCACTCATAAGAGACTCGGGATTTAAATATCTGTAAAAAATATTATTATATTACTTGTCATTACAATTCCTATCAAAAAAAGTGTAGCAGAAAATTAAATAAAATGTGCTAAATATAATAACTTACCTCAGTACCACTGATAGCATCTCAACCGGAAGTAAGAACAATTTTGGTATTGTAAAATCGAACACAGAAAACATCTTGATCAGCTGCTGAATTCAGTATGTTCTTCAGAATCAAGGTAGCTGTATTTATACTCCCTTAGTTTATTAACCGTGACGGTTATGATTAAGCGGACTATGACCGTCTCGGTTGAATGCATGTCTGCCGATGGATCTGTAAACTATCATAGAGGAATAATAATTTTTTTAGTTCACAGTCCATCTATGTGAGGGTAAATTGATCTCAAATAGAATTAGAGCAGAAATAGCACTACGAAGTCATCAACTTGATTACACATTTTAACATTGTACGAATTCTGCAGTTCATAACTGCTTGATACATACGATTGGAAATATTACCAATGGTTTTCTTGTACCTTGAATCTCAAAGAAGAATAGGAAGTACATCTCTGATTTAAAATATTTACAACAATGAAGAATCATGTTCAACAAGTTCGACAAGCAAAAATCATAACCCGATGTGCCAATTGTCTACTTCTGGGACATACGAAAAATACTGCACCCATATTCAAAGATGCATAAAATGTGACAAATTCCATAATGTAACTAAATTGCTTAAAAAGTGAATTGACAAAAATGGAGCAACGAATGGAGACGAGGAACCTAACTCAATTTTGACGTTTGATTATTTTGGTATTATTCAAAGTACATATCTGCGACTTTGTGGCTTCGTTAATATAGGCCCCGGCTGTATTTACAAATTTAAAACGAAATTCTAGTTTTCATATTTTTACTCATACAAAAATACTTTCACCAAATACCACAAGAGTCCATCGGGGCCAACAACTACAAAATACAATGGCATAACACAAAAATCTTGTCTAAAGAATCAATGTCAACTAAATGTAAAATTAAGGAAACAGGATATATTTTGCTTAATGAAGAAAAATGCGTGTCGTCTTTCTCAATTTTCAAAATTTTTCAAGGTAAAAGCAGCTAAATAGTGTTGAAATCTCCTTGACTTCAGAAGATAATAGAGATGTACAGTTGAACAATATATTTCGACAATTAAATTGTCTTCTTCAGTTGTACATATAAAATTTTTTAACATCTGTTAAAATGTAGTCGTAAGCTTAAAGTGATTAGAATTTTTGAAATATTTTTCTGTAACTTGTTTTCCATTCATAATTTAAAATTGACTGAAAGGATAACATTATTTATTTTGTACTGCAATTGTATTGGACCTCTTTGGTATACATTTTTTTTAGAAATACTTTATTCTTTAAAAGTTTTATCATATTTGACATTAAGAAAATTTTTATTAGGTCGTTTTTACATTGATTTTATTGTAGTTAGTCCATTCTTAATGTCAAATATGATAAAACTTTTAAAAAATAAAGCTATCATTTTATCTCACAAATATAAAGTAATTACAAAAAACTAAGATGTCAAATAAGAACTTGCTTTTTAAAACCAATAGCTATTGGTTCTATAATTTCAGTACAAAATAAATAATGCTATCTTTTCAGTCAATTTTAAGTTATGAATGGAAAACAAGTTACAGAAAAATATTTCAAAAACTCTAATCACTTTAAGCTTACGACTACGTTTTAACAGATGTTAAAAAAATTTATGTATACAACTGAAGAATTAAATTGTCGAAATATATTTTTCAACTGTACAGCTCTATTATCTTCTGAAGTCAAGGAGATTTCAACACTATTTAGATGCCTTTACCTTGAAAATTTTTGAAAATAATCTGGCCAGCTACTGTAAATTTTTATAATGTCTTTCTCAATATTTTTAGACAATAGTTGGCTATCAATTCTTAATAATCAGTAGGCATAGATAATCAACAAACGTTAGTGTCAAGCAATTCATTGGAGGTTGGTCGTTTTTCAGTCCTAGTGAAAAAGTAAAATTTCTTGTTCTTTTTTAATTGTTAATCGTTTATAAGGAGGGCAGATTGTCCCTCGAAACTTTCGTTATTTAAAATTTTTAATTTTCAGAGTGGCGAAATACCCAAATAAGAATATCAATTAGAACCAGATATGTAGTTGCAATATGAGGTTTTCTAATAACACTAGTTGCAATATGAGATTTTGTACTGATACTAGTGCTAATATGAAAATGTACAACAACTTTGTAGATTTGAGTAAATTTATTTACTATAAAAATTAATATGACCCAAAATTGCAGAAAAGCTTACGTGCAACACGTTGCAAAATTAGTATTTTCACATACAACTTCACATGTAGTGTGAAAAACACTTTCATTTTGCAACTTGATACATAAATATTTATTTTAGTTGACTGACTTTCATTTGAAACTGATTGGACGTATGGGCCCACCGTTGAAGTAGACATAGGGTTAATGTCACGACCAACAGTAATTAATCAATAATAGCGTTATTATCAAAATGTATAATCTGTATACAGTACGATCATAAAGGTATTTGAACAACAGTGGTTGTGGATATACAACCTCATGTCTTAGCATGTAGCATAAGAATGTAATCGGCTAGTAGCCATTTTGTTGTAATAATGAGATGTTAAAATTTTTTTTAACACAAATTTGAATGCTACATTTTCATTTACCATTTACTTTATCCCCAAGTGGAATGCTTCAATTAAAAAAACAATGTTAGTGTGGGAAGTGATTTTATTTTTCATAGTCGAGTTTAGCGCTTTGCGCCGGATGTGTTGAATTTTGTTGCTGAGCTAAAATAGTTATTTGGTAAAAAGAAACTTCAGTGCTGAGGGGCACATTATGATTTTTGTAATCGAGAAATTTAGAAATAATTTTTTTTCCAACTCTTGTAGGTTATGTTAACGTTTTCTGTCAAACCGCCACCAACAAAAATTTGAAAAATAATGGATTACTTCACTGTCGATTTCTCGTATTTACATTATGATTCGGCGTTCTTCATTGCCTATTTAAAGAAATAGTTATTTGTATACCAAAGCACTGAAGTTTAACTTTTTACCATATGAGGTATGAGGGAACTTCAATGCCGAGGTGCACATTATGTTTTTTTATAGGGAAATCCTAAAGTTTACTTTTTTAACTAACTCATATAGGTTATGTTGACGTTTTCTGTCACCCATCTGTCATCTCGCCAACTGAAAAAAGTCGTAGAGCAATGGATTATTTCACTGCCGATTTCTCGTATTTTAATGACGATTTCGGGGTTCTTGAATGTCGATATAAAGAGCAACAAAATTATGGGTTTTAGCGTATAACTGCATGAACAAAATAAGGAAACGTTGAAAAAAATATATATCCCGTATATAGGAGTTCATTTTCTCTGTAGAGGAAAAATAAAACAATAAAAAAATAAATAATTAAATAACGCTTCGCTTACGTACTAATCAATGCTTTTAAAAAGCGAAAAGCGGCTAAGCCACCTTTTCGTGCCCGTGCCTCGTGCACGCGCACTGCACCTTTCTAACAATTACATACTAGATATGAGCTAATTATGGTCGTGTGGCAATCATGAGGGTACAGGTGATAGCGACTATTTTTATAAACTATCAAACGTCGCTGTTAGAACTGCAACGGTTATTTATTAAACCCTTCATGTAGGCGACCTGCCATGCACAGAGTTAGTTGCATAAAAAATGCCTGCCTGTTGCAAAGGTGTACAACAACTATGTTTTATAGTATAACGAAGTACTTAAAAGTAGATGGATTTTGTTTCGTAACGTCCATTTTGTGAAAAAATATTGCCTGTCGATAAGTTATTGCATGTTATTTTAGAACTTGCCTGCTGCATTCAGCCACAATTACTCTTAGAAAATGCATTTTTATTCCAAAGCAGCTTCACATTGAGCTAGTTTTAATTTTGTAACTTCTGTAATTTGTTGGCTGATTTATAGAATTTCAAATGTATGAAATCATAATTCTTGGTAGGGAGGTACTGAGCACCTAGTAAGCGATTTGCATATACCTACTTTAAGAGAACTGTGAGGTTAATAGGTGTCGCATTATATAATTAGAATAGAATTTTTGTAAATAAAGAAAACGTGCAGTACGTCGTCAAATTGAATGTATAAGATTATTTCTGAGTATTTTCCTTGCTTTGAAACAAGCAATTCCTTTTGTTAAAGCTCCAATTTAATACAAGATGATCTTATTATCTCTTTCTTCTCCGTCATAAACCATTTGTCCTTTTAGGGGAATTGAATCTTAATGTAAAAAAAAACAAAGTTCGATTATCATCCATTTCTTTTAGCATGCAATTCGATTCTAAAGCGCAGCTCCTTAAAACTATTTCTGCCAATCTAACTAACAGTAACTTTAAGATTTAGCCAGTTAACAACAATATACAAGACTATTGTGTCAAATAGCTGTTCTTCTAAAATGGATCGGGTGCCTGCAATCAAGAGGCAAATCATCTAAATAGCCCCTGAGAAAATTTTGCAAAATATTTAAGTGCGTGTGTTGATGGCCATTATAATCAAAAAGTAAAAGTATATTAGTCTATGATTGGAAATAGCACACCATGCATTTTTATTTTTAGAAAGGGTTGACAACAATTAAGAATTTAAAATTGAAAATTAATGTTAGTTTGATATATTTAACATATTACAACGAAACCATTCAATTGATAACACAGATTGTTATATGCTAAACGGTACTTACGACTAAAGCAAGCTCGCGCAGCACCTGGAAATCTGTTATGTAACAAAGACTGCACGGGTAGATTACATTCGGGACAAAGGAAATGGGACAATAAACAAGGTGGTACCTAATTGAATACTATATAGGTGTTATTTGCCTAGAGTGCCGCAAGTTCTTAAGTCAATTTGCATTAATAACTTTAGAACTTGAAACAGAGTGCGGAATGATCACAATACTTCTTGGGAATGATGTGTGAACCAATTTACCCGACACGCTACTGCTAACAGTTGTACATTAATTATAATTAACACAGTACACCATAAAAAAAAAGATGAAACCTTTAACGAGTTATCTGTTGGATAACTTCAACAAGCAAAATGACATATAACCTGACTCCTAGAGGACGTCATGTATACAAGGCATCTAAAGTAAGTTTATCTAACCAATGCCGGAGTATCTAATTATTAAAGATGCAAGTGCGGAATGCCTCAAAGAGGCTAATGATCGGCCTTAACTAGCATACATGGCATCGCTGAAAGAGCTGAACGCAGAGAAAGTGTTTGAAACACTCTGTAGTTAAACTCACTTTCCGCGGCACCACATGTAATTCAACTAATTACAATGCATCTACTTTGAGCTGGTGGCAGGGCATTTCTAATTAACTGCAAAAGTCACTTTTACTGCGTACGGCGTTGTTCACACATCTCGACGATAGGGATGGGGCTTTGTCAGGTCAGGGAAACGATGCTACGTGGATAGGATCGAAACCGAATTGTTTTAATAGGCAGAGAGGGGGTGGAGACAACTAGCTGCTATATTTACAAAATGTTATGTGAAAGGTAACTTAATTAACGGCACTTATTACAAAATTCCCCCTGCGCTACTCGTAATTATTAAGGAGTTTCCAGGTTTCATTCGGATTTTGGCCGCAGTTGAAGGATTACTTCACGATAAAGGCGTTCTCAATTTTTACGCAACTAATGAACGACTACAGAAAAAATGGCTGGACGACATAAAAAAATCACTGGGAATGCACGGCACCAAACAGCTTAAAATAGTAAAATTTTGCAAAACCTAAGAGAGATCTATATCCAACGGCGAATGAAGGAAGGCTGAGAAGAAGAAAAAGAAGGGAAGAATAAACGCTACCTCTCCGGCCAGGCAATAGAACTTGCTCACTCGAATCCCTCGGAGTCAATCATTTTTAATCGCAGGGAAGCAAGGACCTTACCGAAGGTGGCCGCAACCGCGTGTTACAAACTCGTCGCTTCAACGGGGTGATATGCTGGCACCAACACCTAAACTCGAATGTCAAAGTAAAAAAAATCATTCATTTGTAATCCACACGAAACGTTCTCGTCACGTAGGACGTAACGGCAGAAAAATTAATTCTCTATGAAGCTATGCAGACTTTAATAGCAAGTAACCTAATTTCCGCCTACGCAAAGTAATCGTCAAAAAAATTCCGACGACGATGTAATTTCTACGCACTGCACGCATTCGTTTCAACGTCAAGTCTGCTTGCTTAATCAGCTGTCTCCCCAATGTCAACTAGCTGCGAGCGAAACTACGGCTATATTTGCGTCTAAAGGAATGACCAGTGGCAAATTCGCGTAAAATTCTCGAGAGGAGAAGCGTTTACTACAAAAAACGGTAAAAATTAACATTAACATAACAAGATATTTCTATGAAGACCCTTTGAAGTAAAGTTACTTATCATGTACAATTATGTTTTTGCACCCCAATAATTATTTCCCGAATGGATATTCTTCTTATGTAAGCATTGAAGTCTTTCTTTATCCTATTATTTTCATCTTTTTCAGTGCATGTAAACACATAAAAATTACTCTTGGTTGGGTGCACTATTATGATGTAACAGCCAACTCGAGGCAAATAATTAGTATTTTGAAGAGAGACAAATATTTATACAAACACGTTTAATTGCCTGTGCACAGATAAAGTAATTGAAATGGGAAAGAACTAAATTCATTTGCTTTATAACGCCACTTGAAGATAAAGAGCGAATTCTTCAAGCAGTAGGGTTAAGTAAGGGAGCCTGGACCAGGTCAGATAAAATGTGGCAGGTTAAGAAAATTAAAAATTACAATCACAGCATCCTAAATGTAGAACACTGCACAAAAATAAAGCCAATTCTGATAATAATTTAGTTAAAACAAAAGTTGAAAAATAGCTTTCAAAGAACAGAAATGTGGAAAAGTAGAATATACATTTTTTATAATCGTAACGCGCAACTAACTGGGATATGAGTTTGTCATAATAAGACCATGTAATTGTGGCTCCTTTTTTAGATAAGCAATGAAAATCGTTCTTTCAATATAGAAGAGGAACCTCATTGAAAGATGCTTGGGATCGATATGTACTAATGGTGAGGTACTTCCTTGCTGGTGTCAGTCATGGCGCAGGGTCATTCTTAACTGAGTTTTGGGTAGGATCTAACTGCAGATGTGAAGCAAGATGGGAAATTCCAACCCCAAGACACGGCGGGCCCCAGGCTTCTGATAACGTGAAGTCTTATAGATGTGTAAGGTAGAAGTGAACCTCCAGTTTAAAAGACAAACAGAATGACTTTAAGTGTTTTCCTCGTCGACGAGGACAGTCGGGCAGTCTTTCTGGAAGGTAAATCGGAGTTGAAGGTGGAATTGTGCCAGTGTGTAGAACAAGGCATGGGAAGTTTTCAGGAGGGTTTCTTCCAGGAAGAGGATCCGGACTCGGAACTCAGGAATAGGCGGCTAGTGCGGCGACGGCTTCAGCCTGGGTAGCTCCGGGCTGCTCAGCAGGTGTTAGGGCTAAAGCTCCAAGTGGCTCTTAATGCTAGTAAAGCTGGAGCGTTGGACACCTACCTGTCACAGGCTAAGCGTCTTGCTTTTATACCCTTTTGATTGACTATCAGCTGGGCCATCCTCTAGTAGGGCCTGGTGGGGCTGCACTATGAGGGTTTGCTCCATAGCTTTGCCCACCGCAAAGTTTATGCATTTATCACAGTTCGCTGCGCTTTGGGGGTTGAATATAAATTGTGACTAAAGTTGGAGGAGTTCAAATTGGATTATCGTAACGTTACAACAACAATGAATGTAAAAAAAGCGACGCAAGCTGGAATAGTTTGGGCAAGTCATGTGGTCAAAAATAAGTGTTACTGCAATTAATAATGCAAGGAAAGGTTCAAGCCAGTAGATGATAGGCCGTTGGCAAAATCACGACAAAAATCGACCTTACTTCAGAACAGCAGCATCAAAACTCCAAAGTGCTTTATTGGTAGCCAAGCTGTACTAGAAGGCGCCACAAAAAATAAGGAGAGGTAGTTGTACTATATGCTCTAAATTTTTGTAGGATTGTAATTTGACCCATGATTCGTCAAATGTAGCATACCATGTACTATAATTAGTAGTTGAAATTCAACGAATTATAGTCTCATTCTAATCTGTTATTAGGTATTACGTACTGTAACCTGTATTTCAGTTCTATTTGAATAATGTAATTAAATCCATGTCAATTTTTTTTTGTTTTAAGACATCTAATTACGTTTGAAAATTGGTTTACTTTGGGTCGGTTGGTTGAGATGGTGATGGAGGAGAGTTTTCTTGTATGACGAAGATCGATCCACAATATCTTAAGGTCGGTTTGTAGGCCAACATATGTTGAAAGTTGTTATTTTCCATTAGCTCTATAAAGAGCTCTCTGCATGATCTTTGTGTTGCTTAGATCCTAGTCTTTTCTCCCTTACTTTTCTAGAGTTTCTAATTTTTATGGTAGGCATTGCATTTTTTCTGTATTCTTGGGTTCTTGGTAGAGATGGGCGCGTGAGTGAGTATTCACTCACATCACGCACGTTTCACGCTGGCTTTAAACACTCACCTTCAAGCACGTTCACGCTCACTTTCACTCACGTTCACGACGTGACCCGCCACTCAGGACGCGACATGACCCGCAGATGTTATTTGAAAATTTAAATGCAGAGGGAACAGATGGTTCAAATTTAAAACCTATAAAGAACCCGCAACAGAACTATAAACTGTAAACTCAAATATGTTTTACACGTGAAATAATTTACGTGATATGTTGCAATCAAAGAGCCGCGTAGCACAGTTGAGAAAGCGCTAGGCTTGCATTATGCAAGTCCTCGGTTCGAATCCCGAGGGGGTCGGAATTTTTCAGCAGTCTTGGCGATTGGAATCGGTCTCGGTGAGACCATTCACAGCTGGGCCCAAAGTAACTGTGCTCAACTCAGAACCACCGATCTAAGAGATAGAATAACAAGGTCAACACATCACGAAGCACACACCGCACGCAATAGTTGCTACGCAAGCACAAAAGGCGATTTCCAACTTTGTAACCCGAATCCGGGGCAAGTTGAGCATTGTACCGCCAGATCCTACCGTACGAAGCACCAGTCTCTACATCGTAAGGTAAACGAGGTTACAGGCACACAAATACATACATACATATGTTGCAATCAGAACAGTAGACACAAAAAGAAATCAATGAAAATTGACTACAATAGCTTACAACAAAGGATAAATACTGATTTCTCGCAAAAATGTTTCTTGCGACCGTCTTCACAGACATTACTTTTAATACCAAAAGCTGTCATTGAAATTGACGTTTCCCTTAGTGATAGGAGTACAAGAAGGTATATGTTGCTAGGCAACACTTTTAATTCCTAGGTTTAAAAGTAATTTTAAGTCCGAGGAACTAAATTTCAGTTCTACTTGGTCGCCTATAGACGCAAACATCCGATTGACTGTAGACACAAGATTCACAACACAACACAAGTGCGAAGCTCCGTCGCTGCAGGCTGCCATACAGAACTACAATGATCTCCATCTCCAGCTGATATTTGGATATTTTGACATAGTGATTGTGGCTGGAGATTAAAACGAATAATTACGAGGAGGCTATCTTTTGTTAGAGGTTCACGCCAGTTTAGTTCACCTAGTTGCAAAGAGTAGCATTGGTCCCCAAGCTTAATGTAGCAAAAGTCCACTCTGGTTTATTTCCCTTTTACCTAAACTTGGGAAGGTGGTTTTTAAATTAGTGCCTTGAGAATAAACCTGAACTTCCTGTTGACAATTATTGCGAACTTGGAATTGTCTGCGCACCTTCTTCAATTTTCTCACAAATTTTGAGTATTTATGAGCATATAATGTTGATAACTTTAGATTTAAAATTAGTATATCTTTTTGAAAATTACCGTTCTATAAGGATAGCTATTTTCTGGTTGTTCTAAAATTCTCCGCAACCGGGTTAGTGATTTATTGTAATGTAACTGGTTAAACCAGGATCTTACGGTATTTATGAGAGAACTTGTAACGTTTGCTCCTGTATAAAATTTTTATTATGCATAAAACTTATTTAAATTTGATACATTGCTTAATCAAACGCATGAACTGGTGATAAGAAGATCCTATTCGCGGTGCGCAAAGTAGCACCGAAGAACCGATCGCGTCGTTTTCCTTCTCCAGTGGGAGCGAAGTCGAGCTCCATGATAGCGCGCCCAAGCGTATAAGAGAAGACTGCACTTTCATCTTTAGAGATCCCTCTTGAGTATACGGTACCAACCAGCAACACTGGGCCCAGGAGGGCCAGCCCCTAATCCTGTCCCTAGAACTTGAGCTTCCTTCCTGATCCTGTACTATCCGAACCAGAGCTCTTCCGACCTGGCACGCTGAACTGTCAAACGGAGTAGACCTTCATCCCATAGCAAGCCTGGCTTCATGGGAAATGGCATGCTGAACTGTCAGCCCTGAATCCAAATGTTTTCATAAAGGCGAAACCGCTGGAATTCGATTTTACTTTGGTTGCTGAACTTTCATTGGAAATCGAATTCTTGGGGCTAAAACCCTCGCTTGGCAAGCTGAACTGTCTTGCAGGGTTCCCCGCTTAAAGCAAATCCCGACCGCCTAATCTTCCAGCGCAAATACCTAGAAACATGAGATGTTTTTATCCGCTCAGTAATATCTAGTAACCTACCTAATAATTCACGTAAAAACTCGCAGATACCTGGTAGAGCATTCGCTCCAAGGCCTACGACACTGCTGCAGCTGCAGAACGTCCTTCACAAGGACCTAGAAAACTAACCTTTGGTTACCTGACATCTTAGGTACCACATGATTTCTGAATTTATTTCAGACTTGTTTCAGTAACCAATAAGTTATACTTCAAGCCATTGTCAAGTTAATCATCAAGTTACTTTTGTCAGTTACCATCTAGTAATTCTTTGGTCACCTGGAAATGATTCTTAGAATTACGTTCAGTTAAGAGTAATAGTTAAGTGGTCTTAATTTATTCTTTCATGGGAGACTTGCCGAAGTGTTAGTGAAGCTATTCTTAACACCTTTGGTTTATGCCAGCACACCGAATATTCCGAAGAAAAGCTTCTACTGAATTGTGTCGAAGAGGGTCCCCCTGGCAGCATTGGTTAGAATATGGTATACGTCAGCTGAACCAACGATTATCGCTGAAAGTCACTTAGTTTCACGAGACTCGGTTAATTTGAGAAGAATAGCTGCCTTTGGGAACGTTTAATTCATTAATGTTATGATTTTATCTAACTTATATGCCCAACTGGGGATAGTATCACAAAGTCTTTGGTAGCAATTTGTTAGGTTTTTTGTAGTATATGAATTATGAGCAGAGGCCTTTTCGCGTAATGTGCATGATTTAACGTAATAATTCGTAGATTTGAATATTAATTTTTGCTCACCATATTAAATCCTTTCAATTATTTCCTTCGGGTGGGGTGTTACTTACTTTTTGCGATTTCTTGGTATTATTGAATTATAATAATCCAGATTGTGGGTTTAAACAAGTTTTTTTTAATTCATTTAAGCGTATTTTATGTTGTTTACTTTTCCACCTGTAGATTGTCTGGTTTGAATTGCCTTGAACCAGTGGCACTTTCTGACACACCTAGGTTAAGGGTCAGCTGACACATTTGGTGTATACTTGGGCAATTCTAAACTACTGCATGTGCTTTTAAAAATAGTTTTTTAATTTATATACCATGATGTACCACCTTTAATTCCTAATTACCTATCCGGTATTCGTTTGCATGTAATAGTTTTTAGGTGATACTATCCATCATTGAAGGACATTTTAGAATGACTTCAAGTCATTTATGCCATGCAAAGAAATTGGGCTGGAATCTAAGAGCATTCGACCTACCCTTCTACCACAAAACTGGTAGAATTCTTCGTTTTACATGCAATCTTTACTACTTCTTATAGGAGAACATGTAGTATGAATACTCGGTTATAGAAACTGTATTTGCTTGTCTGCACCATAAAAAGTTCTGAAAAACATAAAGTAGGAGTATGCAGTGTGCATCCGCTTTAGAAGTAATTAAAAAAGTTTGAGGGGTGGAGGCAGAAGCTCTCAACGATAATACAAGCCATGTATTATCCTGTTTTATGCACATGCATCATTAAACCAGTATACAGCATTGTATTAATTAGGTAACAATAAATACATTGCAAGATAAGTGAAGCATCGCATATGCAGCTTCGTGAACAAGACACCTGCAGTAGGTCTATAGGTTAGTTGAATTTCTTCCTGTCGTGCGTTAAGCGACCTATTCCTGTCTAGACGCCTTCGCAGGATGCAGCTTCGCTGTGTAGATCTAGAAACCAGTTCTGCGACTGGCACATGCATCCGAAGCTGTCCAATAGATGGGTTTTCCAGTTTTTCTGAATTAAGTTTTCCTTACATAAATGTGTTAAAAATACCTAGAGCGCATAATTGAACCATTAGTGGAGGATGCACTCCTGGCTGGATTAATTGTTGGATAAGATAATTACCTACTGGCGAATAATATTATAAACATTGCCGCATTTAAAATAACGTATGGATATAAATCTTCGCATAGCCAATCTGACGGAATTATCCTGGTAATTTGAAGTAAATGTCTCAGCGAGTTAGACATCTCGTCTGAAACATAAAATGTAAATGAACGATTTGCAGATCAGTGGCGTAACTAGAAAGCGGTGGAACTAAGAGTTGGTAGGAGATAGGTTACAAAATTATAATGTAATTTATTTTTTTGTTTTTAATTATGAAGCGTGTTCAACAGAAACTCATCTTCATTTTATAAATTATTTTCTAGCCAACCACATGGAAATTAGCCAAAAAATTTAGAAGAAGTCAACTCCACAGTCGAAAGCTTCTCTGAAAAAACGACTAGAATTTAGTTTTATCTGCACAAAATTGTGAAATTGGTCAAGAACATTCGTAAGAAATTAAATCTGCTCTAGAAAAGTCATCTAAAGAAATACAACTCTGCCAGGCGACCCTGATTCAATTTTATAAAAAGAAATATGTAGTTTAGTTGTCTAAGGTGCTGCGGACTATATTTATTAACCATCGTAACACCTATGTGAGTATCAACATCCGGAATGTAGGGCTTTGGAAATAACTTACCTACGAAGAATGCCGAATTCATGTTTGCTCATTTTCTGGAGAAGTCTGCCATTACTAAATTTCTAGCTATTAGATAATGGACAATGTTGCTCTCAATCCGTCGGCTGTGTATACGTTGGAGCTAGATTATTATTAAATTGATGTTTGTTATTTACTTCGTCTTGTATTTACTTACGTGCCAGTGAAGCAACAAACCAAAACGTTAACAATGATGCTATTGAGAATGCTGAAGAAAGCTTGACTAAATAAAAGATATAAAGAAAGAAAAACAGAAATTAATAGAAAAGAGTTATCCTACAAGCACAACAAAATATTTGTATGAAGTTAGTAGAAAGGACAGAAAAGTGCAACTCTACAATTTTGAAAAAAGAAAAAAAATAGATTTTACAAAAATTTCAATGAAGCTGTCCGCTGACCGTTCCCAACTACTATTTAAGAGCATTCGGGAAATGTCGTGGGATACGTGTAAGACTTACATTGCGGTAACCACATTAGCAAAAAAATACGACAGGCCCTATAGAGATAAATCGCTGTCACTATGCACATTGCAATGCCACATGAAGAAAAACGAAGAGTTTATTACGGGTGAGTAAAACATGAATTTTAACACGAGTGAGAGGTTGCATTAAGTGACAGTCTTCAGCGTAATAAAGACGTATAGGCGTGGATAAGAACATAAGTTAGCAATAAATAACAATAGAACATGGAATATACTTAATAATTCTTGAAAAATTATCAAAACTGGAATCAGATTATTGCAGTACTGTAGCATTATACGCCTGTATACTATTGCATGACCCGGTTAAATTCAGCATACTCGTGTTTCCACCTCGAGCGGAGAAACACGCAGCAACTGCTCGCCTGTAACTTTAAAAAACGTTTGCTTAAAGTCTCGCAAAGACAAAACAGTCAGCAGGGCCACTGTAAAGCATCTCGGGAGAGATTCTCGCTGTTAAGGCTTAAGTGTGTGTGTGTGTGTATACGCATTTTGACTTTTACCATTTCTTTCATTCGATGATGCTTATATTATTTATTTGATTATTTATATCTTGCTCTATTTCTCTTTTCTCTGAATAAAGTGTTCTAGTTAAAGGAGGTCTGGGATTTACTTCCTCATCCTCCGGACAAAACAAATTTTTCGAACTAAGATGGACTTTTACCGAAACTACGAAAAATATCACAAAGAGAACAAAACGACGACACTATTTTCCAACTTCTTAAAAAATAAATAGCAACCTGTAATATAGCTATTCGTCGTTTTAAAAACAGACATAAAAAACTTCCATTAGTTACTGATGGAATGGATAAATTGCAGAACTGCGTAAAAGGTATGTGAAAGTGAGAAGAGAACTCACCAGGATACCGGAAAAATAGCATAGCGCAAAACAAAAAAAAAGAACTGCAACAAATATATAAATAAACTGCTCAAGTACAGGTCTAAAGAGTAGCTTCAGCACTGCGAAAACATTAAGTATTATAGTGAAAATGCTTGGCGGTTGACCTTTCGCCAAAACCAAATAGCGCATGAAGGTGCTCGGGACCTTAGCAACAACTTTGCCCCCTTTCAAAATTTCGATATCTGTAGCCGTTCGAAAGTTACAGGCGATCCAGACAGACACACGGACACACAGACAGACAGACAGACGGACGGACGGACAAAACGTTCGCATAAGTACGCTGAAGCTACTAATAACCAGGCATAGAACATAAAAAGGCGATAAAGGCAGCAAAGAAAAATACATGAAACATCTGCCACGAAGGCGAACAAGATCTATGCAGAATGGGATACAAGATAGTGACAGGGAAAATAGAACGGCGTATCCCTGTGACCTTCTTCTTTGTTAGTCACTTTTCGTGCTGCTAAAGTACTAGGGACAAAGCAACTATTCCCGAACCGCGCTTTTGTTTACTTTAACAGCGAATTAAAATTAACGTCAGATTAGTGAC
>OW679198.1:148701180-148861917 GCA_940337035.1 Agriotes lineatus | reverse complement strand
GGGTATAGAAATTGGCACTTTCACTACAATGTTCTAGTCACTTAACTATTGGACATGTATGCATGTATGTATGTACTGAAGCAGAGTAATTTAGATGTTGCCAAACCTTCTGAAGTTGCTGAGTTTTTCAGTATTTTTTTCTGTAATAACAAGTCTTAATAACACTATGGCAATGCTATCTCTACTAACCGTACCACTTTGCAAAATATCGGAAATACTTCGTTCTTCTTCTGTGAACTTGTTAACAGGGATGAAATAATCTATATAATAAGGAATCTTAAAAATAGAAATAGTGTGGGTATTGATGGCATCCCAACTAGACTGCTAAAGCACATTTCACTTTGTATTGTAGAACCTTTTGTCTATATTATTAATTTGTCCTTGGAACGAAGTTTTTCCTGAAATGTCGAAGGTCACATCCGATAAGGGATTCGGACAGCTCTGCGCAGCGCATCACTAAATGAACGACGGAGTCGTTCTTTTTCCATTTAAAGCGCGGGCAAGTGTACCGATAGCGCCGCACAAAAATGTATAAACGGAGACGGCATGGCCATTCCGAGATCTTGAGAGTTTCCTTCTCAAATATTCCTTTTCCTCCTTAGCTGCCCATTCCGTCCTGACAGCGCTTACTGTCGCGCGGAATAAACCCTCAACCCTCATCCAGTAGGCACTGAGATGATAGCGCTTACTGTCAGTCTAAAGTAGCCTTAACTTACCTGTAGTTCACCCGACCAGACCGCCTTTATTTTCCTGTACCAATTTAATTCTCGAGCGCAAATTTAAGAGCATCCAGAAAGGCAATATTTCGCGAAACTTAATTTTGTTAACGTTAAAGCACGCTGAGTTTTTCCATCGCCATGACTACAGGCAACCGTCGCTACAGGCAAGTAGCTACCACCTAGAGATTGTTCTACGAGAAGCTCACCTGGTGAACCTGTTCCAAACGCCTGAAAACGTCGTCCTGAAACTTGCCGTCCGTCTCAAAGGTTTTCTACATGCTGGACTGAAAGCCGCGGCAGTCCTAGGGAGCGCCCATGATAGCAGCAGATGTCGCTGCAGGCTCCCAAAAACCAAAGCCGTCTTCAGGTAAACTCTAAACTTGATAATTAGTGCGGCAAATTACAGTTGCCGGTCTCTGTCAACAATATAACGCCGGAGATCAAATCTGAAAGTACAAGAGAGCTACGAGAACCATTTTCTCAAGAAGTGACGTGCATGCTGATTGTCCGAGTCGAACGACCTACCTGGTTCCTTTTCTGGAGGATTCGGCGTGCGTCCTAGCGGACCGTCCCCGACGAGCCGCATTACGTTTCGGCATCGTGGGTTGCGTCCCGGGCCATGAACGCGAATACAGCTCCAGGAATATTTACTAATTAAATAATGTATAACTCATTCCTTGCTTATTAATGTACATACATATATATAAACACTATACGTATTTTGGTAATTATCCATTGGTTTTACTGATCTATCATATATCTGAAGGAACATATTTCTCCGACTTTGAGTTTAACCCGAGGTATAATTTTGGCGCCCTTAGTAAAGGGGTTGAAACATCACAGTACCAATCTTTAAAAATAAAAATGGCCCCTCTGATAAATCTAATTATGGGCCTGTATCGCTACTAAATCTGATCTCAAAGATATTTGAAATATTTGGTTCCGGAATGGGTATTTTTAATGAACTGCAGCACGGTTTTATAGAGGACATATCGACGGAGACCACTGCCAGTCGTCTCATGGACTTTGTCTCTAGCCAGGCCAATGCGGGTGAGGTAGTGGCGGTGGTCTGTTTGATCTCCCTCGTGCATTCGACTGCTTTTACTTTTCAATTGTGAAAACCAAGCTCATTACTCTAGGAATAGAGGGCCAACAGCTTGCTTGGATAATTCCCTACTTAAAAGAAAAAAGGTGTTAGAGTAAAACCAGGTGCTTCATCTTTATATGACAAAGACGTAGGGGTTGCTCAAGGGTATGTCTTGGAACCACTGAACCACTACTGTTTGTACTATTTGTTAATGTATTGCCCCAATTTTTGGAGGCTGACTGCATTGTGATGCATGCTGATGACACTGTGGCGGTGTTTGCAGGATAGACCCAAGAGGATATTCAACCAAGCATTGTTATTGGTATCAATCAATTTAGAGACTGGTGCAAGTAAACAATTTAATTCTAAACTTAGAAAAAACAGTTTGTATTAACTTTTACAATAGGAAAAACATGCATCGTAGGATGTGAGTGTAGAAGACTACAATTAATACAAGTAATAATAATAATAATAATAATACAAAATTTATTGTGCAATACAAAAAGCATACACAAAAGGAATGGGTTCAGCCAAGACTGATCTTCCACTCACCCTATACATACAATTACTACTATAGAGAATAGTTTTAAGTTACATCAACAGTTTGAATGAAATATTTTTTTAAATTACTTTTGACAGTTTGAAAAATACCAGTGCTTAAGATGTTAGAAAAATCGTTTAACAATTTTGGTGCCATATAGCTGAATGAACACTCGAATTTAGTAGTTCTGTGCGCAGGTATTTGATATTTACATTTAAATCTTATGTTTATGCTATGTATATCCGATCTTTTACGTAATCTATTGCACAAATATGTCGGTTCGCTATTTGTAACTAAATTATAGATAAACATAACATACTGAACACAGAAGATATTTTGCATTTTCAACAATTTTCTTTGAGTATAATACGGAGTAACATGTTCCCGGTAACTAATATTAAATGAAAATCTTAAACAGCAGTTCTGTAACATTTGCATCTTAAGTTTAAACTTTTTTGTAAGAAAGCTATAGTAAACTGTGCTACAGTAGTTAAGATTGCTTAAAATTATACTATTACAAAGCGTCCATTTGACCTCACAAGATAATATTTGCTTAAACTTATATATAGACTTAAACTTAGCATAAGCTGCGCTTAACAATTTGGTAACATGCAATTCAAAAGTCATGTTGCTATCAAAATAAACACCTAAATTCTTTGCTGCATCTGAAAAATTAATGACTGTACCATTTATTTCTATACTTTTTATACGAAACTGACAGGCGCGCTCACGTACACTACTTAAACCTAAACACATGGCAATTGTTTTTGACGCATTTATTTTTAGCCCGTTTGCATTAGACCACTCCATAATATTTTTAAGGTTGATATTTAAAGCATCAATAGTTTTATTTATTTCATGTGGCAAACACGATTTATACATTTGCGTATCGTCTGCGTACATATGTAGAAGACAATCACGAGTTACTACTTCTGGCAGATCTGAAGTGAATATGGTGAACAAGAGGGGTCCAAGAATGCTCCCCTGAGGAACTCCCTTAGCTATGATCATATCTTCTGATCGTTGCCCGTGTACCTTGACAGCTTGTGTTCTGTTAGATAAATAACTATCAAACCAGTTTATCACAGTATCGGATAGCCCATAGTAATGCAGTTTTGCCAGCAATAATTTGTGATTTATTACATCAAACGCTTTACTATAATCTAATAGAACTAATATTGTGACTTTGGCTTCATCTATAGCTTGAGCAATGTCGCTAGATATATTCAGTAAAGCTGTAGAAGTACTATAAGGACTTCTAAATCCAGATTGGATAGGTGGTAAAATATGTTTACTGGCATATTGCGATAGCTGTTTAAAAACAATCTTTTCCACTACTTTCGACATTGTAGGAAGTATACTTATTGGTCGAAGTTCACTTACACTACACGGATTAGCCACTTTTGGAGTAGGTATTATAGTTGACATTTTCCACACATCAGGTACGACCGACTGTAGGAGAGAACTCACTAAATACGTATTTAGGTCTCTTTTCAGATGAGAGCTTAAATTGGAAAAGTCAGATTGACAATATTTGTAATAAGATAAACAAATTTTATTTTGCTATTCTCAATCTTAAAAGTGTTCTTAGTGTAGTTCATCTGGTAAATGTATATTAGTCTCTTGTTTACAGGCATTTAACCTAAATATAATGTTGGTTTACGGGGAAACTCCGTAGAAAGTAACCGAGTGTTTTTGGCACAAAAGAAGATTTTAACATTGATTTTTAATTTAAAAAGCACAGAATCGTGTAAGATCACGTTTATTAAGATAACATTTATGTCATTTCGTTGCACATACATTTTTAAATGTCTGTTATATATAAAGAAAAATATTCATTTCTATAATAGTAATTCTGCTAGTCACAGTCACTCGACACGTAATCGCAATGAAGTAGCTACTCTCAGACATAACTCAAAGAAACTTAAAAGCTCTCTCTTCTTTCTTAAGCAGGAATTACTTTATACAAAAAGTTGCCTCTTCATATCAAGAACTTAAATTTTATACAGTTTCGATACAGGGTCAGGTCACTGTTGATATCTGAGTGTTTTTACTCTGGGAGGGAGTACCTGGTCAGTTGCTTGGACTAATAATAAGTATTTATCTGTAATATTTGTCTGGTGTGTGTTCATAGGAGTATTGGTTTTAGTATTAATTATTGAGCGACCAGATGTCAATTAAACGTTTTATCAGTACCTATCCAGTTTTGTGGGTTTTTATTTCAAAGAAATGGTTTTTGTGTTTGATGCATTCAATTAAAATAATATTTCGTTCTATTCTATTCTAATTGGAGTTAAGAAAAAAACAAAAAAAAACATTTTAGAAGTATTCAAATGGAAAATCACCTATCTCTCATAGAAATACACAAAAAAATGTAACAAAAATATAACGTTTGAAAAAATCGTTAGAGACGTTTTTGAAAAAATCGAAAAAAAAACTGAAAAATTACAAGAGTAAACACCATACTTACGCTTATGCGATTTTATTCAAAAGCTTGGTGTCTCATCTATATATAGTTCATTCAAATTTAAGATAGAGCAAAATCTGCAACCCAAGTTACAAATATCAACGGTCAGTTGATTACTAATTTGATTTTATTAAAATTTAGATCAGAGAGATATGGCTTTGTTGCCGTCTTGATGAGTGTCAAAATCAAATTCGAGGTTAGCAGGTTAGGTTTTGCGTCAGTTTTGACACGAACTGACGCAAAACCTAACCTGCTAACCTCGAATTTGATCAACTGATATTTGTCATTGCTTGTAATGTGGCCCAGGTATTCAAGTTTTCGCCTTTTAATTATAAATATTAATTCCATTTCTTTATTTATTCGATGTAGAACTTCAGTATTTTTAATTTTGGCGGTCCAAGGTATTCGTAGTAATCGCCTATAGATCCACATTTCAAAACTTTCTATTATTTTCATTGTTTCTTTGTTAAGTGTCCAGCTTTCTACTCCATATAATAGAACCGGAAATACATAGCACTGAACCATTTTTAGCCTAATTTCAAGTGACAGATCAGGCACTGTTAACATCTTTTTAATTTTGATAAATGCATTCGTGCTTGTTCTATACGCGACAGCAGTTCTTGTCTTTGTGGTCCACTTTCGTTAATTAGCGTTCCTACGTATTTATAGTGATGGACTTGCTCAATTTTCTTATTCTCTATATAGAAATCCACAGGCTGTATATGGTTCTTTGTAAACACTATTAGTTTGGTTTTACTGATATTCATGCTAAGACCATATCTTTCACTTACTATACTTTTACTTTTTCTGTCATTCTCTGTAGGTAGATCTGTAATGCTGTTAGCTAGAATCACAGTATCGTCCGCATATCTTAAATTGTTTATGGGAACACCGTTAACTATTATTCCGCCTCCTTCTTCCTCTAAAGCTTTTTTGAAAATTGCCTCAGAGTATATTATTTTTATTTAAAGGTGTCTAATACTCCGCTTACGACGGCAGTCCCGTTAGTTAATAGCCATAGCTCTCCAAGCTAGAGTTATAGGTTTTTACTAAAATATTACTATAGAAAACAATGATCAAGATAAGTTTCTGCTATTTAAAAGCTACAGCTTGCTTCAGCAATACCTATTCGGCGGAACCAAATCCAACGATATTTTTTCGCAGTCTTGGATTGTTGTTGAGGTACTGCTTTGGTACACACATTTATTACTCTGTGGTTTAATTGTCGATGATCTAAATTATGCAGCAAGTTTTATGTTTTGGGCATATCCATGTATCAAAAACTATGTTTTATATCAAATTAAATTTTGTGCTGCTGGGAATCATCTATTGAAGTCTAAACGGACACTGTACTGCAATAATCAGGAAAAAAATTAAAAATCTGTAATGAAAGTAAATGTGCCTCATATATTTTGAATACAGCACAAAATAGAAAATCAAGATATATTTAAATATAATCTAAATCGTTTCTTCTTTGTCTACACATTCTATTGCGCAATCTAAAATCAACGTAAATATTATAAACATTTAGTAGATATGCACAGAAGATTAAGGTATATATATATATTTATGGTTTTAACCGAAAATCGTTCTCGAAACGTTTAGTAATTTAGTAACATAAAAAACATCATATTCAAAACATACACTTATAATTTAATCATAAACTGTTCATCGGAGTGGTTAAAAGCTGAAAATGATATGACAATTAACGCAATCAAAATCCACCCCTTTTGGTGAACAATAAACTGAATTCCCACCAACTCAGCCGTGGAGGGTTGAACGGCAAATGTACTGAAGGCTAAGGGTATAACAGAAAGGCGATACTACTAAAATTATGACGCATGAAGTTTACTTGAATCAATTATAAACTAAAATGCATTAAATACAAATTATTTCTGTTTCATAGCCTAATTTTCTTCTTCTTTTTTCTTCCTATTGAAAGAAATTTTAGAATTATGCGATTTGGCCAACCTCATGGGTATTAACAGTGGCGTTCAACAGAAATCTATCAATCAGCGTCGTTTAATTGCGTGCGCTGTTAATCTTTGATGCAGCTCTGTCCGTTAATTAAGTATAAGTGGCATGACAACTAATGACTGGCAGTTTATTCGCCGTGAGAAACAATTATTAACGGGAGGTCCTTTAAAAACCCCTGCCTGTCAATTGCAAGGTTCGGAATTCAATGAGATCTTTTCTTGCCACTCTATAGTTAGCAGGGCAATTAAAATAACTTGTGCACAACTCGTCTTCGTTATGAGAAGCCCAATTTAAGTGTCGAGTGTATCACGTGCATCTAAAAACTAAAAAAAAACAACAGCTATAAAATTTATTGCTTGTCAATTATCTTGTTGCAGTTGTATTTGACTGCAGTTTTAAAATAAAGCCCGTTGTTTTCAAGAACAGAACAAATAAATAAAACGTTGTTGAATGGTTAGGTCACTTCTTCTATTGATGACCTCTGATCGGGTCTGTTCCTTATGAAAATAGATCAAAGTCTGCAGATCTCATGTCAGGGATATATGGAGGTTATGGAAGAACTTTTCTGCCATATTTGTCAGAGCATCAGACATGTGAGTCTTGTATAATCGTGCAATATCAGCATTCTTCTAGCCCAATTTCAACGTCAAACTGTTTGCGACATGTAGTTTATGTACGACTGGGCGGAATTGATGACTTTATATTCTATATTTGAGGGCTTAATATAACACTCTACAGCCCAAGGGCCATAAAGTACTTTATTTACTAGGAACATGATATTGTTCATTTTCGTCATAGATACAAAATTTGAAGATTTACTCGTAACTTCATAAGGATTTTTAAAATTATTTCTCCCTCAATCTCATGGTAACCATACACCTACAAACATCTTAGCAATCATACATTCAGGCAACCCTTGATGTTACTTATATGTTCTCATTTTAAATGTCATTATGACATTTTGAAATTTCATACTACTTTTACTAATATGCAAGTAAATAAAATTGTATGCACCACTGGTGATATGCATGTTTTTTAAGGGGAATATATAATTGCACTTTTGACAAATTCTTCTGACTTTGTGCCTACAAACTATAAAACTGCAGATTTGCACTCTGCATTAGTTAAATCTTCACTTTAAGCTGAATCGCTATAAAAAGATACAAACGCACTTTGGATTTGGTACATTTTAACTTTTAACCTTACCCACTATAAAATGATACAATCGCACTTTGGAATAGGTACATATAAACCTAAGACCTACCCACTATAAAATAACAGAATCGCACTTTGGATTGGGTCTGAATTTGGAACATATTTTTATTAAGAAAATAAACATGTATTGTCATTGTTACATAATTATGTATTATGTATAAACAAAAAAAGTATGGCAAAACAAATAAAAAAGAAAAGAAACAAGTATTGTCATTGTTACATAATTATGTATTATGTCTGAACGAAAAAAGTATGGCAAAACAAATACAGGTGAATCAGGAAAAAATACTATTGGATTATTAGAGCCTTCTTTGCTATGGCTGGCCGTCCTCTCTTCCTTTTTTTGGCCGAGAGGTACACTTGTCGCTTCGATGGGCACCTTTGCTTGTTTCATAATGACTAACAAACCTAGAGAATGTTTGCATACGTACTTTTTCAAAAAATTTGAGCAAGTGCACCGAGACGTCACTTTATCATTTTCAGAATACAACGTTATTTTCACTATCTTCTGAGATTTACGAAAAGTATCAAAACATTCCCATTTCAAATGGGTATCTTTCCAGATTTGTACATCTTCTTGGGTCAAGACTTCTGTATCATTTCTTGATTTTGTATACAAAATTGTTTTTTTATCTTCTTTTTCTTCAAACATTTTCGGTTTTAATTTCACCCACTCATAAGCATCTGTCCAAATTTTTGTTGTTAATTTTATAGTTGTAGCAAACGGTTTGTTATTGGGATTTTGTGGATTGCGTTCATACGACCATTTCTCAACCAGAGAAACTCTCAAAACTTCCAGAAACTGACCCACAGGAAGTCGTTCTCTTAGGGTCTGTTCTTTTTTTATGACGGAATTTGTTGATTCCAGTCCATGGTGCTTGGAAATTGATCACTTGCAGCTTCGTATCAAAATTGATTTTCTCCTAGCCACGCCTTTTCGAAATAATTTTAAAAGTCCTTTATACTTTGGTTAGAGTTACATTCACTCGCATCATGCCATTTTTTCAGGAATAGGCTTAAAGCAGCTGTAAAAGTCTCATCGCCTATGCTAAGTTGTAGGGCATGAATATCTCGAACAATTAAATTTTTTTCTTTTATATTCCGAATCTTTGACTCAATGTTTTTAAGAACATGAAAGAAACACTGAATTCTTCGAGCTGGTATTCCAAATACTGCTTGAAATCCATTTGTGATTGCAACAGAAGCATCTGCAAGCAGCACATTTGGTTCCCAAATAGTTCCATGCAAACTTGAACACGATTTTTTTAATGCATCAAATATAAAGGCGAAATCAAGGGGTTTTGAGCGTATAGAAGTCAAAAACGTTTTTAACTGCGATTTCACAGGTGGTTGTTCATTCCGACTACGGAAGGCTGCAATTATGGCATTGGGTTTTTGTATGCCGTCGTTATAGAGCTGACGCACTAACAACTTTGCTGACGATGAAGCCCCCTACTGTTGGCTACATGATTGGCATGCCCATCTTCTGTTTCAAAAAGAGTCACTTTCATGCACTCAGAGTGATACAATAGATATTTTCCCGCAGGACATTCATTCTTTCTGTATCTACCACCTGTACATCTGAAGGTGACCTTTAATCCTTCTATTGATTTATATGAAGTAATTTTCTTCCAAATATTTTCCCTTTCAATAAGGTCCTCAGCGTCTTTTGCACTAAAATGAAAAAAAAGTTCAGAAAAATTTTCCTAACTCTACTTTGGACAAACCAACTATAAAATGGCAGATTCGCACTTTGACTTACCTGTCAAAGGTTGTTTGTTGCCGCCAAACTTTCTTCTTCGCGGGCTTGCGCTTTGCATGTATTGCATTGTCGCTGTCCGATTCAGATTCAGCCGATTGCGTATCGACTATAAATTCTTTACACATACTAATTATTTCACTTAAATTTAACACACCGTTATCAAAGGTTAAGATGTGCACGTGGTACAGAACACACGTTGTCGGAAACTGAATGTATAGTGTCTACACGTGTACACGTGCATGCCAAAGCTCGAACTGCAAACATCGTCGATACGTCGTATTTCGCTCAAGTTCGACTGTATTACTCATTGCACATACTTACGGTTCAAAGTGCTATGTATCGTTTTATTGTGCAAACCGTATTTAAAAAGCGTGATACAATATTTTAAAGCGGATTAAGTTTCTTTAAAGTCGAAAATTATTACAATAAGTTATGGCTATTGTTTTTATGTGGTAGCAGATTTGATATGGAGTTAATGTTATTTTCTCAAAGTGCATTTTATCTATCAAATGTGGCATATATTATTTTTTGTGCATCACCTTTAATGAAAGTTTGAAATATTTTTTTAATATTTATTCATTTCTTTTTAAAGCGATTTTAGTCTTTATTAAAGTGAGTTTAATTCCAATCCGTTTTTTAACTTCGGTTGACTATGTCAACCTCAGGGAAATATTCTTATCTCTCTTAATGCATAAATATCTATTGCGAAGACTCCAGTCTATACATAAACCATTTTATGCACCTGGTGCGTAACTAGCTTTTATGGCCCTTGTCGTGTTAAAGCACGCTGCCACGCCTTGAGCTCTATTTTTCCCGCCGCGGGCCATACACGCCTTCTCACACCCTTAGTACACAAATAACTCATACGTATACGACATTTATCAAATAATATGCTATTATCATCATCAACATTTTTAATTTTAACTATTGACGTCACGACTATTTGGGACGTGGGGATTCCAGATGCCTCAGCTCCTTCATTTCTGACTCTAACTTTTTCGTCCAAGTCTTAGTAATAACGACAATGACAATTAAAAATTATTTACTTTTATTTTAGAATTGTTCTAAATTATTTTTCGGCATGTTTTCATTTATTTTGTAACATTTAGTATCTCTGTATAAAGAAAGAACATATTTATCCATTTAAAGAAGATAATAATATTGAATGAAGGGTTTCCTCGTGGGCATACACAATTTTGCCGTGATGTCTTTCAGTTTATACTAACCGTTTCTTCAAAAGGAATCTTAGCAGTATTTATTGCTTAAATACATGCTGTTTCGATAACGTTCCACATTTGCATTTATAAGTTCGTTATAAGAAGCAGGTATATGTTTTTCTTTGCTCTACGCTTCATAATGTTGTTGTTTTTATTCCGATGATAGCTACCGGGTGGCCATAAATATCTGAGATCCCGGTAGCCATGAAATTAGCTACTTATAAATGTTGGTTAGCATTATATTTCAATTAAAATAAGTATTGGTACCTATGCAATGTAATAAAATGCAATAAGAGCAGGGGAATGTGCCCCGGATTCTGCAGTTTAGCACACGACTCAATTATAAAAATCTCCTGATCTAACTCCATTACTTATTACAATCTGTAATAATTTTTGACAGATAGGAATTTTAGTTGTGATGACATTAATGACATTTAATTTAGTTGGATTCATCATTTTAATAAAGCGGTGTTGATTCCAAAGGTAATGTGATATCAGATATTTATGGCCACCCGGTATAACGTTGTTTTAAGTAACATGTTTTGTTTCAAAAACATCGACTATATTTTATTTACTCTATGGTACATAAATGATACTTATAAAAAGCGTATTGTATTTACTATTTATGTGAAAGTCTGAAGAAGACTGAGCTTAAAATAGAACATCCGGACGCAAGTTGATGCAGGACCAGTAAATAGACAAATCTTTTGATTGAAAGTATATATGTATAATTACAAATCGCGCTTACCATTTTTCACTGTTAACTTCATTAGTTCAAATCTAGCTCGATGTCATAAAATTTTGTTCAATTTATCAATGAAATAAAGCATTTTATTATTTTTTATTATTAGCACAATATTCAAGACAGGCAACATAGCCGGCAACCTCACTACAATTTGAAATTAATTAGTTGCGTACACTGTTTCTATGAAGTGCACACGTGTCCCGGAACGATGCAACATCAAAAATGTGTTCACGACCAAGGAAACTTTGGGTAACAGTTTCAGATCAGTAAAAGACAAAATTCCAAGTTTAAAAACATTGGACAGACTGGTCGTTCCATTGAACTAAGACTTTAAGAACATAAAGGCTATTGCAAACACAAACGCATCACAAAATCAGCAGTAGCTGAGCATACATTTACAAATGGGTACACCTTAGAACTTCAGCGCGCCAGAGTACTTGCCAGAATACCTCACTACTTCCCATGAGTAATTTCTTCTTCAGCTGATTACTTAATCGATTGTATCTTGCTCTGTCTTGAATATCATGTGTACGCTGCCATATAGCACGTGCTCTTCGTTTCTGGACTATCATTTTTTTAATATCGAGTGGAGTATTAACTGATTGTCGCTGTCTGCGGTGAACTGATGGGGTAGAATACCATCCTGCTTCTTGAATTGTTTTGATTAAATGATTTGTTGTGCTTTCCAGTTCCACCGGTTCTTTTATTCTGATATTAACTTCTAGATTGCTTTCGATAAAATCCCGAAATGCATGCCAATCTGTATCTTGATTACACATTTTTGGATACATTTCTCTGACTATAACGGTTTCACTAACAGTAATTATAATAGGATAATGATCCGATGAGAGATCATAGTTTGACTCAATAGCAAGGTAGTTATTTGAAACTCCATTCATGACAACGAAATCTAATAGATCTGGAATTTTGTTGAAATCCGTTGGCCAGTACGTAGGTTAGCCTGTTGAGAGGAATGAATAATTTCTGTCAGTGATAACTTTATATGGTTCTCTTCCTCGTGTTGTTATTAGCCTGGAGCCCCAGTGCGTGTGTTTAGCATTGTAATCGCCTGCTGCGATAAATCGGCATCCAAGAAGAAATTACGAGAAGCTCTCAATGACAAATTTCAAACAAACCTCGGCAATCTGTCAAGATATGACTATTCGCTCTG
Organism: Agriotes lineatus; assembly: GCA_940337035.1. Lineage (NCBI taxonomy): Eukaryota > Metazoa > Arthropoda > Insecta > Coleoptera > Elateridae > Agriotes > Agriotes lineatus. The sequence goes on along the minus strand of OW679198.1, from coordinate 148,849,016 downwards.
GAAAGCTAGCAAAAGCTTTAAAGGGCCTCAGATCCCAAATCCTCCTATAAGAAGTCAAACAGGGCAATGGGCCAGTTCAGATCTAGAAAAGACGAATGTATATGCTCAACACCTAGCTAACACTTTCAACCCTCACACAAATGAGCAAGACGAAGAAGTGGAAGAATACCTAACTGCGCCCTTGCAATTATCACCACCAATCCAAGATTTCTCGCCAGCAGAAATAAGAACCCAGATAAAATATCTAAATAACCGAAAATCGCCCGGATATGACCTTATAACAGCGAGGGTACTAAAAGAACTCCCAAGAAAAGGTATAACACTGATAACGATAGTATTTAATTCCATCCTTCGTCTAACATACTAGCCTAGTCAACTAAACTTCTCACAAATTATAATGATACTGAAACCGGGAAAGCCACCTAATGAACCTGCGTTATATAGACCAATAAGTCTACTTCCGGTATTATTAAAACTATTGGAAAAATTAATAGTCAAAAGAATTCGAGCAGGTACTTTTCTTGAAGATATTATCCCTCAACACCAGTTCGGGTTTAGAAAGGAGCACTCCACCATTCAACAATGCCATCGCCTAGTAGACATGATTTATAAATCATTTGAGGATAGGAAATATTGCTGTGCGGTTTTCCTTGATGTCAGTCAAGCTTTTGATAAAGTCTGGCATCAAGGACTACTATTTAAAATCAAAACATTCTTTCCTCACCAGTATTTTCTCCTCCTCAAATCCTACCTGGCAGATCGTCATTTTCAAGTAAGAATTGGTAGTGAACTCTCGGAAATCAAGACAATAAATTCTGGTGTTCCGCAAGGTAGTGTCCTTGGACCACTCCTATATCTAGTATATACCGCTGATTTACCCACAACACGAACTTGTAGTTGTTCCTTCGCCGATGACACCGCCGTTCTCTCTGCCCACACTAACCCAGAAACGGCAAGCCAGCAGGTACAAGAGCACATTGACCTTATTAGCAAACGGATGGAGAAATGGCGCATCCGTGCAAATGAAAATAAATCCGTCCAAATTACATTTACACTACGGCAACAACTATGCCCACCGTTAGTAATGAACGGTATCGAAGTCCCACAATCCAGACAAGTAAAATATCTGGGAATGCACTTGGACCAACGACTTACTTGGAAAGGGCACATAACCAAGAAAAGGCAAGAAATGGACATCAAATCTAAAAAACTTTACTGGCTTTTGGGTAGAAAATCTAATCTTTCCACTGAAAATAAATTACTGATTTACAAAACAGTTATTAAACCCATATGGACCTATGGAGTCGAACTGTGGGGCTGCTCCAGTTCGTCAAATGTGGATATACTGCAGAGATTTCAGTCTAAAAGCTTGCGCACGATAGTAGATGCTCCGTGGTATGTATCAAATCAGACACTGCATCACGATCTGAAAGTACCGTACATCAGAGAGGTCATTACCAAATACGCTAATAACCACATACGCAAACTTGAAACTCACCCAAATACGACTATACAACCGCTAGCGGATAATACATACCAAAGACGACTTCAAAGGATATGGCCGATAGATATAGCAACCTAGACGACTATTACAAATATATTACTATTGCAAGATAACTCCATTGGGTATTATTCTTTCCATGCCATGTATATAGCCATCACATTAGCTTATAGAATATCTGCATATGTATGTATGTAATATAATATTCTGATTGCCAATAAATGAGATAAAAAAAAAACTTCCCATGAGTGATACGTAAAGCCATAGAAATCGGAAAACAACCGGATAATATAATCAGGGAATATGGTTTTAAGCTTAATAAAACGTGGACTCATGTGATACACGCTCTAAAGCATTACAACCACTGTTCGTCATACGTCCACGTACCACGTATTACGCTGCACTTGAACAACCAATCAGCGTTACGTCGCTTGGAGCGGCTGGCACAGACGACTATAAATAGCTCCACACCGACCGTGTGACTTTCACTTTGATGATCTAAGCTGCAAGGTCTTGCGAAACGTTAGTGAATAAGGGTGCACAAACAGCAACAAGGCCAAATCTGCCTAAGTATACTCGTTCTCAACGTACTCAAACAAAACGAGCCATCAAAGAGCATGGCCATCGCGTGGATCCCTGCTTGTGTTCACAAAATGCAAGGCATGTTAATCCAGAGAATTCTGGATATTTATCCACTAAGACTACGCGCTCTAAGCAGAAATTCTATGTTAACAAGAATAATTCGAGTAACCGCGAAAGCCTCAAACAGTTTATTACGACTTTTCTTTTCTTCGACGACTACATTCGATATGGTTTGAACTGCTCAGCATAACCAAGGAAAACGTCTTCCTGTCCACGAAGATCACATTTTCTTTTGTTCTCTATCAAGATAAACCTTTCTTCCGAATTTCCTGAAGTAAGACACATTAGGTATCTTACCCGTCCGCGTATTTCACATATGTAATGCATATTTGCAACTATGGGTATAGCCAAAACACAACGTCCAATAGGAGACGCCCTGACAGAAATTTTTATTTTTTAATAGGCCTAGTTGGATTCATTACAATCTGTTGATATTTTTGGATAATGCAATAACAGATAAAGTATTTTTCTACAAAACTTAGCTGTAAATCGTATTTAATATTTTCAAAATTTCATAGCTTATATGCCAAACTTGAACGTTGAAATATAAAAATGTTGCACATAAACTTTCTTTTTGAAACAATCTCCGCCGAGTTACAACCTAATAAATCAAGTCGTAATATTAGCACATTTTAGCAGACAAGAATGTTTTTATAAAAAAATATGTAGTAGAAAGTCTGATTTATTTTTAAAAAATGATCCTTTCAAAGTTTTCGAGAAATTAGCAATTTTTATAAAAAAATAGATTAATGATGATTCAAGGCATTTCACTGAATAATCCATAAGACTGTATTATATTTTTTACACAGAAAAAAACGAAAAAACTGAAAAAACGAATCAGGCTTTCTAGTATATATTTTTGTATAATTAAATGCTTGTTCGTTAAAAAGTTCTAATATAACCACTCTGTATTTGAGTTTGTAACTCGGCGAGGATTATAAAAAAACGTTATATGCAAAATTTTTGGTGAGATCTCACGCCTTAAAATACTAAACCATTTTTTTCAACTCCCTGTGTAGATAAAATGTAGATCAATTGAGTCATATCGTTCTGGAGTCAAAACGGCACATAACCTAGATATAGATTTTTTATTTTATTTACAACGCACAGCAATTGTATTGTGTAAGCTATAGACCCCTAGAGTTTTATAGCCATAAAACCTTAGGGTTTTATTTTATTTAAAACACTGTTAAGCTATGTCAAATTCGATATTTGCAGGTTAAGCTTTGCGTCATCCTTGTCAAATAACAAACAAAACCTAATCTACTAACCTTGAATTTTATATAGACTGTAACGGCCCAGTTTGTGCTACCTAGTGTTTGAATCACCTTGGAATTTAACCATTACTCTGATATTAGTAATCAAGTCAAACTAGAACAGTGATATTATTTCGATCAGTAGCAGTTATAATATTATCAATTATATGTACTAACGCTGTGGTACAGCTAAAGCCAGGTCAGAATCCAGACTGCGTATTTGGTATAATACGAGTATTATATTGATCTACATATAACCTAATCTGAGATTCAATGATTTCCCCCATGACCTTTGACAACACAGGCAAAATGCTGATTGGCCTCAGATCCTTATAATCATTTGGGTTTTTTATTTTTAGAAGTGCAGTGACACGCGCTTCCTTCCAGGACATTGAAAAAACTGAGTTATTAAGGCAATAATTCATAATGTGTAAAATATATGTAGCAAAAAGGGGCAGCACAACGTTATAAGTTCAATATGCAATTTGTCGGAACCAAAAGATTTAGATTTAATACTACTAATAGTTTTTGCAATTGTAACTTCTGTGACCTCAGAAAATTTAAATTTAACAGATACGTTTTTATGGACATTATTATGGTAGTAGGCTACTTGATTAAATCATTATTATCGTTTGCATTACCATCACAAGATTCGACAAAATAATCATTAATTTTATTGAAATCCTGGAGGTGTTGTGGAATAACGTAATTTTTAGAGAAATTATAAACATTTATTTTTCGTAAATTACTCGAAACATCTCTGGGACTTTTATTATTTAATGTAAATTCTAAAAATGCATTTTTCTCTGATTTGATTGCTGAATTGGTAAGGTCACGTAATGATTTATAATAATCCCAATGAGCCGGTCTTTTAGTAGTTTTTAATTTCCTTAAGGCCTTATTTCTTAAGGATATCATTAATTTAATGTTATCCGTTAGCCACGGGTTTTTTGAATGTAGAATTTCTCATAGGAGAGTGAATATCGAATAATTGCAACAACTTTTATTTAAAAACTCCACTTTACTATCAATATCTGGCATATTAAAAATATCATCCCAAGAAACGAAACTCAGATCTTGGTAAAATTCCTCAAAATTAAAATTTTTAAAGCTACGGTAGGTTTTAACAATGTCGGATTTATAAGGGTGCTTCACAGGAAATCGACAAGAGACCAAGTTGTGATCAGTGAGATGATGCATATCGATAACCTCACACTTCAGGATATCATTATTGGCATTAGTAATAATTATATCAATAAGAGTAGAAGTAGCTGAAGTAATACGTGTAGTAAGACGTGTAGGTTTTCCAATTATTTAACCAATTAAGTTCCGATTTTAAAAATTAACTCAGTAATTTTATCACTTGAAACAATTATCAGTAGAAATATATCAAGCGATTGAAAATGTTTCGGAAATATTTGAAAAAATGTTCTGCGGCACTTTTTTAATAAAAACTGCCAATTAAAAAGTCTCGACTTCGAGGCTATGCTTTGATAAGTTTATTTTTCGTGTACCACAGGCGAGGTAATGTTAATATAGTTTTTATATATATTCCAGTCATTCTCACCGTCGTCTTCGGTTATAGAAGTTATATTTTCTGTTACCTGCATTTCAAAAAACATGCGAGTGTTGTTTGACACAGATTTTATTTTATTACTTCCTTCGCCTGAAAGACGAAGGGAGTATTGTAATCGCGAAAAAATCAATCTACGAGATTTCTTCCGATCTTCACGTTTCAGGGCCTCTTTACGGCGAAAAAATAAAATTTTATTTATTTTTGCCTAATCTGAGAAATAGATAAAAGTAATAATTTGCACATAGCTTTGGCTTTACCATTGGCGAAAAGGAGACTTAACAGATACAGGGTAAACATCATAAATGGGCCTGAATAGTATGGTATCTTTATAACTCAGCAGAAACTCGTACAATTCGAGCACAGCCGTGATTCAGTTGTTCAAGCGGCTGACCCCAGCGGCGGAATAGAGACGGTACTCGAAATATTCGCCTAGAAGCGCGGGCTTCGAATCCCAGCGGAATCCTTTTTTTTATTTGCAAATTGATGTAATTCGCTAGTGGGGAGTTCCGTGTAAACCCCTTCAGAGATTTTTAAAATTATGTGTGGTGGTTACTTATTAAGCTTGGTTGTGCTGCTTATATTACACAATATTAGATGATGAGCAGACTCTTCGTTTGCAAAAATTACACTTCTTATGTTCAAGATTTGGGGGACTAGGATATATTCTTCTGTTCATAATTATCCAGGGTGTCTCTGAATTCTGTATGGCAGAAGGAAATATATTTTAGTAGAAAAAAACTGCAAAAGAAAAAGTGTTGCTTACCAAATTCACTTTATGGTGCACAATTAAATAAATGTATAGGGTGTTCAAAACATTAAGAAATATAAAATGCACGTAAGACCAAACCCATATTGCTCATTTAAAAGTATATATACAAGTTGTTTCAAGACATGTTGCCAAATTTGAGCAGATTATAGGGGACGTTGAAACATAAAAATTTTGCATATCAACTCTTTCTTCTATATCCCTCCCTCCTAATGAGGGTTAAAATAAGGTTTCTATCATTTTACTGAAAACTGGAAAAGGGTATTAAAGTGAAAATAAGCAGATATGTTCTCCTAATAGCAGACTTAGTCATAAAAGTCTTTAAATGATTACATAAGGCATTAAGGAGTTGAAATTATCACAAGTATTTACACTAGAGGTGACTTTTTATCCGAATATAGTTGCCTCTCTAACGAAAACTGGGTTGTCAGAAAATTTGAGAATACAAACCGTACATGATAAAATTGTTAGTAAATTTATCGGACTGTGTGTAGAATCAAGGTAGCAACATAAAACTCACATTTGAGTTTAACGAGGCAACTATATCTGAATTAAAAAATGGAGCGTAATTTGAATAGATAATTTAACGAGTTATGCTTGATTATTTTAATGTTAGTATTGTTGTTATGACATTGCACGAATTGAACATGAAAATCAGTTAGTTCATGAAAGGAAAACGGTTTATTATCACATGTAAAGTTTGCCCTAACTTTATCGGCTGTCACAACGACAAAAACGCTTCAACATACGTGATGTTAATGATACGAGTTAAATTATCAACCCTTATAAATGTTTTTATTAGCTCTTTAACGGACAAGAAGTTTTCTAGCCCTTTTAGTTTTTCTGTAAAGCTAATAGTTTTTGTATTCAAAAATATGATAGTATAACCGCTCTCTTTAGAAGAGTGTAACTCGAAGGAGAGAAATTTAAAGAAAGTTTTTTTATGCAAAATATTTATGTTTAGACGTCCCCTATAACCTCCAGAAGCCTTCTTCTTTCCATTGCCTCGCTTCTTCCCATGAAACTTTAAACTGTGATTTATCCACCTTATATCATCTGCTCTTCTTACGTGCTAGTACTATATTAGTCGTTTATCTTTCATATTATATTGTAATATATTTTTTCTACGACCAGTTGTAATACGAGTATACGCTGCTTATCGTGTGTATGACAAATTATATTGCCGTTATATCAATATAATAAATTGACTTACCTTTGGTTACAAAATTAACTTACTTCCGTCAGTACTCCCTCATAAATTATATGAAACCTATAAACTAATCACATTGACGCTTATTCAATATGAAATTAATTCTAACCTCGACTAGCTCTATCTGAAAGCAATGAGACGGGACGGAAAGGGACGGGACGGAAAGGGAAGAGAAGGGATGGGATGGGATGGAAGGGGAGGGGACGGGACGGGACGGGACGAGATGGGACGGTACGGAGACGGGGACGAAGAAAGAGACGGGGACGGAGACGGGGATGGGATGGGATGACAGAAAATAATTAGTCATTATTTAATACACAAATAACGAACCTCGCGCGAACGAAGTCGCGGGTAACAGTTAGTATCTAAATAAATCCAAAATGTTAATTTCAAAATATATACCCCTAAAACTATCAAGATCTTGATTTAGCTTTGAATTTACAAAATAAATTAAATTATTATTTATTAAACAGTTATTAAAATCTCTTCATTGGCACAAGAACAATCAGTCACTCGCTGATTCTACGTTAAATGAATCATTAACTTTATTGTATATACAATAGAACAATATAACTCAGGGTGACTTTCAAAACTGACTTCTATTTTGAATCATAATAATTTGATATTAAAATATCAAAATATTATCACAGGGAAAGCTATTTTGCCACTGTGTATAACATTAAAATTAACGTATATTCACAACTGATAGGAATTCAACATTCAGCGTCGTGATTTCAAAATTTCTTTTTTAAGTAAATACTAATCACTGATAGTAACTGGTTGCTATCTCAAGTGCCATCATTCATTCATACGTGTTCTTTTAATATCCTTTGGAACTAATTGAATTCAAAAATAAAAATAAATACTGCACGCACTTGTATGTTGCATTGCAATTGCAAATGGTCAAAATTGGACAACACATAAACGTGTAAGCGTGTTCTTACGTCCAGTCATGTGTAAAATGCATCGACCGCACGAATAGGAATTTAATTACTAATTATGTTGGTAGCAACAATAGTTTTTGCTTTTGGTTACTATAGTTACGTAAATTTGTACAGTTTTTATTTGTACGAAACGGTGCAGGGCGGAACAGCTGTGGCTGTAGCCTACTTGTTTTTAAGGTGATTTGGCCCTAGTGTTTTAACAATTAATAAAATGTTTCTTTTTTATTTAACTGAATGAATGTTGACGAAGAAAAAGTATAGTACGCAACTGGAGCTATAAAGGAATAACGTACTTGGCGTTAGGTGGCTTATGCATAACTTTTAAACTCGCGCGTAATATGCTTCTTACAGCTCTGGTTACGTAATATGCTGTTATCTCATTTCATATGGTAATATATATTACTTCTACATTCAGAAGCGTTGAGTAACGTGGTACTTTACATTATAGCAAAGGATTAGTCAAAATTATAAGGAGCGCTTTAGAAAAGTGGCTTTATTGAACTATTTGCTGTTTTTTGTGGAGCTTATGGCGTGCTTAATATTCTCTAGTGTGATTGTTATCTGCCGCTCCTGTCCTTCTTTAACACCTTCTCCGGCGTTTATGAGAAATTATTGTCTTTGTTTGGTTAGTACGGTTTTATAGTAAGTCCTCAATTCTTTATGTGGTTCTATCTATGGCATATTTGCCTTTAATTTTGAATTTGTTTTTAGCATCTTGGAAATTTTTCCAAGCTTAAGAACTTCTTGTAACTCGTATATACCGATCTACATATAAGCACGTTCCCTACGCTTCCCTATTTTGTTCTTTCGCTTCTTCTTGTATAGTATCTCGTAATGTTGGTACATATTCTCCACGTTGTTAAGTGTAAATTGGGTTAGTTTTTGATCTAATCTCCCTTGATATAGATCCATCCTTTCTCCTTGTAGAAGATGCACATATCTTGAGTTTTATGTTTTTCTATTGTTTTATTAGTGTCATTAGACACATTTTCTTCGTGTAGGTTACATACCATGGGAATTATTTTCACCTCTAGCAGCCTATAATCCTGCCGTGCTTATTTAGCTCTCATTTTTACTATAATGTCTCAACTAATGCTGGTTTTGATTTTTTGGACATTTGAACTGCACGTTCTTACATAACCTGAAATAGCAAGTACAGAAATCGAACTTAAACCAGATTTAGCTCAACCTAATTTTGTATTTGTTAACATATACAGTGCCGTCATAACAATTATTAAATGGGAGCAGCTACGGAAATCATATTCTCCAAATGGAAATACACCATTCAAGCTTGTGTTAAAGAATATAAACAACATTTTCTGATTGTTAAGGCAAAATTGCAACAGCTGGTTAATTTGACGCAGATCGCATGTTAAATGTATTTCTGGAAAAAGACTGTCTATATGATCTTCGAGTTTCCTTTAATTCATATAAAAAAAATTTATACTTTTGTTAGTTAGTTTTGTTTGTTAGTTATTTTGGGATAGAAGTTATAAATACACGTTTCTCCAATACAGGCATCTTCAACATGTGCCTGCCTATAGCTGATAGTTTGAGGCATCAAATGCCATAATTGCAGTCTTTAAAAGGTGTACAAAAAATGTAGGCACCCAAATCCAGTTTCGTAATCGTCACACGTTACGCCAATAATGTCTTAAGTTGCAGTTTTAAGCACACGAAATATTTTTGAGAATTACAGCTTCGTTATCGCACGCAAGTTAACTCGGTTTAACGTCGTTTCGACTTTTTAAAAAAACTTTATTAATTCAAATAAAACTTTATTAGTCGAAATGAGAAACAATGACGGAGCTTGCTAGAAGCGAGCGGCGTTTTACAATATTGGATGCAGGATGCTAGCAAGACTGGCGAAATAATGTGAATAACTAACTTATATAAACTTAGATAAGATAATACAGCGGAAGACAGCAGCCGACTCATCAATGATATGACTGGGCTGTTATCAAGCACGTGCATACATGGTCATCACGCATAATTCCTCCCCTCTGAGAGTGGAAAATACCTGTGAAGCAAAGTATTTTTCCTATGATTGAATTTGCACTAACGGAACACAATTAGCATTGTCCGTTTCTCTGACTAATCGTCGTAACTTATCAGTGAAGGAATTACGCTTACATTTATAAATATATATAACAGAGGCCACTATGACTATTATGAATACAATAATTAAGATTATGGATATAAGCGATAAATGCAAGCTAAATTGAGATTCAACATTTCTTATTAATGTTTGCTTATGCGCGTGTAATTTAAATTGGTTTTCTCGTAACATATGTGTATTTACAGAAGTTAAATCTATTTTGGAAATTGTAACATTTTCAGTATTTATTCTAGGTGGAAGCTGAAGTTTATTAATCGATATTTGATTGGGGTTTTCAAGTACTAAAGAGCCAAAAGACAATAAAATTTCTTGTTGATTTATAATTACGGAGCAATCGTTAGTTACTCGAACTAAAGAAGATCCGGTGATCGTTTTCCTTTCATTAAAATTAGGACATTTTAGATCAATAATTGTTTTATTAGGGCAACTTAGAATCCATGTAGATTTGTCTACTTGCGAAATTTTATAATTATTTAAATGAAAGAAGTAAGGTTTACAAGTTTGATTTACAGTAAAGGCTAGTAACTGGGTTTCACATAACTTTTCATTAGGGATAGAAAAATGATACGGTTGTTGGCAAAAATAATGGTTAGTAAATTTTTGACAATGATTCATTTCTAGGGGAATGCTAGATTCTGTAGTGAAGAGAATATTTCGATATGTCGGAATAGTCATTTGAAAGTGTTCGTATTCGTTATAGGCGGGGAATGGTATTAATTGAACGTATTGATATTCTGTAAATGGCTTTATTAAAGGTATTTTATAAATGAATGTTAAAGTTTCAGTTTTTTGATAAATTTTTAATTGAATAATAGACTCATAAAGATGCAGTGTTTGATGATTAACAGGATAGGGTAAGGATAAAGATTTTTGTTTGTGTAGTTGGAGTTCGATTAAATTTTGAGATACGTTATTAAGTGCGTTCAAAAGGTTCTCGTTGTCAATAAGCGATATGTGTAATTGTTGGTTTTGCGCAAACGTAAGCGATGTTTCAAGACTAGTCCAGGCATTGATAAATAATTGAAGGGATTGTATTGATTGCTCTAATAAAGTATTAGTTGTTAGGGTTCCTAAAATATTGTTTAATTTTAAATTTGTGTCCAATATTAATTTATTTAAATTTTCGTTGAGGGTTTTCTGATTTTCTGATATTCTATTTATATTGTCTGAAAATATTTGAATGGTGTCATTTAGGATCTGTGCTTGTTCAAGTAGTATAATTTTTTGTTGGTCAGTAGATTTTGTGAGAATATCTATTTGATTTTCGAATCTTTGACCGTCTGAGGCGTCGAGATTTCCAGTAACAAATTTTATTAAACTTCCAAGGGCGTCGATTGCAGCTCTTTTAGTTCGCGGTTTTCGTTCAGGGAATAATTGATCGAGTAATTTATCGGCTTCCATTAAGTAATTTTGTAGGATTTGCAATTGATTGTTATGATTGAACCGAGTATAATCCTCTTCCGTAGATGTTTCGGTGCAAACAAAGTTTTTACATACAGTTCTTTTATTGTGAACTACATTGAATGATTTATCGGTAAGCAAAGTGATTACTTTCAAAATGTTGTCTCTTAAGGTTAAATAATTAGATATCATAGGGGAATAATTAAGTATTTTATATAAAGTCCAAGTGCTTTCTTGGAGATATGCTTTACCTTTATTCAGGGGGTAAAGTCCAGGGTTATCTTTGATGTCCGTTATGGTTATTTCTGCTAAGGATGCGATGATGCAACAGGGGATGATGATGCATCTGCAAACGGGAGTAATTCATTTAGATGTCGTTTAATAATTTTGTCGGAATCGTTGGGTTTTAGGAAACATGTTTCGTGATTAGTAATTTTTGTGATTGTGAAAGGTCCTAAATATCGTTGTTGGGATTTATTTCCTGGGGCTCGCGTGTTTCTTACAAACACTTTGTCGTTTATTTTGAAAGTATGGGGATTTCTTTTTATATTAGCTTTTTCATTTCGCGTTTCTTTGGTAACGGCTTGTTTTTCAGTTAATTGCTGGTATAATTTATGAAGTTTGTCCTGGTGGTCGTTAACGTAAGTTTCAATGTAATGTTTATCAAAATCGATGTCAAATGGGTTTCTTGTTTCAGTATGTCCATATAGAATTTCATGGGGTGTATATTTCAGGTTAGAATGTATGGAATTGTTGTATCCTATCAAAGAATGAAAGCCATTGTTTGAGAAATCTGCACGATAATTGGACAATGAAGCCATTGTTGTCTGGGGAGAATTTTTGCTGACCTCCATTATCATATAGGTAAGCGCTGCTATTCGGCTACCTCGTTTCGGCTACCATGTCCAGACATGTTTGAGAAATGTGCAAAGCTGTTAAAAATTGAACAAAGGAGCCCATTGTTTGAGAAAAATCTGCACAACAGCTAAATTGAATGCTGCCTTTGTTTAACATTTTTTGCTGACTAATACAAAAGTTTTGTGGTCTTAGAGACATTATTTGTAAACAAAGTAAATATTACGTGTTTTTCCCGTACTTTATTAAATACACAGTCTCGAGCCGATAGTTATTTATTTCGCTTGGATTTATGTACAGCATCCCTCACTTTAGCAGGAAGCAAGTTCCTAAAGAAGTATTATTATGCTGTAGAGATTTACAGGTTACAGTTCGGAGTTAAAAATTTTGGATATTAGCAACAGTACCATTTAATTGCATATTGTTTTCTTTTACCAAATTTTAGATTCGATAGGTTCGAAAGCACTGCTGACAGACAGACAGAAAACTTGTAATGCAGCTGCCAAACCGGGTTTTGTCAAATATCGAACAGCAATATATATTAGTAAAAAATACTCTTCTAGGTTAAAAGTTTGATGTAGTTTTAGCCAATATTATACACATTCCAGTAGTAAACTCTGGTAGGAAGCGGAGTCCTAGACAGCAGAAGGAGCGATAAAATAATCGTCAGCATTTTTCAGTTTATCCGATTCGGCAACTTTCGCATATCGCAAAAACAAACACCTTCTTTGTTCTTGTGTTAGCACCTTGGCTTTAAGAATGTTACGAAATCCGACGCCAGCACTATATGTTTTAACTATATTTTTCAATAACTACAAAAATAAAAAGCAGCTTAAAATATTGTTCCTAAAAGGAGTGGTGCTGTAGTTTTTATCATTGGAATTTCGATTTCTTACAACGGTATTTGTAAATAGTCCAGTTTTTTTTTTGTTGCAACGAGCATAGTTGTAGCAGAGATTTCTGACGAATAGAAGATATAAACAGACAGTAATATTAATCTAAAATTGAATTAACTAATATTATTAACAAAGTTGTTAAACGCATGATACAGGCAGTTATTAATTACTTAATATATACAATTGTCCTATATCCGGTATTCATGGTTTATGTCTTAATCTGATTTTAATAGTCGATTAGAGTCGAATAACTAAGGTTATTACAATGCTAAAGACTGTGCGCAAAAGGTAAGATATCAAAATTTAAAATAAAACCCAGAAAATAAGAATTAAATAAAATAAAGCCATTAGATCACTGCAATATATTAGTAAAAAATACTCTAATTAATAAGGATATGCTATACTCAATGGTGAGGGGCAGTATAATTTTGAACTTATCTAGATTGGTTAAAAATCAGATGTATAAGAGAAAATCTCAAACAAAAACATTTTGTCAGACCTGTCCAGACCTGTGGATGTGAGTCATCGTCGGGGAATGTGCAAGGTTGCTAAAAATGAACCGGATGTCTGGGGTTTCTGCACAGGTCTGCGCGGAGGTCTGCGCGATGGTTTGGCGGGAAATTCAAATTATAATCAGTGTTTTTGACGGGAAAATCTGGGAGTGTACAAGGTTGCTAAAATGTATGGGGTCTTTGTCATTATCAGTGTCTATAAATTTGGTGGACAGACAGACAGGCAGACCGACAGGCAGACAGACAGACAGACAGACAGACAGACAGACAGACAGACAGACAGACTGACAGACAGACAGACAGGCAGACAGACAGACATGTAGGCAGACAGACAGACAGACAAGCAGACAGACAGACAGACAGACAGACAGACAGACAGATAGACAGACAGACAGACAGACGGACAGACAGGCAGACAGACAGACAGAAGGTTTAGGCGGAGGTTTAGTTAGTTTTAGAGAAAAGTAGAGTTGATCAATTTCAGCTTGAATGTCTGCAATAATTTCATTTGCTATTTCTATATTTGTACTAGCAGAGTTTTGGTGTTTGGAAAGTCGATAAATAATCTTATTAAGTTCTTTGTTAAGGAAGGTCTTGTTGACAGCATCCTCTTCCAATAGAGATTGCGCAAGATTGGCTAATCGTCGAACTGATTCGTTTTCATTATCGACGCAAGTATGTAAGCGGTAGACAGCTAGACAGGTAGACAGCTAGACAGGTAGCAATATGTGCAAAATACAATTGCTATAAAAGAACAATACAAATATTTGCTCGAGAAAGAACACAAGTTAATAGAAATGAGAGAAATTTTAAGAAATTACTTTAAAAATCAATGGAAAAATTTGGATATAACTGGATGTTATACGATTTCCGCATTTACTGTAAATAATGGTGGATATAACAATTATGGGAAATATCCATATGTCGGAATACTTGGAGAAAAAAATGGGTGTAGAAGCGTTTACTTCTTAAAAGGACATTACAAAAATGTGTTTTTAAGTATTTACAACTCGAGAGAAAAACTTAAAGAAGAAGGTTACATTTTAATTCCTTTTAACAAATCGGATATAATATGTTTACCAACCGAGGAACCATTTATATCATTTAAAACCAACGGAATTACAACATTTAATGGACACTCATTCCCGAAGGTTGAGGAACTTAAGTATTATACGGAAGTGTTGCAAAATATGGATAATAATAGTTCATCTTGCCAAGAAGAAATAGAACAAATTGACCATATTACTATGCAAGAAATAAAAGGTAGTATTAAGGTTACACAATGTCATCGGTTGGAAGAATTAGAAGAAGGAACGGAACTAATTATTAAAGCAATTAAACAAAAACAATTCAGACAAAAGATTCGTTATATTTTACAGTTTGAAAACCTAGAACAGTTGTACATATCTAATTACTGGTTCGAAAAAGAAATACAAGATTCAAATTTAGATTTAAATTACAGAATACAAATTAAATTGGATAGAATTAAGACTACTGTAAGTAAGCATAAAGAAAGGGTTGTGTTCTGTGTATAAACTGTACGAATGTTTGTAATTTTGTAATTTGTAAGACAATAAAATGTTTTTTAACCGATTTATTATTTTTATCACCTAAACTTGAATTTCCTATAGTAATATAAAAGTAAGAAGACGTGGCAAGCAGAAACCTGCAAGGCTACATGGGAACTGGTTTGGACCTGTCAGTCTACTTGTCCACCTGGCTGTCTATCGTCTACCTGTCTACCTGTCTAGCTGTCTACCTGTCTACCTGTCTAGCTGTCTACCTGTCCAGCTGTTTACCTGTCTACCTGTCTAGCTGTCTACCTGTCTAGCTGTCTACCGCTTACATACTTGCGCCGATAATGAAAACGAATCAGTTCGACGATTAGCCAATCTTGCGCAATCTCTATTGGAAGAGGATGCTGTCAACAAGACCTTCCTTAACAAAGAACTTAATAAGATTATTTATCGACTTTCCAAACACCAAAACTCTGCTAGTACAAATATAGAAATAGCAAATGAAATTATTGCAGACATTCAAGCTGAAATTGATCAACTCTACTTTTCTCTAAAACTAACTAAACCTCCGCCTAAACCTTCTGTCTGTCTGTCTGCCTGTCTGTCCGTCTGTCTGTCTGTCTGTCTATCTGTCTGTCTGTCTGTCTGTCTGTCTGTCTGTCTGCTTGTCTGTCTGTCTGTCTGCCTACATGTCTGTCTGTCTGCCTGTCTGTCTGTCTGTCAGTCTGTCTGTCTGTCTGTCTGTCTGTCTGTCTGTCTGTCTGTCTGTCTGCCTGTCGGTCTGCCTGTCTGTCTGTCCACCAAATTTATAGACACTGATAATGACAAAGACCCCATACATTTTAGCAACCTTGTACACTCCCAGATTTTCCCGTCAAAAACACTGATTATAATTTGAATTTCCCGCCAAACCATCGCGCAGACCTCCGCGCAGACCTGTGCAGAAACCCCAGACATCCGGTTCATTTTTAGCAACCTTGCACATTCCCCGACGATGACTCACATCCACAGGTCTGGACAGGTCTGACAAAATGTTTTTGTTTGAGATTTTCTCTTATACATCTGATTTTTAACCAATCTAGATAAGTTCAAAATTATACTGCCCCTCACCATTGAGTATAGCATATCCTTATTAATTAGAGTATTTTTTACTAATATATTGCAGTGATCTAATGGCTTTATTTTATTTAATTCTTATTTTCTGGGTTTTATTTTAAATTTTGATATCTTACCTTTTGCGCACAGTCTTTAGCATTGTAATAACCTTAGTTATTCGACTCTAATCGACTATTAAAATCAGATTAAGACATAAACCATGAATACCGGATATAGGACAATTGTATATATTAAGTAATTAATAACTGCCTGTATCATGCGTTTAACAACTTTGTTAATAATATTAGTTAATTCAATTTTAGATTAATATTACTGTCTGTTTATATCTTCTATTCGTCAGAAATCTCTGCTACAACTATGCTCGTTGCAACAAAAAAAAAACTGGACTATTTACAAATACCGTTGTAAGAAATCGAAATTCCAATGATAAAAACTACAGCACCACTCCTTTTAGGAACAATATTTTAAGCTGCTTTTTATTTTTGTAGTTATTGAAAAATATAGTTAAAACATATAGTGCTGGCGTCGGATTTCGTAACATTCTTAAAGCCAAGGTGCTAACACAAGAACAAAGAAGGTGTTTGTTTTTGCGATATGCGAAAGTTGCCGAATCGGATAAACTGAAAAATGCTGACGATTATTTTATCGCTCCTTCTGCTGTCTAGGACTCCGCTTCCTACCAGAGTTTACTACTGGAATGTGTATAATATTGGCTAAAACTACATCAAACTTTTAACCTAGAAGAGTATTTTTTACTAATATATATTGCTGTTCGATATTTGACAAAACCCGGTTTGGCAGCTGCATTACAAGTTTTCTGTCTGTCTGTCAGCAGTGCTTTCGAACCTATCGAATCTAAAATTTGGTAAAAGAAAACAATATGCAATTAAATGGTACTGTTGCTAATATCCAAAATTTTTAACTCCGAACTGTAACCTGTAAATCTCTACAGCATAATAATACTTCTTTAGGAACTTGCTTCCTGCTAAAGTGAGGGATGCTGTACATAAATCCAAGCGAAATAAATAACTATCGGCTCGAGACTGTGTATTTAATAAAGTACGGGAAAAACACGTAATATTTACTTTGTTTACAAATAATGTCTCTAAGACCACAAAACTTTTGTATTAGTCAGCAAAAAATGTTAAACAAAGGCAGCATTCAATTTAGCTGTTGTGCAGATTTTTCTCAAACAATGGGTTCCTTTGTTCAATTTTTAACAGCTTTGCACATTTCTCAAACATGTCTGGACATGGTAGCCGAAACGAGGTAGCCGAATAGCAGCGCTGCCCCCCTTTCTTACCTATATGATAATGGAGGTCAGCAAAAATTCTCCCCAGACAACAATGGCTTCATTGTCCAATTATCGTGCAGATTTCTCAAACAATGGCTTTCATTCTTTGATAGGATACAACAATTCCATACATTCTAACCTGAAATATACACCCCATGAAATTCTATATGGACATACTGAAACAAGAAACCCATTTGACATCGATTTTGATAAACATTACATTGAAACTTACGTTAACGACCACCAGGACAAACTTCATAAATTATACCAGCAATTAACTGAAAAACAAGCCGTTACCAAAGAATCGCGAAATGAAAAAGCTAATATAAAAAGAAATCCCCATACTTTCAAAATAAACGACAAAGTGTTTGTAAGAAACACGCGAGCCCCAGGAAATAAATCCCAACAACGATATTTAGGACCTTTCACAATCACAAAAATTACTAATCACGAAACATGTTTCCTAAAACCCAACGATTCCGACAAAATTATTAAACGACATCTAAATGAATTACTCCCGTTTGCAGATGCATCATCATCCCCTGTTGCATCATCGCATCCTTAGCAGAAATAACCATAACGGACATCAAAGATAACCCTGGACTTTACCCCCTGAATAAAGGTAAAGCATATCTCCAAGAAAGCACTTGGACTTTATATAAAATACTTAATTATTCCCCTATGATATCTAATTATTTGACCTTAAGAGACAACATTTTGAAAGTAATCACTTTGCTTACCGATAAATCATTCAATGTAGTTCACAATAAAAGAACTGTATGTAAAAACTTTGTTTGCACCGAAACATCTACGGAAGAGGATTATACTCGGTTCAATCATAACAATCAATTGCAAATCCTACAAAATTACTTAATGGAAGCCGATAAATTACTCGATCAATTATTCCCTGAACGAAAACCGCGAACTAAAAGAGCTGCAATCGACGCCCTTGGAAGTTTAATAAAATTTGTTACTGGAAATCTCGACGCCTCAGACGGTCAAAGATTCGAAAATCAAATAGATATCTCACAAAATCTACTGACCAACAAAAAATTATACTACTTGAACAAGCACAGATCCTAAATGAACACCATTCAAATATTTTCAGGACAATATAAATAGAATATCAAGAAATCAGAAAACCCTCAACGAAAATTTAAATAAATTAATATTGGACACAAATTTAAAATTAAACAATATTTTAGGAACCCTAACAACTAATACTTTATTAGAGCAATCAATACAATCCCTTTCATTATTTATCAATGCCTGGACTAGTCTTGAAACATCGCTTACGTTTGCGCAAAACCAACAATTACCACATATCGTCTTATTGACAACCGAGAACCTTTTGAACGCACTTAATAACGTATCTCAAAATTTAATCGAACTCCAACTACACAAACAAAAATCTTTATCCTTACCCTATCCTGTTAATCATCAAACACTGCATCTTTATGAGTCTATTATTCAATAAAAAATTTATCAAAAAACTGAAACTTTAACATTCATTTATAAAATACCTTAATAAAGCCATTTACAGAATATCAATACGTTCAATTAATACCAGTCCCCGCCTATAACGAATACGAACACTTTCAAATGACTATTCCGACATATCGAAATATTCTCTTCACTACAGAATCTAGCATTCCCCTAGAAATGAATCATTGTCAAAAATTTACTAACCCATTATTTTTGCCAACAACCGTATCATTATTCTATCCCTAATGAAAAGTTATGTGAAACCCAGTTACTAGCCTTTACTGTAAATCAAACTTGTAAACCTTACTTCTTTCATTTAAATAATTATAAAATTTCGCAAGTAGACAAATCTACATGGATTCTAAGTTGCCCTAATAAAACAATTATTGATCTAAAATGTCCTAATTTAATGAAAGGAAAACGATCACCGATCTTCTTTAGTTCGAGTAACTAACGATTGCTCTCGTAATTATAAATCAACAAGAAATTTTATTGTCTTTTTGGCTCTTTAGTACTTGAAAACCCCAATCAAATATCGATTAATAAACTTCAGCTTCCACCTAGAATAAATACTGAAAATGTTACAATTTCCAAAATAGATTTAACTTCTGTAAATACACATATGTTACGAGAAATGTGTATAAGATTGGCTAAAACTACATCAAACTTTTAACCTAGAAGAGTATTTTTTACTAATATATATTGCTGTTCGATATTTGACAAAACCCGGTTTGGCAGCTGCATTACAAGTTTTCTGTCTGTCTGTCAGCAGTGCTTTCGAACCTATCGAATCTAAAATTTGGTAAAAGAAAACAATATGCAATTAAATGGTACTGTTGCTAATATCCAAAATTTTTAACTCCGAACTGTAACCTGTAAATCTCTACAGCATAATAATACTTCTTTAGGAACTTGCCTTCCTGCTAAAGTGAGGGATGCTGTACATAAATCCAAGCGAAATAAATAACTATCGGCTCGAGACTGTGTATTTAATAAAGTACGGGAAAAAAACACGTAATATTTACTTTGTTTACAAATAATGTCTCTAAGACCCACAAAAAACTTTGTATTAGTCAGCAAAAAATGTTAAACAAAGGCAGCATTCATTTAGCTGTTGTGCAGATTTTTCTCAAACAATGGGTTCCTTTGTTCAATTTTTAACAGCTTTGCACATTTCTCAAACATGTCTGGACATGGTAGCCGAAACGAGGTAGCCGAATAGCAGCGCTGCCCCCCTTTCTTTACCTATATGATAATGGAGGTCAGCAAAAATTCTCCCCAGGACAACAATGGCTTCATTGTCCACATTATCGTGCAGATTTCTCAAACAATGGCTTTCATTGTTCAATTTTTACCAGCTTTGCACTTTTAATCTCCAGACAACAATAGCTTCATTGTTCTCAAATTTCGTGCTGATTTTTAAAACAATTTATGCCATTGTTCTATTTACCAGCTTTGCACATTTTAATCTCCAGACAACAATACCTTCATTGTTCTCGAATTTCGTGTCGACTTTAAAACAATGGATGCCATTGTTCTACAACATCCTGCAAGAATAGGCATGTCTGTCAGACGATGACTCACATCCGGTCGAGCCTGAGAAAATGTTGATAGCTTCTGATTTACTGATAACATCCTGCAAGAATGAACATGTCTGCATCCCAGACGCTCGAGCGTGGGAAAATTTCAAAAACTACACTTTTAACCCAAAAAGATTCCCGGAAGTGGCCGAGGTCAATGACCCCGACTAGGCCAATGACTCCGACCTTGACCTAGGCTAGATCCGTGACCTAGAAAAAATTCTCGGAAGCGGCCGAGGTCAATGACCCCGACTAGGCCTGTGACCTTGACCTCGGCTAGGCCCGTGACCTTGAAAAAAGTTCAAGGTCAAATGTGAGCCAGAATCCCTCTAGGTACTCTACTGTGATTACATATTAAAGCGTTACCTAGGTGATAACAATTGCAGTAAGTAGATACACGTTGCAAACAAAAATCACTTAGATGACACTTCTGCCGGAAGTGCACATAAAATCGACGTCACACTTGAAATTAATTAAATTCAATCTTTTAGGATGAACTTTCCTGACTTTTTCATTGCTTTTCAAATGGAAACTAGGGCTTAATTCGAGCCCCAGCAAATCCCACGATGCCTGGGCCCGTCTTTCTTTGTTGGTCTGTCGATACAAGCCGCTGACTGTTGCAGAACGACCTCTGTAGTTCGACTGCTGTGAAAAACGCCGCCAATTCAACCGTTGCCTCACACCTAGGGCTCCAACTTCTTCCCACAAAGGTCGCTGCCTACATATAGCTCATAAGGCTCCAATTACACTGTCCGAACTTCGTACACAATTTCGGAAAAACCAGCCAACACTCGATGCATAAATTAAACACCTTTTAAACTTCTGCAGAGGTTCTTCTTCATGGTTGGATAGATAATTAAAAGACCTTTTAACGGAGCTATCGCATGACCCACATTTCTAATTAAAAAATAATCGATAACGTCATCACGCTCACACAGATGACTTCACGAATAAAAAGAAAATTTGAAGGAACACGCCTTTACAAATAAAATCAACGGGTTTCAGGAGTTTTCTTTAAAGTCACAGATTTGCGAAATTATGAATTTATTCCTTATACTGTATATTTATTACTGATATTATAGATTTTATCATAAATTTATTAAAAATATTTCTTATACAATATCATAGAAAAAAGCGGATCTTTTTTTCAAGGAAAACTAATATAGGTTTCTTGTAACTGTTAAACTGTTATTCGTGTCATTCATCTTCAACAGGGATAAATATGTTGCGATTATATTTGCTTCTGTTCACCAACATCTTATGAAGTCACTATAGTTGTAATCGTCGTAATTGTTTCTTTAAATTTTGTATTCGCAGTGTTCTTGATCGTTTACGAACTCATTTTGAATCTAACATGTAGAAATGTGATTCTTAATTTAATTTCCATGCATGTGTTCACAATCATGGGACTAATAAGGAACTAAAACTAACAAAATAATTTAGTCTGTTTCTAATAAGCTACCAACTCGTTTCGAGGCTATCCAGCTCTTTAATATGAAACACATCTATTTAATAACCTTTAAAAGGGACATAGGTAGGGCCCAGACTAGCATTAATTAAAATCAATTCGTAACAGTCCTCATTCCAACATAGTGCACCATTGTATTTATCGTGAGCTTCAATTTTAGTTTTATGTCAGTCTGTAACTTCCACTTAACTTTAATTGAGTGACTCACGCGTGGAGGGTTCCGTACTATCAACCCTCGCATAATATCACACACGTGGTCATTTGATAATCTTACTAATAAAAGCTATTAACTAGTAAACGGCTTGTGTACGGTTGAAGTCGCAATTAACGAAACCGAATACAGTTATTGAAAATCGAGTTGAAACTGTAGGCTTTCGCATTGATCTCGGCTGCTGGCTAAGTATAGATGTAAGGAACATAAACCTTATTGAATTTAATTAGCTTATCTCAGTAGCTATCTCGTATTTGTATGCAATATTTTATTGTTATATTTCAAGTGCGGGTTGAGTAATAACAGTAAACTGATATTAGTGGTATTACTGATCGTTACATGCTGTACGTCTAATGAAGAGGTTTGGCTGCTGGATAGGCAAGTAGCCTATTAAAAAATTGTGATAAAAAGCATTAATGTACTGGTAATAATACCAGTTGTGCGAATTTTTACGAAGCACTGTCCAGACTTTAGCGGATATGAAATCCAGGTGCACCTAGGCTTGCCACTGCTTCAGGATATTAATTAGCACGTGCGGTTTTTCTAATTTTAATTAATACATTAGATAGATATGCGCATTCTACCTCTAAAGCTACGACCACAGCGATATTAATGGAAACAGGCGGATGTAATTAATTTTCAATTATTTAATTATAGAACACTATTTTCTTAGTAATTTTTTTTTGTAAGGTAACACATTTTTAAATCGGTAAATTTTTGTGTAATGATTGTCTTTAATGGATATTTTCTTTTAGATATTAGAGAACCGGACTTTTAAAACATTTACTACAGATTATAAAATATTGGACAAAACATTCAGTAAACATGAAACCTCAATATAGCGATTCTCATACTTTCATCATGGAACGGCAAATCCAGGTAAATTTTTCTTTGAATGTAAACTTAGCTTTGTTCTTTCTCTCAATAGAAATATAACTTTAAAACAAATAATAGTACTTAAATTTTGGTTTAACAAATACTCAAGTAGATGTTGAGAAAAACTCAGTGTGTTATTTGCTTTAAAATTTTGGCTGCATATTGGATGAAGCCCAATAAACTTAGAGACAAAAAATTGCACAGTTCGCCGTGGAAACGTAATAGTAAGAGATGTATTATTGTTTCGTCCATATAAAGTAGAACAACAGCTTTCGAGTTATTTAAAATTAAAGATGGCAAACTTATAGTGGAATCATTGTGTTGAAATTTGCACTGGTGTAACTCGAGCCATATCTCGACAATGAAACATTCCTTTTACAAATTCTGAAAAAGTTGTTGTTACTTGTAAATAAAAATAAAACCACTAAATTTGTTTGTACGAACTTTAATTATGATTTTTTAGAGCAGACCAAAAGACGTCGGTCATTTTAACCCCTTCTCTTCGTATGATTGCCCTTAACTTACTAATACACACATACAAAGCAACTTAAATAATGGTTATGGAAATGTAATATTTTGCTTTAGTCTGAATAATTTTAGAAAATTAGCCAAGAGTTCGTATTACGTTCGAGCTAAATAGATTAGGAACAGTCTAAATATAATATGTATATTAGTCTGTATGTTACATGTCAAGTTTTCTTAAATTAAAATCAATTATATAATGTATTTAAATGATATTCGGATTTCTAGACACGTTTTAAGTGCCTGCGGGTTAAGCCACCAACGTAACATCTTTCACCACGGGCTCACGAGACGGATCAGCGTGCGTTGCGGCGACTTCCAGAATTAGAACGATTACAAATGGCTGTACGTGTAAACACAGCGCTTTACGGAATGGTGTTTTGTGTATGTATTTTAAGGGCGGCTACAACCTCTGTCAGCGATTCACCTGGTCGCCGAGGGCCATGTATACATGGTCTGGATTGTGATTTGTAGGTTTATGGTGATCGGCGGGCCATATACGAGATGACGGAGCTCTGCAATTTTGGCGAACTTCGGTGTAGATCAGCGGCCTGACTCCTCAGGGTACTGTAAAGTGCTTTAATTAGCCCTGGGGATGCCTTCTGGACTCCCACTTTACTGAGAGGAAATTTTTCCCCACGTAAATAGAAAATTTTGTTTAATTACGGGGCTGAGGGTAACCAAAGGTTTTCCTTTTCCGTGGATAAGGGCTGCTTACTTTTGACGTTGTAATTCTCTATGAGGCTTCAATTCAGAGGGCTGTAGCAGTTGGGGGCTTTCACGTTAAGTTTTCAGATGCTTTTCTCGGCGTAGAAAACGGTAGAACCGGCTCAAGGGGATGTGTAGTGGTATTAAGGATCTAACTGTGCCACCGATGAAGGACAGGTAGGTAATATTTCGAGGAGGGATTTCATAAAAAGACTCTGGATTCAGAACCAGTGGACTGGTAGCGACTCGCTCGGCTGGATTGGACGAGACTGGCATCGGTAGCGACGGCAGACTGGAAAAGCTCAGGCCTGCTCTGACTGCAGACTTCGGAGTTCAACGTCTCCGGCAAATTCCTCGAATGCATTTGCTCGAAATCAATTGCTCCAAATCAACTGCTCGAAAATCAAATTGCTCGAATGTAACTTTTCTCGAAATACAAGTTCCTCGAAAGGCAATTTCTCGAAAATGTTTTGCTAGAATTTATGTGGTCTTAACATCTGGAAATTTATTTCGGCATTAAAGAGGCAGCAGAGTTTGAACGAATTACGGATAGAACAATATGAAAGCGGTCAACAACACACCATAAGTCGAAGAATATATCGCGATAGTGCACAGAGACTTTTAAGATTAGCGAATAATTATGGACATGGCAGAAATATATATGATTATGTCCGTGGAATAGCACACAACATGCAATATTAAAAACATATAATATTTGGTTTCTATAATTTTTAACTTACTCACATACCTATACCTATTTTTTATTAATAAAGGTTATAATTTGTAATTTGTGTTTTTTTATATTTGATATTAACTGTTAAGGCTATTTCACAACTTTATTTTTTCGAGCAACAGATAATCGAGAAATTGCTGTTCGAGAAACTTGCAATTCGAGCAAAGTCACATTCGAGCAATTGACTTTCGAGCAACTGATTTCGAGCAATTCGTTTTCGAGCAATTGCATTCGAGCAATTTACCTAGAACCAACCGGAGCTCAAGCCCCCTTGAGGCTTAAAGCTGATGAGTAGAGCGCTGGACTCAAGTTTTTTCGGGCGCAAGTTTAGATTGCATTTTGTTTTACTATTATCCGCAAATCGAACGTTTCTATGTAAATAATTTGGAGTAACAAGTAGTGAGGAAACGTCAGATTACTATAGAAAACATAAATTAAGCATCTGTTATATATAACATACACATACATATAACAATAAAACATGGTACATTACTATATCTTTAAAATATTCAATGATTATTTAAAAATGTTATTTCCAGAAAAATTGATGAGAACAAAATACAAATCAAATTCAGCAACCATTTAATCATACAGTAAGTAACAAACGACTTCCGGGATTGGACCGTGTCATGATTGAGATCGAAGAACTCAACGTTTCGCCCACTTCCGTAAGGGGCTTCATCAGGAGGAAAAAGCAAAAGAATTTCGCCTCTGACGTGATTCACACGTTAAGTTACCGTGCTCTTTTTCTCACCGTGAGGTACAAGCGGGAAGCGGGTGTAATTAAGTAAGTAAGTACCAATGCGAATTCATTTTAGATTATTTTAAATAAAAAAATTATATACACAAACTATCTTATAAGGTCTGTAGATCAACACATGATATGGGACATTCAAATAAATAATTATGCAATACATTAAAAAATCTGTATATGACTTTAGGAAATTATATAATACCAGGGCCGCGCCAAGCCAGTGTGCAATGTGTGCACCGCACACGGGCGGCCAAATTCAGGGGCGGCCAAAAAGGTTTAAAAATTATATACAAAAAAAAAATGTACAATTTTTTTTACTTTACAAATTTTAGAAGTTCAAAAATATTTACCTATATAGGTATAAAAAATGTTTATTGTGTAAATGAACACCTGATAATATGGTTACATGGATTATTGTTTATGTAAATTCTCGAAGTTAGTTTTTATTCCGTGGCAGCTAATTGTTAAACGAAGCCAACTTGAAGGAACGCTTTCCATGCATCTTTATGCAATGATTACAAAAAAGCCGGATATTTATCAGAAGCATCAAAACGTGACTTTTCAGAAAACTGGCGGCTGGCGGCTTTTATTGACTGTGAAACATATCGTGTTTATGAAGTAGGTATTTATATTATTTTGATCGGGGTGTCGGCGATCTCTTTTGTCGGTAAGTACCTAATTGTTTAAAGCTGATTTTAAGAAATAGAATATTATATGATGCTTACATTAATGCTGTGGTAATATGGGTGCAATGATAATTATTTAATTTAATTTTTGAATTGGCTGCAGAGAAGATCGAGTAGAGAAAATTAATTTTGTTAGTGATTGTGTTTTGAAGAAAGTTGAAGAAAAGTTATAAATATGGTAAGTACCTACATACATATCAATCATATATCAATCAATACACAGATAGTTACCTACATATTCTAGAACAGAAAAATGAAAAGGCTGTCGGGTTTTCAGTATCGAAAACAAAGTCTACAAAAAAAAAGAAGAAAAGAAAAACTGGCCAATACTTTAGAAAAACATTTGAAGCCAGAAAATGTGTCAGCGGAAGCATTAGAATCAAGCTCTAGTTCTCTTTCCGGGCCACTTAATGAGCCGTGCGTCCAAGAAGTCGAAATGGAAATTATGAGGGAAGATTCCGAATCTGGGGAAGAGAAGGTGACTTCATCTGACTCGGAGTCTCCAAAACCAGAGAGAAGAGAAGTTGGTGACGCTGAAGAAGCCAGCACGTTATCCTCATCAAGGCTTTCTGAACTAAAGAAATTTGGCTGCTCATCAGATTCACAGCAGTCGCAGCAGGACACAGCAACCTCAGATGATCCTGGAGAGTGGCCTGAGATAATATTTAGCAACAACATTAACAAAAATTTTAGTAGAAAGAGGGCCTGTTCAGGTAACGCAATTTAATTTCCCAACTAATGAAAATGGTCGAAGGTTTTCGAAAAAATATTTCTACCTTTCTCTTCCAAATGGAGAAGAAATTAATAGACCGTGGTTAGTTTATTCAATAAAAAATAATGCAGTTTATTGCTTTTGTTGTACAATATTTGGCAAAATTAAAAACAATTTTTCGCAAAAGGAAGGTGTTTCTGACTGGCAGCATTTGTCACTATTGATTTCAAGGCACGAAAAAAGTGATACTCACAATGCAAATGTTAAAAATCAGTTAGAACTTATAAAATTGTTATCAAAAGAACAAACTGTAAACCAGACTCAACTACGTTTGTTGAATGCAGAAGCAAAGCACTGGCATGCTGTGATTGAGAGAATAATTTTAATAATACAATATTTGTCGTCACGACAGTGTCTTGCTTTACGCGGGCAATCTAATAAATTATTTGAAAGCAATAACGGTAATTTTTTAAAAGATATTGAGATGATCTCAAAATTTGATTCTGTTATGTCAGAACATGTGCTTCGGACTCAAAAGTCACAAAAAGATGAAACACGAATGGTAAATTATTTAGGGGACAAAATTCAGAATGAAATAATAGATGTCATTGGTAACAAAATTAGAAATAATATTTTGGATTTAATTAGAAAATGTAAATACTATTCTATCATTCTTGACTGTACACCGGATATTAGTCATATCGAACAAATGACTATAATTTTTAGATTTACAATGTTGAATGAGTCCTAAAAAAAAATTGAAATACGCTAGCATTTTATAGAATTTTGTCCTATTAATGATTCAACTGGAGTGGGTTTAAGTGAATTTTTAATGAATTTACTTTCAAAGTTGAATTTAAATATTTACGACATGCGTGGCCAAGGGTACGATAATGGGGCAAATATGCGCGGCAAACATAATGGTTTGCAAAAAAAATTTAGAAATATATCCGCGAGCATTTTTTGTGCCGTGCACAGACCATACATTAAATTTAGTAGTGAACGATGCTGCTAAGTTTCTTTTGAGACTTCTGGTTATTTTGATATAGTTCAAGAATTATTTGTTTTTTTTCTGCGTCGGTAAAAAGATGGTCAATTCTAAAAAAACACACAACAAATTTAAATTTAAAACCACTTAGTGATACACGGTGGTCTAGTAGAATAGACGCTGTGAAGCCCCTGCGTTACCAAATTGGGCAAATATATGATGCATTGGTAGAAGTAATTGAAGATCGTTTATCCGTACAAGACCACAGTGCTTCACATCAAGCCAAATCTTTGGCATTAAGAATTCAGAGTTATACATTTTTGTGCTCAACAATTATTTGGTACAATATTTTAATCAAAATTAATGTTTTGAGCACGATGATGCAAAATCTTACTATAAATATAAAAACTTGCTTACAGCTTTTTACAAATTTGTTAGATTTTTTCTTAGTTCTTCGATCAGATGAAGAATTCAATAATGTTCTTACTGACGCTAATACACTTGCGGATGAACTCGGTATTGAACCTAATTTCCCTGCTGTTCAGTCTGTTAGACCACGAAGAAAACCCAGACAATTTGATTATGAACACAGTGATGAACCAATTATTGATCCAAAGAATTATTATAAAGTTAACGTTTATTTTAATATATTAGATCAAACTTTATCGTCTTTAAGAGACAGATTTGAGGGAATAACAAGATATGATACTATGTTTGGATTTCTCTATAATATGTTTGATTTAACGGAAAACGGGCTATTACAATGTTGTAAAGATTTACATCTTCATCTAACTGATGATTCTAGAAAGGAATCAGATGTAGATGGAATAGAATTATTTGTAGAGATAAAATCTTTAAAATTACATCTTAAACCTACTTCAGCTGAAAAGCATCAGTTAGAGCCCCAGTCCATTCTTGAATATATTTTTGAAAATCAGCTCATAGCATCATTTCCAAATATGTCAATAGCTCTTAGAATATTACTCACGTTACCAGTTTCAGTTGCGCCTGGTGAGAGATCTTTCTCCAAACTAAAAATTATTAAAAATTATATGCGATCCACAATGTCACAAAACAGATTAAATAATCTGCCTATAATAGCAATAGAAAGCGACACGATGGATTCCATCGATTTAGAATTAGAAATTAAAGAATTTGCGGAGAAAAAAGCTAGAAAAGTTGCTTTTTTATAATTTCCTAAAATTTTGTTGTTTTTTATTAATTTTATTCCACTATTTTTTTTTGTAAATTTTATTGTTAATAAAACTTTTTTAAAATTTCTGTTTTTCACTTAAATTAATTTGATTTGTTACAGTTAAACTAGGTACGTACTACATAAAATTTCTATTTTACAACAAAAATGTAAATTTTGGGGCGGCAAATTTGGCTCTGCACACAGGCGGCCATTGATACTGGCGCGGTCCTGTATAATACTACTCATGAAACAACTTTACCGATTTTACTATGCAGTCTCTCGTAGCCTCATGGCATACTTAGTTGGGGTGGTATAACGCATCTTCACATTGAGGAGCTTGAAATAATACAAAAGTGTATATTACGCTTAGCAATTCCAATGTGTTGACTTTGCACCACAGTCTCAAGTTTGTTTTAAGCACATGCATGACCGATGCAGGTTATATAATATCTGCAAGACCACGTACGGCTGTTTTTATAAGTGCATACTTCCTTGTTAATACTATTTAATTAAATTATTAATATTATTCAATTTCAATGTAATCTAAAATTTAATAGAAAATAGCTAACTTCGATGTATTTCATGTTCCTACCAATAAACAAGAATATATATTTCATTATTTAATTGCGAAACTATATTGTAATAAAACGTAAAAAAGCCCAAATTCGACATTCTAGATAGCTTCTGTCGCTTTACTTTCTTATCGCTGATCGTAAATAGTAATGGACGTCTGGCTCACACTGTACATGGAAATAGAACATTTTTCAAAATTTATTCTAAAAATAAAATAATATATACAAAGCATTTTAAAATTGTCCTAACTCTGAGGTATGAACATCAAATGTCAAAAAGGTGATGCTGTTTGTGATTATTTCATGTATTGACGAAGATCACATCAGTTTTTGACTTTTACTAATATGATTATTTTGTTTTAACTTGGTCCCTTTTACCGACTTTTAATTGCACAACGGGAGAAATAGTAATGCAGAAAATAGGTAGGTACATAATTAAACGAAATCTGAGGCGACTTGAAAAAGCGACCCCACGCCTACGTTGCGTTTCCGTTCACCCTATTTGGAAGTCACAGAGGGCTTATTATAACCATAATCATCCATTGTCGAGGGCTTATTGGGTGACCGGTAAATAGCAGTACAAACGCCCTTGGTTAATACAATCAACGTCGTTTCCCTTGCCGATGTTTTGACTGCCACAAGGGTGGCTGGCTCTCGGATATTTTGTTTTTGAGTGATTATGCACTTCATGCGTGGATTTTCTGTCAAAAACCGATGCTGTTGGATTGCAAATATCGAGAGATAACCAACGTGACAGCCTGTGCAGCCTACACGAACCAACACGCTTTGTCGAAGCAATTATGACCTGTCATGTTGATACTGCAGCTGACATAACCTACTTTATACGCGCTTGTATGTGAGTTTTCGTTTTATGTTAAGCTGAATTAACATTCAGCAACTTAAATTAATTAAAATAGATTATTTAGAGCAGATTTTACATTGCCTTGCGACGTTCGGCATTGTCGGAGTAACATGCTAAGATCCAGGGCCGTAACTAGGTATAGGCCGAGTAGGCCCCCGCCTCAGGCGCCAGCGACAAGGGGTTCCAAAATTGCACTGAAAAAGATAATTTCTTCTTCACTAATAAAAAAACAAATACATTTATAATATTGAGAATTTTCGCATAAATAATGCTAATTATAATAGTGGGAAATGCGCCCAATCTGGTCAATATATTACATTGCCTTGTGCAATTTACAAAGAGAATGTTATACCTATGTCTGCCAGATTGTAATGGCGTTTGTTTTGTAACTCCCACCGATATCAATCAAAGCATTAGAATTATTAGCTTTTAGCGCACCGCTTAGGTGACTTTATTCTAATCACAAAACTTTTTGCATTTTTAAAATTGAATGTAATGCAGCAGTGGCAACAAACGCATTTAAAGTTTAAACGACTATTGGAGCGGGTTCACTGATTGCACATATCACATATACATTCACTGATTTGGGCTCATCGGTGGTACAGTGGCCAATTGCCAATTGCAACTTGTTCCACTATTATAGCATTTCTTGCTACAATCACTTGCCCGCTAGAATTTCTCCAATTTAAGACATAGTACAGTAGCAGCTTTTTTTTAAAAAAGAATTACCGAAGTAGGCCTGATGCAAGGCT
This sequence comes from Agriotes lineatus, assembly GCA_940337035.1. Lineage (NCBI taxonomy): Eukaryota > Metazoa > Arthropoda > Insecta > Coleoptera > Elateridae > Agriotes > Agriotes lineatus. The sequence goes on along the minus strand of OW679198.1, from coordinate 148,817,307 downwards.
TATATTAGCTGCCCACAGAAAAAGCTACAAGACGATGTGATAGTGTAGCTGCGAGTACAGAACTCTATTCTGCGTTGATATGTTATTATGCATTATAATATGCATTATCTGTCCATAATGTATTATTTTAACATATTAACATGTCTGTAGTAGCTTTTGAGCGCACCATATAGGGTAGGTGGTCTTATTATAATTAAAATACTGTTTACATTTTTGACAAATTGTACATAAATAAATTACAAAAGAAAATTTTTACAACGTTTTTAATACAGAAAGCGTGCTGCAAGAAAAACAATTTTTGATGGATTAAATTATGGCTGAAGTCTTCAAAATTATCTACAAAATAGGTAAAAATACCTCAATATTGCTAATAATACTCAAACACTGAGCAGTGCGAATCAAATGAATTTGGAAACTAAGAAAAACATTGCAGCCAGTGGGATGCTCACTTTAGACGGCACCACCGCAGTATTTTTTCTATATATTATCGATTTAAAAAATACTTTTTTTTTATTATACCCCTCACTAAATTCTACTTTCAGGGTATGTTACTGCGATTTAAAATAAACAGCAAAATTGGAGAAGTCGTATTAGGGATTTTTTTATCAAAATATCTTGTTAATAGAAGTTGTTCAGAATCGTTCAAATAAGCTAAACCCGAAATTTCATTAAAAACAAAATTTTGAAAATCTCTCAAAAAATTTAAATAGCGTTTTATAGGATGCTTTACATGATCTTCCAGTTGCAGTACGGCAGGAAAGTTCTATCAATTATGCAATTGTGGATAGGGAATGGTTAAATTAATGTTGCCAGACGTACGATAATTATCGTTTTTGTACGATAATTTTACCTGTCGTACGATGTACGATAGCATATGTACGATAAGTGTATAATGTACGATAATTTGGCTATTATTGAAAATTCTCACAAATTTGGCAAATACGTACTAATATTGACCGTTTTATCGATATGACAGTTACGTGCAGATATTTCTGCTAAACCGGTATTAATCACAAGGTGCTCAACTTTGATTCGGAACTGTTATTATTTATGATGACAAGCTGATTCCCTTACATCACCGTACTTATAGGGGGTTCCCTATCGACTATCCACATGCCCACTTTCGACTTCTGTCTTTCACTAAAAATTCTTTTTGCAGTCATTTTCGATTCGTGGTTTAATTAGCTCTTATCGTCGATTTATGATCGGTTCTTCTACCAGACACACCAAGTAAAATCGGATTTATTTCAGAATTATTTCATTCTTGTAGTTATATTTTCCCATGTATAATCCAAAATATTATAATAAGGTAAACTGTACGATAATTTTTACTACTGTCGTACGATAATAATGTTTATTCGATCTGGCAAGAATGGGTTAAATGAGAATTTTCCGGGGAGATGGATAGGGTAACAGTCCCCTAATCACATGGCGACAATTCTCAATATTTTTTGTTTTTGATGGAATTTCGGATTTAGCTTATTTGACGATTCTGAACAACTTTTATTAACAATATTTTTTTAATAAAAAAATCCCTAATACGACTTCTTCAATTTTTCTGATTATTTTAAATCCTAGTAGGCCAGCATTTTATCGTGAAGGGAAAGTAACATACCCTAAAAGTAGAATTTAGTGAGCGGTATAATCAGAAAAAAAAAATTTTAAACCCAAAATATATGAAAAAAATACTGGGGTGGTGCCGTCTAAAGTGAGACACACTGTATATACAAATTTTTTAAATATTCTACTAACTACATAATACTGTGTACTTTTCTTAATTAGAAAAGTGTTTTATCATTTTGTTTTCTGTTCTTATTTTATTTGTTTTATTGTATTATTTTAACATTTAGATAGGTACCTACTTATTTTTAAAGCTTGAATTAAAATGTTGCAGATATTTTTGAATATCCGGAGATAAATGTAAAACACGTACAGTAACATTAGTATTTTTTTCACATGTATCGTTAGTGCACTGAGGGGCGCAAAAATGTTTGGCTTGCCTACAATAAAAGTTTGCCTAGTTACGGCCCTGCTAAGATCCACGTCGAAACCTACTTATTTGCATAATCGCCAAGCCATTTAAAAGTCTTAATTTGTCCACAAAGTAATCAAATGTAATACAAAAGACACTTTCAAAAATACCTCACCCTTTTGTTTTTAATTTTGTATGTTGTTACTTTTATAGCTAAAATGATTGTATTTCGATGTCGCCGCAATATTAAAACTTCAAAAACCCCTAAGTATAAGGACTTTACTCAGAACTTGCCCCACAAGTGGACGTTCTGACATTAAGCAATTTTAAAAATTAAAGAAAAATAGAGATGAAAACATCTTCACGTTCGTAATAATAATGCAACAATAAAAGGAAACACTTGGTAATGCGGAATTACATCAATTTTAAATAAAAATGAATTGCCGGCAATGGGATTTGAACTGCAGCGCCTGCGAACGAGCCAGCGCATGCTATTTTAATGCTCTGCTCATATAGCACACGTTTGCTGCCTCGGCTACTAAGGACGCCTTTGATCGATGAGATGCGGGTACCTTAAATATTTATTGCTAACCCATGTTGTATTTTTTAGAACACTTCTAGTGTATTTGTTGGCTCCCATTTTTATCAAGGATAAAGTCTGAGGTATGTGCAAATTTTCACCTTTATTTATTTTCCGGTTAAAGCAAAAATAAACAAAATTTTATTTTTATTGTGCTCATCCTGAATATATTATATATAATATATATGAATACAGTAGTGATTTATAAGCGTATTTCTAACGTGCCTTGCTCTCTGTTTATTTATGCGTTAAACGTGGGTACCTTTGAAATTATTAACTTGTTATTATTACCTGAGAAGCAAGAAAATGGAGATATATTTTAGGAGGACGAGATATATATCATTCGACTCAGCTTGAAGAGTAGATTCCAAAAATATATAGAAACCGGAAATCGGATTTCTTTTCCGAGGTCGACTTCCGGTCAATTTTTAACTTTTTCCTTTATAGCTCCTGCAGTTTTTGAGATATTTAGCTCAAATTTGGAATACAGGTTACGCTGCAGGGCTTACATCATTGAGCATATCAAATGGTTGTGAGAATCTACAGGGAGATATTTTTTCAGGGGTCATGCTTCCTTTTCTCCCCCTGAACTTTTTTGCGGTGCGCCGCTGTTAGATTCTAAAATACAAATTGAGTTTTCTGTTTTGTTTAGAATCTTTTTGTTCTCTTGCAGTTTTTTCGTATCTGCAACCGTTATCGAGAAAAAAAAGTATAAAAACGATTTTCTGTAATTTGCTAGACGAAATTTAAATTTTTAAAAACTGAGAAGCAAGAAAATGGAGATATATTTTAGGAGGACGAGATATATATCATTCGACTCAGCTTGAAGAGTAGATTCCAAAAATATATAGAAACCGGAAATCGGATTTCTTTTCCGAGGTCGACTTCCGGTCAATTTTTTTTTCATCTCGTGTTAAATTCTTAATGTCCAATTATTGGCTCCCCTAATTATTTTAGAGCTAAAGTGTAAATACATTTTTTGTAGAGAAAAAAATACTGCATCTATTCATACTGTTGCTAACCATTTTTCATTTTCCATAACCGAAGGAATGCAAAAAATAAAACTAGCATTTTATTATTATTAACTGAGAAGCAAGAAAATTGAGATATATTTTAGGAGGGCGAGATATATATCATTCGACTCAGCTTGAAGAGTAGATTCCAAAAATATATAGAAACCGGAAATCGGATTTCTTTTCCGAGGTCGACTTCCGGTCAATTTTTTTTTCATCTCGTGTTAAATTCTTAATGTCCAATTATTGGCTCCCCTAATTATTTTAGAGCTAAAGTGTAAATACATTTTTTGTAGAGAAAAAAATACTGCATCTATTCATACTGTTGCTAACCATTTTTCATTTTCCATAACCGAAGGAATGCAAAAAATAAAACTAGCATTTTATTATTATTAACTGAGAAGCAAGAAAATTGAGATATATTTTAGGAGGGCGAGATATATATCATTCGACTCAGCTTGAAGAGTAGATTCCAAAAATATATAGAAACCGGAAATCGGATTTCTTTTCCGAGGTCGACTTCCGGTCAATCTCGTGTTAAATTCTTAATGTCCAATTATTGGCTCCCCTAATTATTTTAGAGCTAAAGTGTACATACATTTTTTGTAGAGAAAAAAATACTGCATCTATTCATACTGTTGCTAACCATTTTTCATTTTCCATAACCGAAGGAATGCAAAAAATAAAACTAGCATTTTATTATTATTAACTGAGAAGCAAGAAAATTGAGATATATTTTAGGAGGACGAGATATATATCATTCGACTCAGCTTGAAGAGTAGATTCCAAAAATATATAGAAACCGGAAATCGGATTTCTTTTCCGAGGTCGACTTCCGGTCAATTTTTTTTTCATCTCGTGTTAAATTCTTAATGTCCAATTATTGGCTCCCCTAATTATTTTAGAGCTAAAGTGTAAATACATTTTTTGTAGAGAAAAAAATACTGCATCTATTCATACTGTTGCTAACCATTTTTCATTTTCCATAACCGAAGGAATGCAAAAAATAAAACTAGCATTTTATTATTATTAACTGAGAAGCAAGAAAATGGAGATATATTTTAAATGTTATCTATACGATCCACAAAAGCGAATCTTTGTCATTCTACGTGTAGTTAACCTACATGTTTTTTGTTGCGCGATGAGATAACATCGTCATACACTTGTAAATTACATACGTTGCTGTGACAGCAGAGTACACAGTGTATATGCCACGGGCGTATTATTGGATTTGACTCAGTTGCCTACGTACTTTGTCACTGATTACCGTGGATACAATATTTTATTTTGGTACAAAGAACTACCCTCTCTTATATTATTTGTAGACATTGAAAACAAATATTACTTTAATTGCCTCGTATTTATGCATTTTTCCTTTCTATAAGAGATTATAGCTTATCAAAGACCCTGCGTCTAATAAGTGTACTCTTGATATAACCTCTTCATTGTAAGTTGCAATTACCATATCATCGGGGAATATTCCAACTTAGATTCGCGAGCTGTTTAACAAGCAAGTTGGTGGCGAGTGTATTTGTTTTTGATTATTTTAGTGTTTACTCGCTTCCCCCGCTGGAGTAACTTGGCCAGCCCGCTGAACGCTATTGGTAGTGTTTTAGGTATTCACAGCTCGCTATTCTATTGTAGTTAATTTATTCTATTGTATTGCGTTCTGGAGCGTTCAGTGGTTTTGGTGCTGTTCAAAACCGCTTTCTATTCGTTCTTAATTGACTTACGTCTGTCCATTTCATCTTCTTAATTTCTAGCGTTGCTCTTGCTTCGTTTTCGGAAAACTTGGTTTTTTACTGTAGCTCCTTCTGCTTTTACTTGTATTCTTTCTAGAAATCGCATTTCTATGCTTTTTTGTTATTATTTTAAACTCAGGTTTCGGATTAGTAGGAGAGCGTTGTTTTCACTACTTTTCTGATCATTACGGCGTTTGTTGCACTTGGTATTTCTTTTTTCACCAGAAAAATGGTTTTCATTACATTATAGAATCTTCCTGTTGTGGGTAGGCTGTCGTTTAGTTCTAAAGTACCTGTACTGTTTATTGTTGTTGTGTTTTAATATTCTAACTTACTCTACTTTTTTTCCTGTCTTAGCACGTTTTTACGTCTTTCGTCTAAGGCGAATGAAGTATTTTAATTGTGAAAAAACTACCGTGCGAGATTTTTTCAGACCTTCACGTTTCGGGGTCTCTATATGACGAAAAACATGTTTTCTTAATTCCGCCTGTCCGTCTGTTTATCTGCCTGTTGGGGTATAGCATAAAAACTACTTGTTGTCGAAAGACGTTATTTTGAATGCGGATTGGATGTCTACTTAGCACAAAACCCAATACACTTTTGGTTAACTACATACAGGGTGATGACCTTAAAAAATAAAATTCTGCCTATTTTTGCAATAATTCAAGAACTATTAGCTAAATTAGTCATATTTTGCATATAGCTCAGATGTTTACCCTTGACGAAAATAGGCATATTTTGGACACATCACCAGCATAGTGGACAGCTTAATAAGTTAAAAATAGGTTTATTCAAAATTTTTAGTTTCAAAACTTTCACTTCTGAGATGTAAGTTTCGAGTAAAGCTATTTATTGATGTTTTTCTTCGAGAGCAATTATCATATTTTTTTTTGTTTTTAATATATTGATCTTCGTATTAATGTTTCTTAGCTCATCATTCAATATTTTAACGTTGCATTGAAGTTATCTGCGGTTCTCCCAAATACTGCCACATTATCCGCATAGCATAGTTTAGATATGTATCTTCATTATGTTCATTTTCCAGTACACAATACAATAGTTCTTAGCTCTTTTCTTTTACTCTTTAACTGCTTGATCTAGCATTATATTGAATAGCAGTGGTATAAGCATTAATGTGCTTTTAAGCGTCTTTGAGCATTTGTTTCTCTTAGTACATAGTATTCCGTCTTTTTATATATGAACTTGTTAAGTTTAGATCGTTCTTCTACTATTTCCTCAGCTCAATTTGTGAGCTGTCTATATTTTTAATGTCTGTGGTGCAGGTTATCGCATTTTTGCGCACTTACGAACTACCTTGACTCTTATCTGCTGGCCCAAGCGACGAATTTTATATAGACTTTTTTGGACTCCTTAACATGTTACAGTATGTTAGAAGAAATACGAACATTTATTGATGTTGTTCTCTGAATGATATCATTTTTGACAGTGGTCTATTATAAAATGTTTTATCGAACTTTTTCTACAGTCTTGGGTGTTTACTACACGACGTTTCGTCAGTTTTTGTTCTACTACCATCCTCAAGTTAATGAACTGCTAATTAGTTCTGTGAAGGACTGATTTCTGTACGTATTTTTCACTTACATCCGTGCATATCCCGGGGTAAGACGAGAGTAGAACAAAAACTCCCGAAACGCCGTATGGTAAACACCCAAGACAGTGGAAAAAGTCTGATAAACATCTCATTTATTAATAAAACAAACAGAAAATTAACAATAATTAATTAATAATTCTAATGAGTACGTTAAAGAAAGACAAATATATTGTACTAAATGTTCTGGCAGCGTGTCATGATGGCTTCTTATACACGATTTGGCATTTCGACGTTATTTTTTAACATATTAGAAGCATTTTCAATGCATTCTAATAATTCGTATCGGGTGCCTACCGGTGTTCTGTACAACGATTTCAGATTGCCCCAAATATGAAAATCAAAAAATGTAATATCTGGCTAGCGAGGTGGCAATTGAACAGGTCCATCATGGCCAATCCAATGCTGGTTTTAATAGATGTTTAACCAGTTTCTCACTAATCTGCCATAATGAGCTGGAGCACCATCTAACTGAAACCAAGTATAAGTTCATATTTTTTTTAATCAGAATAACATTTACTATCTACAAAAAAAATTGCGGGAAAAACTAGGACATATGTCTACCTGTTCTTTATGTCTAGTGACTTTTACGCTCATTGTTCTCATTGTGAATGTTTGGCCCTGTGTCCCTCTATATTTCTAAACCCACTCAGCGTATCTTCTATAGTTTGTCTATTTATTTCATTGGCCTTCTTAAAATTCTAACATATACTAATGTAATTCCAATTATTATGCGTCTATATTAGTAATATCCTTACTGCCTCCTTTCTGTACTATTCTGCATTTTCTGTTCTATTTCAGAGAGATCAGCGTCATTATTATATCTTTGTTCTGTGGTTTGCTGTTTTCCTCCTATATGCCTTCAAAGTAGTCCTACAATATCTACATTAGTTTTGTTTATTCTGTTAACACATTTAGTTTTTACCTTTTATTTCTTTTAGCATATTTAATTTTAGATTTCTTGCTTGTTTTAGCGCACTATAAAATAGTTTCTAATTTTCTGTATAGTTTTTGGCTAGTAGTTTTGAAATTCTATCCAGATCGCATTTCTTACTTTTTTCACCATCAATGTTACTAAATTTCTCTGTTGTTTATATACTTCATAATCTTCTGTTTTTTTAATAGGTATTTTTCCACATCTTCATTTTCGCTTTAACTTCTATTCTAATTTTCTTTGTCCACCAAGCTGCTATTTTATTTTCGTCACTCCATATTCTAGTTATCACACAATCTCCTCTCAAGGCTTTTAATCGCAACTGATTGAAAATATTTCAACTACCTGCTTAAGTAATTTATGGGCTCATCCCAGCTACTGTTTATTACTGATACTACTTTGAAAATTTGCCATTTTTACTTGTTTGTTGTTTTAATCCAATTTCTTAAAGATATCCTCTATTAAGGATGAGAGCAGTTTTGGCTAAATAATGTTCCCCGCCCTATTCCTATTTAATTTGTATTGCGTTTGTCTTTCTATATACGAACAAGTCACAGACCTTGGCGGCCCTAAAGCAAAACATCTGACTAGAAGTGGAGAATTTATCGCCAGAAGTTTTGAGAAAAGTCATGAAAAATGCTGTGAAACGAGCCCAAATTTTCATCAACTCTGGCGGTGTCCACTTGACTGATATTGTCTTCGAGACTTAATGGAAAAAAAATTAATCGTCTAAATAAACATAATCAACAAACACAACCAATTCTTTTTATTTACAAACAAAGTTACTGCCTTAGGAAATCGAGTGAGGACTTTTGCGCCACCTTGTACAAATAATAAATATATGTGAACAATTTTAAATTTCATAATTTTCAATAAATACTTTAAAATAAAAATCAATGATTATTCAAGATATTGCTTATAGCACCCATACTAAAAATTTCGAAACATGGTTACTGATTTGGTTTAACTACAATAGTTACATAGCTAGTAAACAAAACATACGAGCTATGGACATTTTGCATAATTATTATTACGCTACGTTAACTGCTTCATTTATAGGATACTTATTTGGCGTATGTACAAGTCTAAAAGCATTTATAACTAATACAAGAACAATTATGTGTAAAGGAGGGGTGAGTAAAAATCCCAAAGGGTCGCGTGCTACCGGACCAATTTATCACCTACATGCGATTAGTTTCGTAGCATATGTCGAACTGTATTCCATCAACTTCTGTGCAATAACTCTCTGGTGCCATTTTCGTCTTTGCCTCGCGTCGCACGAGCGCGATAGAGACAGCGCCAGGGGTCGGCGGCGGGTAAAAGAAATAAATTAAAAATTATTTAAATGTGTTGATCGCCCGACACGGTCGGTGAATCCGATGCTACCAGTTAAAGTGGCTAGACTTTTCATAAGTGCATCTATTTATTTAAATTAGTGAATTATTGGGGTGAATAAATTTCACCGCCCTAAACTGTGCGTCGTTTCTGGGATAATTTAAATTTTACTGCCCGGCTTTTTAACTGTAAAAGGGTTTATCTCTGCAGTCGTGTACGACTTTAAAGCTTCTCAACAGGGCATTTGTGAGGCAAAGAGAATTCAGTTTAGTAATATTACCAATGAATTTTTATTAACATCAATATTAGCTCCCTAATTCCTTGTGGAGGTTAAGCTTTCTTTATTGACCTCAATGTTTTTTCTCAAAACGTATACAGCAAACGTAGAATTATTAATCGTGTCAAAGAATCAAACCCAGTTCTAGATTATTAAAGTTGGTCTTTGTTAGTATTTTCAATGCCGAATCGGCAAGGCATAATTTACTGCTTCTAACCGTTGGTGTTGTTTCAATACATAAATTATTAGTTAAGTAAGTACTTACAAAAATGTTTTTGTTTAAACAAATTACAACCAAAATATAGCAAAACTCAAGAATTAATTCAACAAGGTCAATGTGAAGAACTCTACAAGAAGAAGTAGGTACAATAAATAATAAAGGTAGTGAACAACTGAGGAGAACAAGCGAAGAATTGCTATTAACCAAAATGTTCGTATAAGTAATACACGTTATCAAAATAATTCCATCGCATGTTTGACGTACTGTACCTATAATTTCACATCTGTCTGGTAACTTCATAAAACCTCTAGAATAGAAGTCATTTAACCCAGTTTTGACCAACTTTTACACAAGCCCTTCACTCTTCAAATCTCATTCTTTCCATTGCTGAACTGAAATGGTGCACCCACGAGTCACTGCACGTTAATATTGACTGAAGAAAATTTAGTCCTTCTATGCTAAACTGATGCAACCAGCACATAGGAAGTACTTTCCCGTATCAAAATTTTTCGTGAATATTTTTTCCATATAACCGACACTTGTATAAGATTGTATTGTGAGGTTGGAACCTGCACTTAATTCAATTTTTGCATAAATAGGTATTATACTTGGAATTTGTACGCCACTCAGCCTCTCTCCCAGAAATTGTCTCAGATAGCGAAGTCTAGAACGGTATATCACCAGGATGTTTAACCTACTAAAAGCACTTTAATCAACGACTCGTTCAACAGCTCCCAGGCCCTTTGGAGCTTAGTCAAAGCCGTCCAAAACCGTAAGATACCTTTGAGTCAATCCTACTATACCTTCTCTAGCACCCAGTACCTTCCTGAACCTGTGTTTCTGGTCGACAATGATCCGGTATTAGCAAATATTTTCTTGAAACCGCTTCACATCGTATCTCTGGTCTCCGAAATACGGTATCGAGGTACGTCGTTCAAATCCACCCTTAAAACCAACCCTGTATCCTCTTTGGAGCCAGTTCCGATTTGCTTGCTAGCCTTGTAGCTATTGTAATTAAGCATAATCAGTGACCATGTTTCGAATTTTTTTAGTATAGTTTGGGTGGTAAGTATAAGCAATATTTTGAATAACCTTTAATTTTTTATTTTAAAGTATTTATTGCAAATTACAACAATTATTACTGTAACTACACCAAGCGTAAATGGTATTTTCGTAATGCCAGTTGAAATTTTCAACTGCCTTGGTGTTTCCATAATTGCTACAATAGTTTGTAATAGTGACGAAGTAGTAGTGGGCCCCCGAAACTGGAGCACCTTTCAATCAAATTTTGATTCGCGGATTTCGCGGTTTTAATTTCGCGGTTTGATCTAATTAATTTCGCGGTTTGATCTAATTAATTTTCACATGTGCTACTGATTAAATTACGCATTAGCTTCCGATTAAATTACGCGTCGGACTTCGGCGGCCATCTTGGTAACAGAGTACAATGGTTTAAAACGTGTTAGTGCGGCAGCAGTCGGGCCTCTGGTTTTATAGAATTTTAAAATAAAAAGGGATGGAGACATTGTATACGTCACACAGCAGACAGGATGGCTCTTGTAAAATTCAGCGATGACGCATCACGACAAATAATAAAACAGCAGCAGAGGGTCAAGTCTTACGCGAAAATATATATCAAAACCGATTTAGAAATTTGTACATGCCTTAATTTATATGAAATATTGTATGAAATTGCATGTAGAAGGCTTTTTAAACTATATGTTTTCTTAATTATGCAGAGAGTGCTCGTTTATATAGTGAGGCAGGTTGGCCGAATGGTTAAGGCGTCAGATTTAAGCTCTGATCTCGAGAGAGAATAATGGTTCGATTTCCGTACTTGTCATATTTTTTTTATATATTTATTATGAAAGTCTTGATTTTAAGCTAGTTTATTCACGACGGCTCTACCAGAACAAAAGATTGAGCTCCTTTTCGACTAAATGGACAAAGAGCGGAAGATGTTGATTGTATCGCCGGAATTTGTCCAACGTCTTAAGTATGGCGATGATGCGGAGAAAAATATATTATCACAGCTTGATGACGAAATGCAAAAAGTTTTAAAGTCCAAATTAACTGATCACGATAAATGGATCCAGTACAATTAGGTTTTACAACGATTCCTTCATTTCACAAACCAGGCGCGGCAGCCAATTAAAATACCTATCGAAATAACCAGTGACAGCCTATCAAATGCCGTTATTTTATCTACACTTCCCAAAACTTTTAAGAAAAAAGCTGAAGTTTTCCTACGCATTTTGAGTACCTCAAGCGATGTGAGCTGGGATCACAAGGGTACCGTTACTATAAAGGGTGAAATTTTACCGGCGTCTAACATAGTCGATTTAATTCACGACACTCTGCGGCCTCGAAAAACTATTAATCCACCCGGACGCCTACGGTTTGCTGATTACATCAAAGACCTTAACGTTGCTAATGTGCTGCTAGCTAAACCTAAACAGAAAAAGACGCCAACCCCGACTGGTACTACAGGAAAAACCGAAATGGAAACTGATAACTGCGAGTCCGATTTAGAATATAAATTAAAAACACCAGCTACTCATCCAAGTCCACATCCACTGTCCACTGTAATACGTGTTCTTACCTCCAACGATTTAGTGCGGCAGAATAAAGAAAGGTAAATCTTATGTAACACGATTTCTGTTAATTAATTGAAATTTAAAAATGGCCAATTTTAATTTAAACCTAAATTTGCAACAAGAACTTGCCGAATATGATAATTTTGAAAATATTGTTTTAGATAATAAGTTAGAATGTAAGGAGTTATTGAAACATAGTGAGATCAATATATTGCAATTGAACATACGGAGCATTGCTAAAAATTTTGACGAATTTTTAATATTATTGCATTCATTAGATAAAGAAAATTTAGATGTCATTGTCTTAACAGAAACATTTCAAATTATTGCTGATAATTTTAATATAGACGGCTTTTCAACACATTATAACAATGGAAGTATAAACAGAAATGATGGCGTAGTAATTTTTGTTAAAAATAATTTAAATGCTATTGTTACAACAATAAACTCTTTAGAAACCCGTGTAATTCGAATAAAACTTGAAAAGCTCAATAAAAAGTATGGTATCAGTGCAGAGTATAGATGCCATAATATTGAAGTTCAAAATTTTATAGAACAATTGCGCCTTTATTTGCCGGAATGTAGAGAGAACAATGAAATATTTCTTGGAGACATAAACATTGATATTTTAAAAACTGATCGAACAGAAAGTGATTATCTGAATGTGATGTCTGAACACGGGTTCAAATCTGTAATCAACAAATGCACAAGAGTAACTAATGACACGAAATCATGCTTAGATCACGTTTTTATAAAAACACGGCAAAAGTCTTCTGATATTTTTGGTTTAATTTTGCGGACTGATATCACTGATCATTACACTGTAATTTTTAGTATAAAAAATTTAATTTTTGAACGTCCTAGAAAGGTTAATCCACAATCAACCTCACAAATTTTTGATAGCTTAAGATTTTTTAATTTAGTTAACTCTTTGTCCTGGGACGGTATATTAAATGAGCAGGACGCAAATATTGCTACAGAAACCTTTATTGATACTCTAAAAGCGTGCAAACAAAAATCACTCAAAGTAAAAAACAATAATTCAGTTAATTCGAAAATGAAAAAGCGTAAACAATGGATTACGCAAAATTTAATAAAATCAATAAACATTCGTGATGCCTTAAAACAACGCGTACTGAGAAATGAATGTAATGTAGAACTCAGAAACTATTATAAAAATTATAGAAATATTCTACAAATGTGCATAAAAACAACAAAGTCGCAATTTTATAAAAATAAAATAATGCAGTCACCGAATGACTCAAAGCACTTATGGCATACAGTTAGAGAAAGTTTAAATGATAAAAAAAAACATATGGAAATTAAAAGTATAGTATTGGAAAACGGTATAGAAATACAAGATGAAAATCAAATAGCAAATGAGTTTAATAGACATTATTGTAGTATAGGAAATCGTATGGCAAACATTCTTATCAACAAAAACAAAAGTAAAATATGTAATGAATTACCAAATACTGTGAATTCCAGTACACTTTACCTTAGCCCTGTGACAAATCAGGAGATAATAAATGAAATTGACACCTTAAAAGCAGGTAAAGCTGCTGGCCTGGATAACATCACTGCTGAGAATCTAAAACAAATAAAATATCTCATTGCTGATCCTCTTCAACATATAAGTAATCTGATCATTTCCAGTGGAATTTTTCCTAATGTCTTAAAAGTTGCAGTAATAATACCTATATATAAAACTGGATGTAAAAACACCATATCAAACTATCGTCCTATAGCGTTACTCACGAACATAACAAAAATTGTAGAAAAGGTAATAAAACGCAGGCTAATGTCGTTTTTGGAAAAAAATAACATAATATCAAATAATCAGTTTGGTTTTCGAGAAAACAAATCCACTGAAGATGCAATTCAATTATTAACTTCAAAAATATATGCAAATCTAGATTCTTCAAACGTCTCAGCAGCGGTGTTTTTAGACCTAGCCAAAGCTTTTGATACTGTGAGTCACAATCTTCTTCTGCAAAAAATGGAAAGGATGGGTGTTAGAGGTGTTGGTCTTCATTTGTTTAAATGTTATTTGTCAAAAAGAATGCAGCAAGTAAAAGTTGGTGCAACATACAGCCAGAAAGTTCTGTGCGAATATGGAGTGCCTCAGGGGAGTGTACTGGGACCAGTATTGTTTATAATCTACATAAATGACTTATTAAATGCAAGAAATCAATACAACATTATTACTTATGCTGATGATACAGTTTTATATTTTACTGGTGATTCGTGGCAAAACCTTTACACAAAAATAAGCGTGGAACTAGCGAATATTGTAACTTGGTTAGATCTGAATCTGCTTACATTAAATGCTGAAAAAACAAAATGTGTGCCTTTTACGTCTTATAAAAACAATCTGCCGCTATATAGTATTATAAAAATTAGCAATTATGATCTAAATATAAAAGTTACTACAAATGTGAAATATTTAGGAATAACTATAGATAGTTTTTTCAGATGGGATTTGCACATAAATGAACTTACTAAAAAAATAAGAAAATTTGTCTATCTATTTAAACAACTAAAATCATTTCTAAAAACTGCGGACTTGAAAATAATATACTATGCTTTAGTACAATCCCTGCTCCAATATGGTATTATTGGCTGGGGTGGGGTGTACAATACAACTCTCAAACAGTTAGCTACCGTACAAAATACTATATTGAAAATTATACTGTCCAAACCTTTCAGATATGATACTCACTCACTATATTTAGAAGCACGTGTATGCACGGTCAGACAATTACATATGATAGCAGCTATATGCAGATATCACGACAAACCAAAACAGTTTATTTGTCATGGTTATGTCACAAGAAATGTTACAAATCAGTGCGTAGCTACTATAAATGCCCAAAAGACAATTGGAACAAGAAGCGCGTCTTATTTAGCTCCACGTTTTTACAATTTATTACCCAGAAATCTTCTTTCAATAAAACCGGTGCGGCTATTTCGAAAGCATCTTGTAGAAGAATTGTTACAGCGCGATATGACTGCTTTTTTAGTCCTTCTCGAATAAAATTTGTATAGCTCCGTCAATAGTAATATAGTAAAATATAGCAAATAGTAAATAACCCGCATTTTTTTCATAACTTTGAATTTTTTAGTTAATTTTTTTTCAAACTCTTTAAGATTAATTTGAAAGAGGCGGTGTTTTAATTTTGTTGCATGTATGGTTCCGGCGCACAAGCTTTGCTTAGGCTGAGACCACCACGCAACTGTTTTTTCTTCTTTTTACTTTTTTCTTTGTGGACTTTTATAGTTTGTTTTGCTCCATTTATGTTCTTTTAGTTTATAGTTGTTGTGTGTGTTGTTGCTGCAGCTGTATTATTTCTTTTTCTTAAATAAATATTATTATTATTATTATTATCAAAAAGGTTCAGTCAGAAGAACGCCGATAAGGAAACACCTCCAAAAAAGGGCCGTTAGAAAAACGCCTCTAAGGCAGATGTCATCAACACCAAAAACGAAGGGAATTCTAGATTGGGTGCATCTTAAACTTTAAATTTACACAATGAAATTCTGATTTGATTACTTACAGCCTTTTTAATTTGAAATGTCGTGCACCTCAAACTACAGTTTTGTAAATTGCTAGCGAATTTTTAGAAAATAAGACATTCTGCTGTACATTTATATTTATATTATTAAGTATTATACGAAATAAGAACAATATATTTGTTTATTACAAAGTGCTTGTGTTTTTTATTTCTACTCTGCTTTTGTTTTTTTCTCGAATCTGCAATAATTACAAAGTCTAAAGCTAAAATATTAGTATTTGCAGTTATTTTACAGTTACAAAGTGTAAAATTTAAAAAAATCAATCTACGATTTCATAATGGCGTGATATAGTTTAAAAAATTGTGATTTCTTTTAATTTTGGGCGATACATTTTATAGGAAAGTGTAAAACATTTGCAAATTTTTCAACGAAATTGTGTGTTTTATTCAAGTTTAAGTTAATTTGTGATCAACATACATATATTTCCATCAAAAGTACAAGAATTTTTGAATTTTGTTTATCGAAATGCTTGTGGTAAAAGATTTTTTCAACGAAATTGCTATTTCTTTTAATTTTGAGTGATGCATTTTATAAAAAGTGTAAAACATTTGCAAAATTATGCATAGTTTATGTTACATGATGTCGATTTTTGTAAAAATTTATGTGAGATGGCGTGTAATTGTGTGATTTTTGTTCAATTTTCGTCTTGTGTTTAGTAAAAATGTCGTTTTTTGTATAATTTCAAGTGACATGATGACAGTTTTTGTATAATTTATATGACATGATGTCGATTTTTGTGAAAATTTATGTGAGATGCTGTATGACTGCGTGATTTTTGTTCAATTTTCATCGTGTGTTGAATTAAAATGTCGTTTTTTGTATAATTTCAAGTGATATGATGACAGTTTTTGTATAATTTATGTGACATGATGTCGATTTTTGTGAAAATTTATGTGAGATGCTGTATGATTGCGTGGCACAAATTATAAAATAATTAATAAGCTGTTACAAATCTAATTTTTTTTAAAAATTGTATCTACCTTTAAACACAATAAGCTATACATTCCAGTTCTTATAAATCATATTTCTCAAAAAATAGATTGTTTTAAATTCGGGCAGCGTGACGACAGAGCTGCGAAATGGCGTTTCGTTCAAATCCTATATATTCAACAGACCTCGATAGCTCAACGGTAGGGTCCTGAGGCTGTTGGCCAGAAAACTAGGGTTCGAATCCCACTTGGGCCCGACGCAAATAGCTTTTTTTAAATATAAATAGTCCTTCTGGGAATGCACGAGAGAGACAGCCAAGGGGGCAGAAGAGTGAGATCGATCTAGCAGTTTGAAATTCAAATATTTTCCGCGAAAATTAAAAAACGACAGCCGTGAGAAGTGCGCACGCAGAAAACCAAGATGGCAGACATCCCGGGAAGTTTAAAATTCAAAAATTGAACTTAGAAGAAAATCTGAAAAAAATTAAATTCAAATATTCGCGCCAGAAAACCAAGATGGCCGACACCCGGGAGATTTAAATTCAAAAAATTAAACTTAGAAAAAAAAATCTGAAAAAATTTAAATTTCAAATATTCGCTCCAGAAATCCAAGATGGCCGCCGAAGTCCGACGCGTAATTTAATCGGAAGCTAATGCGTAATTTAATCAGTAGCACATGTGAAAATTAATTAAATCAAACCGCGAAATTAATTAGATCAAACCGCGAAATTAATTAGATCAAACCGCGAAATTAAAACCGCGAAATCCGCGAATAAATCCGCGAATTAAACCGCGAATCCGCGAATCAAAATTTGATTGACAGGTGCTCCAGTTTCGGGGGCCCACTACTACTTGACGATTACATTTTTTTCATAAACATGAAAGCTAAAATAATTTAGATATTTTTCAGTGACGAGAAAGTGCATGTTTGTCGTCTACTAACATAAAAAATTTCGATCACAGATTAGTTGTTTAAATATTCAGAAATACAAGTTAGAGTAGTTTAAACACCATTGGTTTCTTTTGTCTTTTTCCTTTTTTTATTAACTCTTATTTTAAATAGAACACCCTGTATATTATTACATTTTTTAATTCAGCTTAAGATTTTAGAGAAAATTTGCCTCTTTAACTAACGCTCTAGTTTGTAGGGTTTCTGTAGAATTTGTAATTTTTGAAAAATTTTGACAAATGCTTAAAAATTCAAAAAAATTTTTTTGGCTAATTATAAGATCACTGTAAAAGGAAGTTGTGTGCGTGTCACACTAGATTTTTTTTAATTGCGACGACACAGGCTAAAATGCAAGTTTAATATGGATACTGGCGATCTCTGTTTATGAAACCGTACCACATGAAAGTTCTAGAAATAAAATCAAATTTTCAAATTACTTTTTATCTGAAGATTGGGTAGAATTATATTGAAAGTCTGACCCAAACTGTGCAGTCAAGACTTTTATAAAATTCTTTCATATTATCACGATTCATCTTTACCTCTCATTAAAATAAATGCAAATAACAAATATAAAAATGCCTATATATTTACAAATTTCGAAATAGTTTCGACCAAAGAAATATTTTGAAATTGAACTTGCAGAATAATGAACTTCTATCGGCTCAATTTAAAAAATCATAAAATTAGAGACAGAAAAATCAGTAAAGAAATTTTGGAATTTGATAATTAACAGACCACAATATGGAAAATAATAAAAAAAGTGTAAACAATAACAATAGAGGGTCAAGTGTGATTACCCCACAATCTCACAATGACTATTTTGTGTATGTAGCCGGCGATTTATTAGCAAATATTCTCTCATCAAAGTACACTCACAACGCTTACCTCAGAAAATTATGGACAATCACTCTTCTTACATGCTGTTGGACAAACCAAGATACAAGATATTATAAATGCATTAAAAAAGTCAAAACCACTAGACAATCGGTTTGTATGTATGCACACAGACAATGTTTATCTGCCGCGATAGCTCATATGGCATCACATTATACACAGGCATATTTCATAATAAATTAAAACAAGTCCAAATTATACCTTTATACAACTTGGGTGAAGTTGACGAAAGATGATATTACTTTCTCCAATGTGGCCAAAATTAATAATTGAAAACAGTATTGCAGTTAGAATTTTAAATTTCCTTGATACCAACCATATTCTTACGGACAGTTTGGGTTCAAAAAAGGAAAAAAAGCATCGGAAGCCGTGTTGAGTCTTATTAATTATATAACAAAATTATTGGAGAAAAAATCTTCCTTCACACATTTTCTCGATTTAAGCAAGGCATTCGACTGTGCCCCAAAAAGCATTTTACTCGATAAACTGGAATATTACGGTTGCAGGGGAGTAACTCTAAAATGAATGTCATCCTACTTATCTGACGGATCTCAATTTGTATTTTGCAAAGCTTAGTATATCCAGATGTCATCAATTTAACATGGCGTCCCACAAGGAAGTGTATTGGGACCGTTGTTATTTTTAATCTATGTTAACGACTTGCCTAATGCCATCCCAGTTTTTACAACTTTTGAAAACCACATAGAAGATGAAACTCTTGTCAATCAATTACACATTTACATTATTAACCAGACCTTCGATTGGTTTAAGGCAAATAAGCTTTGTTTAAACCAAAATAAAACTACTAGGTACTTTACTATTTTCAAATAAACAAATAAAATATCTCTGGAACCGTAACATTTTTAGACCTTATCTTGGATATCAGGCTAATTTTGCAAGCACATGTTGACAAGTTATCAAGAACGATCTATATAATAAGACAAATAAAAAACTCGAGTAAGCTTAGATGCTGCCATCATTGCATACCACGCATTATTTCATAGTGTGATGACGTACGGTCGATAAACTGGAGTATCTTATACATATAAAAAAATTACAAAAATGAGCCTACGACCTTTTACAAAAAGTAATTGAGCTACGACTGCAAGGCTCTTTCAAATCGATTGACAATCAACCACAAGCTGAGCACAACTTTTATTAAAACTCTTAACTATGTCTTTAAAATTACAACAATGTTCCCCACAAATCAGAGCAATTTTTTCGAAAGTCCCTATCTAGTTCGAACTGGTTATAGATGTAAAGACACTTCTTGAAGATGTTTCCTGTAAACTTGAACACGACATGGTACTTTGAAAAATACTTTCTTCTCATATTAACTAATTTATTAAGCTAATGCTATTTGCTTTTTAACCGCTTTTATAACAATTAAACACGGTAAAGAGTTATGTACTGTTTGACGCTTTCGCGGTTACTCGAATTATTCTCCTTAGCATAGAATTTCGGCTTAGACCGCGTAGTATTTGTATATGAACACCCAGCATTTTCTGGCTTAACGTGCCTTGCACCTTGTGAAGTCGAGCAAAAACCCGCGCGATGGCCATGCTCTTTGGTGGCTCGTGTTGTTTGAGTATCTTGAGAACGAGGATACTTAGGCAGATTTGGCCGTTTTGCTGTTTGAGCATCCATATTCACTAACGTTTCGCAAGACCTTGCAGCTTGCATCATCAGAGTGAAAGTCGCACTAAGAACCGGAAGGTCGGTGTGGAGCTATTTATAGTCCTCTGTGCCAGGCGCGCGGAGTGGCGTAACGATGGTTGGTCATCCGAGTGCAACGTAATCCGTGGGGCGTGGGCGTATGACGCACAGTGGTTGTAATGCTTTAGATCGTGTATCACAGGGGTCCACGTTTTACTAAGCTTAAAGCCATCTTCCCTGTTGATATTATTTGGATGTTTTCATATTTCTATGGCTTCACGTATCATTCGCGGGAAGTAATGAGTTATTCTGGCAAGTACTCTGGCATGCTGAAATTCTAGAGAGTGCCCATTTGTAAATGTATGCTCAGCTACGGTTGATTTTGTGATGCGTTTGTGTTTGCAATCGCCTTTGTGTTCTTGGAGTCTTGTCGTACTTATCAAATTTGACGCTAACATAAAGCACTTCAATACACCAAAGTTTCTAAAATTCGGTCTACTTTAGAACGTACTCGTACCAATTATTTATCTGTCAATAGTACCTCTCACAATGGACGCTTGTGTTTATTGACTTCCGGAAAACACCAGAGAAACCAGCTCTGCTTCAGGATAACACACCTTAGCCGTCACTTGGAACACCTTCTGGACACGAACTTTAAAACTAAGAGTTACAGTGTTATTAGAAGACAGATAGCTTAGCAGTTGGCATTATTTTTATTAGCTCTTCGGGTAACATGTTGTAATAGTTGCAGTTGATTTAAATGTACTTGTTATACATTTTAATTTACAGGAACTAGATTGGATTCACTCTTTTCGTTGAACTCGTCTTTGTGGCTTACTGCATGGGAAGAAGTAACGTAGACTACTTGGTCGTTGAATTATAATCAGCTGCGATATTCTCGTCTAACCGCAAAAGAAACTAAAATACTGGATAATTTTGAAAGATAAATCCATTTATTTACTCGGAAGTTGCGATTTTCAGGTGCAAAACGACTACAACCAAATTTTTATTTGGTATTTGTTTTACAATTATTTTGTTTAGGAAGAACAGAGTTGTAACAGTCGTAACAGTATCTTCATCTAGATTTTCAAACATATTATTTTCTGCAATCCGTTTAACCACGACCTTTATTGGTAGTACATTGCACAAGTTGCTCCGGAGCTGAGTTTCTTTCTAATACAAAAATGCTTTCAAATTTCTCCACAAGAAAAAATCAAGAGAACTCCAATCTGGGCTTCTTGGAGACCAAGCAATGAACTTCCACGACCAATACATCGTTTTGGAAATTCGCGGTCTAATGATTGTACATCATCTAACATGTTTTCTAAATTGTTGTCTGACATTTCGATTTAGGCGATAGGGCAAATTATGCAGTTCTATAAACCGGCTTCCGATAATTCCAGCCTTTACATTAACGCTGAACCGATCTTGATGGTTGGTTTGATACACAGTGCGTAAGGGTTTTGTCGACCAAATGGTGCCTATTATTTACAGTGAGTATAGAATTTGGAGTGAACGTAGCTAATCAGTCCATAAAATATATTCAATGTAATCAGGGATCATTTTTTTCTCACGAAGTAACCGTGTTCAGAACCTTACATTTCGATGATATTCCTGTGGTAACAAAAATTGGACTCTTTGGTAGTGATACGGATACCAACCGCTTTCCTGTAATAAACGATAAAAACTTCTATCATCAAAGATTCTTACAATGGACCTCGTGCATTACTGTTCGTTTTCAACTGCATTCAAGATGTTTTCTTCAACATTTTGAACTAATAAGTGGCGTAGGCGGCCTTTACGGGCTGATGCATTTAGCCATTGTCTTCGAAACAGCCACGCCACAGCTTTTTGAGGAGATGTTAGCATACGTAGGCCGAATTTGTCCATTATTGAATTTATCGAGCCTCTTATCTATTTTAAGAAGTTCAATTATTGACCAATTCGGATTTCTTGTGCTGACGTGACGCCGGAGAACTATGGTCTTATTATTCCGAAGGTAATGATTGACTGTAGTTGTTGCAGTTTCTCGCATCCGCTGACATAATCATCGAAAAACGTTAATAATTCGATGTTTTCTATGGGGATAAAGCTGCAGGTAAAGCTGCAGCTGCTTGAAAATTACCATAGTATTTCTTTAGAATCAAATTTCTATCTTGAAACTTAATGTTTCCCACAAAATAGACTATTGTGATAAGTTTACGGAAATTAATTAAAATATAAAACTAGTTTATAACATATAGCATTTAAACTATCTGAACGAAATAATCAGCTTTGGTGTCGGTTTACTAGGTTAAGTTGCAATGTTTTGAGTGCAAATAAAGAGCTTTTGTACAGACAGCGGTATTACAATTGTGTGGGACGGCTCACTAGCTCACATATTGATATTACAATAAACAAAACATGCACAAATAACCTGTATATTAAGCATTATATTTTTATCTGCATTTTAATACACATACACATTGAGGTGCATTCATTTGTGAACTGACGCAGACTAGAAATGTCTTAAAGGGGTAGTTAGGCTTGGCTACCTCATCTTATCCTACAACCTATCATCTATTCACCAAGTTTCAACCCCTTCAGTACACTAACCTGGTCCTATAAATCCACAAATTACATTTCTGAAGTGCTTTCTGAACGAGTGCAAGAAATTAAGAAGTTTTCCAAACTTTGAGAGTACTGAATCTACTACCACTACGAAGCTAGAAGAATCCACAGAACTACACAAATCGGAGGCTTGCATACGTACGAAAATATAATTAAAACGCAACAAAACTTAATCAGATGATGTATTCGTAAATGGTAAAAAACTGTAACGGACGAATAAACTAAAAACAAATTTAACTGAATATAATACAGTGAATAAAAAAATAAACAAACACGACGCTCTGGTAAAAAAATAGTGACATACATTATCGTCCCTTTTATTTCAATTATAAAATATGAAAAAAAAACAAGAAAAGGCGGAACATAAATGTAATCTTATCTTATATTTTTGAAATACACAAGCAGCACAGAATTTTCAAAAATCGGATTAAAACTGCAGGTGAACCAAGGATATGACCAAGCGCAACTATAAGCTGATTCTGTTGACTAAATTACACCAAAACTCAATATTTGTTAGAAATGTACTGATGCAAGCAAATTCGAATAAAAGTTAAAACTGTCAGTAACTTTTCACCTTGTCAGTTAACTTCAAATTAGTATAAGTCTTAATTACGTAGAATCGCGCAGTGTGAATACGTATTATCCGCAATTTAGGATTCACTCTGTTTACAAGATGTCAATGTCTTATAACCAACAGGTAAAAACATATCCACATATGCATTTGTTCAAAACTGTTTGACAAACCAAGCGACGGCCTGCCAATCAAACACTCTGTGGTTATATTTCGTATAGTTAATCTATGAAAATGAAAGTTGCCTAGATCGAACAGCAAAATTGATGCATTTCTAGATTTCGCAATATTTTTAATGTGCACCGGAGATGAATAAATGCATTATGTAATAAATCGCCTTATAGCTTAAACCAGTGCACGACCTTGTCAAGGCTATTTTAAAAATCGCATACAAGTAGCCTACTTTGCATTACTGCATCCGCTGCTCCTTGGCCGACACAGTTGTTTGTTTTGTGTACATTTTTCAATCTGTCCGGCGAGGCTATTGATATTTGCATATTTGACTGATTAATCTACTTGGTCGACTAACGCACTCTGTTAAATGGTTAGCTCAATAATTACTGTCCCTAAAATGGAAGCAAAATATAATCTTCTACAACTTTTATATATCCGTTGGTTGAGCCTTCAACCACTTAATCATTCGAGTAAGATTAGCACGAGTTTTTGTTAAATTTAAGAATAAATTATAGTCGTTTCGTTTAACGAACACAGTAGTTGTTATATTTCAAAATCATTGCCCTGGGGTAACACACTACTTCTTACTACTTTATAGGATTTAGTCACGTATTTTTCGTTGGCATGAAATCTTCTTTTATTTCGTGTTTTACTAAATAGAAGTGATTTGCGCAGTTTAAGATTTGAAGCTTTGTTTTGATTGTGCTGGTCTATTGCCCTTGTTTTTGTCGTGCTTTTGATTGTTTTTGTAGATGATCTTTCCTTCGTTATGTGACATCTTTCTCGCAATGGTTAGCAATCATCACTAATTTTTGACGCAACTCCTCGGTTGACTTGAGATACTTTTACAGTCATGAGCTACTAATATTTCTCTTGGCGTAAATATTTTTCCGTATAACACGTAGAAGTTTGTGACGTTAGCCCCAGCACAAATGTGTATTTTTCACATTTAAATTGGTGCCCATTTGTTCAGGGCTAATTTCCGTCAATATCATAAACTTGCATCAGCCTTACGCTCGAAAAGCGATAAAGACAACTTCACCAGCGGTGCGCAGAGTCGCGTGCAAATACACACGGCGCGGCCCCTCCTAAAGGTGCCTGGATCGAAGCACAGAGAAGGAAGCGTTTAGAGAATATAAAAGGAGAATCCGCAGTCAGTTCGAATACATTTTTCCCCGGACCTCTTTCAACCTACTATCCTCCGCTAGCACAGGTCGGGTTTATCGACCTGTGCTAGAAATTCAAATTAAACCTCGGGAACTGCTGGGAATTTCTAACTACCGCTCAGGTGAATCGATCTTAGCTAATAATACCCGTGTCAACCGAAAGTATCTGATTCCGGTTAGGTCTATCGATCTTAGTCAGAAACTACGAGCACCAGCTCAAAATGATCCCAATCCATGCACCAAAATTGAATAATCAAATTGACTTACCTAGGTACCAGGATAAATCTCCAGGTCAACACGATCCAGGAGCCTTCGCCACAGGTAAATTGGTTCACCGACCAATACTCGAAATTGACCGCAAAAGCCCATTCAGGCCACTGTTTTACGCACAATGGACGTACCACGTCCAGGCGGGCTTGCTACATTCTTGGCCAGCATCGCAGCCACCAAGTAAACCTATTAAATTTACAGACTGTTTCACAAATAAATAACCAGTCCGCGCCACCTTATTTATATGACGTTTGCTTAATTTCAGATTTATTGACCCCCAGTTCATTTAAGCTACCCAGCACAACGACGTCTACCAGTTAAGCCCAGCCCCGAGTTGAACCAGCGTACAGTGCAGAGCGAGTCCCCGAAATACCAGAACACCGAAGATATTTTATTTTATTTATGTACGTAGTATTTTATTAAATTACGTTTTAATTTGTATGCATATATAAAAACATTATACAGTTTATTACACCACTGTGTTTTTCCTGGTATCTTTGAGTATGAACCCATGACATTTGAGCTTTACCTAAGGCAAACCAGTTTAAAAATAAATATAGTAATTTTGGTCAAACTGAAAGTAAGCAACTTTAGTAAGAATTAAAATTAAAAATCTTAAATTACCGGAACAAATACCGGTACGTTATAAGTTCATATTGTTCACTTTAAAAACATGTCGTAATGCTGCAATTGTCTTCGTTTAGTTTCCAATAACACTCCTCCTTTATTTTCACAGTTGTCAAAACTCTCATATTTCTTGTTTATCAAATCATTAGAATTGAAGTGTCTTACATATCCCACAATTTCAAATTGTTACTAGTATTCTTATTCCGAGTTCAACTCTCCTTTTGATACAATAAAATTAAGAAAAAATAACATTTTAGAATCAGTATTTTTAGATTTACGTCAAGATACCGTTCATGTACAAGCCCAACTAGAGATAGGCGCGTGAGTGAGTATTCACTCAGGTCACGCACGTTTCACGCTTCCTTTAAACACTTACGTTCACTCACGCTCATGCTCACGTTCACTCAGGTTCACGGCGTGACCCGTCACTCACGACGAGACGTGACCCTCAGCTTTTATTTCAAAGTTCAAATTCAGATGGAGCAAAATGTTCAATTTTAAAACCAATAAAAATCTGTAAAGGGCTTTACCCAGAACTTCCCTCGTAAGTGGACATTGTAACACTAAACAATTTAAAAAATCAAATTAAGCTAGGGGTACAAATATCTTTACGTTTCTAATAAATTTTCAACTAAAAAAAATTACCGGTGATCGAATTCGAAGAGCAGGCGTCGGCAATTCCAGCGTTTTGTGGGATATTGCAGGCGAATGCGCCATTCCTACATGCGCTTCAAAGCACTTCTTCTATCTGTGCGTCCCGGCCGCCTTAAATGGAACCGTAGAATAGAATTAATTTTTTAATTCCCAGGCAGGGCGGCATTGACTGTACACAGTACACACAACACTTACACCGCAACACAGATGCGCATGCGTATCTCAATCTCTAAGTATTCCACAAGGAAGGGCAGCGGGTGGGCGGGGCACCCTGCAATCTTTTATTCATTACCTAATATTTAACGTGAAATTAAGGTGAAACGTGAATCACACCATGAAAATTTTCACTCACGTTCTCGTCCCGATTTTCAAATATTAGTCACGTTCAAGACGTGACCCGCCGTGACCCGACTGTTTTCATGTCACGCGCCTATCCCTACGCCCAACGTTCATTGTGTACAACAAACTGTTTGTCGTGATTCTTAGTTTTTTGAATAATAATAAATTTAGTTTTTATAATGTTCAGTGTAAAGTTGTACCGCGCTTCAGCAAAAAGCGATCACAACCCGGACTAGGTCAAATCAGGCTATGATTCTTAAAGTTATTAAATGAAATAAATTAATCAAAATACCAAAGGGCGCCAGTCGTCAACCACGACAAAAAACAGTCGAACACACAATATAAATAAAACTAACTTACCTTGCACAACTACTAGCTTACACTAACCCATCTAGCCTAAAAAACGAGCAGGTAGGGGTTGGGTCAAATAAAACATAATTTACCAGTAGTAGAAGCTGAGAATAAAGCATTAATAGTTAAACGGTTTGAATACAGTTAAATAAGATGACAGTAGCAAAATAAATAAGGTCTTGGACGCATAAAAGTTGTCAATTTAAAATAAGCTGGGGTTAAATGTAAAAAACGTAAAATAAAATGGACACATTGTTAAAGTGGGTCGCTGAATGTAAAACGGCCTAACGATTATATGTTATTAAAATAAGCAGAAGCTACCTTAGACATATAGACCAATAAAATGATCAAAATTAAATAATGAAAAAAGGTTACTGAAACTGCGTATTTAAAAGTATTAAGATTAATCATCCTAATAAAGTTACTAGAACTGCACAGGTATCAGCGAAAACGCATACTATTTGAGGTGCAGCCTGTCAGGCGCTGGTAAAAAAGGTAATCTCTACCTTGAGAAATATAAAGCAAGTCTGTCGATAGACATTTGAAAAGCCTATAACTATAAAACATAGTATGTAAGTGTAAGTACTATCGAAACAATATTTAAATACTATTCGCTGGCTTCCTTGAGCGCTAAAAACGAAAGTTTCCTTAATACTATCTTACCCACAATTCTTAATTTGTTATAAAACTTATAAAATAGAGTTAATACGTTAACGCAGCTACGACCATCTTAGCTTTCCCGAGGCAGTAACGCTATCACTTAAAAAAATGCAAAGAGGTACGGGACAAATCTTGTAGAACCTCAGAATTTTCCCGCTGTTGCAAACGGGAGTGGTACAGTTGGCAAAAGATCTGCATGTAGGCGTCAAACGCATGCATGGAAATGGCTTAGCCGTCTCTAGCGTTTCCAACGGGCCTATTACGCAAATAACCTAATTAGCAGGACTAAACAAAAAAGTATATAAGCCTACCTGAGGCGGCCCACAATCACGTACAGTAAAAAATTAAATTTGCATGGTCCACAGAAAGATGCTAAAACTTCCTCGAACTCGTTGGCTTTAAAAAACTACATGGAATACAAATTCCAAAGAGCCCACAACAGAAAAATACCACTTAGCTTGTCCAACGGCCGAGCTAAAGTGACGGTCCATCCAAATTTTCCCACTCGCGGCGCTTTCGACAACTACGGAATGAAGTTGGCTCCAGTCTCTAAGTCCAGGGCGTGAATTCAATAGAATATTTAAAGCCGCAAACGGCAAAATCAAAATGGGTCGTTCAAAGTCACATTCCTGGTTATATCGAAGCACTGTCTAGTAATCAGTGAAGATATTCTATATTATCTAAAACAAGAACTATGTCTTCAGTACAGGGTGACTGGTAACTTATGCAGTTAACAGACAGAGCTTATAGAAGTACCTACCCATAATAAGCAATTTTCTTAATAAACGTATAATCGAAATCCAATAATAATTCAAATGAAATTCTTTAAATATTATTTTCTATTTATTTAAAATCGTTGATATTAGTATGTGGCATGCCAATTAATACTGCAATTTTTGGTGCCTTAAAACTACTACAGAGATCATCTTATCGCTGTTCTCAACAATTTTTCTTTTAGTGTTATTATTTTAGTTTTGAGTCCTACAAATTTGTAATTAAAAGTTGTCTATTTGTATCATCTCAGTGTATCCACTCATTTACCTGCATAGGTTACCAGTCACTCTATATACATAGCTGTGTTAGTCCTGTTTGAATTCCGAATATTCTTTCATAGGTTCTATTGTTGCACGCACTGTAGTTTTTTACTTATAATGTAAATTATTTATTGCCCTAATCTTGTTCCCTCCAAATTTATGTAATTGAGCATATATCCCTTAAAACATATTTAACTTCTGAATACTCTCATTTAGTGTTTCTGTTTTGGTATCCTGTAGAAACTAGTTTTATGGTCCTTCAATATGTATTGTCTAGCCCTGAATTATTTTTTTCTTACATAATAAATTTCATTTTGTATAATATTTTGCTTATATTTCAAAATCTGTTAGTTCCATTTTAAAATTTCCGCCATTTCCGGCTTTTGAATGCAAACGATAGAAGACACTACGTTGAACTTTTTTTCGCACCCAGATTTCAATCCAACAAAAAGATTGCGTGCGGTGTATAATATTTCTCTCATAAATATAGCCGTTTGGGGAACCCCTTATTAAGCCGCTCTGGCGGATATAACCAACTTTCCTAAAGCCCTGGCTACTAATCTGAGATTTTGCCTCAGTTTGAGTTTCGTGGCACTTCACATCGACCTATGGTCGGATAAATTTTGAGAAACACCGTGTATCGTTCTGCATTTTTTTTATAACATGAGGGCTCTAGTAATTAGGTTTCTTGTTAAAGGAGGTACTTAATATTTTGAAAGAGGTGATAATTCGATGTACCATCATACTTTATACTCGAATCAAAGTTAGGTGTATTTGATGTGCCTTATTACGTCTTCAACCTCTTGGTTAGTTTGCTACAACTCTCCACTCATCTCTCTGAATGTTTTTGCAGAACTAAACGGTATTTACGACACAAAACAGGTTCTCAACTGTGCATTAGGTCATACTTGACCTCCTTACCTGAATAATAAGCCCCTCAAAGACTTGCCAAACCTGATGTACGGTTACTTTAAGAGATTACGTTGCTCCAACACATTATTATTATTATTATTATTATTGATATTACAGATAAACGGCAAACCCGATTAACTGCATAAAACAATAGGCATAAATTTAATAACCTTTTGAAACGTGTCATAACATAAATTAATATTCTACGTAAGTACATACCGGATTCAAATATTGAACATATTCATAAATGTACAAAATTGTTAGGTGTTTTAACCTTGTATCAGCTTACTTCGGTTAGTGAGTCAGTCGAGACAATAGGGTTAGTTCACTGAAAAATACGCTGGGGCTAAAAAAAGCTTATAAATTGCTTTGCCTTGGTGGCACAGATTCTGCACTTAGCTTCCACCTGCTTCCCTAGAATCTGAAAAAGTTACTTGTCTGCTAACTGCTGTACAATGATTAATAGAACATGGGTAAATGCAATAAAACATATTATGCGAGATACAAACAAAACATCTATTAAATATGTCAGTTATGAAAAGAATTACAGTTGAAGACTTAATTCGAACAGGTCAGAAACGCAACGTTAGTAATTCAGCGTTTAGTATGACCCAAACACGTGTAATCACAGTTCCGCTAACACAACATATAATGAAAATTCAATTACCTCAAGCAGCTGGCAGAACATGATGTGCTGATGCGAGTATTTGATTTCGAAGAGCGTTGTTACAGGCCCGAGGGAAAAAGACAGATAGAATAAGGGGGTTGCTACTCTAACTCAAAAGGTGCGGTGATACAACAGCCGACGAGAAAGATACTTGGCTTCAGAGTGCCCGTGCGGGACGACATGAGAGCGCCAAAGAAAACTATGATACGCACTAACAGCCATTTATGGGCCTCATTACCTTCCGTAGGTTGGCAATTTATATTAAAGGAGTGTTTTATGTAAAACCAGGGTTTGGCCGTAAATCAAAACGTAAATAGTTTGGCGATATTAGGATTCCGATATTACACGGCGAACTAATTTTTTGCACCGCGCTCTGCAATCGACACGATGAAACAGCTCTGGTTGAATCTCAATACCAAGGGGCGCCTTTGCCATAGCCTGCTCCGGAGGATGCGCTTAGCGTGTAAAACGACCACTCAAGAGCGACGCTATTGCTTCGCGATCAAAGTTTCACTCTCACTGTCCGTGGTGGAGGATCGAAACATGTCAAAAATGCAGATGCACTCTTCGTGCTTGCGTAAGATATACAGAAAATCCCCGATGCACCGTCAGCGGTCAGGCGAGCGCCGTTCAGCTGCAAGCAAAATCACGCTAACAATTACGTCTACATGAATAGAGAGGGGCGGACTCAACCAAAATATTAAAATGAAATGAGTCTCGGCAGATGACTTCACGAAGGAAAAGTAACTTAACAATATTCCTTTTCATATTGTCATGTGCTCTTACATTTCTGTACATTATTGTCGTAAAAAGTCCTTTTCTTAGTACGTGTCCGATGAAGCTCCTGCTTTTTTTCTGTATTTCTTTCATTGCTGATTGTTTCGGTTCAAATTATTTTCAGTATTCTTCTAAAGTATAACTGAATGCTTTGGTTTTTTCTTGCTTTATATCATTCTTGTTCAACTCTCCTCTAACTAGAAGAACACTTCAAGTATATGTTTTAAGAAAAATATTCCTAATTTTTATTGATGCTGCGTTGATAAATATAGAAGATGCCCTTTTCCCATTGCAATTCTCTTTGTTATTTTTACATCACATCTGGCTTCTGGATTAGGGTCGTGGATAATATTAGTATTTTATTTTCTTATTTTTCTCATCTATTAATGACTTTATGCTCTAACAAGTTAGTACCAAGTTAGTGCTAAGGTGATTGGGACTATGTTACATATCTTTAGAATAACTGATTTTGGTATTAATTGATGTACGAAGGATCGAGCTTAAGTTGTTTTTAGGTGTTGTACCAGGGTGTTTCGTGTGATTGCCCTTGTGGATATTATGACTGGGATGATGCGTGCTTCTTTTTGTTCTCATATGCGTTGTACCTGAAGTGCTACTGTTGAATATTATTATTATTATTATTACAAAATATAGAAAGTTTATCAATAAAAGAAAGCTAAAAAAAACTGCAATATTAAATTAATGGTGCGACTATAATTCCAGTTGGAGGAATTTAAAAACGTCTTATTTACAAGCGCATACTATGATGCAAGCCTAGAGCATTATTTATGCTTAAGTCGGTCGAGCCAGGCATTTTCAAAATCCGATTAATTTTAAACCTTTTAAAGCTTATTCTAAATTGGAGAATAATAAATGGCCTGCTGAGAGCGAGATCGCGAAATCTCAGGACAAACGTCATGCGCTGGCGCCCGATTAAACACGAGATAGTTCTGAAAGGCGCACCTGTTTATTCCCCTCTAATTCAATAACTAATTGCACATAAATGCTATTTGCTCTTGTTTCGGACGAGAGGTGGCTGTCATGCAAAGCTCGAAGAATGAATTCACCGGTAGGTGCTAAATGTCCGCCGCGATTACCCTAATTGACGTCTTCCGTTTCGCACGAGAAAGCCGCGTATTTTGGTTTTTGTTCGACGCTGTTTTGACAACCGTGCAAAACGCAATGGTGCGGTTTAATTGCAAGTGGAAATAGAAAAAACATCAACCCAAGATTTACCCGAGGAGCTCATTAGGTTATAAATTGTTTTGTAGGCTGACCATTTGGTTTAGCTTGCTATTTTATTTCTATCTTTTAAAACATTGTAATACCGGGTAATGCTAATTAATTTAAGTGGAACTTGAAAACTGTAAAATGTTTAGTAAATTGTAAATATTATATTTAAACCTAACCCTCCCGAAATCTATAAATATTGAACCTGTTCACTTCAAATATGTAATATCACAATGTCTGAAGTGTCTGAGATTTCCTTTTACAGTGATCTTATAATTACCCAAACATTTGATTTTTAATTTTTAAGCATTTGTTAAGTTTTCAAAAATTACAAATTCTACAGAAACCGTACAAAATAGAGTGTTAGTTCAAGAGACAAATGTTTTCTAAAATTTTAAGCTGAATTCAAAAATGTAATAATATACCCGTTGTTTTATTTAAAATAAGAATTAACAAAAAAAAAATAGTAAAAATTTTTTTTAAAGTATTCAACTGGAAAATCACCTATCTCACATCAATACACATTATAAATGTAATAAAAATGTAAAGTTTGAAAAAGTTCGTTACCGCCGTTTTTGAAAAAATCGAAAAAAACTGAAAAAATTACTAGAGTAAACAGCATAATTCCGGTTATACGATTTTCTTCAAAAGCTTGCTGTCGTATGTAGATAATATATAAAACTTATATATACAGTTTGAACGCCACACACACACACACACACACACACACACACACACACACAAAATAAAAAGATGTACAAGACAGAAGAGGAAGTGTGTAAAGAAAAACTATTAAAGTTGAAGAAGAACCATTCTGCAGCCCAAGGCTCCGAAAAGAGTGCAATAAATATCTTAACACAATATATATTTTAAAGCTTGGTTTCCTGGAATTGGTGTGTTAATCAGAACACTGGATCGGTGATTGGTTATGATTTTATTTTGTTGATATAGTGAAATGCCCACAACTTGACTCTGTTCACAGTGCAAAATATTCAACCGAGTTAATAAAGCACAAAGTTGGGATATTTGATATAATTGCAATTTAGACAAAAATAAAGATATGAAATGCATTGATTATGAGATGCGAGAAGCAGTAATTAGTCGGATAAAGGCACACAAAGGCAAAGCATATTTCAGAGAGTCTGAATTTGGTTTGTGAATAAAGTAATATAAGTTTTATTAATTAAGTTTTTAACCTACACACTTTGAAAAATGTCGTGAAAGAATTAAATTAATCATAATGTATTAAATATCTAATGTGTAACAATCCATAATATTACTGATGAAGCCATAAAAATGGCGAAACGTCTATTTGTTTAAAATTTCATATCAAACTTTAATTAAAGTATATTTCACGACAATATGTCGTTTGTTTGACTAATTTTCTCCTAAATTTATTCATCCGTAATATACCTGATAGATTTGTGCACATGTAAAGCCAGGCCAAACGAAAGTGTTTGTCTTACTCCCGACGTGGTTTAGCAAAAAAGAAAATGCGGAAAAATCCAAAGTGAAAGCCGGAAAATTGGAAAATATCGAAAGTGTGTTTTTCTATACACTGTACGACTTTCTATTTGCAGTCATACTTTTATGATTCTGTGCTTAATGGTTTGCAGGGTTTTCCACATCATGTCATAATCCAAAACAACGTTTGCCGGGTCAGCTAGTTATCAATAAAAGCAAAGGACTTTGAAAATTGTGAGCAATCTGAAGGGTAAAGCAAGGCGAAGAAAAATCTAGAAAATTGCAAAAAGCAATTCCTGAATGGAGGCAAGAGAAAAGAGGCAAGCGACGTGAAAAGTGCGGAACTCCAAAATCGGTGCTTTAATAATTAAAAACATAGTGCAAAAGCAGAGAAGTGAAATTAAAAACGTTTGTGAGTGCGACGCTATGGAACAATATTAGTTATCAGCAAAAAGACAATATCTTAAATTTTAAGAAAATGTTAAATTGTAACCCATGTAATCAAACTTTATTCTATTTGTGATACATATTATCAAACCTAATTTTCAATTAATATTAGAATAATACCGTATCTTAGCAACATGATGCTTTTTTGTCATTAACAAAAAAACAATTGAATAAAAATTCATTTTAAAGGTTATCGAATTTGTGCTCCACTTTTAATTAAAGTTTTATAATAATAAATGAGCATTTTATAATATAAAAGTGATCTATTTGATTTCCAATGTGATAGTGTACCTGTGCTAACGTTTGCAGCAGTTTCTGCAACGAAAAATTTACATTTTTACAAATCTCATCTCCGAGGATTCAGGAGCCGTCCAACTGAAAATTACGATCTTCGACTACAACGGAAGTTACCATCGGAAACCAGAGGTTAACAGTCCAGGACATTAGTCGAGTCTGGAAGAACGTCCGAATTAACATTGGCGGACAGGGCAGCAGCTACAACCTGAGATATTCCAGCAGCGTTACTACGACCAGCTCCGAAGCCAGCAACGAAGCGAACTTCACGAGGTAGGATAGATCTAGAAATTGAGTGTCAACGTTTGGGAAAACGATTTAAATCAAAGATTAAACCTTGCCGAAAAGGCCTAGCGTTTTTTCAAAAGTCCAATATTACTTTGTGGTTTTTGAAAATCGAACGGCGTCACCAGGTTTTTGCAAAATCGGCCAGAATCGAGCTTCATAAACAAATAAAAGATCGGCGTGCAATCTACGTCACCCTGAGAATAACAATCAAGGCCAGTTTGACGTCATCTTGAGAAACAATGAAGGCGATGTGTGAATAGTTGCCAAGCGGGAATATTCGAATAATTTACCTGACGCCTTTCTCACTGTATTTCACGATTTTAAACGTTCAATTTCACGCTTTACTCAAAAACCATTTTGTGTCCCTCTGTCAATTTACCAAATTGTGAATTTTATCTACTAATAACGAGCAAACGAGCTACGTTGAGACAAATAACCTAAAATTTTAGAATATAGTTCGTTTATGAACCCAACTCATGAGATAAGAAGTTTTGTATTCTACATACAACGAATAACGTAAGGGATTACAGTTATCTTTCAAGTTAGCTTCGAACCCTAAAGCGTCAACGTTCACTCGTGTGCCTGTGTTCACACACACTATAATGGTCTGTTCACACTCCACGCTCCTGACAAAGACCTCAAGGAAGTACTTAAGGAAGAGCTGAAAGCCGCCCAAGAAAAAGTAGTTCAAAAACTTGAAGAAGAAATGAAAGCGAGCCATAACGAGTTGGCAGAGGAGATCAGAGATATTCAGGAAGAAACGGAGAGGAAGATAACCGGATGTCAAGGTGACATGCTGGAGCTGCGGGAACAAGTTGCCAGGTTACTAAGTGGCCAAGGCCAACCAACTCCCTCTGAATCTGCTGGCTTCTCTTCTCCTCCTGCAGTAAATCAACATACCCTATCGCGAGTCGCTGCCCCTCAGGTTGCTCTGTCCCAAGATACTGCCCTAGTGAGGCCCGCAACATCTGGCTTGCACATGAAACTGCCCTCTTACGATGGGAAAACGCCATGGTCAACATACCTGAAGCAATTTGAAGCCGCAGCCATCGCTAATGGTTGGGGAATGGCAGACAAAGCGACCCTGAATGTTCTGCAAATGATTCCAGAAAATCAGCAGAGGGACTTCCAGCAATTGGTGAATCGTATGGAACGGCGTTATGGCAATGGTCATCTTCAGCATGTGCATTGTGCCCAGTTGAAGAACAGAATTCAGAAGTCGGGGGAGACTCTGCAAGAACTGGAGGCCGATGTTGCTCGATTAGTTCGGCTCGCGTAGCCATCGGCGCCGGAGGACTTCCTGGAGCAGCTAGCTGTCCAAACATTCGTAGATGAAATGAAAGACGCCGATACTCAGCAAGCGGTACGTCTGGGGCGCCATAGAACACTGGGAGACCCCTTAGCCCATGCGTTGGAATTTGAAGCGGCAAGGACTGCCTCCAGAGGACATGGTCGTGTCCGCGGTGTCGCCACGACGGAGAAGCCGCCTGAATCCATGGAGGACATGTTGCGAAGACTTATAAGGCAGGAGACGAGAGAGAAGGGGCCCCTTTGCTGGAGCTGCGGAGAGATGGTTCATCTTAGGGCTCGCTGTCCGAAGAAGGGAGCCCGAGTGTCTGACGAGCCGTCGGAAAACTAATGCGGGTCGACAAGAAGGGGCGAGAGTCGACTCGTGATTGCCATGCTCCGGAGATTTCCATGCATGTGTCGTCCGTGCAACACCAGCCTGATAGTCTCTTCATTGATGGGAAATTAAAAGGAAGAGTTCGGTCTCTGCTGTTGGATACTGGAGCGACGAAGTCCGTCGCCAGGTCTGACGTAATACGAGACGAGGGTCAGCTGCTGCCTACCAGATGTTAAAGGGTCGTGGATGCATACCTGGGTGGCGATCTGCGGGGCAACGTAGTGAGCATGATTGAACCCGATTACGACCAGGAGCTCACTCATGGTATACTGGTTGGAAAGACATTGGTAAAGACTGGGCTTAAGGCCCCAGTAAGGATGATGAACATCAACAGGAAACCTCCGTCAGGAGAAACACAACTCTGGGAAGATGCACACCGGTCTCCGCCGTTGTCAGAACGATTACTAGTGACAACGGCAGCAAGGCGAAGGGCTGCCCAAAGGCATTAATAAACGTGATGTCTACTTGCAAGGGCATCAGCCAACAAGAACGGAAGAAGATCGAAGATCTGGTGGCCCGGTACCAAAACGTCTTCGAGTGCGGAGATCATCCCAGCGGCCGTACCGACGTAGTTAAGCATAAAATCAATACTGGGGATGCTCAACCGATACGCCAATATCCAAGAAGGTTGCCCCTTGCCAAACGGGAAGAAGCTGAGAAGATTGTCCAAGATATGCGAAACCAAGAGATTAACGAACCGTCCAGCAGTCCATGGGCCTCCCCAGTGGTTCAAGAAGAAGGATGGCTCAACGAGGTTCTGTGTTGACTACCGACAGCTGAATCATGTGACCAAGAAAGACAGCTACCCTCTGCCACGAATCGATGATACCCTGGACATGCTCTCCGGTTCTCAA
The DNA here is from genome assembly GCA_940337035.1 of Agriotes lineatus. Lineage (NCBI taxonomy): Eukaryota > Metazoa > Arthropoda > Insecta > Coleoptera > Elateridae > Agriotes > Agriotes lineatus. The sequence continues at coordinate 148,779,951 of OW679198.1, read as the reverse complement.
TGGTTCTCGACGCTAGACTTGAAGAGCGGTTATTGGCAAGTCGGAATGAAACCTGCGGACAGGGGAAGACGGCATTTACTATCGGAATTGGGCTCTGGCAGTTCTCCGTCGTGCCGTTCGGTTTGTGCAATGCCCCCGCCACGTTTGAGAGGCTGATGGACACCGTCCTATCTTGGCAGACCTGCCTGATATACTTGGACGACATCATACTGGTGGGTAAATCTTTCAACGAGCATCTGAAAAACCTGGAGGAAGTGTTCGGTAGACTGCGAGGTGCCAACCCGCGATTAAGTCCAAAGAAGTGCCACATCTTCCAGAACGAGGTACAGTACCTGGGGCAAGTCGTATCCCGCCAGGGAGTAGCAGTAGACCCGAGTAAGGTGAAGGCGGTGCAGGATTGGCCAATCCCAAAGGATAAGCATGAGCTGCGGAGCTTCCTGTGCCTCTGTAGTTACTACCGACGGTTCGTGCTGGGCTTTGAAAACATTGCAAAACCGTTAACCCGTTTGTAACACTGCCCTTCTCATAAGGGTTGTTATACCTTTTGCTCGTCTGGTAGCTATTAAACAGTCGGAGATAATTTTGGTTCCTCGGATATATGATAGTTTAACATACAAAAAGACCATCTGGATACAATTAAACAATTTAATTTGTTTAGCTGTGATACACTTAGATATTTCAACATTCATTATTAACAAGAAATTACAATAAACTCGTGTAGACGGCTGGAGCTGATAACCGGCGGACAGGACACAAAACATTCATGCCAGGAAACGCGAGGGTACTAGAATTTTAACGGGCATTTCATCGGGAACTATATACAGTATAAGTAAAATTATATACAGGTCGAGTAAAATTTTAACGGATGTTTGTTTAGAACTATATACAGGGCGAGTAAAATTTTAACTCTAAACTTGCTAGTTGAATAGGGATGAGGTTGCGGTTTCAACCTATATTCAATCAGGATATATATATATATACAGGATGCGTAAAATTTTAACGGGTGCTTTTCGGAAGCTATATACAGGACGTGTAAAATTTTACCGGGTGTTTCTTTGAAAACTATATACAGGATGGGTGCAATATATACAGGACAAGTAAGATATTAACTCAAAACTTGCAAGTTGAATAGTGAGGTTGCGGTTTCAACCTATATTCAGTCCGGATATTTCTGCGGAGAAAAATTACATATGAGATACACATGCAATATACAGGACAGGGCAGTGATCGCGGTTTCGATCTACCGGTCCTTCAGGGTAGCATTCACATTCATAATGGTGCATAGGGGTGCATTCTATCGCACAAAAATTTGCACTCTGCGGAGTGAACGCGCGCTTCTTATAGGCACTGGGGCGAAATGCTGCGTTCAAGGAGTGCACACACAAACTCATCAGGCGGTTGCAAAACTGCGGTCTCAGCCTGCAAATGACCTCAAGCGAAGAGTTTCAAACGTCGTCGCGGTATCGACGAGCATTCATACAAGAAAACATCTAGGCTGCCGGATAGCCTTTCAAATGCCGTCGCGGTATCGACAGGCATTCACACAAAACTATTTCATCGGGAAAATTGCGGCTGCTGCGGAAATCAGCATATAGTCTTCGGGACAACGGTATACAGGACTCAGGATTCTGGTACGGAAAATCACATTCTCTACTTCAAGCTTCGACTAATCGTCTACTATCTCCTGCCAAAATCCGGGTTCACGGGGACAAGGGAGCACGCTTCAAAAGGAGAAATATCAGGGGAATTCATTCGCACTAACTAGGGCGGCATTCGGACTCACATTCGAAATTCATACACACTTACATGTATCAATTTACAGGCGCACCAGGTGTTTACACGGCTACCTGCGGAATTTCTACGTACGAGACATCAGGATTGTCTCGGACGGACTGCGGACTACGGATTTCTTCGGACGGGACACAGAAGACGGTACTACGCGGGCGGACATCTGGGCCGTTCTGGGCGGTCCGTAGTATCTTCGGCCATCAGCTAGGCAATCTCGGGGACGCAAAATCCCGTACCAGCAGTGAAGCCGCTGGTCCCTGAAGGTCGCAGAAGACGGTACTACGCGGGCGGTCCGTAGTATTGTCAGTAATTAGTTAGAGCACCTCGGGGACGCAAAACCCGTGCCAGTAGTGAAGCTGCTGACCCCTGAGGGTCGCAGAAGGACTTTCTGGACTAGACAGGATCTAGAGAGGATTTTATCTGGAGAGGACAGGACCTGGAGGGGTATCTCGGAATTCTAGACTGGAACATCTCGGTTTCTGGGCTCTGGTAGATTTCCCTGGGCGGCTCGGCTGTAACAGGTTTTGTGCATTATTTAAGTCACAACAAAATTTACTGGTTATCAGTCTTTTGCAGGGTTTATCGGTCTTGGGCGCCATCTGGACACAGGAGCTGCATGTGCATGTTTGCTAAACTATGTATATATCTGAGTCTAGGTCCCTGCTCGGGCGCCATTGTAACACTGCCCTTCTCATAAGGGTTGTTATACTCTTCGCTCGTCGGGTAGCTATTAAACAGTCGGAGATAATTTTGGTTCCTCAGATATATGATAGTTTAACATACAAAAAACACCATCGGGATACAATTAAACAATTTAATTTGTTTAGCTGTGATACACTTAGATATTTCAACATTCATTATTAACAAGAAATTACAATAAACTCGTGTAGACGGCTGGAGCTGATAACCGGCGTTCTTATCTCGGCGGTCGGCCAGGCATTGCAGGTGCGGTTGATAAGCGGCCCCGTTTCTGTCCCTTCGGAGTAGGTAGCTGGAAAAAATCGAAGCAAACGGTCTGCCAATTATACAATTAAAACATATCACGGTTCTGGAGATTTAACTGATAAGAAGCGGGTGAAGCCTGGCGTACTGCCTCTAAATTAATTTAGGGACGTCTGGAGACTGTTAAACTAAAAACGCCGCATTCCGTTAATAAATATGACTTTAATTTTATAGTCCAAACGTGAGCTCAATGTGGCCGCTTTTCCTCCAAAGCCGGCCGGGAAATTTCGTGCGCTCGGACTATTTTCGACCGGCGAATTCTGGGTTAATTAGTAATGACTTTAGTGAAGAGGATGCAATATTTAGCCACCAATTCAACTAAGTTCCGGGTTAATTAGTAATGACTTTAGTGAAGAGGATGCAATATTTAGCCACCAATTCAACTAAGTTCTGGATTAATTAGTGATGACTTTAGTGAAGAGGATGCAATATTTAGCCACCAATTCAACTAAGTCCAGGTTTAATTAATAATGGCTTTAGTGAAGAGGATGCAATATTTAGCCACCAATTCAACTAAGGCCCGGGATAATTAATAACGGAAACAGGTCGGGATTCGGCTTTCAGGGAAATTAATAGTTCCGAAAGAATCTCTTCGACAGGGACAGGGATACGGGCAGGTAGAACTGGAAACTGGAACTGGGATGGAAGTCTTCGCTGGGGAAGTAAATTCGGATCTCTGTGTCTCTCTGGGAAAATCTGGTAGAATCTCGTTGGAATCTCCTTGTATGTGCCCTGGAAAAGTGCTCAAGTGGGGGATAGCGAGTGGGGATAGCGGCGCGCGACTCAACTCGGTACTTCCTTGTTATCTTTGGACGTGACGTCGGTCCCTGCGCGCTTATCATCTCCTGCATTGACATTACGGAAATTACGATAACGTGAAGTCGGACAAGGATCAAATTTTAAATATTATATTAATATACGGAAATACAAATTTGATCTGCAGGCAAACGTTACACGTCTAACGAAAGAGGGACGACAGTTCGAATGGAGTACTGAGTGCGCGGAGGCCTTCGAGACGCTCAATACTGCCTTAACCAGTTCACCTGTATTTTGCTATCCACGTCAGGAAGGCCAGTTTATCCTCGACACTGACGCTAGCAATGTCGGAATAGGTGGTGTTCTGTCCCAGGTCCAAGATAGGCAAGAGAAAGTCCTGGCATATTTCAGCAAGATCCTGTCCAAACCAGAGCGGAACTATTGCGTAACCAGGAGGGAGCTTCTGGCAGTAGTCAAGTCTGTGGAGCATTTTTATAAATACCTGTATGGCAGAAGATTCTTGCTGAGGACCGGCCATGCTGCTCTAAGATGGCTGCTGTAGTTCAAGAACCCTGAAGAACAGATGGCTAGGTGGATCGAGCGCCTACAAGAGTACGACTTTGAAATAAATCATCGGCCTGGCACAGCCCACCGCAACGCCAATGCATTATCTAGGAGGCCCTGCCCTGCGAACTGCAGCCACTGTTCGAGACTGGAGAGTCGTGCGGTACCCATCAATCGTACCACTGTAGTCGACGAGTCGTGGGAGCTAGACGAGTTACAGAACAGCCAGGAGAACGACCCCGACTTAGGCACAGTTATAGTCTGGAAGCGAGAGGGCCGTCGACCTACCTGGCAGGAGGTCTCCGCCACCAACTCAACGGTGAAGACCTATTGGGCGCAATGGGACTCCTTGCAGTTGGAAAACAACGTCCTGACCAGAATCTTGGAAGACGAGGACGGTAGGGCAACGAGATCACAATTGATGGTCCCAAGGAGTAGAGTGGCCGAGGTTCTGCGCCACCAGCATGATGGCTCCTCTGGGTGACACTTCGGATTGAAGAAGAGGTTGCAGAAGGTCCGAGACCGGTTCTACTGGGCGAGCTGCAAAGATAATGCCCGAGAGTGGTGCCGGAGGTGCGAAGCCTGCGCTGCAGGAAACGGACCGGTTGGTAAACCTAGAGCTCCGATGCGGAAGTACAACGTAGGTATTCCGTTCGAGAGGATAGCCATCGACATTGCTGGACCATTCCCCGAAACCGAATAAGGAAATAAATACATCCTGGTGTGCATGGACTACTTCACCAAGTGGCCCGAAGTGTACGCCCTTCCGAATCAAGAGGCCGGTACTGTCGGTGATGTTCTGGTGAAGGAGTGCTTCAGCCGTTTTGGAGTCCCCCTGGAGTTACATTCCTACCAGGGGCGGAATTTCGAGTCTGGACGGAGGAACCTTTTTCCAGGAGTTTATGGCCGCTTGTGGGAGTACGAAGACTGGGCGATTCGGAGTCAATACAGAGGTGCAGCGTGACCTGTTCGACACCCTGTGGCAGTATTCTCTGGCACACTGCGTCGCCCAGGACCTCCGGATCTCTAGGGAGATTGCCGCTGCCTTCCGGAAGAAGTTTGGCAGGTTAGACCAGCTGCGAAAGCAGGCACCTCAGGTTGGCAGAACTTTGCAGCTGAAGGAAGGCAACAGCTCCAATTATTACCTGGTGACGAAAAGAATGCCTCATTCGTGGGATATATACGATATACTCGCGAGCGGGAATAGACAGTTTAGTTCTCATTCAGCCTTAAAGCGCGAAGCTGTCAGATAAATAACTCGTGCCATATAAATCATTGATGTTTAATCCACTGTAAATAAATAGAGTCTATTACCATATAAATCATTACTGTTAAGCCGTAATTATTAATTAGTGAATTGTTGTTAGAAATAGTTCGTAGTTTAAGTAATTCGTGTGTTTGTAAATAATAATAATTAATCATTGTAAATAAATGTCTAATACAAGAAGCGTCGTATAATTTTTAAATAGCCCGAACGTAAAAACGTAACAATATAAACTGTACGATAAGCACTCGCTTCCTTCTACGGACGCATTGGAACCAGATCGAAGTGACTCAGCTTTTTTATGGATTGCAGCAGGCGGAGAGTAGTGAAAAAGGCAGGTCCAAAGATACTTTATTTATGCTTGAATTTGAGCCACCTCAGCTTAGACTCGCTAGAGCAGTCTCATCGCGGCTGTGATAGCACGCGTGTCGAGTTTCTGATTACTTATGCGTACAAATATCGTATGTAGGATCACTGATGAAGAAAGGCCGCTTCCGGGGAACATATTTTGAAACTGCAGATGGGCCTATCAATTTTCGACGACAAAATTCTTTTTATTCCGATATTGTAGATCATCGAGCTAATTATGTGACCACAAGGTTTGCAGTTTTCCAAGCAGAGAGAAAATGCAATGCATTGATTTTTATCTGCTTAACTATTATCTCTAGTTCTGACGGAAAAATATTGTAGTTTTGATATTTTCTTTTTTTAATTTATTCAAGTTTGCTATAGAATGCCTAGGCATTTAATTAGATCATATAAAAAATTTGCCAAACAGTAAATGAAGGAGAATTAGACTTTATTCCTAAAAAGTAGTTACAATCATATATTTTCAGGGCATTTTTTTAAAACTAACATTTTTTTGTACAGTAGTAAAACCGCTAAATACAGAATGATGTTTTTCGACTACCATTTCCTAAAGGACATTTGACACTTTCCATACGTCAAAAGCATGTTGTTTTTGCATACTATGCAATAAAAATTTTTTTGAACTCATCTGTCATTTTTTTGCATGCTTCTGTCAAAACAGTTTATTAAATTCAAATATTACATTTTATTCTTTATTCAAATTTATGGTTATAGTACTATTGCTAATATTGCTAATAACAATACCACCGGAAGTCGATGGTACAGAGGACGAAACACTGTAATCAACTACATTTGAAATGTACTTAACTTCACCCTATTTCAATCCTGTTTTTTGTTTAAAAGAATTTGACTTGCAGAATTTACTTTTTCCTCGATGCATTCTTCTGCATATCCCTCTGCGACTGTTGAAGACCGCCATCCTCCGAGACGTTTCAACCTTAAAATATCAGCCCCCGCACCAACTAACAAAGAAGCTGACGACCTTCTAAAACTATGGCCTGTATAACACTCTGGATTTGGCAGTTTTAAATACGAGGCGATAAGGCTGGGCATTTTAGCAAACTGATTAATTCCAACAACTTGAACCGTACATTTTCCATATCTGTACTGCAAAAAGAATCTCCGATGTTCCACGTGTTTTGGGCGTAGTGCCATGTATTTTCTGCAAATTTCAGCAGGATTAAATATATTTTCCGTAATGGAAGGTACCGTAAATGTTCTTTGAATTTTGGTTTTCGAATCTGGAATTTTCACGATTAAGTAAGAATCCTTGTCTTCTATGTCGTCGATTTTCATCTTGGTCAGTTCATCTCGTCGGCATGCACCTGACAATCCCATAATTAACACTACTTTCATTAGTAACAATTTTTCATCAGGTGATTCTACTAAAAAGGTGGTTACTTCTTCCCTCGTAAAAACCTTCGCCTTTTTGGGTTTGTACCCCTCACTTCGTCGTTTTAAAAAAGCCGTTACCTATAAAATCATAATTAAATAAGCCTTATTGTTATTTTATTATTGTTAGGTACCTTAGGAAATCTTCTAATATTAACGTTTTCCTTTGCTACCAATGTCGACTTTAACATAGAGTATTTGGACCAAAAGTCGACGATTTTAATACTTTGGATTTTTCACCCAAATAGGCCAAAATAGCAGTTTCTGATACTTTCCGAACCGCCTTCTCGTTGCACCACGCCCTGAAAAGTTCGTATTCATTTTCGTAAAGTTTTCTTGATTTTTCAGGTAGAAGCTGAAGAGTAGCAGCGTCCGCTGCTTTTTGAATATCATCAGGGACATCACTTTCGTCGCTCATGTTTAAAAATACAATGCACCAAAACGTTACTTTCGTGGAAAAGGCAAAAAATAATGGCGACACAAACATCTGATTTTGTTTACTAAAACTAATAATACCTTGGAAACCCAAAGTATGCCTAACTTGATCTTTAGCGTTCAATTTAAAACATTGAAAGCGTATTGTAACTAACATGATTTTTAATGAGTTTTCAATTTGAAATAATGTTGAGGTTTTGTAACTTTTTTAGCATAAATATGTGGTAGTCGAAAAAATTATGTATACAACTCGTAGCTAAAGCTTCTTTTTGCACTTGTGAGATTTAAAGAATTCGCCTGCGGCTCATTCTTTAAACTTTCTCACGCGTGCAAAAAAGTGGCACTTTAGCTACTCGTTGTATAAATAACTATTAGAGTGTGATCCTTTAATAATATTAAAGTGCCTGCTCACAATATAATTTGTGATGGTCGTTTTACGTCTACTTACTGATGTTGGCTGCCCTAAAATTTACTTTTCCTTTAGAAGCATTCGTCATTTAATTGTCTTTTGGCACTTATGCCGGAATATATAAAGTCCGTGTATAATTCCAATATTCGTCAGTTCATCGTCTTTTATTAGCCTGTAAAGTTTGGTAATCTTTTTCACTTATACCACCTTTTGCCAGTCCATATGCGAAATCTTTGAATCTCGAAATATCGGAATCGGAAAATGCATTTTAAGTTCGGTAGGCTCCGCCACTGACTTAAAGTAGACAGTATTTCAAATAACTTTCTCTTTACTTTTAATTCTCCGTTATTGTTATTACATTGACTCACTGGCCGGCAATATGAAAACGCTGCTGCAGCTTTTTATGTGCACGATAAACTCTGTTTCAATGGCAACATTAGAAGCTAAACTAATGGTGAAACCGAACTAATTATTTATGTGCTTAGAGTTTCGATGTTTTCTCGATACAGAGGTTAGGGATACTGTTGAAGAGATGGAAAATAGAGCACAAATACCAATTAGGTAAGACGTAATTATTTATTTCATTTTTGCGTTTGTGTTTTTTTTTAAATGCTTATAATGTTGTGATTGTGGTGGTTTGAATTTCTGTTACATTAACAGATAAATTATCAAATATGTTTATGACGTAAGCTTAATGATTCTGCTCTCTGCAACGAATACTTTTAGAAAGCGACTAACGTATGTCTCAAAAGTTTTCGGAAAATTATAAAATGTACCTACAGTAAATAATGTCCCATCCAGTTACCGTTGGAAACAAATTGTATCAAATTGATTGACGTTTAATATAACATGTCAGTTTTGTAATAAACACAGTTACAAGATTATGTTGTTGAAATTAAAAATAAATAAAAAATTATACAGAATTTTTAACCATTACTTTTTTCCGAAAACTTTTGAGACATTCGTTAGGCATCATAAAAGTAATACGGAGCCTTAATGACATCTTCAGTTACAGCTATATAGGCATTATTTACTTTTTTAATATTCCGATTTCGTTCAGAGAAAACATGACAATATTTTATTGATTTCTGTAACCTTGCATATAAGATGGTTCATTTATTCACAGGGTTGAGATAGTATGAATCCTGTTCGGAGCTAATGCACACTCAGAAGCCTGCGCTGATATATAATTAATAAATGGAAAACTTCCACCAAATGAGACATGAAGTGAGGCATTTATTCACCCCTGCATGGATACGTTAAATTTGAACAAATTATCTCGTACGTCTTAATATTTAAATAGTTATTTACCTTGTTTGTTCAATTAGCTATCTCAGTCGTAGTTACAAAGTGTCAATATGTGCCAAAACAGGAAGCCGGTTTTCCTTGCAGTATTTTCGGGCTAAAACTAACTTTAAAAAACGCTTAAGAAGAATTAATTGGTCTACACAAACCTTTGACTTTAAAACACATATAAAAACAGATACAAAAACAAACAGAATTACACCTACGTACGATATAGCTTGAGCTACTTGCAGATCCGTTGTAAACCAAACATGAAACAACGTAAAATAGAATGTAAAATAACTGTGTTTAAAACACAATCAAAGTAAATGTTTTTAATATCGCAACATTAAGACTACCCAACGCTGGTGCTCATTCGAGTCCGACCTTGTTAAAATCAGGCGTGATCTATACACATATTGTTCACTAATGGAACACATTCTTTCGCGCTTGCAACAGTTTCCTACAGTTGAACGCAAGCCTTATCGCGTTTTGGTTGTAAACATTTTATCTGGAAGTGGGTCTACAGCCTTTGAAACAAGCACGCTTTAGATTGCGTCGTCCAAGCCCGGAACGACGTGATTCTGGTAATCCCCGACAACAGACAGATCACCGAGAACTGCTATATTATCGTTTTCCGAATTGGACCGTTAGATGTATCTCTGAATATGGCACAAAACTGTGTACTCACCGTTACACCCGGAAAATGCGTTTGTATACTTACAAACGCCTATTCGCTGCATTGTAAACTGTAGGCAGCAATCACTTACTTCCTGCAAGCTTCTAGCCACTTTTATTTAACTTAGCTCGTTTTGGGGTTTGCACGATACACTTAGGAGGTGCATGTACACCCCACTGGCTTGATCAAAAGCCTGAGCTCTAATGCCTTGTTCTTTGTGAAATCGTCTTACGTTGAAACTCTCCGCACCCCGCGGGTAGCCTTAGATGTGCGTTTAAGCTGCACCTGCGAAATCAGCTTGACAATCCATTCTCAGAGCAAAGTCGGTTTTACAAGCTTTTTATTACATTAAATACACTGCTAAAATCTAATACACAAGAAAATACATTAAAACATACAACTTGGTTTATAACTTTAAATGTAAAAACAAACATTGCAGGCAATGGATCCAACCCTCGTTTCAAATACAAGGAGAGGTACAGTTACAAAGAATACATCAGACAGTAGAGAGTAAAAGGTAGGAAAGTCTGATTAAATAGACAATATGAAATCTAAAATGATAAAATATACGGACGAAGAAAGAATTATATGAATTGTCAAGGGAGCATGAAAAACGAAATCGGTACCAAAGGATTGGCAAACTGCAATTATTTCGCTACAAAGAGTCGTCAGTAAAGAGTAAAACAATTAATTGAGAAAAAGAAAGATAGCGTAGTAGAACGACGGACAAAACGAAGGACAAAAGATGGATCATGAGGAGCCGGAACAATGGAGAAAAGAAAATCAGCAACCATAACTTATGTAGACCTAAGACCAAGGTGGATCCGTTGTGCTCCCTCCTAGTTACCTGTGTGTATATGTTTGATGTGTAGTCTTCACCAGTCTACAGAGGAGGACGACATTAACGTCGTATTATTCCAGGATTCGATCTTGGCACTCTATCTACTGCACCACCAAGAGTTGTTGGGAGATTAAACAGGCCCCTTATAAGTAAAATGGAGGTGACTAACTAACTTGGAATATGGAGTAGTATGTGAAATGGAATTTTTGAGAAGATTATGGGTATTACTGGCATGGAAAAAACTCCAAATGAAACTACAAGAAATTTTTGGCAAGTGAAAGGAATAGAGGAGAGAATAGAGAGAAAGCAACTAAGCTGACTCAACTATGTAGTCAGAAAGCAGGACAGGTAAAAATCATTAGAAAAGTAGGACATCACAAGAAAAAGAATAAAGGAAGACTGAAAACATCGTGGAATGATCAAGCCGTTAAAATTCAAAAACAGGAAGCAACGATAACCCATAAAAAGATTTTTGTAAGGAATAATGTAACACCTTGGACATCTACAGTACAAGAAGCAAATGATAAGTAATTTTAAATATTTTGGTACCAATTTTTGATTTAAACATATGATAAAGGTGTCTTGAAAAAAGCTATATTTTATTTTCATTGATTTTGTTGATTAACTATCTAATACTAAAAATTATTCAAATTTGTATTACACTAGAAAAACGGTTATTGGAAAGAAAATGGAGACAAAGTCTCTCTATGTTATAAAATTATTAAGCATATTTGATAAACCTTAAACGCTTGGAAAAAATCGGTATAGAGCTTTACATGAAACTTTTCTCGAAAGTGGAAGTTTTTAAACTAAACATTTTAACAGCTCACAGAAAAAGCAAGAATTCAATCTTTCTAAGGTGTTCGCCCTGTATATGTTTGGCCTAAAATATGCCCTTTGTTTTCAACGGTATAAACCTGTGCTATGTGAAAAATATTACTTTTATTTAACTAATAGTTCTTGAGTTCAAGCAAAAGTAAGCAGAGTTTTATTTTTTTAAGGTCCTCACACTGCATATATTTGACCAAAATTTTCTCGGTTTTGCTCCAGGTAGACATACAATCAGTCTGCAAAATATTGTCTTCCTGTAACAAATCGTTTTTGAGCTATAACACCAACAGACGGACAGGACAGACAGGCGGGCAGACAGACGGAATTGAAAAAAAACTGTTTTTCGTTATCTAATGTTCCTAAAACGTGAAGATCTGAAAAAATCTCGGAAGGTGATTTTATCGTGATTCAAATACTTCCTTTGTCTATTAGATGAGGTAAGTAATAAAGCTTCAACTATTTATGGAAGCCACCCCCAGACACATATACATTTCTACATAGCGCCTGCAAACTAATGTAACATCCTCTATATTCATGAAACTCTAATTTCGAACGTCGGTGATCATGTTGTGAAGCATTGCAGGTTAATTAATCGCTTTTCATACTCGGCAGCGCGAAAAACTCGTCCAATTACCACTTCCGCTTTCCTTTCAAAGACAATCAGCCCGAAAGGGAATCGATAACCCGAGTTCAGAACTATTGTTTAAACGCTCGCTCGCGCAGTTCTTTGCCAAAAATCCTCCGAGTTATTGTTTACAAACACCCCTGGGCCATTAGTAGTTTTTATTTCTGAAACAAAAGTCGGTGATTTATTCGGAGGGTTGTACGCAAGCGCCACGCGCTGCTTCTGAAGTGTGTTGGTCATTTGCGGTCAGGGCGCAAAAAATTCGAGTGCAGGGGCTGCATTGAAAAGGGTGGAGTTCGCTTCTTTTGTTTAAAAGCATTTCGCATTATTAACTTTGTTGATATCAAAACGTTTTTACGGTCTGTAATGTTGAGTGGGAAGCAAAGACATTCATATTCCAGGAAGTAGATGAAGAAGAAAGTAACAGCAACATTTAAAGCATTACTGTGTGTTTCTGGAGATGTTCAGGAAGGTTTAAAAGGCTGAAATGTGTCAGAATGCTTATGAAATAAAGTCTGAGTCAACTAAATTTGTTAGAGGAACCTCTATGGAATTACGAGATCATGTGTTTTGTTACACTACAAAACACATACCACTGTGGCAGTTACAATTACTGTTGTTCTTAGCAATTTTCGTGATACTTTACAAGTATTAGTTAGATCCTTCTTAATCAATTAGTTGTGTTTATATAAGACTGCATTATAAGAAAACGAAAGTTGTATAATAGTGTTCTTCTTCTTCATTTTTTATAACGTAGTTATGCCTCACGGCGTTGAGTTGTATAGTTGATTATTTCCATTGCCAATATTTTTGCTTCTTCGATATTTTTCTTCTTTCCCTTCTGATTTCGTTTATATTTTCTTCCGGCCACATTTCAATTATCTTTCTGTAAATGCTTTCATTTTCCGTGAGTATTAGGGAACCGTACCAAGTAAGTTGCTTTCCATCTATGTCTTCTGTTAGCGATTTTAAATTTAATTCGTCTCATATGATTCCGTTCCTCCTCCTGGGTCTTTTTTTTTACTTTTTGTGTTTAGTCCTTTTTTCCTAATCATGTGTTATTAATCTAATAGCAGCTCGCATTTTTTATCCTGTTTCTTACTTCTTGTTCGATTTTTCTAATCTTGCCGATTATTGCTTTTCAATATTTATTATGTCCACGTACTCTCATTTTTGACCATTAATTTTTACTTCCTTTTACAATAAAGGAAGTATTGGATTCACCCCAAAAAATCGAAATTGAGTTTTCAACAGATCTTCAAGTTTTAGAGTCCCCTGATGATCCAAATCTGATGCCAACCCAAAATTAAGGGACGCTATCGCAATAAAAAAACTTCTGCAAGGATCCTGGGCCTGAAAAACTCTCTCTGGACCTCCTACAATGTCTATTTTTCATGGTGCCGAAAGCTGAGGGATACTAGCAACTACTTTTATGTTGAAATTTACCTTGAACGAGGAGCTTCGTTGCTGGTTCACAAAATCAAAGAACGCCACGACTCTAATTAATCTTTCAAAGCTTTCTGCTACTTATTTCTGTACGTAGGGCTTAAGGAAGGTCTCCTCCATACGTAGCACACAAAATGTAGCAGGCTGCTAACCCGAACGTGGTCGAAAACTCGGACCCACTCGGACAGACTTTGCAAAGTTATTCCCTCTTTACTGGGAGATTCTGAAACGATGAAACTTTACACAAAGACACTCTGCGGACTGATAAACAATAAAAAACAGGTTTTGGGCTCACGCAAATACTTTCATATTTAAAAAAATACAATTCCTTACGAACCAAACTTGCACACAGCTATTCTTTTTTATTGCTTGGGTTAACAACAACAAGAATCGAACATTACGTATCTTAGCAACTAATTACAACTGTTTTGGAAGTAGGTTTTGTACAATTATTTCACTTAGAAACTAAACTGTTTTCAATAATTGTCTTTATAACCTTAAATCTCTGCTTCTTACACTTACATTAAAATAGCACTGTTTTACAGTTTTATTAGCACTGCACTATCGTTTGTCTTCTAACGTAGGTTGCCTTATCAATTTTCTTTGCAATATATGCTTCTTTTACACCGCTTTTTTTCCTATCAGCTGCGTTAGCGATTGTAGGCCTCGTAATTTTAACATTAACGCTGCATATACTTATCGTTACACCTCAAACACATATGTATTAAGGCAAATTTACCTTCTTCTCTTGACTTTACAATATTAACTCTGTCAGTCCACATAAATTAAGTGCATTTGCCATAACGATCACAATTTATGAAAATTAAGTTAAACATAACCTCTTCGATACCGTTTTATCTAATGCTAACATCTGTTAATAAAATTATAGCTACAGCTAATCATATCGTGTGCATTTATTCATGTATAATTACTTTAATGTTGCAATAAGCAAAATATCAATTCTGGACTTATTTGCATTTTTATTCATATTGGTGTATTAGTTATGCAACCAGAATTGCTGTGAGCATTAAACCATTAGAATATATGAACTAATATCACGAAAAAGTAGTATGAAACTCGAAATATACCATACAAAAATAATAATATATAAGTTGAAACCAAATTGATCTAACTAAAGTTTACTAAAAGTGTCTGAAATCTTTTCAATTATTGCACTTTTTAGTAACTCAGAGAAACTAGATTTCTGGTTGAGAGGACCACTTTAATATGTTTGATAATTACTGAAGGGTTAGAACTTGCTGCGCAGATAAAATTTTGGAAGAATTTGTGGGAGCAAGAAAACCAGACAGGCTTTACACTCTTGTACTAGCAATTGTATCCTACATTACGTCACAAATAGAAATAAACACAGCTCGATGTTAAAATTGTATTAAAAATTAAATGACACACTCTATATTTATACATAAGTCCAAGTCTACGCTATTTTGCGACTTCGGCTAATACAGCAACCTACTGCATTAGTTGCTTTATTGCCCGAGCTTATGTTTGCATGAAACTGCTATTTTATTACAAATACGCGTAAACGATTGCAGCTCCACCTAATAACATGACTTAGAATGCGAAGTTTACAAACAAATTAATGAGTAAGTTAAAATTATAATTATTTTGATGTGGTAAAGTAAATATGTTATGTAACGTAAACCGTAAACCTTAAAAAGCGTTAGATAATAATTTTAGAACGCTTCCCAATTTCTATATAAGCAAACAAGATTCAGGAAATAAAAATAAAACCTCCCAAGTATATTTTCAAATATGTAATGCGCAGTATACAAAAAGTTCTTTGTGAAAAACTATTAACTGAATGAAGTCGCTATTTTGAGATATTTAAACGAAACGCCATAAAATTAGTATGTTCATCTTTTAAAAACCTTGAATCTAGGGCCACTAAATTGATGTACAATTTAGCAGTCCAGTGCATTCGGATAGGTAGCATCGACTGGTGGATCAGACTACACCAGGTAAACATGAAGTTGTTCTTGAAAAATCGATATATCAAAACAGGCTAAATAGAAATGGACATGGGAAAAACTGAATTAATTCAAGCAAAACTGTAAAAATTGGGGCTGCATTTCAAACAATTAATTTTTCACTATGTGGTTGTGCAAAATCCATTAAATGTTATATTCAATTATATAGACGATTTTAACCAATGGATTATACTGAACCACCTAATTCGTTTCACGATTAATGCAAAATTTTTGAAAATTCTCAGTCTCAAACGAGAATAACATTTCGTTTTAATAGCAAGGCAAGACAAAGTAGTAATCAAAAACTCCAGGAAGTCCTTTTTTATAATTTTCAAATTTCCCTAATGTTTCTAATTGTTAAGAACCTTACTTTACCGGCCAATTGCCAAAATTGGAAGTTACACCTTGAGAATGTAATATTACCTCTCTATCATTTTGATAAAGGAGTTGCATGTAAATCAGGGGCAAAATAAGATAATAAATCATATTTGTAGTTAATTACTGTGGAATGCTACAATATATTAGGAACCCTAAAGTTATTTAATTTTCCACAGTAATTTTCCATTTCGTGTTCCATTTAAAGCACGTTTTATTTCCTCTTCGCTAATTTGTTTTCTGCTCTTATCGGTCTTGCTAACTGTGCGTCTGCTACTTCTACTTCATTGTCAAATTTAACTTCAAAGTAGTTGTTTTTTGTATGATTAACTTGAAAAGAGGCTTCCACTGCCACTTAATAACCCTTGACTTGGGTTCAGTTATTTGTTGGAGTGAAACAAGACTTAACAAACACGAGTATATTGAGTAACAACGATTAGAAACGTCACTGATGGACCGATGGTTTTTTACAATAGCTTCAACTGTTGTGACACGCTTGGATTGGCCACGCGAAAATAGCGAATCGCGCGTAACCGTCACACAAAACAACCTGGAAACGTCTTTACCAGGGAGCTAGACCGACCGCAAACCAGCACAAAGCATAGCTGAACTTGCTTACTCGAAATTCTGAATCTAACTGAAGCTGAATTGACAAAGAACTGAACTCGCAAATTCAACAAGGAGGGGAGGCTCAAACACTATTGGCTGAGGCGAACCTGCGTAGCCAATCGGAGCGTCGCACGTTGTTTAGGAATAAATGCTTATTTTAAGAAATCTTAATGCTAAGCTCTCTCAATGAGGCATTGTATTGAACGAAATCCATAAACACATGAGACCCAAATACGCTAAGTCGGCTTAAGTCCTATTAGAAAGAGTATCCATCCACTTAAAAGCCATTAAGGGAAGCTTACAAATTCCTTTCCAATATTAACAGAAGCAAACAAATTCGGCAAGATGCAAATTTGACTTTACCACGGCCTTTGAATGAGATAGAACAGTTATGACTTGAATTACATGAATAATAAGCAAAAAGGTTTTGATGCACGCATCTGTGTGAATCAAACAGTAGTCTTTCCATATTTTTAGTATACTACCATTGTTGATTTCAAAGTCTTAATCTTGGCTTTTATGCGCTCTGTTCTGATATTTTTCTCAATGGTATTGTTGTAAATTTTAGTAGTATGCCATTTACTTGACTTGGAGGTATTCTTTATATTAGTCTTTGGTACTGTCGTGATTCATGATCTTCTTGATTGTCGTCTAAGCTGCTGATGATATATTATCTGCTAATATGTTGTCGATCCCAATACGTAGTCTATTCCAATATTAATCTTTTTCTTTCCTTTTGTTTTCACTATTCTTAAGCGTACGTATTCATCTTTCAGCTCTAGTTTTTCTTCTGATATTTACTTCACATATGCTTTTTTTATTTTTTTATATATGCATATACAAAACCTTAAAATTTACCACCAATCCCCCTCGTGTGATAAGCGTTTGTTATCTCAATACATTTATTATGCAAAACCAAGAAAAATTAATAAATTGGTAGAGAATAAGAAAAATATCAATTCAGAAATTTATTGCTATTTCTTAAAATGAAATCACAAGTATGAAATATAAATATATTATCTTTTTTCGTATGAGACTCTAGAATAACACTTTTTTAATTAAACCTATTTTATAAAAGTCAGAATCTCCAAAAACCAACAAAAAAAGGAAGGTTAGAAAATATACGAATTAAGTTAAAATAACCAAGAAGTTCGAATTGAAGGGCAAATTTTAAATAATATATATTTTATGATTGTTCTATTTTAATTGAGTGCGTTTTTTTTTATTCCATATTCAAGACTGATAAAACAATTAATAATAATTTGAAGAAAACTTATTGAGTCTGCTTTATATTCTATGCTCTGGTGCGCTACAGTTGCAGTTACAATTTTACATCCTTTCCGGCCATTAATTCATCTGCAGAGCATGGCTCACAAAATTTGACATTAATAATCGCCCACAATCAAAAATTAAACGCGTAGCACGCGGGGCTGCCGTATTTTAATTGTCGCCAGCAATAATACGTCAGGGTACTTGACAGTTTTAACTTTCACACGCTCAAATCTCGATATCCAATTGTGCGCGGTGAATAAAAAAGCTAATGAGGGTACATCTATTAATGCGACACTGGTACTTTTCTTTTACATATGTTTGGACGTGGGGTGGGTTTTCAAGGGGGTGGGTTAATTTTGTAACATTGTGACCCGCGACTGATAAATGCGACGTTAATTTGGAGGGCGGAAGGTTTTTATAGTAAAACTTGGCGTGTAATGCCCCTTGATGCGATTTATCCGCCACTTCAAGGCGGATTCCCATTTAATTTTCGCGTTTAAAAGAGCTGCAACTACTAGAGGGCGTATTGGTAAGGAGATCAATGAAAGATGAATATTGTAATATCAGTGATCTCTTTATAAATAATTGATATTTTTCTTTTCTTCTTGTTGAGCCCCTACTTGTCCACTCGTGGACATAGCGTTGTTCCTGAGTATATGTAATTTCTTTATATTGGTTTTCGTTTCAGAGTATTACTGTGTGTCCTAGATAGTTTTAATCAGAGACGTTTTCTATATTGCAGTTTTCTACAGATATCTGTGCATTGCTAAAGCCCCCACGCCCATTATTTTTGCTATTGTGTGGTTCATTTGTTTCGATTCATTGTCAAGTTTTTGTAACAGTTTCTTGACTGTAGCTATGACTTCTGATATTTGTACGATATCATCTCTGCAAATCATAATGATTTAGTTATGTTCCGTCAATCGTAGTGCCTTTATTTTTCCCTGAAAGCTTTTTAAAAACGTCTTCAGGGTTGAGTAGAAAACATAGCTGATGCAGTGTCTCCTTGACGTGCGCCATTTTATCTTATTGGTTTTTGTGGTTTCATCTATTCTTACATGCAGTTTTCATAGATTTTAGGATGTGCCAAATAACGACTGTATCGAAGGCTATTGAAATGATGTAATCCATTCACAATGCCCCCCCCCCCCCCCCAGTAGGCTGTAATATGTTTATATTAGCTTGCATGCATGAATTATGATAGAAGTCAAACTATAACATGAAAGAACTATGACATTTTTTACAATTGCTTATTGACATTGTTGCATTTTAATGTCAACATACCGAAAATTTTACGGAAAAGGGTAAACATTGAACTGGCAACAGGACAAGCCTTCAAAAATTATAACCACAAGTTGAAAACAACATAACCCAATTTTGTTATGTCTAGTTATTTCGCCTACCAACAAAAATGTCACCCTAACATAGCCTGCTAGGAGAAGGAAACACCGTCAATGGATTCTACGTCGAATTTGTTTATAAGACTATTGGTAATGATTTTCGTGAATAGCTTTAATCGATGGGATAATAAACTAATTATTCTGTAGTTTTCTATATCGCTGAGGTCTAAAAGACGAAGAAAGTGTCAATTCCGTCTGTCGGTCTGTTTGTCTGTCTGTTGGCAGTATAACTCAAAAAATATTTGTTGAAGGAAGGCGATATTTTTTATGCCGATTATATGCCTTCCTGGTATGAAATCGAGATAATTTCAATAAAATCTTCTAATGATATGAATACAGGGATATAAAAATCAATTTTAAAATAGGATTGAGGGATTACAGTAGTTGGATATCATAGGGATCAATTTGAATATGAATTGGATATTTGAATAATTGGTACGTAATTAGAAAAGAAAATAGAATTTATAATTGAATAATATGAGGCTAATTGGGAAACAGAAGGATTCGAATTTAATGTAATATCTAAATATGAAATTGAAAAATAATGACAAATACTTAATTTATTGCACATAGTTGGTAGAAATCAAAATAAAGCTTATATAGTGTGTTGGAAGGAGAAAATATGATATCGTTAAGGACTTTGTTTTCATTATTAAGATAACAAATTTGAAAATGAAAAGCTGTAATTAATTTGTGTAACTTGAAATTATGAAATAAACCCTATAATAAAAAGTAAAATATTTGGAAAATAAAAACGGTTACAATTAAGATAAAATTTGCGTGGTGGAATAACAATAAAAATTTTAAATAAAAAAATGATTATACCAAAATGAAGGAAGACAAAGAAAATGGTGAGAAGTTTTAACTAAAGCAGTGCTAATCTATAGAAGAAATTAAATAGAAAGAAATATTGAATTAAGTTTATTGAGAATTACATTTGACATCGCACATCGATTGAGTTGGATTGCAGCGAGCTGTTGGCAAGGAAGGAGAGTTCCGAGGAGATTGTTGGCAGAGGAAACATGTTTGAAGGATTTGGCAATTGAGATCTGGTGTCTTGTCCTTGGCGCTGGTCGGTGGAATACTTTAAAAGAGTGGTTTTGTATACGGTGTTGGAGATAAGTGACAACGACTAGGGTCTGTTTGGATCCATGCTGTGATAAAGCTTCTATTCTTGATTCTAGGCAGTTTTGACATTTTGGTTGTCAGTGGAGGCCGTTTACTGGGTGTAGCAGTTGTGATCGGTAGCAGAGTGGGACGAGTTGGTTACTGCCGAGGACATTGATGAGTTCAAATAAAAGGTAAATGAGTTTAGGTATTTAAAATAAGCACTGAAAGAAAATAAAGATTAAACTTGAATTAATTTTTAAGAAATTTACTGTTTGATATTGTTATATAACAAATGTAACGATCAGGTATTTGTCGTTGAATTTTCCAAGTTGTTTGACGTACCATTTGACAGACGATATTTTGAGTTGTCAAAATTAAAATCGGAACATGAAATTTCAGAATAAGCAATCTAGATAAAAGGAATTCACACCTGATTATGTACTGTTTGAGGCTTTCGCGGTTACTCGAATTATTCTCCTTAGCATAGAATTTCGGCTTCGACCGCGTAGTATTTGTATATGAACACCCAGCATTTTCTGGCTTAATGTGCCTTGCACCTAGTGAAGTCGAGCAAAACCCGAGCGATGACCATGCTCTTTGGTGGCTCGTGTGGTTTGAGTATCTTGAGAACGAGGATACTTAGGCAGATTTGACCGTTTTGCTGTTTGTGCATCCATATTCACTAACGTTTTGCAAGACCTTGCAGCTTGCATCATCAGAGTGAAAGTCGCACTGTGTTGAATGCATCTATGTATTAGTTTCAAGAAATTTCAATAAATAACATTATGTTTTTTTGTTAATACGGATTAAAGTTTCATTTGCGTAATAAATGCAATCTTATGACAAAAAACGCCGACATAATTAATACACATTAAAATCAAAATAACTGTTCAGCTTTATGTTTAACTTTAAATATCTCGAAAATAATGACATTATCATGACGAAGGAAGAGTATGTTATTTACATAGAACGTATTGGAGAATCAAAAAATTGTGCTAAAATGGCAATTCCGCCAGTGGCGTAGAATTTGGGAAGGGTCAACCACTCACTTGCCCCTGTGGTACGCCTCTGGTAGTAGCCAGAAACGTTTATTTAACATAATTTGGCATGGTTTACAGTGTCTACACTTGCTGTCAAATATGATACGGATACGTCAAATAGTTTTAAAGTAATGGGGAAAAATCATTTTTAAATTTTTAAATAAAACACCCTATATCTCAGTAACAAGGCACATTTTATCTAAGTGATTTGGGTTAAATATTAATATTTTGAGCCCAGGATTCTACAGTTAAAATATTTCCAATTATTAATGAAACACCCTGTATACAAAAATTAGCTTTGATTCTAACAAATGACCAATTACATTGGCGAGCACTACTCAAAAGTTATCCACCGGAAATCCACCTAACTAGACAAGAAGTAGCTGGAACCCCTACATACCATCCAGTAGATGACCCTAATAACCCCACAATTAAAAAACGTCGCTTTTTTCCAAAAAAAGTAGCAAAAGAAAAAAAATTCGTAAAAAAATGTGTTTTTCGCATGCAGAGTTTTTGTGCACTGCTTGTGCATCCTTGAACCAAAATGACGAAAATGAATTGTTTTGTTCTACCTCTTAGTATTAAAAAAATTGTTCTGTCCATAAATGTATATAGAAAATTAAAATCTTGAAATTCATCAGAGGCTGTCTTTACTATTATGAAATTAGCATGATTTACAAAAATTTTTTAAAAATAGAAAACAATAAATAGAATTTTAATAATGTTAGCAGCAACTAAAATATAACTGAAAATCTTGGTAATTGTAAATAAACATCTCATATTAAAATTTATTGTCATATAAATGGTTCTTAGTTTTTGGGTCTAAGAGACTTGGCGCGACCAGTCGTGTCATAAAATTGGGAGCGTCCACTGCAGGGTTAACTCAAGAACTATTACTTAAATGAAAGTAATATGTTGCACATAGCTTAGATTTTTAGCTGTGACGAAAAGGGCATATTTTGGAGCCAAAATATACAGAGTGAGCACCTTAAAACAATAATATTTTGTTTTGTTTTTGTTTTTACTGAGAAATAGATAAAACTGGTAATTTGCACATAGTTCAGGCTTTACACTTAGCAAAAATGGGAACCACCAGATACAGAATAAATGTTGTAAGAGACAAAAAGGTGCAACGAATAATTGCGTTGTGTGTAATGTAGCTGCATGGCAGAGATCTGAAGGGCTCAACGTGGCCGCTTGCGGCAAACAGTCAGACTACCGCCAAGCGTTAAAATGGCATTCGCAGGCGTTGATGTTCGAATCCCACCACCGGTAATGCTTTTTATTTGAAAATTAATGGCATTCGCCTTTCATTGTTTCAGTATTATTAGACACGTTAAAATATGGGTACCCCTAATTTCCTTTGATTTTTAAAATTGCTTGGTGTTACAACGCCCACTTGAGGGTGAAGTTCTGAGTAAAGCCCTCTACGGATTAGTTTTTAATTAAAATTACTACCGCATTCGACAAGACCTCTGATGTTTTTCCCTCTTATAAGAATTTGTTGATGACGATCATGAGGAGTTTTTATAGGACGTGCTCTCCAAATGTTAGCATTCCTGTGTTAATACTATTTTCCCGACACTTGCCGTTTTTTATTTCTGTTGGGGCTTTTATAATTTCTTCAGTTGCTTCGACGATTTCCTCGGATCCCGAGTTGAATGTTTGACTTCTCGTCTTTGAATTTACTACTGTAGACGAATAGAATGTGGCATACATCTTCTATTTCTTTGACAATGATAATAATCGGTGCTGACTCGAAATCATAACGCCTATGTTAAATGGAACAAGCGGAAAAAAGACTGTTTTAACAATGACAACTATCTTTAATGTGTATCAAATAAATGTTTGTTTAAAGCTCATGCAGAATACTGCTTGTACGATTGCTTATTCTTTTCAGAAATTGAAACGGTACGAAGTGCTTTTATATAAAGTGGATGGAATGGAAAAAGCTTTAAAAGACTATTGTACCTTCTGGCTTCTCATTTACTACAAAGAAGAGGGTTGCTATGTTTGAAAGGGTTACAGGCAAGAAGAAACCTTGAAGATCCATTTCTTTGTCCTCTTTTGAAAATGCATTATCTAAAAGTTACCGATTGTCGAAGACGTTTTGGAAAATAATAAGAGTATGTTGTGGGATTGTATTACGGAAAAAAAGTAGAGTCTCTGTTCGCAATGGTTTTTATGTATGTTTAAATGGTTTATTCTCAAGGCTTCAGTTATGAATTATAAATGAAGAAAGAGAGAAATGGACACTTTTTTCGGGAATTCTTTCCACATCGTAAGATGACTTAAGAAACTCAGAACTTCCTTGTGTCGTATTGACGTTGCCAGTTAATATACAGGCGTTCACTTCGGGGCGAATTAATAACGTCATGTATGATAGTACTATTTCAAACTACAACCGAGGCGGTGTAAGCTGTTTTGGTGCTGATTTACCGTGGAAGACCGTTTCTTCTAGCTCTTGGGGCATTAATTCATCGCCGCAGGCATAAGCGTATCCAGATAAGTAGTACAATCTCATAAATGACATATTAACGATATTTCGTATCAAAAATATGACTATCTGGTAGGAACTGCACCTTTTATTAGTGTCAAATTTATTTATGTAAATGTAGTATATTAATTAGTGATTTTGAAACAATTTTTTGGCTTCGCCTAATTGTTTCGGCAGTTATCCAATTATTTCAGGCTTAACCTGTATATTTTTGGTTGAATTATAAATTCTTTAGATTTCAAATTCTTCAATTTTCCAAAGCTGCTTATTTTGTACCTGTATCGAGTTCCTTTTGTTTGCGGGATGCCCTTTCTGACCCGCGCTATCTCTTATCAGAGTGCGAGTCTTCTTTTGGGCGCGAATTGTTCGTACCTCGCACTTGCTATTTTTGGACCGCCGTCACCGGCGTGGTTAACTTATGTTTGTTCAAGTCAAATTACGTGTGCTCAATTAATCTAATGAGCAGTGTGTGTTTCCTAGGGCTCATTATGATCAGGTACGATGGCGCATTTCTGTTTTGTTATTCCCATTGTAATTACATTTTTTCTTAGCTCTTTATTACCAGTTTCAACCACGAGTTTTTCTCGGAGGCCAAGCCGCTAGCCTTATCGCATTTTCGACACCTGCTGGCGCTCTGCTTAGTTGCTGCCGTTCGAGGGTGCCTTTGCTATAATTTGCATCCACGGCGATTTCGTCCATTATGGTAGCAATTGACGACCAGCTTATTTTGAACCGAAGGGTGTAGCTACCCCGGCCGGCGTTTGCCTGTTTGCCGTTTGTGAGCGTTGGAGAAGCAAGGTTAGTTTGTGCTATTCCGGGATTTATCGTATCTTCAATACCTGGATTTTACTCTTATACATATTAAACCAGTAATTATTGGGAATTTAAATTCATACGTTTTTCTATTATTAACATGTAATGTTCAATTTCATACATGCTCTTGCTTTTTACATTTGAATTTTTATGCTTATAGTTAATTATGCTCAGTATTTAAAGCTGCAGTTTTGATGTGTATTGACCCTCTGTAAAAGGGACAGTCACGTTTTTTTATTTTCAATAGCCTAAACAGAAGGATTTATTAAATGACTGTGATAAGCTTATGCCACGAATGATTTGTTGTTAAAGTTATTAAAATAACCCGAAAGGGGTTCTTGATTTTATGCATGTCGCAACCTTCAGTTAACGTACACAACTTTGTTATAACATTATAGTGTATAGTGGAAAATCTGGTGGAATGAGGTTTTTAATTTCAAGTAGAAATATACGTATGCAGGACAAATTTAAAAATGAGTATATTTTGATTATAAGTAGATTTATTTGAAAAGTTTTATGACAATTTAAAAAAATATATTGATAGGCCCTGCACTATCGAGTGGCAGAACAATATTTGCTATATATTATGTTAGGATGATTGCCGGTCGGCGCTTAAATTCGAGCTGACATTTTTTCAAATTGTTTATAAAAAAATCAGGAGGGGGAAAGAGTTAGTGGAATTCTGGTGGATTATGTTTTCCCATTTAGTGGAATGGAATTTCCCAGTGTTGGCAACACTGTATCATTGTTTAGTAACCTACTGCACGGTCGCGTGCGAAGGATCTATTCGATAAAGGAAAGAGCTTCTTATAATATTATAACTTTTTTATTAGAAAGGGAGGAAAGTATACATTCAGATATATTATGTGCAAATACTGCTACGCTGCTAACTGAAATACTAATTAGTAGAATTTGAGCTATTATTATATTTGTTTATTAATATTACTGTAAAACTAAGGTCTAGACCGTTCAAGTCTTCACGTGTAGGTATAGTCCTTGCTAAACCAATTGCCCAAATAATTGAAAAACCTGATATACTTTCATTTATCAGCTTTGTAAAGTTAGAAAACACACCGTTCCATAGTCAGGTATAGAATTAGGCCAAACAGGCAGATTAATGGACCTTTCTAAGAAGACTATTATTATTATTTGCAATTGAAAATGAGCGGCTAACCAATAAAGCTCTCATGGAACATACAGGTCTCTTTTTGATTGGTAAAATTTATCAACAATCAGAACTATGTACATATACACTAACACATATACAATACATATTGGTTCTATGAGCTGATTTTCTGACAAGTGGACTTGAGGGAGTCAGCCTATTGGCGTTGCCCTAGAAAAGTTACCGGTTTAACATCTCTCGAGGCCATTTATTTTAGTCGTTTATAGGCTGGTGCTTCGAGTAACGTTTGAAGCGAAGGGTTAGGATGAGCTACCAGAGTATTATGATGTTCTTCTGCACGTAGCTGGATTTATTCCTTTGCGCTTTTAATTTTTAAGTCCGTATGTAGGGTTACATTGTTGACATCCCATAGTGCACTGATTATCTGTCTGAGAACTTTTGATTGGAATCTTTGTATAATATTTAGGTTGGACATGCTAGAGCATCCCCATAGTTCCAATCCGTATGTCCATATCTGTTTGATCATTACTTTATAGATAAGACACTTGTTGTCAAGTGATAGTGGTGATTTCCTCCCAATCAACCAAGACATTTTTTTAAGTTTTAGGTCAATTTCTTTTCTTTTCTTCGTTATATGTGTTTTCCAGGTTAACTTGCTGTCTGGGTGTATGCCCAAGTATGGAGTTTTACGTACCTGTGGTATTTCCACATTATTTATGTAAACAAGGAAACACTGTTGTCTTCTTAGAGTGAAGCTTACATGAGCGCACTTATTTTCATTAATTTTAATTCTCTACTGATTGAGCCAGACTTCTAAGAGGTTTATATCGGGTGATTATAAATGCTTTTCCGTCAAATTACCTTTGAAATATTTGTTGTATGAATAATATGTTGATGGGACTTGAAACAGGCCAATTCGTGCCACCTATATTTACCTATTTCATACATTTTTATTATAGACTCAATTAGTAGTAAAGCCTGACAGTAGGTGTTATTATGTCCTATTCAATTAGTATCGCACTATAAGCACGAATCGCTATGTAAGTGACCGCAGACTATAAATTTTCGAGTGCGAACACACCAGTGAAAAGCGTGCGAAAAAAGAAGAACGGTTTTGAAATGACGCTAGAAGCAGCTAGTGAACTCATTCGCGCTAAAGTTGGCGAACAGCGCTGATCGACCTATTCGCGCCCTAGTAGGTGAATACCGCGAATCCATTGATTCGCTCCCACATTGGCCTAGTAAAGTCTTGCGTGTGCCCACCACGGGGGGGGGGGGCGTGCAGCTCTAGGCGAGGTGCAAGCCATAAAAAGTGAATTAACACATTGAAGGCGCCAGCGGTGTCGAAGACGATAGTGCTGGGAGCAGCAATTTCGCCCAGCAACCAGCGGTTCCCTGGCATCCTTGTTTGACGGAGTAAAACCAGGTTAGTCCTGCTTGAAACCACGCTACGAGGTCAAAAGGCGGTTACGACGTTGTTAATAATTGTTTTAACGAACCATTGCGCAACTATGAGAAAGGGGCTTGCTGCCAGATAACGGGGAAGTACCGGCAGACATCACGTCATTTGCTAATTTGGCGTCTAGGGGCTTCAAATAGCGAGGCATCCTAAAGAATCGACAACTTCGCGTTCAAGCTATTCGGGGGTGCGACATTATTTTATTCATTGCGCTCGTGAGCTTTGACTTTGCATGCGCTGCTGAACGTTTAGGATCCAGTTAAGGCATTTTCTCATGTGCTGTGCACTACTGCTCTATGTACTTGTTCTTATGTAATTTTGTGTGTGTCTATGTTTGCTTACACATTATATGTATTCATGTAAACTGTTGGGTTTTTATTACCATTGGTATTTGTATTTGTAAGTACAACATTTCAGGTGTCATAGCCTCATAGCTCACCGACTGACTAAACTAGCGAACCAGGGCATTGTAACGTAATAATTCAGTAGTGTGTAGGGCTAGATAAAAGGCCGTGTTACACACTGTAGGTCTATGTCAAATTCGAGGTTAGCAAAACTTAACCTGATAACCTCGAATTCGACATACACTTACAGTACCACCAACATATTATTCATACAACAAATATTTCAAAGGCAACTTGATGGCAAAGCATTTATAATCACCCGGTATAAGTCTGCATTTGTTGTGACGCAGTGTCTGCATCTTCGTGTGGTGTTAAGATCGTTGTCGTCGGAGAAAATTCTAATTTCAACATATGGGGTGCTGTATATAATATGTATCATACGGGAATAATACAAAATTTTCCAAAAAAGAATGAAAATTCGAATAGAAAGCCCTGACTCTATTTGAGCATCATTTTTGATTCCAAACAACCTTACTCAACAAAATTTTGCCATAAGCCAGACTTTTAGTTCTTGAGTGTGGACGTGTTCCACTACCTCTAGCACTGGTTCCTCCGGTATATGGGTAGAAGAACCAGGGAAATGGGTGCTTAATAGTAGTTCCAACGTTTCTCTGGTGCTCTCACTAAACAGTCCATCTGCCTTCTGCAAATGATCAATGTCGTTAGTATGGTTTTTTGGAAGGACTTGTTGTAGGTGCGTTGTTGTTGGGGTATCTTGTATCCCTTCACAGAAGCTACGCCATGTTATTCTTTTCGACCTAGAACTTCTAAGTTATATTTTGTGAGGGCTTCTCTGAATTGGCGTTTCTAATGTTTGGCTTTATTAAATAGCCTTCTTGTTTGAGAGCGTAATGTATCTAGTTCCTTGTTTCACCAGGGCACTTTACGTGTGACCATTTGGCTTTTAACAGGGCAGCTTGCTTCATACGCCTTATGTATATGATTATGTAGATGTGTTGAGGATGTTTCCAGATCTTTTACTGTATCTACCTCGATGTTAAGTTTATCCACTTCAGATTTGATGCGCCCCTCATAGAGGCACCAGTCTGTAAGTTTTGGTATTCTTACTTTTTCGTTTTGTTTGCTCGTAACCTTTAAGTCGAATCTGATATGTCAATGATCCGATACGGAGACGGGAGACATGCCAGTTTTTTATGATTGCGCTGAGTAAGGGAGACCGAAGCGTTATATCAAGTACCTCCTGCCTAGCTCTAGTCACAAAAATGGGTTCGTTCCCTTTACTAATTATGTCTAGATTTGCTCACCTATTTTGTTTGTATCTGTGCTGCCCCATGCTGTGTGGTGCGGATTTACATCGCAGCCTAGGATAAGGTCTTTTCCTGAAATCATCAAGAATCATGTCAAGACTCAGTTTGATCTTGAAAGTGTCACTTTGCAAGACTAGTCACTTTTGAGATTTTTGCAAGACTGGGCATTTTTATTTTACTTTACCTATGTGGCCTTGATGCGATAAAATTCTATTTTTAAAGAGAGATTTCAGAAAAAATTTAATACATTACACAGCATGAAAATGTCTATGCTTGAGTCGGAGGCTTTGAAGAAATATTTGGACGCTTTGCGTCCTCGTATTCTTCAACAAGCCTCCTTATCTGCAAAGTATTACTTTCATGCCTTGTAATGTAATATACTATTTCCTGAAATAGTCAAGAAAGCGGGCCCTGTCAAGACTTGATCTTGAATGTGTCACTTTGCAGTACTAGTTACTTTTCAAATTTTTGCAAGACTAGTCATTTTTACTTTACTAAACGAAATTGAAATATTTTTAAAACTACACAACATAGACATACTTCTGATATCGGAAACATATTTCACTACTAGAACATATGCGAAAATACCTAACTATAAAACATATCACTCAACAACCTGACGGGACTGTACACGGCGGAACGGCCCTAGGTGTTCGAGGAGCTATCATTAATCATGAATAACTCAAATACGAAGTAGGCTTCCTCCAGGCAACTACGATTCAAGTGAACATGCAAAACAATTCAACAAAGATATCTGCCGTGTACTGTCCTCCCAGATACAACATTACTAAGGACCAACTTCAACCGTTTTTTGAATCGCTAGGCCAAAGGTTTATTGCAGGTGGGGTTTTAATGCCCAACATGTTAATTGGGGATCTAGGTTAATAACGACAAAAGGTCGAGAATTCTGCAAACTCATTAATGAAAAAGGGTACCACACACTATCCTCTGGAGAACCAACTTATTGGCCAACGGACCAGAATAAAGTCCCCGATCAATTGGACTTTTATATTACAAAAAGCATTCGAACCAATTACATGGATATAAAGTCAAATTTTAATCTATCTTCAGATCATACGCCCATTATTACTACCATCAGTACATCGATAATAAAGCAGAATTGCAGGCCAACGCTGTACAATAAAAACACAGATAGGCAATTATTCAAAGAGTTGATAAATTAAAAAATACCTGTTGATAATAGGTATCTTGAAACATAAATTGACATAGAAGATGTCTAGACCTTGTCCACGGGGTTGGCAAAAAGGCCTATGAAGGCCTACTTGCTTGACATCAGTCTCCCCACAACTAATACTAACTATTAACTCTTAACAAGTTAAAAGTTACGTGAGATCAACAATGAAACATTCAAAACATATGTGGTAAACTTGTCCAATAAAGATTATTTTATCTGGAAAGCCACTGAGGTTTCAAACGACCCACTCTCCCCGCCTCTCCAATGCGCAAACCTGATGGCAGTTGGGCAAGGACAGATAGTAAAAAAGGGGAGGTTTTTGCGCAATAACGATGATCCAGATGGAGAACTACAAGACTTCTTGGATACACCTTTCCAACTCTCCCCACCAATTACAAATTTAAAATTGCAAGAAATAGCAAATGAAATCAAATATCTAAATAAAACAAGTCACACACTAAAGCATTTTATCCCACACAACTACTACCTATTGCTGAAATCGTATCTATTACGCTTTACCTACCAAGTCAAACATGTGGTGAGAATACATCGCAGATACATACTATCAACTCAAGCGTCCCTCAGGGCAGCGTTTTATGTCCAATCCTATACCTAATCTTCACAGCAGATCTGCCTATAACCCCATATGTTGAGATTGGAACGTTCGCCGACGACACAGCGATCTTAACAACACACGAAGATCCAGCCACTGCTTCACAACAACTGCAGACTTATATAGAAGTGTGGCTCAATCAGTGGAGAATTAAAGTCAATGAAAATAAGTGCGCTCATGTAACCGTTACTCTAAGAAGACAACAGTGTCGCCCTGGGCGACAAGTTTTTACCGATATCCACAGAAACTTGTCCGATCATGGAAATTTGCAACGTGTTCGAGAGCAGGGAAGACCTCTACTAGCAGTACATAATTTGGAAAATGTTCTGGAGTATTTTGAAAACGACCTTCAAATAAGCATTAGAACCGTATCCCGAAATACGAACGTACTCCGTTCAACAGTAATAACATGGAGATTAGGTACCTAATTAGCAGTTTTATTTTAACAACTTCTTTTATTTTAGATTGGACTTATGTTGAGAATGCAAGGTGCTCATCCATACCATTATCAAAGAGTTCAGAAAACCATACCTGCTGACTTTTTGCCTCAAATGCTATTCAGTTAGTGGATACTTAACAATGAAAATGAGTTGCCCAACATACTGTGGACGGATGAAGCCGCGTTTACAAGAAACGGCTCATTTAACTTCCATAATATGCACCACTGGGCTGACGAAAACCCACGAGCGGTGCGTCGTTCTAATTCTCAGCATAGGTTTTCCGTGAATATGTGGGCAGGGATAGTTGACGATTAGCTAAGTGGTCCAGTGGAAATGCCTAATAGGTTGTCTGCTGCTCAATATTTAAATTTTCTTCAAAATATGCTTGGAGAGCATTTAGAAGAGGTAAGCCTAAATGTTCGAAGAAATATTATTTATCAACATGATGGAGCGCCAGCACATTACGGCGGAAATGTTCTAGCCTGGTTGGACCAAACTTTCTAAGAGCTTCTCATGGTGTAACTCACCGGGCTTGTCTTTGCATTGAGCAAAATGGCAACGTTTTCGAACACTTACTGCATTAATAATAGTACCTCTTTGTTTCGCTTTTGTGTTTGTTACTTTTAGTGTTTTGTGACGATTTTCTCAGTTTCATCACATTTATTATGATTAGTTTAAGTTCGTTAGTTTTGGTGCCACATGTTTTTATTAAGTTTCTGTTATGTATCGTTTGAGTTAAATTGTTGTCTTTTTTAATCAGTTACAGAATTATTTAAATTAAACGATTACATTTTCCATGGTCTACTTAGATTTGGACTATGGATATATCAAAAATCCTGATTTTACTTGATATCGGGATACAATAGGCCCATGAGACAAGAGTATCTTTTTGTTGTTAGAAACTTCAGGCTATTACATTTTGTTATCAAAATTGATAAAAACTCAAACACAAAAAAATTGGGGCAATATTTTCCTTAGCCCCCCTCCAGTTTTACATGTCTACATGCATTTTACATCGCCAAGAGTAACTTTATCTTTTAAGAAGTTTAGTAGGTCTACCGAGGTGTACAAAGTTTCAAATAATTATCTTTGAACGTTTTGAAAATATTAAACAAAAACGATCCTCAGCACTACACTTTTAACACCCTGTATCTGGAAAACCTAGGGTTGTTCGGCCTATAGTTATACAGTGAAAATTTATGAGCTGCGAACACGAGTAAATCAAGGCGAATTTACGATTGCATAAAAGGACGATGGACAGTCGGTCTAAGGTATTCTGATATTAATCCACGGGTCGTCTGCGTTGATTGTTTAAGTACCTAATTGTTCAACGCAAACGAGGCATCCACGCCTAGTGTAATGTTTGTTAATTAATTACCTATATCACAGATAGAATGTATGAGGTACCGTGTTATTCTATGATTAATTCAGGTGATAAAATCAGGGTTAAAAAATAGGATTTTTAGAGATTAACAGTACAGTAAAAAAAGGTAGTTCACAAATTAAAACGCATTCTGAAGAAAGAAATAATTTCTTCCGAATAAACTAACTCATAGTAAAAGAAAGATGTAAACACAAGTAATAGTATATTATTATATGAGCGATTATGACAGCCATTATTCACGAAGATGACATTTGCACCACAAGCCGAAGGCGCGTGGCGCAAGTCATCTGAGTGAATAATGGCCATAATCGCGAATGTAATACGATATTTTATCTACTCCTTTGCAATAGGAGACTTGTGTTCATATTTCCGAATTTTGACAGCTGTTAACTTCAAAAGTCATTGAATAATAAGAATGAATTCTGTGATTGGCTACAACCTATTGAATAATGAAAATTGAATTTTCTGATTGGTTGCAACTTGCAAACTATTGAATAATGAAAATAGAATTTTATGATTGGCTGCAAACTGTGAATTATGAATCATAATTAAAGGTCATTGTACAGTAGGAGTAGATAAACATAAGTTACTGTATCGAGTATACAGAGAGATTTTCTTTACTACGAACATGGCAGACGATATGTCGAATTTACAAATGCCGAGAATTTGACTTTGACAGTTCACGTATTTTGTCTGTAGCTAATATCGGCTGTCATTTCTACCTTAAAATCGATAACTACGAAGCAAAGGAATAGTGCAAATTGTAAAATGGTATTATTAGTGCCCAACGGTCCGGGAAATTCAAATTTTTTTCACAGCATTTGGAAATAGGCGTTATTCATCGTTATCAATGATACCTAGAGTTATTTCAAATTTTGAAAACTTTGGATGTGTTTCTCCCCAAAAGCACATGTTCATAACGAAGACAGGAATTTAAAAGAGGTTTGTATTACCGCTAATGACTATCCATATTATTCATTTAAATAAATTGCAGAACTAGTAGATTTAGCTGCGATATTCTTCCCGATGGCCATTTCAGAAGTATGGAATTTTGTTAAACTGTGATAGAAATGCCGAAAATTTCCTCTGGAAAGTCGTTTCCACTACAACTAACGATTTGAAGAACTGCGTTTAAAAATTAAAGGGGTAGTTCAGAGTACTAGCACTAATACGTTGGCTAATGTGCGGAGAAGTGTCTATGATTGCTTAGGATATTGTATAGCGCAAGAAGGCAGGCTCTTTGAACACGAGCTAATTTAAACTTCTTGAATTTTGTTGTTTGAAATAAAAATTGTTTTACTTTTGTTTACATCTTTTTTTTACTATGAGTTAGTTTGTTAAGAAGAAATTATTTCTTTCTTCAGAATGCGTTTTACTTTGTGATCTAGCTTCTTTTACTTTACTGTTAATCTCTAAAAATCCTGTTTTTCAACTCTGAATTTATCACCTGAATTAATCACAGAATAACACAGTACCTCATACATTATATCTGTGATATAATAATTAATTAACAAAAATTACACTATACGTGGATGCCTCGTCTGTGTCGAACAAGTACTTAAACAATCAACGCAGACGACCCGTGGATTAATATCAGAGTTCCCATAGGTGAGAAAGTTTGCTTTTTATTTTTTCAATTGTTTCTAAGAAATAAGTGTTTTTTAATATAACCTTAATTAAAAAAATTATAACTATTTTATTTATTCAAACAATTGCCTGAAATTTCACAACATAAAGTTTTTGGGGTCGCAGATTACGAATCTGCCCTCCAAATGAGTCTAAAAACAAAATGGCGGCAAAGGTTGAATTTTTTATTTTATTTTTTTAAATTATTTTTATTAGATGTCTAAGGGGTTTTGCGGTCGCTGATTACGAATTTGACATTAAAACTCACTAAAATAAAAAATGGCGGATCCAAAATGGCGGAAAGGGGTCATTTTTTTTAATTTCTGATACCTATACCTAGGGGTTTTTTGGGTCGCTCATCCCAAATGTTATGTTAAAATTTATCAAAAATGGAAAACGGTGTCTGACAAATGGTGGAAGCAAATGATAAAAGAGTTAAATGTGTAGGTATTAAAGATATTATATTTTAATTGATTTATTAAAATTAACTCCAGATACATTTAAAAACAAGGAAAAATGATTTAGTTTTAGTTTCTTCTTTCTCTACTTCTTCCATTGACACTGCCGGTCATGAATTAAGGCAACTATTTCCGCTACATTTACCGCAAGCCGCCGAGCCTAAAAATCACTTTTCCTACACCCACAAGCTGGCCCGCAACTAGTTTGCAGTTGCAAAAAAATAATTTTTAAGATAGTTTGTGGAGCTGGTTCTTGTGTCATTAGGATTGGAAAACACCAATCTTCCGTTGAAATATCTTGGTTTGGGAAACCGCAACTGTGTTTACAAATACATGCAATTTAAATGTTTTTCTACTGAGTCCATCGTAGGGCACAATGATGCTAAATTAACACTGATTTTTTCCAGTAGACGCCTTAATAAAAGTGTCAAACCTAAAATTCAAAATGTTTTTATTTAAAAAATAGATGTATTGTATTGTCTGTAACCTCATTTACCTTGCGGTATATGAATAATAAAAAACGTTAAATCATTTAAACATTCCTGTAAGAGTTTAAGTTTAAGCAGTTACTTTTCTTCGCACCATACATTGCAAGCATACATTTTATACCAGCATTTTTTTATATAAATTTTTGCAGTTTCTTGTAAATCACTGCTATTTTCAAATATTTTGGCAAATTAATTATTTCGTGAACATAGCCATTGCTTCATTTACTAGGACTTATGCATGTGGATCTTTAATTAGGTGCCGGTCTTATTCGTCTTCCTCATCCTTATGTATCTTCAATATATTAAACTATATTCAAAAGCCATGATCTGCACCTTGACACCAAAACTCGCATGCTAAGATGCTACATTTTTCCCATATTGCTCTATGAGGTCGAGTACTGGACACTTAACAAAACAATCACAAAAAAATCGAAGCCTTTGAAATGTGGTTATACCGAAAAATATTGTGGATATTAAGGAAAGACCGTGTAATAAATATTAAAGTTCTGGAGAGAATGAAAAAAAAAGTAAAGAGATCTTGGACAACATCAAGATACGCAAACTCCAATACCTCGGACATATAATGAGGGATGAAAATAAGTGCGTCCTACTACAATCTATTATACAAGGCAAGATATATGGCAAACGTGGACCAGGACGCAGAAGAATATTATCTTGGTTGCAAAACCTAAGGGCGTGATATGGGAAATTATCCAATGAGTTATCTAGAATTGCAACCAATAAAGTGAAGATAGCCGTGTTGATCGCAAACATACGAAATCGGATAAGCACCTGAACATGAAGAACAAGAAGATTTTTTCCTCTGTTAAAACATGCTGAAGTTGTGTCACATCCAGTTAAATCATGTACAGAAAGTACATGCTGACTACAGTTGGGATGCGCAAATTGCAGGCTTTTAGAAGAAGATATTTTTTTATTTTCTTTATTTTTGGCAGATTTAAAAAATATATGTATATCTTTATCAGGAGAAACTAAAGCTGTTAATATAAGTAATACGTCTATATTCTCTGATACTACGACTATGTTTTCATTTGATGCATTGAGAGCTGTTGTAACTATTAACCGATCAGCATCACTTTCAGCTTGAGAGCAGGAATATTATTTGCAACTAAAGTTTCTTTTAAAAAATCAATAAAACGACATGAAAGACATTTTCCAGAAATTTTTCTTGATAGAACTTTAAAAACCTGTCTCTTTCAAATCGAATATCTGGTGCAGTTTTCGTTTTTAGATGTCGGTCTCTTTCAGCAGATTTTATTCTATGTTTCTGATAATCGACAAAAATAATTTATTTTTTCCATAATTACGTACAATAAATTAATATATCTAAACTTGCACCATACTGTTAAACAAGTTGCCATTTGTTTTTATGTAATAACATTCTTTCGTCGCGTCTGTCACAAACAGAAAAATCTTTTAGTTCAGTAATATCTTTGGGAAATTGTACAAAGAGGTTGTAGAGAACACATTTTTAGGCGTTGAATTTATATGTATTCGTATGTTACATTTCAATGTATTTAATCTATTTAAACTTGAGTTAATTTAACATTTTAGAATTTTATTTGTATATAATGTTTATTAAATAAAAATAATAATAATCGTACAGAATAAAAATTAACCATTTAATGCTATATTTATAATTACTGTGTCCAAAACTCCTAGATATGAGGCAACGCGCGGAATTTAAAAATGAAGCTATTTTGCCGCTTTAAAGACGTTATTTGTCATTTTTAACAAATTTTAACATAAAATTTGCCATCAGCGACCAAAAAAAACCTCTATAGGTAAGAAATAAAGTCCGAATAAAACAATTACGCTTTTTTGCCATCTTGGATTCGGCATTTTTTGTTTCAGTTCAGTTTTAATGTCAAATTCGTAATCAGCAACCCAAAAAACCCCTAGACATCTAATAAAAATGTAAAAAAAAAAAAAAAAAATTAGACCTTCGACGCCATTTTGTAGACACCATTTTTGTTTTTAGACCAATTTTGAGGCCATATTCGTAATCTGTGAACCCAAAAACTTTATGTTATCAAATGTCAGGCAATGGTTTAAGTAAATAAAGAAGTTAGAATTTGTTTTAATTTAGAATATATTAAAAAACACTTATTAGTTAATACCAATTGAAAAAATAAAAAGCACACCTTCTCACCTATGGGGAACTTTTCTATAAACTTTTTCCGAAATAATAAAAAAAAAATTCAAAATCGCATTTGAGTCAACGAAGTTAGAACTTTTTTCCTTTAGTAAATGGACTAGAAATCTTATTTTAAGCGTTAGGGACTTCTTCAAAGAGGTGAAACGTCGGATTAGATAAGTCAAGAATGCCTTGGTGCTATTTAGAGCATCCCTTACATTAAAGGTTATGTATATGTCAATTTTTTCTAAAGTCTACTATCTGCCATCTAATTGATCTTTTTGTATTTCAATGCAATACAAGACATACGTTTTAAACTCTATGTTTTCTTATTTCTGACGTCACAGAAAAAGGGTAATATGTAGACTTTACCAAGTATAGTCTTTCTTAAATGTACACTCCTGGTACCGCCGTTTCCTAATTCATAAATTTTGTATATTCCTTTCACAGTGTTCCTTGCATCTGCAGACCCTAGCAGTAGGAAGAGCGTTGATTTTTAAGCTTTATAAAATTCCAGTCCATGAGTTAGAAGAGGACAGCCTCTGTTATTTTCGCCGGCAAGCGATGACCAGTCTCAGTCTGGCGACTGTTTCATGCCCGGCATCGCGATTGGTTGGAGGAGATCTCGTCAGGCAACAGCTGTGATGATGAGTCAGTTTTGATTCATTATTTTCATTCTGCCCCGGGTCGTCGAACAAGAACGTTGATAGTGCGATTCTGCGCGGGCGTCCCTGTGCTTGCGTTTCAGTTTGTGCTGATTCAGCCGTGATTTTTGTGACTTTTCCGATGAAATCTGTGTTTTGGCAGTTGTAAGAGAAACGCTGTTGGTTACGTTGTGAGCGCTCATGCTGTGGGTTGGTGGAAGTCCGATTTGCGTGCCGTTGTGGGGGTGCAGGGCTTATGTGAGCGAATTCATTATTCAAATTTGCTCTCAACACAGTGCTAGAGTAGCATACACTCCAACTAAAATTTTCCGTTATGTATTAACATTTTGTGCTGCAAGGCGGCTTTATTTATGTCGAATTCATTATTCAAATTTGCTCTCAATACAGTGCTAGTGTAGCGTACACTCCAACTAAAATTTGACGTTGCGTATTAACATTTTCTGCTGCAATGCGGCTTTGGTTGTTGTAATTCAGGCCGTTCTGGTGACCCGAGCTCAAAACCAGGCTTTAATCTCGCGCGTCACGGCGTCACGCCGTTGGGACCTAAGCCGGCGTTTAACTTCTTATTTCCAGCCTGGATCTGGTGTTCGGCTGAGTTGTGCGCCGCCATCTTTAGGATAAAGCGCTACCCCGGCTGGGCGTACCCATTAAGCCATCATTTGCGAGCCGTCATACCTGTATTTTGTATGGTGTTTGGTAGGTCACTTGGAGTGGCCCAATATATGTATTAACCTTACCGTCTTATTCTTTTCCTTTTGTGTCTTGTGCATGTTTGTTTACAGGGTGACTGTGTCACTGTGTTACGACCATTGTAAGGTGAGGCCCGGACCTGGCGGATGGGCATTCCAGGTAGGTGTTTGAGTCTGGCGCTGCGCGGTGGCTTTCGAAATAGTTATTTGAGTATTTTTCGCTCCGTTTAACCCTCCAGGTCCGGTTGAAAGTGGTTATCCTGAGTTGGATCTGGTGGCACCCATTTCTTTGGTAACATCCTATATTATCTCGACACGCTTACCATATGGCGTACCGTATTGAACCACTCTTATCTCCCTGAGCGCATTCGAGCAGAGGCCTTTAGCCTGTTTTGACGATCTTTCAGGGTGAGCGTGCCAGTTTTTCGGATTTGTCTAGGTAGTCGGTACTCCCACAGTCGTGAATGTCGTAAGTTCAATTTAATACCGTAACAACTATAAGAACTAAAACCATAAGAGCTTAGAATACAGATGAATACATATAATGTAGGTAATAATGATATTATGTACAGTATCAAGGCGGATCAAATTCGACATAAATATATTTGCACGATTTAATTTATGCAAAAGTAAGCACTAATTATTGTAGCAGCAATGTAATTACAATTCGAAAGTGGTCCAGTTGCCGTGTGTCTAGGCACTCCAACAGAGTTGATTTTGGAACATGGCCATGAATCTGGGTGCGGCAAATTAAAATTCTAAATAGTCCTAAACTACAGATAAATGTTTAGGAATGTATTTCATTCATTAATTTTTTATTTTCAAAGATGTATTTATTGACACTTAATCATCATATTAGACTGTATGATAAAATGATCGAAAAGCGCAGTAAGCATATTACTACAACTACTACTCTAAAATCTGGCCTGCAAAAGAATAATCCAACTTTTCAAAAACTGTTTATTGGGTAAAAACCAAATCTCCAATTGAACAGCGTCGCCGGACTTGACATCAAAAAACCAAAAATTACTATAATCATTCAAATCGATGCGCTGCCGTTTAAAATCTGTCGGACAAAATAAAATTGCAAAAATAAAAGAACATAGTGGCGCATCATTGGTTAGAATCATATTTGTAAATAAGTGCAACCCATCATGCGTCGAGGATTGAATGAATGCGTTTTGATAAACAGGAGAAAGTTGTTTCCCAAAACGAGCAGGAAATAGAAACACGATTCATAATACCTAATTGTATTTTAATAATTATTATTGTAATAATTCAAACTAACAGAAATCTTGTGTTTATTAATTTTGATATCTACAGCAACCAAATTATGTGACCCTTCGATTCTGCAAAACCTAAACAAAATCAGGGAAATTGTAGCACGGGTGTTATCTAAAAGGGGAGAAGAAATTATGATGTAATTCGCACCTCACTGGTCAAAATTCAAAAATTCCAGGGTTTTGATTGGTTGAAATTTTATAAGGGGAATAGTTATAATTCTTCTTTCATGGGATTTTTGTGGGGTTGCTTCTAGGACACCCTGTATATTGCACGTCTAGAACGTATGTGGAATTGAAAAATCCGATAAGCAAACAAATTATTTGTATAACAGTTTTATATGAAAACCTACTTATCTTACTCGCTAATCCATAGGGCATTTATATTTCTTTAGAAAATCACATGCTAAACCGTGCACCAGCAAAATAAAAAGAAGAAAGGATCCACATACTTTCGAGACGTACTATATACAACAAAAAAACCAAAAAGTCATTCGACGGTAACTACCAATACAACATAAAATTAAATGTACCAACAAATTAAAGAAGAAACCAAAATATGTTGATTTATGGAAAAAAATAATCACATTGTAAGATTTCAGATCATACAGGAAGTATTCAATATTGATGACGCGCCTATTACTAATAACATTAACATTTTCACAGTTGTTTTCGCATTCAATTTCTAAATCTAATTAATTGTCTTCATCAGCAGAAGTTCTTTTTTCACAGTTACTGATAATCTTTATATTTTCACAGCTATTTTCGTGTTGGTTTTCTAAATCTGATAAATTATCTTCATCATCAGAAATGTTCTCTTTACAGACTATAACGTTGTCTCTAAATTTGTAACGGGATAGTTTGTGTCACCTTGGTATTTAATAATTACCTTGCTAAATTTAAGCCAAATTGTATTTTGTACATTGTAATAATTAGGTTAAGATGAATTAGGCATTTAAAACATGCAGTGTTTTGCTCGTAAGATTGTGCGCGCAAACCAGCTCGTGCAGTCGTTGCGTCTATTAATAGAATCAAAGCAAGTTGTGCGCGAACATAGAGGCGCGGGAAGGCTGTCGCTTGCTATTAGACGACCTGTGCGTTCGTCCAAACAAAAGGGACGTCACGCAAAGTATTATAAAGTGCGTTTGATAGTTTCTGTGTTGACCTGCGGTAAAAGCAGTCGACGCCTCCTTATTCTTGAGCCGAAATACAGCCTCGAGAGCAGATAACTACCTTGGGATCAACACCAAGGTACCGTTAATTTTTCATGGCCGGAAGCCGCTATTCTAGCTTCAAAGAAGTTAGCCGATCTTGTTAACGTAAGACACTATTTGGAACAACTATAACGCAAGGTTAGTTATTATAAATAAAACCCTTGCTTGAATGCCCACTCCAGAAAACAGGTAAACTAGAAGCGTAATTAGTAAATTAAGCAGAATTACATCACACTGCTAATACATCGCGTCAGCCTGATTTCAAGCGGCCGAAGGCAGAGCCGCACTAAGTGAATTTGTGCGCAAGAATACGCCTTGTTCGCACGATTTGTTTTTTGACTTAGCGTTGTGAATTGACAATCACAGTTCCACTTAAAGCAGCTTCTAGTGGTCGTTATAGTAGCTATCTCTCTTCTCAACCTTGCGGTAATTATCCGAATTTCGAGCATGGTTTTAATCCATTTGATAATTAAAGGATGGAATCCTTTTCTCACGTCAGCTCTTTCTGTGCATGCGAAGGAGATGTTATCAAAGGCACCTTCAATATCCTCGAAAGCACAGAGAGCTATTTCTTTTGTCATAAAGGTCTACTCCAGTCCATATACAAGACTGTGAAGAGTTTTCCTTTTAATGGGCATGCTGGTTGGAGTGAAGTGGTCGGTTTGGGAGAACTTCACTTCTTAGGTACTGTTCAAGTACATGCTCCATTCGTTTTAGCAATAATTCTGTGAAGCTTATGAGTCTATACGCCTTGGGATGGATGTTGGAACGTTCTCCTCCTATGGATATAAAGACTACATTTACCTTCCTCCACATTTTAGGTATGTAACCAAGGCAGAAGTTGACCATATATAATTTACATGTTGTGGTCAGCCAGTCCTCTATACATTTCTGTAGTAAAGCTGAAAAGATGCCGTCTCCGCCGGGGGCTTTGTACAGTTTAAAGGTAAGACTTGCCCATTTAACCCTATTTGGCGTGAAAATTTTGTTAACCAGACCTTTAGTTCTTGAGTGTGGACATATTGTTTCCACTACCTCTAGAACTGGTTCGTCCGGTATATGGGTATTAGAATCAAGGAAATGGGTGCTTAATAATAGTTCCAAAGTTTCTCTGGTGCTCTCTC
Organism: Agriotes lineatus; assembly: GCA_940337035.1. Lineage (NCBI taxonomy): Eukaryota > Metazoa > Arthropoda > Insecta > Coleoptera > Elateridae > Agriotes > Agriotes lineatus. The sequence goes on along the minus strand of OW679198.1, from coordinate 148,737,571 downwards.
TAAACAGGATATACGACAAAAGGACGCGGAAAAAAGGACGCGCGACATAAGGACGCGGACAAAAGGACGTGCGACAATTGGACGCACGCGACAAAAGGACGCGGCGATAAAAGGACGCGCGTCTTTAGGACTCGTCCTTATAAATTTCCTGAAATTTTAATAAGACTAAGTTAATTATTAATAATTATTGTCCAAGTCCTTATGTCGCGCGTCCTTTTTTCCGCGTCCATTTGACGTGACAGTCCATCTGCCTTCTGCAGATGATCAATGTCGGTATTATGGTCTTTTGGAAGGACTTGTCGTAGGTGCGCTGTTGTTGGGGTATCTTGTATCCCTTCACAGAAGCTACGCCATGTTCTTCTTTTCGACCTAGAACTTTTAAGTTATATTTTGTGGTGGCTTCTCTGAATTGGCGTATCTAATGTTTGGCTTTATTTTAAATAACCTTCTTGTTTGAGAGCGTAATGTATCTATAGTTCATTCAAATTCAAGATAGAGCAAAATCTGCAACCCAAGTTACAAATATCAGCGGTCACTTGATTACTACTATCTTGATGAGTGTCAAAATCAAATTCGAGGTTAGCAGGTTAGGTTTTGCTTGAGTTCGTGTCAAAACTGACGCAAAACCTAACCTGCCAACCTCGAATTTAATTTTGACACTCATCAAGACAGCAAAAAGCCATATCTCTCTGATCTAAATTTTAATAAAATCATATTAGTAATCAACTTACTGTTGATATTTGTAATTTGGGTTGCAGATTTTGCTCTATCTTGAATTTGAATGAACTATAGTTTCTTGTTCCACCAGGGCACTTTACGTGTAACTCTTCGGATTTTAACAGGGCAGATTACTTCATACGCCTTATTGATTATTATGTAGATGTGTTGAGGGTGTTTCCAGATCTTTTACTGTATCTACCTCGATGTTAAGTTCATCCACTTCAGATCTGATGCGCCCCTCATGCACCAGTCTGTTAGTTTTAGGATTCTTACTTTTTCGTTTTGTTTACCCGCCACCTTTATGTCGAATCTGATATGTCAATGATCAGATACGGAGGCATCACGGGAGACATACCAGTTTTTTATAGTTGTGCTGAGTAAGGGAAACGGAAGCGTTATATCAAGTAACTGCTGCCTAGATCTAGTTACAAAAGTGGGTTCGTACCCTCTATTACTTATGTCTAGATTTGTAGAACGCAAAAATGCATAATGGTACTCAGCTCTTTTGTTTGTATCTGTGCTGCCCCATACTGTGTGGTGCGAATTTGCATCGCAGCCTAGGATAAGGTGTTTGTTCTGTTGGTGACAGTATTGAATAAGGGTGAGGACCTCTACTTCTTCCGAGTCCCCAGGAAAATAGGTCGAGGCAATTACTACTTCTTGTCTACCTCCGGTTGTCAGTGCCGCTACTGTAACTGCAACCAAATCTCTACAAAGAAATTGTAATAGTAAAAAGTACTTTTCATTAAGTCGTCAAGGGCCATGTCAAGACTCAGTACTAGTCACTTTTGAGATTTTTGCAAGACTAGTCATTATTACTTTACTTTACGTAGGTGACCGGTCACCTTCACCATGTGCCTTGATGCGATATGATTCTATTTTTAAATATGTCGGAGAGAAAATAAAATCCCCAGCTTCTTTCAAGACTTCTTTATTTGCATAAGATTCGATAAAGCCTAGCACACACAATATTAAATAGCTTTGGTAGTGTTGTTATTTGTTAAGACGCTGTCACTGTAAGAAAGCTGGATCATTTGCTGGCGCGAGATTTTAAACGAGTGCCGTTGAAATAAGACTAGCGAGCGGTGCGCTTGGTGCCCTCTCTTGGTGACGGCTAGAACCGTGGAGCGATGCAGATTTGTGCTACCGAAGCCTACGCGTTAGGTGTTACAAAGAGAGATTTCAGAAAAAATGTAATACATTATACAGCATGAATCTGTCTATGCTTGACTCGGAGGTTTTGAAAGGTAATGTAATATACTATTACACGCTCTTCTCCTTCGGCCTTTCGGAACTTTTGGAGGGTGGCTGTCCTTGGGCTTCTTCGGTGTCAGCCCTTTGGTTCTGATTACCATTTATTCAAATTTGTAGTTTATTTTAAAGCCAGACTTCTTTAGTGTCTCGAAAAAAGTTTGGTCCACTGAAAAAGTGATGATTGTGGCATTCCTGTTGAGAACCCTCCATATTGCTGTATTTAGGACTTCGTTTTGGTCTTCGATCAGCTTTAGGATTCCGTCAGCGTTATCACTCTGACTGTTATGAAAGTAGGCATTCATAATAACTGCCTTTCGTAAAGCGGTTTTACCAACGGCCTTCAGCTGAGCCTCCTCCCAAGGCTGTAAATTGGTGTTGGCCAGTTACTTCAGCCACTCCGCGGTGTCTTTGTTATCACAGGTCACCATAAGCCATCCGGCTTTAAAGGTGTTGCCTACGAATTTGGTATTTAAAATTTTGAAAACAGCTGTGCTAAGGTAATTATTGTTACTTTAGGAAAAATGTCAGCTAAGGTTTGTGTTCAAAATAGTTACTTAGTTAATTCTTTTTTAAACAATACGCAATTATTTTAAAAAGTGCAGTATTAGTCAAGACAAGATAAATCATAAAAATTTTAATAAGACTTTACGTTTCGCTGTAAATCACAGCTTCTTCAGACATATACAAGATAAATATTAAGTTAAAAAGATTAATATTTATGAATTTAAATGTAATAAAACAACGGTTTAATTATTAAGTAAGTGAAAGAATACTTCCTCAATTAAGTATGGAGTCTTTGTTTTTGTTAAAAACATCAAGTTTATTTTTAATTCCTTATGTCAAATTTGATAATTGTTAAAAAAATCAATAAATATTTTTATTGAAATTGAAGAAGATAGAAAAGTTTACGTTTTTTTTTTAATAAAATGAGATTGAAGGTCGATTGAGATCAATCTGTGAAGGAATAAGAAAAAAACACAACTCATATACTAATGTTTGCCATAAGAAACTGCTTACAGTAATGAAGGACATGGTCAGGGAACAATGCTAACGTATGGAATCGTTGAAAATCATTAAACAAAATTTAATTATGACCTATTTTGGACATCGCCAATAAAAAGTTTAAATTTAGTAACTAAAATTAGAAAAAGATATTATAAAATACCCTGTGGGGAGAGTAGTTGGACCATTATGTTGAAATTTATTTGTAAAATTTTACAATTTAATGTAACCCAGTTTAGATGTTTAGTAATTAGTGATATATGTTGCGATGGTATGGAGAGTAGGGGAAGTAGTTTCCCTCGATGTGTAGTAATTTTCGAAATTCTGTGTATCGTATTGTGTGACGCAGGAATTGAAATTATATCATTTTCACTGCTACGTTTTTCTGTTGCAAAATGCAAAGTATGAATTAAATTATTGTGTAAATTTTTAGGTATTGTGTTATCTTTTTCTTGGAATTAAGTAGGTATTAAGTAAAGCTTGATAACCTATATTTGGGGAGTCAACCTTGAATAATTAGGTTAGGTTTATCTGTAAGAATTAAACGTGGGGTTGAATTTCTGAATTAATACGTTTAAATAGTAAATAGTAAAGGGGCATATAACTTTTAATAAAAATTGGTGTGGATAACAGTCCACCTTTTGCGTTTCAGGCAAGTGGTCCTGGCCGTTGGTGTTCAAATATTTGAGTGTCATTAACCTTTGGTCGTAAGTTGACTGGACAAATTTAGTTAGGTAATCTATCAAAGGGAGTCAAATTAAAGGAGTGTGATAGTAGGAAATTATTACTTACACATTGAAACATTTTGAAAATGGAACGTTTTGGCGTGAGGAAATTCCTCACTAAGTTTAATCTCCATTTTGCAAACCTAGCTAGAGATCCTATATATAATACAGGGACTCTAAACGTAGCGCATCGTTAGCGACATCTGTACGTAGTATTAGATATTACAACCGCGAAAATTCGAAATTTATTTAAAATATAGTTGTTTGAAAGGAAGTCTCAAAAAGCGAAGAGTATTTAAAATTTAAGGAAATTATAAGAAAACAGTAATTAATTGTTCTTAGATATGAAGTTAAATTTGAGCATTATTTTTGACAAGAATATTGTCATATGTTTTATTTAAAATTTCTGTGTCTGTTTTGTAATTTATAGCTGTGGGTGATTTTTTAATTTCAATACATTCAAAAAGTAATCGTTTTTTAAAATTTGATTCCATGTGAAGAATTTTGGGTTGATTAAGATTGAAATTATGTAATTTGTCATGGAGTGATCTGAGACAGCAGTGTTGGCTCCTTGAGGAAATAACTGTTTAGTTCTAATAGATTGCATATGTTGTGACATTCCTTTTTTTAAGGACTGTTTAGTTTGTCCGATATAAGTGGCTTCACAATTGTTGCATTAAACTTCATAAATCAAATGAGATTTTTTATTAGAATCGATTTTGTCTTTTAAATTTCTGTAAAAAATTTTTTGGAATATCTTGTGGTTTTTAAAGGCAGTATGAATGTTATTTTTTTAAATTCGTTTTCAATCTTTTTTTATAAAAAGGGTATATAAGGTATTGTGGTATAATTTTTGGTTTCAAATTGATAGTTATTAAAACTGTTATTTAGAAAATTGGGCTGTAAATTTATTGATATGTTATTAGATTTACGTTTTTGTAAAGTTATTAGTCTTGTTTTAATGTTTTTATTAATGAAATCTGAAGGATAGTTATTTTGTAAGAAAATTTTTGTAATTATTTTAAAATTGTTATTATGATGTTTTTTACATGATAAAAAGATTGCTCGGTCGACAAGTCCTGAGATTACGCTTTTTTTATATTTGATAGTTGCGTTTGAGAAATAGTTTAAGTACCTGTTGGATTTTGTGGGTTTTCTATACCAATTAGTGTCTATTTTTCCATTACTTTCTCTTGTTAAAGTAAGGTTTAAAAGGTTAATAGATTTTGAAAGGTTTTCTTTTTCAATGGTAAATTTGAGTCTTGGGTGTACATTGTTAAAAGTTTGGAAGATAGTATTTATTTTGGTTTTATTAATACCCAGAATTATGTCGTTTACATAGTAAAAATTAATGTTTTTATTATTTTTAACTAAGTTGAATTCGATGTCCATAAGTACAAGTTTGGCAATAGTGCTAGAGATTGGGGAGCCCATGGGTACTCCGAATTTTTGACAGTAATTTTTTTTGTTATAGGAAAAATAATAATTATTAAGAGCACATTTTAAGGCAATGGGAAATTAATTTTTTGGAATGTTAGCGTATTCACTAAGTTTGAGCCAATATTTTGCAACAGTTTGTAACGCTAGTTCTGTTAGTAGGTTAGTATATAAGGAAACAACGTCAAGAGATATTAATTCAAAATTATTGTGTAATTTTTGATTGTCAATAAAATTTTTAAGGAACCAAGAATCTTTAACACTAAACATATTTTTATTTATCAGATTTGATAAGATTTCACTCAAATAATTAGATAAATTGTTGGTCTCATATAAGATGCAACTATTGATCTTAAAAGAATGTTTTCTTTGCGTAATTTTGGTAATCCATAAATTAGTGGTGGTGTGCCATTATGTGATATGAGGTTTTTATAAGTCAATATAATTGTTAGTTAATAAACTTGTAATTACTATATTATTTTGAGTTTGGATTTGTTGAGTAGGGTCTTTTTCTATTTAGTACGTGGCTTCATCGTTAACAAGATCTTTCATTTTATTGTCATACATATTATTTGTTAGGATTACGGTTTTTTGTATTTTGTCGGCTTTAGTTATTACATTTGGGTTATTTTTAAGAAATTTTTTTTTGTTTCGTTAATTTTGGTTAGCATGGTTTTGTTTATTTTTTGTTGTTCAGTATTTGACATTTTTAGTTTGTTTGGATTGTTTTAAATTTGTAAGTGTAAAAAAGGTAGGCAAATCCACTTTGGAACTTAGCACTTTTTTATAGTTTGTAGAACCAAGTTAGTTCCTTGAAAAGAGATGGAGCTTATTTTCGTTGTTATGAGAGATAACGTGAGATGGTCAGGCTAAACCACCCCATTACAGACAACTTTTTCCTTCGTCAACCACTATCAATGAATACACTCTCATTGCTAAAAGTATATTGAATTAAATCTAACATTACAGAGGTTATATACAGTAAATGTGTGTCGTGTTTTTTAACTTGTTATTAAAAAACACAAGCATAGGCATTTAGTACATCGTAATTGTATACACATTGTTTGTAACCCGACCTACTGGCCGCGCAAAGTGCACACCTTGCCAAAGCGCTCGCTGTAATGTTTTGTAACATGACCTAGTGCGTTCGATAAAATTGCAAAGTTTGCTTATAAACACTTAATTTAGCACGCATTACGCAGCTCTTGTGGCCTAGTTGTGTGCACTTTTGAGTTTACACGATTTCACTCCGTTTTAAACCTTTTTTGCTAAATCCATGTTTAAACAAAGTTTGAACATTCTGGCCGGTCGAAATAAAGCGACGAGTGGGAGTTCCATGGTCAATTGTTTGGATCACGGCATGCTTCGTGACCGGCGGGCGTTGCTTCCCACTTCGAGTGCAGCAGTTCCAGCCTGAACTCGTCCTTGCGAGTGTTCGGTTTCTGCTAGCGTTGCTTGACCTTGCCTGTGCTTCTCCATAAAATTGCTTATTCAGCACCATAAGCACATGCCGAGAAGTGTAGTTATGTTGCTGACGGACCCTGTTGTAATTAATAGGTGTCCTCAGCGTGTATTGGATAGGTCGTGAACATCTTGTTGCCATCGAAATGGTATTACGCCCCTGTGGTGTGACGCTTCTTGGATTGGTTGCTCGGCTAACCTCGGGATACTTGTCCTTGTACTTATGCTTGCACTTCCTCCATTGTGGACGGATGTCAGCCTGATTCCTTTGTAGTCTTGGCCCTGTGTGGATCGTCTGGTTTGGACTTCTCCCAGTGGATGCCTTGGATGCTGCACCGTTGACTACCCTTGGTTTGGCTGTTTTGCTGTCCTCCTTTACGACAGCTGGGTGAGGAATGTAACGTCTTCTTGCCAGACCATCACTTTGGTCCACCTTCTTCATGTGTCCTACTGAAGGATACTTCTTCATGAAGTTGTTGTGTCCGGACTCCAAGTTCTTGTCAGGTTCGAATCGTTTTCCCAACTGCAGATTCCTGGCGACTGCCCTTCGTCTTGATTCTCCTACTTGACTTGTGTCTTCTGTGAACGGTATGTTCACCCCACATGCTCCATCTTGCTTTCGCTGATGGGTAGCTTCCAATTGTCCAATTCTCGTTTCTCCTGTGAGATAGGTTTTTCCATCAGGAGCTCTTCCATCTCCCAAAACTTGTTGAGGAGGTGATCTTCAATGATGTTAGACATCATACTGACCACTCTCATGTTGGGTTGTTCTGTTGCTTCTACTGCCCAGGATATGATCCATCCCAACTCCGTCTTCTGTGCCATCATCCCTTGTTCCGTCTTTTTAACACCTTCTAGGAGTATATCTTTCTATAGTTGAGCCCCTATGAGGATGTCTACTGGACCTGGCATGTTGTAGGTAGGGTCGGCTAGTAGGCATTGTTCCCATGCGTCCTTTTCCTTCTCAATGATTGTGTTTCTTGGCAATGTTCCTGTCAACCTTGCCAATATAAGTAGATCCCCAAAAATTCTGAAATTGCTGGAGAATCGTGGCTTCATTTCCACTTCAACTTTTTCTCTGGATTTCCCAGCTTTACTTCTTCCTAGCCCTATAATATCTGCTTGGATTCTTACTCTCGGTAGTGCCAATAATTGAGCTGCTTCTTCCGTTATAAATGATGTCTGTGACCCTGGATCGACCAATGCTTTCAACAGTTAATAATATCCTCCTGCTGTCTTTACCTTCAAAAATGTCGTGGCTAGCAGGACTTCCATCTGGTTGAGATGTTTGATTTTTCTGCTGACGAGGCTGCTTACTTCTTCTACGCTGCTTTGTCCGGTTGTGGTAGCCACTTGGAATTTCCTATTTGGCTCCTGTTGTGGTTTTACAGTTATTTTTTGTGGATTTCTTACCGGAGTTTTGTTCTAATCTTTATGCAGCAGAGTGTGGTGCCATTTGTCACAGTTCTGGCACTTATTTGAATTGTAGCATTTTTCGTTTTCCTTGTGGACTAAACATCTGACACACAACCGATGGCGCTTGATAGTTTGGTACCGATTGTCACTGGTCATGGAAATAAATTTCGGGCACTGTGTGATCTTGTGGCTGCTGTTACAGATCCGACATTTGCCGATGCTTGCTTTATAACTTCTTACCGGCCATGGCTTTCTTGATGACTCCGATGCTTTTGTTGGCTTTGCGTCTTCCAGCTTCCTTTTCGAATCTTGAATCGCCTCAAGTGATTGGAATGTTTTTTCCAAAAATGTTAACATTTCTGCTAGATACTGGATTTCTTGAGAGTTAGTCAACGACTGTTCATACAATTTCTTCGTTTCCTTGTCCAGCTTCTTGACCAGCAGATGTGCTATTATGGGTCCCCCATGTATCTGTATTTACGCCCATGTTGGATATGGCACGTAAACTTTCTATAGTCGTATCATGCAGCTGTTTTAGATTAGCTGCTGATTCATAGTTTAAATTGGGAAGCTCTAATATATTGTCTAAAAATTTTGAAAACAAAATTCTTTTGTTATTGTACCTGTTCGTCAGTAGGTCCCATGCGGTTTCGTAATTAACATCAGAGGCGTCGAGATGTTTTATTAATTTACTTGCCTCGCGTCTGAGGTAGGTCTTGAGGTACTGCATCTTCTCTGCATTGCCTAATGTGGCATTGTTGTCGATGAGTCGCCCAAAAATGTCGTGGAAAGTTGTCCAATTTTTGTAACTTCCCTCAAAAATTGGCATGGTAAAATTTGGCAATGGGATGGCCAACTTTTCTCGAGGTCGTGGCTGCTCGCTTCTCGGGATGCTACTTATTTTGTTAAATATTTGAGCTATTACCTGGTTATAACGCTCTCGCATCTGATTGTAAACTTCGTGCCTGAAGTAGTCCTCAGCGAATTCTTGCTCACATCCGAGGATTTCTTTATGCAGGCTCGTAATGTTCTCCCACTGATCGGAAATCTTGTTGGTTTTATACTCACAGAACATTTTTGTCTAGACTTGTTCCAATTCAAAAATTGCATCGTCAAGTACCTCGCTGAATAACTGCATTTCAATTTCTTGCTTCTTGAGTCTGCCTACTTGTTCGATGGGGTTTTCTATTTTCTTGGTTTCTAAGCCGTTGCTCTCCTCACTGGCTGGATTTAACTTCTCCTGCCATTCGTGTATGTAATCTGTAATCACTTGATACCTTTCTTTTACCTGGCTGTAGAAATCCTTTTTAATGTATTCGTGATCTGCTGGAAGTCGCTTTTGTAGCTCAATGTCACCGTTCTCGAATGCCTTCCACAATCCTTCCAATTTGTTTTCTTTCTTGGGTAGGTACATTCGATTTTTCCTGCTTCCAGAATCCTTTTTCATATTCGTGAGCAACTGGCACATTTTGTCCGCTGGCTGCTTCTGCTCCTTTATAATTGGTTCCATGTCGTTGTAGCTTCTTTTACTGGCGTTGGAACTAAACCTGGCTTAATAAGTAGTATCTTACTTGTGAGGAATGAAATTCTTTCGCCTACCTTAACAATGGAATTGCTGTGATTGTCGAGTTTTTTGAAGCACAGGAGGACATTGTTTCCGTGGTGCCTTTCTATGTATTGGTAGAATGTTTCTTGGTATGTTGTAGTTCCATTGAGATTGGTAGTTGTAAGTTCCTGGTCTTCATTTGAGTTTTGAAATGATGGAGTGTTGGGGATTATCATGGGTAAATTGTATTTAATCATTCTCCAAGGATGATTAGTTGTAGTATTTAAAATTTTGAAAACTACATCTTATTAAAATGTTTATGATTTATCTTGTCTTGACTAATACTGAATAAATTTTTTGAATATTTTCGTATTGTTTAAAAAATAATGAACTAAGTAACTATTTTAAACACAAACCTTAGCTGACATTTCTTCTAAAGTAATAATAATGACCTAAAAATTTAGGCTTCGTTGAGCCTTCTCCCACGTCAGTAATTGTTTGGTGTATGGCCTCGATACGAGTAAGCACTATAAGAATTGTATTCTCCAGAAAAGGCAACTGCAGTCAACTGAAGGCAATCAATGTTGGAAATCGACAAGAATCGGTGACAAACACGTGTTATTTTGATTCACTTGTTCAGCTCTTTGCTGCAACCAACTAAATACATGGACATAAAGTCAAATTTTGATCTATTTTACGATCATACGCCCATTGTTACTATCATCAGTACAACGATAATAAAGAAGAAATGCAAGCCAACGCTGTACAATAAAAACACCGATAGGCAATTATTCAAAGAATTGATAAATCAGAAAATACCTATTGATAATATATATCTTGAAACAGAAATTGCCATAGAGGATGCAACGAACTTTATTAGCACTACTATATAAGAAAGCGCTTAGAACGCAACTACTTCACATCAAATAGAAAAACGACAAGCGCCAAACATTCCCATGGAAATAAGGAAACTGGTAGCAGAAAAAAGAAGAGCACGAGCTAGATGGCAAAGAAGTCGACATCCAATAGACAAAAACACCTAGAACAGACTTATTAACAAGTTAAAATATAAGTTATAAGTGAGATCGAAAATGAAACAATCAAAACTTATGTGGTAAACTTATCCAATAAAGATCATTCCATCTGAAAAGCCACTAAGGTTTCAAACGACCCACTCTCCCCGACTCTCCAATTTGTAAACCTGATGGCAGTTGGGCAAGGATAGATAGTAAAAAAGCGGAGGGTTTTGCGCAACATCTGTCCCAAGTTTTGCAGCCTTAGAACGATGACCCAGAAGTACAAGACTTCTTGGGTACACCTTTCTAACTCTCCCCACCAATTACAAATTTCAAATTGCAAGAAATAGAAAATTAAATCAAATATCTAAATACAAACAAGTCACCGGGCTTTGACTTAACTACCGGTAAAGTCTTAGCTGAACTGCCCAAATCTGGATTATTATTCATAAAAAGAGCTATTTAATTCAATACTAAAATTGACCTACTGGACTACCCAATTCAAGCACGCATATATAATACTAATAGTAAAGCCAGGTAAACCACCAACAGAAGTCACCTCTTACCGGCCTATACGTCTCTCACCAGTTCTGTCCAAGCATTTAGAGAAATTATTATTAAAGACACTAAACGAAGATCATTTGCTAGCAGAATGCACACCACAACATCAGTTTGGGTTTAGACGTAGTTATTCAACCATCCAATGGGGTGACCGCCTAACGAATGTCACATACACAGCCATCGAATAAAAGAAGTACTGTTCTGCAGCCTTCTTGGATGTCAAACAGGCGTTTGACAAGGTACGGCACAAAGGTCTCCTATTTAAACTAAAGCGTATTATCCCACACAAGTACTACGTATTGCTGAAATTGTATCTAATACACCGTACCTACCAAGTCAAACATGGTGAGAATACTCGTACATCGTAGATACATACAATCAACTCAGGCGTCCCTCAGGGCAGCGTTTTAGGTTAAATCCTATACCTAATCTTTACAGCAGATCTGCCTATAACCCCATATATTGAAATTGGAACTTTCGCCGACGACACAGCGATCTTAACAACACACGAAGATCCAGCCACTGCAGACCTATATAAACCTCTTAGAAGTGTGGCTTAATAAGTGGAGAATTAAAGTCAATGAAAATAAGTGCGCTCATGTAACCTTCACTCTAAGAAGACAACAGTGTCCCTGATTACATAAATAATGTATAAATGCGACAGTTGCATGAAACTCTATATTTGGGCCTACACCTAGACAGCAAGTTAACCTGGAAAACACACATAGGGAAGAAAAGAAAAGAAAAAGACCTAAATTTTTTTTTAATTTCTTGGTTAATTGGGAGAAAATTTCCGCTATCACTTGACAACAAGTGTCTCATCTATAAAGTAATAATCAAACTGATATGAACATACGGATTGGAACTATGGAATACTCTAGCATGTCCAACCTAAATCTTATACAGAAATTCCAATCAAAAGTCCTCAGACAGATAAGCAGTGCACAATATGGTATGTCAACAATATAACCCTACATAGAGACTTAAAAATAAAAACCGTAAAGAAAGAAATCCAGCTACAGAGAAAAATCATAATACTCTGTTAGAGCATCCTAACCCTTCGCAACAAACGTTACTCGAAGCACCAGCCTATAAATGACTAAAAAATGGCCTCGAGACCCAATAGGCTGACTCCCTCAAGTCCACTTGTCAGCAAATTAATCAGCTCATAGAACCAATATGTATTGTATATGTGTTGGTGTATACATTATGTATAGTCTGTTCAGTAAACATAAAAACAAAAAGTGGCCTTTGATTTCCAAAATTTCAAGAGTGTACTTCCAAAATTAATCTTTGTCTAGGAATGTACTTTCAAAATGTTACTAAAACAAATAGGTTAAGGGTGTGACATTTATTTACCAGCTGTCATAAATGCTGTAAATAACTACTTTTTTCTACTCACTGTATAGAAAGTCGGCTTTTGCGCCATAGTGTTAGGAAACAAAACTGTCAATTTCCAACCAGCGGGAGCCAATTTTTATTAACTCCCGGCGAGAGCCAATATTTTTTTGCTCCCGCATTTGTATTTATTCCACCATGGACATCACACCAAAGCTTTACAACATTATGCTGATTTGGAAATTAGACAAAATGTCACTACAGAAATCTAGTCACTATAATGATTTCCTATAGCAAAATTTTTGAAATTTCGACAAACAAAACATGCGTTTGAAGAAAAAATGATATATATATATCACTGGAGCAAAGGTTCATTTCCTCCCTTGTGTGTTTAAATTCACAAGCGGGAGGAAATTAACACCTTTGCTCCTGAGATATATAAATAGCAATTTTCTACTCACTGTATAGAAAGTCGGCTTTTGCGCCCCAGTTTTAGGAAACAAAACTGTCAATTGCCAACCAGCGGAGCCAATTTTTATTGACTCCCGGCGGGAACCAATATTTTTTGCGCCCGTATTTGTGTTTATGTCACCATGGATATCACACCAAAAATTTACAACGTTATGCTGATTTGAAAATTAGGCAAAATGTCACTACAGAAATCTAGAGTCACTATAATGATTTCCTAAAGCAAAATTTTTTAATTTTCGCGCAATAGAACATGCGTTCGAAGAAAAAATCACATATTGTAATGGTCTTAAGCCCAAGACTTTACTCTGCTTGCAGTACAGTTTAAGGAAACAAGTCAAAAAGCACAGAGTTGGGGTGTTTTATGTAACTGCAATACCAAACTTAAATTTCAATCAGTAAATGCATTGGAAAAGATGTAACGTTTCGCCCAGCGCGAACGCGTTTTTTTTAAAATTACAAATTAATTCGCGCGTTCTCCCATAGCTTATTCAACGTTACGTATCGGAGTTTGAATCTTAGAAATACGTCATCGAGGCGCAGGTCCCTGTTTGCTCCGTTCTCCCACTCAGAATCTCCGAAGTGGTTGCTAGATGCACGAAGCACGAAGAGGAGATATAAAAGCTGCTTCACGACCGATTCACGGGGCATTCATTTCCGAGATTCCCTCCGGCATTCTCAGCATTCATTCCAGTATCCATCCAGTCCCAGATCATCCCCAATCCTGTCCGTCCCGTCCGATTAAAGAGAGAATTCTTCCCTCACACTTTGAAATCCTGCATCCTGAGTTTACCTGTAGCTAAGTCGAACCGAAGACTCCAATCTAGGAGGCCGTGTTTCTAGCTAAAACCCGTACGATTCCCCTTCCTGAAAGCCAGTTCTTGGAGGCGACGACCTCATCGAGGACGGCTTCACTGGTTTACCCTTTCAATATTATAACCTGAATTCAGCCTAAATTTTAGCCCAAGCTCCGTCAACAATTAGTTGTAACAATTTCCTGGAAGACATGTTGGAGGCGACGACTCGTTCACGGGGCCGTTTCGCATGCTTCTCGTAATAATTAAGCCAGCTACAAAGTGTAATTCTATCGGCACTGGCCGTGTCAGATTACATATTATTGAGGCCCGGCACGTCGCTAATCTTAGAAGCCGTTTAAATTTGTTCTTAATATTTGTTAACTACAGAGGTTTACTCACCAATCAACCAAGTTCCTAAAGCATCCCCGGAGGGCAAGCGCTGTGAGGACGTTTTCCCGACGTCCGCTCGCGACTCGAAGCTGAGCCCTAGGTGGAATCCACCGTCAACTTCTCGTTCTATAACACCCCGCACTAACACAACACCAACTTCACAGAGGGCTTGCCAAATCTCCCGCACGACCCGGCGTTGTAAGTAAATAACCCTGACAGCCGAATTAACCTATATTTGCAGTTACACGTGCCTTTGACATTGTGACCGAGATTCAAGTTTAACGGTTGGTATCCCTGGGACTAATTTCGACGGCGCAACAACACGGCCAGTGGCGTCCCGTCGATCTACCAGGACTCAAACTGCAGGGCCACAAACGCACGGATGTATGACGGGTTGCAGTGACGCTAGGTGTTCGCAACAGGACGTCTTGTATAACTACCAATTTTATTGTAAAATACATTTTATTTTGTTCTATTGGATAATGCCTATGTTTGTAAATAGATTTTGAACTATAATTAAATTGTCTAGAATTATCCTGGTGTTTGTTTACTGGTCTCATAGTGTATATCTAATTGAACCAAATTAACTCCGACTGAGAGAGCTACCCGATGGTGGTTAATTAATACCACTCCCTTAATACCAGAAGGGCGGAATATTACAAAGAGATGCCAGTACTAATAAATGAATTGAGAAAGAAACGCAAAGGGCAAAGCTTGTTTTTCACAGAGTTGAAGTCAAAGTTCAAATTAATTAAATATTAGATTTGGGCAGAATGAATAGCCAAACCAAAAAAAAATGCTATGTGCAGGTCAATGAAGCGTAGATTTCAATATAGCTAAGTAGGTACAATTTGTGAGCAATCTTAAAAGGTATAAGAAGCCAGAATAATAATTAAGTTGCAAAGAGCAAATTAAAAGGCTGCCAGAAGGTCAGGAAATAGCAATTGGAAAAGCAGACAGCAAGACATGAAAAAGGTAAATGAAAAGCAGACATCGAAAGCATTTATAAAGGAAGTGAACTCTTTAAAAGGATCAGTGCAATTACGCGAGTGAACAGAGCAAAGCAAATAATAAAATGTGTGGTTGCGCAAACATTTTAGCAATTAAAAATGTGGACAACATTTTAGAAATAATAAATTTTTAAATTCAATAATTTATAAGCAAATTTATTTCAAAATGTATTTGATTTGAACATGGCTAATTTCCGTTTGTATAGTATTAGATTAGCATTTGTTTATAGCGGATATGAGCAGATAACAATTGAATAAATTATAAGATTGACATGAAATTTAGTGCTCCTTTTGAATACAAGTTTTTATATAATAAAATTAAATATTTTGAGCTAAAAAGTTTTTCACTGTGTTAAGCAAGTGGTATAGTTCATATGAGAACGTTTGTGGCTATTTCCGCAAAACATAAATGATTTTACCAAGCGCATCTCCGACGAAACGTTCGCCACCCACATTAAGATTACGAAGAAGGATTCCAGCCGAAAAGAGGGTCCAGAGCCAGGGCATTCTACTGCGACGCATCAGACAGAAGTGCAGAACACCGACCAGCAGCACAGACACCGGGGGAAACCGTTCCAGACGAAGATACGGGCTGGGGCCAGATTGAAGCGAACACGATATCCTAAGGTACTGTCTAACCCTAAAAATATTAGCGTGAGCATCCAGAAATTTGTGTGCATGCGAGATAATACCGTACCGAACAAGATTCAAGCATCTTCAAGCCTCCAGCGACAGTGCTTTATAAATTATTAACCAGAGTCCAGTTGTGAGGTTATGTGGAGATTAAAAAATTGCAGTAATTCAGTCAGTGTCCTTTCTGACGTCATAAGACAAATTAATTCCTGAAAACAAAAGAATAATAACCGCCAAAGCAATACGATTTAAATAAATACCTCTTCGAATGTTCACAAATTTGATTTTTAAAGTCAACAACGCTTGCAGCATACTAAGCGAACCATTTTGGAGTTTTTACAGCATACATTTGCGACTGCGTATTTGGAACAAATTCGGGTGGCCAGTGGCCGACCAGTTTAAGTAAATATTCACAAATTATTAGGATTTCACCCCTTTGAATAGAGTTGATTGTCTACCGAGTTAGAGTTATGAGAATAAAATTGCAGATAAATAAAATACGAAAAAGGGCATAATACTATTTTATTTGAGTCAAGTAAAAATAAAATTACAATCCAGCAATTATTTTAATCAGTTTAAGCAGTGGTGCATATCAAACCATAGCAACATATTATAAAGGTATATGTTATATTATGATTATAATTTATAATTTAATTTAATAAATAAATACACACCCTACACATATTTTTTTTATTTGATATCACATTTTTACTGATTAAAACAAATAATTATAACCGTATCAATGAGTTCATTGAATCAGTGTTTTGCCTTTTTTAGTATTGTGCACATCTGCAAGTTAGATAAATTATGGCTAGCTCAATTTTGATAGGCATGGACTCAAAATGTGGTTGGGTTCCCCTATTTGTTCAAAATAAAAATCCCCGTGATACGCCACTGGGCTATGAAATTTAGAAGTAGCAATTGCGCAATCTCGCTGCGCTGTCAATAATATCTATCAGCAAATCGATTCTACGTGCAGTTCATTTCTGTGTGATTATAGTGAATTTAAAAGCAAATCCATGAACAAATTAACAGGTAATTCAAATCTCGCGCTTTATTAAGCGTCTCTAATCGTGTTTTGTTTTACATCGTTCGCAGTTTCCTTGGCAATTCAGATGTTTTTTTTATGCGTCCCTAACATAACCTCAACTTAATTTCTACAATTTCTGGAACTCCTGCTCTATTTTAACGTATTGTAATACTGTGATCAGCTTCTCCTCATGGTACTCGTTCCTCATGGTAAATTTCGTAGCTCTAGCACGCTTATTTGCATGACACCACTAACCTGACCTTTCTTAGGCTGCGGCTGGTTTCTCGGACA
This sequence comes from Agriotes lineatus, assembly GCA_940337035.1. Taxonomy (NCBI): domain Eukaryota; kingdom Metazoa; phylum Arthropoda; class Insecta; order Coleoptera; family Elateridae; genus Agriotes; species Agriotes lineatus. The sequence goes on along the minus strand of OW679198.1, from coordinate 148,720,476 downwards.
GCTTCTCCTGATGCGTGCGGCTGGATGCTGAGCCCCCGGGATGCTGCAACTGCTGTGCTGGCCTAGTACACACCGGGCGGAACTGCTGACACCCTCTCTCCGGCTCTGGACCTTGGCTGAAGCCCGCAGCTGATGATCGGAAACTGGATCTGGGCTGCCGATCTTGTCGGAAGCGGTCACCGGAGAAAATATTTTAAATGTGATGGATTTTTATACCCACACTCTCACATGTGCACTGTTAACTGCTGATTAGGCCGGTATAATTTTTATTAATTTATTTTAATGATAAATGGTATAAAATGCAAATAAACTGGAGACACAATTTGGCTTGTCTGGAATTAATTTATTTCAATTGTTTTCTTCCCCTTTGTTCGTTAACAACAATTTCCTATCTGGCTACATAAAAACGGATGTTAACTGAATACAATGCAATTACTTATAATCTAATTTTCAACTTAATTTATAAAACTGTACATAATCTTACTTTCTAAATTATCGTTTGTTCATGTTTGCAATTTATCTAAGTTCTAGCGCCACTCACAAAGTTTTATTTTAATTGTCTGTTCACTTCTGTCCTTACACTGACTCATTTCTATAAACACAAATCTTGTCCATTTCCTGTAGTGTTATTTTCTTACAGTTTTATAAAACCTGTCTGAATTTCACCAATCGTCAAATATTACTGCTCCATTTTCTTATAGCCTTATTTGATCTAGCATTGTGCTCTTTTTGCACTGTAATGAACATTCTGTCCGTCTTACCTTTATTTAAAAAGTTCATAGAACCGTACTTATTCAATTATACTGACATGTAAATTTAATTAACCTGCATGTAATAAATCTCTTTGGTGATAGATTTGTTGAATTTTGATTGGCTTTACTTTATAACAACCTCTGAATTTACGTTAATTGACATTTTAGTGACTCCAATTTACAAATTGAGCTCTGCCTTGTTGCCATTTATTCAAAAGTAGTTTCAATAAATATCGGCAATGCTTGACCGATGTAATCATAAATTAAAAATTCTAATGTGACTTCTTGCAGTTGCATGCTTACCCCATCTCTGTGCTTAATTGACTTGCTTTAATTATTGAATCTGCAAGCAGAGTTGTGTAACGGGCTAAAGACCATTTCAATATATCACTGGAGAGGTTTATTTCCTCCCTTGTGTGCTTAATGCCTTCCGCTGACGCGTCGGGCATTAAATTTAAACACGGGAGGAAATGAATACCTTTGCTCCCTAGATAATATATAAATAGCTATTTTGCACGTCTGGGAGCAAAACACAATTTTTACGATACCAAAATCGTGAGCGAAATAATGAATTACTCCCTAGAGGAGAGAAGTTTCCCTAGGGAGTTTTCATTATGACTGAGCAACAAGAGCTCACAATTATGTCAAATTCGAGGTTATCAGGTTAAGTCTTGCTTCAGTTTTGACACAAACTGGTGCAAACCCTAATCTGCTAACCTCGAATTTGACATAATTGTGAGCTCTTGTCATAATGACTTAAAGTGCCACCAACTTTAAAATTTACCATAGGCTACTAATTTTTAAATAATTGTAACTAAAATGTCAATAAACGACGTTTAAAAAAACAGGTTTTTCGTTTTAAATCTTCCTACAACGTGAAAAAAATAGTATATGCAACTCGGTGAGAATGCTATTTTGCTTTAGTGTAATTTCTCTCCTTCATTGCATAATCTACTATTAAGGATCTCATACAAATACTGTATTGAATACTATTGACGTAGCGTTTATTCATAGGTATTTGTATTAAATTTTATAAAAGTTTAGGTGAAAATGTCTAGAAAAATATCTACTTTGACACTGACAGTGAGAAATAATAATTGTAATTTTTAAATTCAAACATGCCTGTATACAGGTGTGGAAACTTTTGCATAATAAACTACAGAATCCCTAGTACAAAAGTCATATGCACATGCCAACTTAAAAAAAAATGTTTTTATGTTTACTGAATGCCCTATATATACATAGTTCTGATTAATGATATTTTACCAATAAAAGAAGGCCTGAAAGCTTCATCGGTTAGCCACTCATCTTCAATTGCAAATAATAATAATAAACTAAGTAACAAACGACTTCCGGGATTGGACCGTGTCATGATTGAGACCGAAGAACTCAACGTTTCGCCCACTTTCGTAAGGGGCTTCATCAGGAGGAAAAAAGCAAAAGAGCACGGTAACTCAACGTGTTAACCACGCCAGAGGCGAAACTCTTTGCAAAGGGAAGGGACAGAAGAGCACGGTAACTCAACGTGTTAACCACGTCAGAGGCGAAACTCGACTGACTATCGGAAGAAGAAAAGCGAGAATTTATAGGCAAGCGCCGTAGCGATTCAGCAAATGCCGTCGCGGTTCAGTGACGGAGGGCGGGGCTTAGGAATTAGCACTTTCCACAAAGAAGGAAGGGGAAAGCCTTCGTCCCGATTGAAATTATTAGGGTGTTTGCAAATCTCAATGGCTTCGCGAATCTTTCTTCATATTACGGACTCGGCTGCGCTTCGCTCCGCCTCGTCCGGAAACATTACGACTCGTCCCCTAAAGCCTTGCTTTGAGGACTAGTTACATAAAGTACTATTTTTCTACGGTCACCTCTAAAACTGACTATTAAGAGCTCACTGTCAATGCGAAAAGTTAGCGATTCACACATTTTTCCCCTAGTAACCATTTTAACATCGCAACCACGTAAACAATGTCTTAATGAAATAATCGCGTCACTTCATTTTACTTTACGCATCGCCCTGGCTAACCTGATTATTATTGTAATTCGTCATTTTTCTGGAACTGGCTAAAATTATTGACAATTGCATCACGGCGCGTCCATCATCACGCAACAGTTTTATTGAGTTTAAGAGTTTTTGTGAAGTTGAGGATGGAATCTGAAGATAATTGCACCCCGCCTGAAGTATTTGAAGCGGCCCAGACAGTAACCAATGAGTTGTTGCCGGCCAAATCGCGCGGCTTTTATGAACGGCGGTACGACGACTTCATCAAATGGTGTGAATCGAAATTTCAATTATTTAACAATTTTGTCATTTATTTAGGACCGTAGAAAAAATTTTGTATGTATTTCGAGTGTAAAGAGAGCCATTTTGGTATTCGGTTGCTTTTTCGCGCCTCGCTACCGCTCGGCACGAAACTCGCATCCTCATACCAAAATGTCTCTCTTTACACTCGAAATACATAAATATCTATTTTGAGAAAATTTTTACAACTTCGAAATTCTAGTGAAAATTTAACATTCGTGTATCTTGACGAAATCTGGATCTACCAAAATACGTCGCTGGATACACGAATCAGATTTAAAAAGTAATCCTATCAAAATTAAAAGTGAAGGATCAAGATTTACAGTTTTACATGCGGGATGTCATTTAGGGTTTGTAGAAGGGTATGGCTTCTTACTAAATTCAGAAAATAACGATAGAGATTATAATAAGACAACTTATTCCTGCTTTGGCTAGTTTGAAACAAAAATGGGTGGTGGTCATGGACAATGCACCTTATCATTCAGTGCAGTTGCACAAACCACCCACATTTTCTAGTAGAAGGGGCCAAATGCAAGAATGGTTGCGTAATCACCGTATTGAATTCGATCAAAAATTTACGAAGAAACAACTTTGGAATTTAATAAAACCTTTTCGGACTAATGGACAACGGCGATATTTGGTAGACGAGACATTGCGGGAACATGGACATGAGGTTCTTAGATTATCCCCATACCATTGTCAATATAATCCTATTGAAATGGCATGGGGGTTTTGTAAATCCTATTATAACAAGCACATCAATTCTCAACCTTCATCCAAGGGTAAGGTTGAGACTTTATGGCTTGAGTCCATTTCCAAATGTACTCCAGAAATGTGGCAAGATTTGTGTAGACATTGCGAAAAACTTATTTTGGATGATTGGAGAAAACACATGGGAAATTTATCGTATGAAAACATACCTCCCTTTATTTTTTCGCTAGGTGAATCTGATTCAGAATCAGAGAACGATAATGATGATAAAGATTTTCATGGCGAAATAATGGAGGATGAGTGACTAGCAGGTATTTAGGCAAAATTTTAAGTGTTTATATGAAATCATACCTTAGATATTTATCAGAGGATGCTTTTTTAAACAGTTTAACCAAAATTAGTAAGGAATATGAGTATATGATGCAAGAGTATTAAGATATCAAGGGAGCATTTGTTTTAGTGCTGGTTTAGATTATTGTAATTTTTTATCAACTTTATCATCATCGTTATGTGGAGGCAGTGTAAAATTATCTCTGATCTTCTGAACAAACTTGGATATAATGCCAAAAATAAAGAGGATATTCTATATCCGACTATTCCTTCTGTGTCTAAACATGTTCTTCATAGTCTAAATCGATCTACTTCTACATCGTCAGCATCAGCAGAGGTTTATCCATCAGATGCCAATTGCTCATTCGATCCATTTCAAAGAAACCTACGAAGACTTAGAATTTCTTCTTAACAAAATAAACTATAAGTACAATTGGCAAATATGTGGAGACTTGAAATGTTTGAGCATGATATTGGGACAATAAGGAGGTTTTACAAAAATGCCATGCTTTATATGTGAATGGGACAGCAGGGCAGGAAGTCAACATTGGATTGTAAAAGAATGGCCTAGGAGGACAAATTAATTCCAGGATGCAAATATATACTGCGTCCCACCTGTGAATCCTGAAAAAGTTCTTTTACCATCGTTGCACATAAAATTGGGTTTGATGAAGCAGTCTGTAAAAGGTTTAAATAGGAACGGTGAATGTTTTCAATATCTCGCTTTTAAATTCCCACATTTATCAGACGCAAAAATTAAGGAAGGTATTTTTGTGATATAAGGCGTTTACTTAAAGATGAGACATTTGATGAAATCATGACTACAGTTGAGGCATGGTTTTCGTTAAAAAATGTGTTACACATTTTTTTAGAGAATCATAAGGACCCTAATTATGTCGAAATTGTTGACAATATTCTGGAAAAGTTTCAAGCTGTAGGTTGCACTCTCACCTTGACTATTTTTCAGAAAATATTGGTGACGAAAGCGAGGAGCAAGAGGAGAGGTTCCACCAAGATATAAAAGACATGGAAAAACGGTACCAGGGACGGTGGAATGTAAGCATGATGGCGGATTACTGCTGGTGCCTCAAAAGAGACTGTGGACCTGATATTCAGCGAAACAAAAAGGCAACAAAGCGTTTATTTAAAGGAAAAATAACGCCATTCTATTAAATTTGTTATAATTGCATAAATAATTAAAGATTTTTCTATTTGCTGTTCTTTATTGTATCTTTTAATATAACGTCGTAGTGTCATAATGCAAGTTTGGAAAAACATATAATTGTCATTATTTGTTTTTACGATTGTAAGAAAATGTGATGTGATAGAGAAAAACTGCTTTCCATTTTGAAATTAGTACAACAAACTTCTTTTAGCCACGTTAATTTCGGTCAAACCCCAGTAAAAAAAATCTTTTTGTAGACCTGTGTAATTTACTACCTACCTACTTACTACTATTTTAGTGTTGAAATGTTATGTGGCAGATGTGAAAATCAACATGAAGTAAAATCAGCAAGCCATCCATTTCACAAGATATTTACAATTTTCACATGTTAATTTTTATAAGACCAATATTGCTCAATTGCTGTACTAAATTTATTTGGCATCAACTTGTGGCGTCTTTAACCTTCCACACCAGCAAGCAAGCAATCATGTAAAATAAAGTGGCATATTCATAAGCATGTATACAATTCTTATCCAAATTGAAATAAACATTAATATTGAATGCTTTCCTTATGCATTCGTTCTCATTTTCGTTTCTGTCGTCAATTGTCAAATCATTTCAATTTTTCATCCTTAATTTAAACAGAGATCCGGCAACAATGTACCTATTCAAAAAATATAACGTTAAACTGAAAACAACCTAACCTAACACAAAAAGTGTCAATTTCCATTAGGGAGTTTAGTTGCCACAGAGGTTCTTCCAACAAAATTACTAGATGGTCATAGCCTCACCTGACCCAAAAAGATCGTGAACGGATTATATGCCCTGTGACCTTTATTAGTTGTTATTCATTAACTCCTTCCTTTGCTAAATTTGAAACTGCGCTGGCTCGTATGGAGTGATTTGTGATCTTCACCGCTTTTGTGTCGATTCCAATTTTCTGAGCTAATATGTTCATCCAAGTTGAAACGGTATTTCGTCCTACAGGCATATTTTTGTACCAGCCTTTTGAAGAACTGTTTTGCCAATTTGGGTTAGCTGTCAAAAATAATCTGTCGCTGGTAATAAATGTAGTTCTTTTTTCCAAAAGTTTCTTAAATAATCTAAAAAGAAGAAATTTTATTGCGTTATAATGCAAGCAGAGTTAGTATTACCGAAATGGACATATCTCTGAAGAATTTGCGTTAGTAATTAACCATTTGCTATCAGCTAATTTTTTCGCCCCTCCTTGACAGGTTTTCGTGAAGACAGGATTGTACTCTATGCGTCCAGTACTAGCACCCTCGTTGTCTTTTTCCTCCGAAAAATGGTGAAGACAACATGCGCTAGCCTCTCCACCCCTCCACGCAAGTTCGTAGCCGGCAATCAAAAAGAATTTTTGTTGTAGTCCGGTGGGCGTATTTTCATCGCACATTTCGACTATTCTTTCCAGTTCTTGTTTACTTATGGCTGCTGAGCTCAATTTTCTTTTCTTTGGATCCGTTTGTAACTTTCTCCGCTTGGCATCCCTAGCAGCTCGAGCGCTGCTAAATTCGACGTCGGCAAATGGATCAAATTTGACGTTGTGTTCGTTGTAGTAAAATTCCTGTATTTTTTTAGCGGTGGAGTTCCACATAATCTTCACTACTGACTCTTTATAGTCTTCCCCATTTTTTCGCTTCATATTGAAGCCCCAGTCTTTTAGCACATTGGCTAATTCATCCTTTGACATTGATTTTTCGAACTTGTAATTTCTTTCTTTGCAAAAACACTGAAACTGACCCCAGACGGAATTCTTGCTTTTCTTGGTGTTCACCGGCGTTATGGAATCTACTTCTTTGTCGATATTTTCTAAACTTGCAATCCCAAAACGTGACATTTTTTACACAACTTTACAAAACCTTTTGTCGTTGACAATTTTGTTTTTGGTTGTCACGACTAAGTATGTTATGTTACAACTTGATATTAATAATCAAAATTTAAAACAGATATGGATTACTTCTATTTAGGGTTTGTGTCGTTACGATTTTCTTACCGAATCTGCATTCGAGCATTAATTCATATCCGGAAATTATTTTTCGTGCATTTCAACAACGTCCTAATTTGCCCTCGCGTTCCGCTCGGGTAAATTAATACGACGTAGTTGGAACGCACTCAAAAAAATTTCCGGAAAGAATTAATGCTCTTATGAGATTATATGTGAAAATTCATGAGCTGCGACCACGACTAAATCAAGGCGAATTTACGATTGCCTAAAAAGACGCCAAGACCGATGGACAGTCGATCTAAGGTACTTTGATATTAATCCACAGGTTGTCTGCGTTGATTGTTTAAGTAATTGTTCAACGCAGACGAGGCATCCACGCCTAGTGTAATGTTTGTTAATTAATTATATCACAGATAGAATGTATGAGGTACCGTGTTATTCTATGATTAATTCAGGTGATAAAATCAGGGTTAAAAAATAGGATTTTTAGAGATTAACAGTAAAGTAAAAAAAGGTAGTTCACAAATTAAAACGCATTCTGAAGAAAGAAATAATTTCTTCCGAATAAACTAACTCATAGTAAAAGAAAGATGTAAACACAAGTAAAACTATTTTTATTTCAAACAACAAAATTCAAGAAGTTTAAATTAGCTCTTATTGCCCTAAACAATAACCTAAACCATCACAGAAACTTCTCCTCACATTAGCCAACGTATTAGTGCTAGTACTCTGAACTACCCCTTTAATTTTTAACGCAGTTCTTCAAATCGTTAGTTGTAGTGGAAACGACTTTCCAGAGGAAGTTTTCGGCATTTCTATCACAGTTTAACAAAATTCCATAACTCTGAAATTACCGTCGGGAGGAATATCCCAGCTAAAACTACTAGTTCTGCAATTTATTTAAATGAATAATCTGGATAGTCATTAGCGGCAATACAAACCTCTTTTAAATCCCTGTCTTCGTTGGGAACATTAGGCATTTTGTGCTTTTGAGGAGAAACACATCCAAAGTTTTCAAAATTTTAAATAACTCCATGTAACATTGATAACGATGAAGAACGCCTATTTCCAAATGTTGTGAAAGAATTTTGAATTTCCCGGACTGTTGGACTCTGATAATACCATTTTACAATTTGCATTTCTTAGAAAGGTCGACTAATCTGCTTGTTTGGCCTAATTCTATACCTGACCATAGAACGGTGTGTTTCATGACTTTACAAAGCTGATAAATGAAAGTCTATCAGGTTTTTTAATTATTTGGGTAATTGGTTTAGCAATGTGAAGACTTGAACAGTCTCAAAATTGCGAAATTTTTGATTGGTAGTACCATTTAATTTTACAGTAATACTCCATCTCTAACAGAAAACAATATTATAAGAAGTTCTTTCTTTTATGGAATAGATGGGGTGTCAATAAGGTCAATTGACGCTCCCTTGGGCCTGTTAAAAATGTATTCGGATAAAAAGTTGATTATAAACAGAACGCACCCTTATAGCATCCGCCCGTAATTTAAATTTGAATTTGCCGAATGCTTCTTCCACATTCTTCATTTCTTTTTAATTCCAACAAGCGCAAATCTAATAGACGACAGACCTATACCTAAACTATTAGTTTAGCCATTAGCCTTACTGTTCAATCTACAAAAATCAGTTGATCCCCTCTTAGGAAATCTCTGGATCCGCCTATGCGCACGCGACCGCGCAGTAGGTTACTAAACAATACTAGAATTAACCTCTCGCATGTACAATACTTCCGAGAGCTATATATAAGCTGGGTGTCGTACAAGAGAAATTATTCCGTTTCTGAATACGGAGCAGCAAATACAAGTGGCACATAGTCAAACTTATGAGGTCGCATGCAGAGGAAAAATCAGAAATGTTCATTTCATTTAAGGTTTTTCGCTTGTGTGCTACCTCGTCTGTTTAACTAAATCACTTCTATATGTTCCTTTGTATTTACAAACGGAGCAACTATAAAAAATAACAAATACAGTTCTTCGATAGAAAATTAAAGTACCTATATTTTTATCTCTATCAGCAAGAGTTTATTTAATATGGAGTCTGCATGTATTTTAAAATATTCCATTAACTCTGTAGTTGCCTAGAAAAATGTCCAGTAAGTCACACAATAAAATATTGCCAAAATGATTAGTTCAATTTAATATTAAAAATTATACCTAATTTGTAATTAATGGCATGGCCACAAGCCAAAATGACATAATAATATAGCAAAAATTATTATAAGCATTACGACAAGATTGAATTGTGCTGGTACATAAGCTTTTGGTTATTATTTTTACAGTGAGGTTAGGTTTCATGTTGACTGGTTGACATCTGAATTATTTTAATAGTAGTTTATTTATCTAGAACGAAAAGTGACATTTTAAAGGACGAGAAAGTTGTTTACGGCCGAGGACGGAATTACTTGCGAGGACCTTTAAAATCACTTTTCGTTTGTGGTGAATACAATGGTTTATTTCATACTGCAAATTTAATGAATTTTAAATAAAAAATTGTAAATCATTTAAAATTTCATATCAACAACTGACGTTATAATTTTAAAGTACTTGAACTTTAATATTTTACTTTAAAGTACTAAGACTTTAATGTTCCATCTTTTGTACCATAAATAATCTGAAAAATGTCATTTTTGGCATCAGTATGAAATAAATTATGTTCTGGCTATAATAATAGTATATTATTATATGAGCGATTATGACAGCCATTATTCACGAAGATGACATTTGCGTCAAAAGCCGAAGGCGAACGGCGCAAGTCATCTGAGTGAATAATGGCCATAATCGCGAATATAATACGATATTTTATCTACTCCTATGCAATAGGATCCTTGTGTTCATATTTCAGAATTATGACATTTGTGACAGCTGTTAACTTCAAAAGTCATTTAATAATAAGAATGAATTTTGTGATTGGCTACAACCTATTGAATAATGAAAATAGAATTTTCTGATTGGTTGCAATTTGCAAACTATTGAATAATGAAAATAGAATTTTATGATTGGCTGCAAACCGTGAATTATGAATCATAATTCATGGCCATTGTGCAGTAGGAGTAGATAATTAGTATATTATTATATGAGCGATTATGACAGCCATTATTCACGAAGATGACATTTGCACCACAAGCCGAAGGCGCGTGGCGCATGTCATCTGAGTGAATAATGGCCATAATCGCGAATATAATACGATATTTTATCTACTCCTTTGCAATAGGAGACTTGTGTTCATATTTCCGAATTTTGACAGCTGTTAACTTCAAAAGTCATTGAATAATAAGAATGAATTCTGTGATTGGCTACAACCTATTGAATAATGAAAATTGAATTTTCTGATTGGTTGCAACTTGCAAACTATTGAATAATGAAAATAGAATTTTATGATTGGCTGCAAACTGTGAATTATGAATCATAATTAAAGGTCATTGTACAGTAGGAGTAGATAAACATAAGTTACTGTATCGAGTATACAGAGAGATTTTCTTTACTACGAACATGGCAGACGATATGTCGAATTTACAAATGCCAAGAATTTGACTTTGACAGTTCACGTATTTTGTCTGTAGCTAATATCGGCTGTCATTTCTACCTTAAAATCGATAACTACGAAGCAAAGGAATAGTGCAAATTGTAAAATGGTATTATTAGTGCCCAACGGTCCGGGAAATTCAAAATTTTTTCACAGCATTTGGAAATAGGCGTTATTCATCGTTATCAATGATACCTAGAGTTATTTCAAATTTTGAAAACTTTGGATGTGTTTCTCCCCAAAAGCACATGTTCATAACGAAGACAGGAATTTAAAAGAGGTTTGTATTACCGCTAATGACTATCCATATTATTCATTTAAATAAATTGCAGAACTAGTAGATTTAGCTGCGATATTCTTCCCGATGACCATTTCAGAAGTATGGAATTTTGTTAAACTGTGATAGAAATGCCGAAAATTTCCTCTGGAAAGTCGTTTCCACTACAACTAACGATTTGAAGAACTGCGTTTAAAAATTAAAGGGGTAGTTCAGAGTACTAGCACTAATACGTTGGCTAATGTGCGGAGAAGTGTCTATGATTGCTTAGGATATTGTATAGCGCAAGAAGGCAGGCTCTTTGAACACGAGCTAATTTAAACTTCTTGAATTTTGTTGTTTGAAATAAAAATTGTTTTACTTTTGTTTACATCTTTTTTTTACTATGAGTTAGTTTGTTAAGAAGAAATTATTTCTTTCTTCAGAATGCGTTTTACTTTGTGATCTAGCTTCTTTTACTTTACTGTTAATCTCTAAAAATCCTGTTTTTCAACTCTGAATTTATCACCTGAATTAATCACAGAATAACAAAGTACCTCATACATTATATCTGTGATATAATAATTAATTAACAAAAATTACACTATACGTGGATGCCTCGTCTGTGTCGAACAAGTACTTAAACAATCAACGCAGACGACCCGTGGATTAATATCAGAGTTCCCATAGGTGAGAAAGTTTGCTTTTTATTTTTTCAATTGTTTCTAAGAAATAAGTGTTTTTTAATATAACCTTAATTAAAAAAATTATAACTATTTTATTTATTCAAACAATTGCCTGAAATTTCACAACATAAAGTTTTTGGGGTCGCAGATTACGAATCTGCCCTCCAAATGAGTCTAAAAACAAAATGGCGGCAAAGGTTGAATTTTTTATTTTATTTTTTTTAATTATTTTTATTAGATGTCTAAGGGGTTTTGCGGTCGCTGATTACGAATTTGACATTAAAACTCACTAAAATAAAAAATGGCGGATCCAAAATGGCGGAAAGGGGTCATTTTTTTTAATTTCTGATACCTATACCTAGGGGTTTTTTGGGTCGCTCATCCCAAATGTTATGTTAAAATTTATCAAAAATGGAAAACGGTGTCTGACAAATGGTGGAAGCAAATGATAAAAGAGTTAAATGTGTAGGTATTAAAGATATTATATTTTAATTGATTTATTAAAATTAACTCCAGATACATTTAAAAACAAGGAAAAATGATTTAGTTTTAGTTTCTTCTTTCTCTACTTCTTCCATTGACACTGCCGGTCATGAATTAAGGCAACTATTTCCGCTACATTTACCGCAAGCCGCCGAGCCTAAAAATCACTTTTCCTACACCCACAAGCTGGCCCGCAACTAGTTTGTAGTTGCAAAAAAATAATTTTTAAGATAGTTTGTGGAGCTGGTTCTTGTGTCATTAGGATTGGAAAACACCAATCTTCCGTTGAAATATCTTGGTTTGGGAAACCGCAACTGTGTTTACAAATACATGCAATTTAAATGTTTTTCTACTGAGTCCATCGTAGGGCACAATGATGCTAAATTAACACTGATTTTTTCCAGTAGACGCCTTAATAAAAGTGTCAAACCTAAAATTCAAAATGTTTTTATTTAAAAAATAGATGTATTGTATTGTCTGTAACCTCATTTACCTTGCGGTATATGAATAATAAAAAACGTTAAATCATTTAAACATTCCTGTAAGAGTTTAAGTTTAAGCAGTTACTTTTCTTCGCACCATACATTGCAAGCATACATTTTATACCAGCATTTTTTTATATAAATTTTTGCAGTTTCTTGTAAATCACTGCTATTTTCAAATATTTTGGCAAATTAATTATTTCGTGAACATAGCCATTGCTTCATTTACTAGGACTTATGCATGTGGATCTTTAATTAGGTGCCGGTCTTATTCGTCTTCCTCATCCTTATGTATCTTCAATATATTAAACTATATTCAAAAGCCATGATCTGCACCTTGACACCAAAACTCGCATGCTAAGATGCTACATTTTTCCCATATTGCTCTATGAGGTCGAGTACTGGACACTTAACAAAACAATCACAAAAAAATCGAAGCCTTTGAAATGTGGTTATACCGAAAAATATTGTGGATATTAAGGAAAGACCGTGTAATAAATATTAAAGTTCTGGAGAGAATGAAAAAAAAAGTAAAGAGATCTTGGACAACATCAAGATACGCAAACTCCAATACCTCGGACATATAATGAGGGATGAAAATAAGTGCGTCCTACTACAATCTATTATACAAGGCAAGATATATGGCAAACGTGGACCAGGACGCAGAAGAATATTATCTTGGTTGCAAAACCTAAGGGCGTGATATGGGAAATTATCCAATGAGTTATCTAGAATTGCAACCAATAAAGTGAAGATAGCCGTGTTGATCGCAAACATACGAAATCGGATAAGCACCTGAACATGAAGAACAAGAAGATTTTTTCCTCTGTTAAAACATGCTGAAGTTGTGTCACATCCAGTTAAATCATGTACAGAAAGTACATGCTGACTACAGTTGGGATGCGCAAATTGCAGGCTTTTAGAAGAAGATATTTTTTTATTTTCTTTATTTTTGGCAGCTTTAAAAAATATATGTATATCTTTATCAGGAGAAACTAAAGCTGTTAATATAAGTAATACGTCTATATTCTCTGATACTACGACTATGTTTTCATTTGATGCATTGAGAGCTGTTGTAACTATTAACCGATCAGCATCACTTTCAGCTTGAGAGCAGGAATATTATTTGCAACTAAAGTTTCTTTTAAAAAATCAATAAAACGACATGAAAGACATTTTCCAGAAATTTTTCTTGATAGAACTTTAAAAACCTGTCTCTTTCAAATCGAATATCTGGTGCAGTTTTCGTTTTTAGATGTCGGTCTCTTTCAGCAGATTTTATTCTATGTTTCTGATAATCGACAAAAATAATTTATTTTTTCCATAATTACGTACAATAAATTAATATATCTAAACTTGCACCATACTGTTAAACAAGTTGCCATTTGTTTTTATGTAATAACATTCTTTCGTCGCGGTCTGTCACAAACAGAAAAATCTTTTAGTTCAGTAATATCTTTGGGAAATTGTACAAAGAGGTTGTAGAGAACACATTTTTAGGCGTTGGAATTTATATGTATTCGTATGTTACATTTCAATGTATTTAATCTATTTAAACTTGAGTTAATTTAACATTTTAGAATTTTATTTGTATATAATGTTTTATTAAATAAAAATAATAATAATCGTACAGAATAAAAATTAACCATTTAATGCTATATTTATAATTACTGTGTCCAAAACTCCTAGATATGAGGCAACGCGCGGAATTTAAAAATGAAGCTATTTTGCCGCTTTAAAGACGTTATTTGTCATTTTTAACAAATTTTAACATAAAATTTGCCATCAGCGACCCAAAAAAAACCTCTATAGGTAAGAAATAAAGTCCGAATAAAACAATTACGCTTTTTTGCCATCTTGGATTCGGCATTTTTTGTTTCAGTTCAGTTTTAATGTCAAATTCGTAATCAGCAACCCAAAAAACCCCCTAGACATCTAATAAAAACGTAAAAAAAAAAAAAAAAATTAGACCTTCGACGCCATTTTGTAGACACCATTTTTGTTTTTAGACCAATTTTGAGGCCATATTCGTAATCTGTGAACCCAAAAACTTTATGTTATCAAATGTCAGGCAATGGTTTAAGTAAATAAAGAAGTTAGAATTTGTTTTAATTTAGAATATATTAAAAAACACTTATTAGTTAATACCAATTGAAAAAATAAAAAGCACACCTTCTCACCTATGGGGAACTTTTCTATAAACTTTTTCCGAAATAATAAAAAAAAATTCAAAATCGCATTTGAGTCAACGAAGTTAGAACTTTTTTCCTTTAGTAAATGGACTAGAAATCTTATTTTAAGCGTTAGGGACTTCTTCAAAGAGGTGAAACGTCGGATTAGATAAGTCAAGAATGCCTTGGTGCTATTTAGAGCATCCCTTACATTAAAGGTTATGTATATGTCAATTTTTTTCTAAAGTCTACTATCTGCCATCTAATTGATCTTTTTGTATTTCAATGCAATACAAGACATACGTTTTAAACTCTATGTTTTCTTATTTCTGACGTCACAGAAAAAGGGTAATATGTAGACTTTACCAAGTATAGTCTTTCTTAAATGTACACTCCTGGTACCGCCGTTTCCTAATTCATAAATTTTGTATATTCCTTTCACAGTGTTCCTTGCATCTGCAGACCCTAGCAGTAGTAAGAGCGTTTGATTTTTAAGCTTTATAAAATTCCAGTCCATGAGTTAGAAGAGGACAGCCTCTGTTATTTTCGCCGGCAAGCGATGACCCAGTCTCAGTCTGGCGACTGTTTCATGCCCGGCATCGCGATTGGCCGGAGGAGATCTCGTCAGGCAACAGCTGTGATGATGAGTCAGTTTTGATTCATTATTTTCATTCTGCCCCGGGTCGTCGAACAAGAACGTTGATAGTGCGATTCTGCGCGGGCGTCCCTGCGCTTGCGTTTCAGTTTGTGCTGATTCAGCCGTGATTTTTGTGACTTTTCCGATGAAATCTGTGTTTTGGCAGTTGTAAGAGAAACGCTGTTTGGTTACGTTGTGAGCGCTCGTGCTGTGGGTTGGTGGAAGTCCGATTTGCGTGCCGTTGTGGGGGTGCAGGGCTTATGTGAGCGAATTCATTATTCAAATTTGCTCTCAACACAGTGCTAGAGTAGCATACACTCCAACTAAAATTTTCCGTTATGTATTAACATTTTGTGCTGCAAGGCGGCTTTATTTATGTCGAATTCATTATTCAAATTTGCTCTCAATACAGTGCTAGTGTAGCGTACACTCCAACTAAAATTTGACGTTGCGTATTAACATTTTCTGCTGCAAGGCGGGCTTTGGTTGTTGTAATTCAGGCCGTTCTGGTGACCCGAGCTCAAAACCAGGCTTTAATCTCGCGCGTCACGGCGTCACGCCGTTGGGACCTAAGCCGGCGTTTAACTTCTTATTTCCAGCCTGGATCTGGTGTTCGGCTCAGTTGTGCGCCGCCATCTTTAGGATAAAGCGCTACCCCGGCTGGGGCGTACCCATTAAGCCATCATTTGCGAGCCGTCATACCTGTATTTTGTATGGTGTTTGGTAGGTCACTTGGAGTGGCCCAATATATGTATTAACCTTACCGTCTTATTCTTTTCCTTTTGTGTCTTGTGCATGTTTGTTTACAGGGTGACTGTGTCACTGTGTTACGACCATTGTAAGGTGAGGCCCGGACCTGGCGGATGGGCATTCCAGGTAGGTGTTTGAGTCTGGCGCTGCGCGGTGGCTTTCGAAATAGTTATTTGAGTATTTTTCGCTCCGTTTAACCCTCCAGGTCCGGTTGAAAGTGGGTATCCTGAGTTGGATCTGGTGGCACCCATTTCTTTGGTAACATCCTATATTATCTCGACACGCTTACCATATGGCGTACCGTATTGAACCACTCTTATCTCCCTGAGCGCATTCGAGCAGAGGCCTTTAGCCTGTTTTGACGATCTTTCAGGGTGAGCGTGCCAGTTTTTCGGATTTGTCTAGGTAGTCGGTACTCCCACAGTCGTGAATGTCGTAAGTTCAATTTAATACCGTAACAACTATAAGAACTAAAACCATAAGAGCTTAGAATACAGATGAATACATATAATGTAGGTAATAATGATATTATGTACAGTATCAAGGCGGATCAAATTCGACATAAATATATTTGCACGATTTAATTTATGCAAAAGTAAGCACTAATTATTGTAGCAGCAATGTAATTACAATTCGAAAGTGGTCCAGTTGCCGTGTGTCTAGGCACTCCAACAGAGTTGATTTTGGAACATGGCCATGAATCTGGGTGCGGCAAATTAAAATTCTAAATAGTCCTAAACTACAGATAAATGTTTAGGAATGTATTTCATTCATTAATTTTTTATTTTCAAAGATGTATTTATTGACACTTAATCATCATATTAGACTATATGATAAAATGATCGAAAAGCGCAGTAAGCATATTACTACAACTACTACTCTAAAATCTGGCCTGCAAAAGAATAATCCAACTTTTCAAAAACTGTTTATTGGGTAAAAACCAAATCTCCAATTGAACAGCGTCGCCGGACTTGACATCAAAAAACCAAAAATTACTATAATCATTCAAATCGATGCGCTGCCGTTTAAAATCTGTCGGACAAAATAAAATTGCAAAAATAAAAGAACATAGTAGCGCATCATTGGTTAGAATCATATTTGTAAATAAGTGCAACCCATCATGCGTCGAGGATTGAATGAATGCGTTTTGATAAACAGGAGAAAGTTGTTTCCCAAAACGAGCAGGAAATAGAAACACGATTCATAATACCTAATTGTATTTTAATAATTATTATTGTAATAATTCAAACTAACAGAAATCTTGTGTTTATTAATTTTGATATCTACAGCAACCAAATTATGTGACCCTTCGATTCTGCAAAACCTAAACAAAATCAGGGAAATTGTAGCACGGGTGTTATCTAAAATGGGAGAAGAAATTATGATGTAATTCGCACCTCACTGGTCAAAATTCAAAAATTCCAGGGTTTTGATTGGTTGAAATTTTATAAGGGGAATAGTTATAATTCTTCTTTCATGGGATTTTTGTGGGGTTGCTTCTAGGACACCCTGTATATTGCACGTCTAGAACGTATGTGGAATTGAAAAATCCGATAAGCAAACAAATTATTTGTATAACAGTTTTATATGAAAACCTACTTATCTTACTCGCTAATCCATAGGGCATTTATATTTCTTTAGAAAATCACATGCTAAACCGTGCACCAGCAAAATAAAAAGAAGAAAGGATCCACATACTTTCGAGACGTACTATATACAACAAAAAAACCAAAAAGTCATTCGACGGTAACTACCAATACAACATAAAATTAAATGTACCAACAAATTAAAGAAGAAACCAAAATATGTTGATTTATGGAAAAAAATAATCACATTGTAAGATTTCAGATCATACAGGAAGTATTCAATATTGATGACGCGCCTATTACTAATAACATTAACATTTTCACAGTTGTTTTCGCATTCAATTTCTAAATCTAATTAATTGTCTTCATCAGCAGAAGTTCTTTTTTCACAGTTACTGATAATCTTTATATTTTCACAGCTATTTTCGTGTTGGTTTTCTAAATCTGATAAATTATCTTCATCATCAGAAATGTTCTCTTTACAGACTATAACGTTGTCTCTAAATTTGTAACGGGATAGTTTGTGTCACCTTGGTATTTAATAATTACCTTGCTAAATTTAAGCCAAATTGTATTTTGTACATTGTAATAATTAGGTTAAGATGAATTAGGCATTTAAAACATGCAGTGTTTTGCTCGTAAGATTGTGCGCGCAAACCAGCTCGTGCAGTCGTTGCGTCTATTAATAGAATCAAAGCAAGTTGTGCGCGAACATAGAGGCGCGGGAAGGCTGTCGCTTGCTATTAGACGACCTGTGCGTTCGTCCAAACAAAAGGGACGTCACGCAAAGTATTATAAAGTGCGTTTGATAGTTTCTGTGTTGACCTGCGGTAAAAGCAGTCGACGCCTCCTTATTCTTGAGCCGAAATACAGCCTCGAGAGCAGATAACTACCTTGGGATCAACACCAAGGTACCGTTAATTTTTCATGGCCGGAAGCCGCTATTCTAGCTTCAAAGAAGTTAGCCGATCTTGTTAACGTAAGACACTATTTGGAACAACTATAACGCAAGGTTAGTTATTATAAATAAAACCCTTGCTTGAATGCCCACTCCAGAAAACAGGTAAACTAGAAGCGTAATTAGTAAATTAAGCAGAATTACATCACACTGCTAATACATCGCGTCAGCCTGATTTCAAGCGGCCGAAGGCAGAGCCGCACTAAGTGAATTTGTGCGCAAGAATACGCCTTGTTCGCACGATTTGTTTTTTGACTTAGCGTTGTGAATTGACAATCACAGTTCCACTTAAAGCAGCTTCTAGTGGTCGTTATAGTAGCTATCTCTCTTCTCAACCTTGCGGTAATTATCCGAATTTCGAGCATGGTTTTAATCCATTTGATAATTAAAGGATGGAATCCTTTTCTCACGTCAGCTCTTTCTGTGCATGCGAAGGAGATGTTATCAAAGGCACCTTCAATATCCTCGAAAGCACAGAGAGCTATTTCTTTTGTCATAAAGGTCTACTCCAGTCCATATACA
>OW679198.1:148601188-148701080 GCA_940337035.1 Agriotes lineatus | reverse complement strand
ACCGAAACGTCACTAGACCGAAGCAGCAATAGACCGAAAATCACTTGGTCGAAAATATATTACGGTTACATTTATTAACATTAATAGCATCAACTTCCCTTCACACTTTATTCAGGCTTAGAACTGGCAGCATAAACTGCTGGCGTGTTTAGAAGTTTTTTGTTTGTTTTTTATTCTATTTTAACTTTATTCTAGTAAATCATACAATACTTAACAGATATATCCTACCCAAGTATTTACGCACAAACTGGAGAAAGTTGCTAATGGATTAATCCTGCTAATGACGTATTTATCTTCGTCTGCGGTAATCGGTGGTGAGTAAATATTTCTATTGATGCTACTGTTACTAAATGTAATTTTTCGAGATATTTAATGTGCACATTTACCGAATGTGTACGTTAACTGTAACATATTTTCGACCAAGTGATTTTCGGTCTATTGCTGCTTCGGTCTAGTGACGTTTCGGTCTATTGCTTTTCGGTCAATTGAGTTCGGTCAACTGCCTTTCGGTCTATTGAGTTCGGTCTATTTACCTAGAACCATCTGGAATATTGTCAGATTCATTATTTGCAAACCACGAAGAAGCAGACGACGATTTTGTTTCATGCATAAAATGCAACTAATAATGGATACAGTCGGATTGTTGTGCAATGCAAAGATACAGATGTTCTAGTTATGTTAGTGACCATGTTTCAAGAAATTCAAGCAGACGAAGTGTGGATGTCCAAAGGAACATCATCACAGAAAATATTCGTCCCTTTTCATAGAGTATTCTCAGGCCTACCAACTGATGTGCGAGAATCTATTATTGGCTTTCACTCGATAACTGGATGTGACACAACCAGTCAGCCAAATGGCATTGGCAAGAGGACCTCATGGAAAGTTTATATGAAAATTTTTAAATTGCTTGTAGAAATTGGTGTTGGAACATTATCGGATAGTGCAATCAAATCGACTGAAGGTTTTTTTATTAGCAGTTACTGGCGCTCTCTACAACATAATGAAGACACTTCGAAATCAATCAATGAACGGGAATTACAGTTTGGAAAAAAATAACCAGAAGTGCTTCCTCCTACATCCTTCATTGAAGCTACACATCCAACGTGCACATTACCAAGCATTTGTGTGGAAAAAGCACTGGAGGCTAAGCCATTGTTGCCTGATTTACTTGATTGAGGATGCTACGATGATAATGGTAAAATAAAAACTAAATTGATGAGAAAAGATCGATTTCCACCCACATACAAGCAGCTCGTACAGTGCAGATGTACTACAGATTGTGCTCGATCTAATTGTGTGTGTACAGTAAACAAGCTATCATGTCTGAAAGTATGTGGGTGTACTCTTGAGCAGTGTAAGAACACTAATTCAAACCAGGATGATGAGGATGAAACAGTGTAACTCTTGAATTTATATTCTATCACACAGGGAAGTTAGGCCCTGCATAAAAAGCATTTTTAATTGTGGTTTCCATGTTTCAGTAAAAGAATAAGTATCATGTTTAATTGTGGTTTTCATGTTTGATTATAAGAATAAATATAATGTTTAATTGTGGTTTTCATGTTTGAGTAAGAATAAATAGCATTATCTTTGTGTAATAAATGAAGATTGTAATAGTTACAAAATAATTAAATAACAGTTCATTTAATGTCATTTATTGGTCCCCATTTTGAATAATGAGAGATGGGTTGTGCGTCCAGAAAACAGGGTCCCACTCATACACAGTGACCAGCAGTCAAAATATCATCTATACTACTGTAATATAAAATCTAGCATGGTGGTTGTTAGTTCGGTTTCAGGGTGAGCCAAATTTCTCATTTTGGCCATTTCCCTCCCCAGGTAGTTAGGAGAATTTTACTAGTATGGTGATCAGAGCTATGGTTCTGTTCTCACATTTTGTTGGATAGCTTTCCTTATATAGCAGTATAAAGATGGACATATACTAATCGGTTGAACAATTGTTGTAAGTCTCCAGCCAGTACCTCATTGTTCTTATTTTCTCAACTTTGGTTTTAAGAATGTTAGGTTTTTTCTATGAGAAACGTAATTTTCGCTCAATTTCCATACGTTCGCTTTGCTCTCCCATTCTATTATTGTTTCCTCATTGCCTTTAGTAATATGAGTTTGTGGTTTTTATTCCCGTTGTAAGGGAAGATAGAGGGGGGGGGGGGGGGCGGGGGGGGGGGGGGGGGGGGGGGGCCAGAGCTGGGCAGTAATTAATTACTTTTTAATTAAATTACTAATTAAATTCCTTTTTGTGTATTTGCCTTGGAATTGAATTACTTTTCAAAATGCGGTAATTGTAATTGGGAATTGCCATCTTTGTTAGAAAGTACTTGAAAATTCCTTTTTAAAAGTAATTAATTACTGCATTCAATTACTCAATTACTTTCGTGTAATTAAATTACTCTAAAGTATTTAAATTACTTTATAGGTATTTGAATTACTTGTGGTAATTGAAATTACTCGAAGTAATTGAATTACTTTGTGGTATTTCAATTACTGAATTACTGACCTCGATAGGGTGCTAGATCTCCAGAACGCATAAAAAAGATAAGTTCTTATTAGGTTACATATTAAGCAAATCGCAGGGTATTCCCCGCGCAATATAATTTATTATTTCCTCTGACGAGTCGAATAACAGCAACTTCTGCATTTTGTATGACCCGTCCACGAACATTAGTGCGTGTATCTGTAGCTTGTAATAATGACAATCTGTATTGTGAGAGACGCTAAGTGTAAGACGCTATAAGAATATTTGCGGTAAGTACAGTCGTGTGCAAATAAATCTGGGACAGTGCTTTTTTCACATGCAGATTCAGTTAAGAATTGAAGAATATCTCCATGGATTTCCTGCTATCAAAAAGAGTTACATTAAACTTTAACGGGTACTGAAACCCGTAACTCTCTCTGATAAGAGGAAATCCATGGAAATATTCTTCAAATTCTTAACTGAATCTGCATGTGAAAAAAGCACTGTCCCAGATTTATTTGCACACGACTGTACATTACAGATTACAATACCTACGGTAAAATAATAATTTTAAATAGATTCATTAGACGATATTGGTTCATAATGATTATTTATTGATTTCAATTTGCTTGTTTTAAACGATCCGTGCAAGTGTAACAGACGTTAGGTCCAGAAAATTATGTTTTTGAGTGAGGAATTGAATTAAACGGACAAAATCCGATAACAACATTTAAACAACGGAAAACACATATATAAAATGTACCTAATTGCAAAATCCCATGTCTAGTTGACTCAAAAATGCATTATGGCGTATGGTAATTTTAAAACGCTGCCGCATAAGTTTACCGCATTCTTACTCATATGCTGCTTTTTATATTGGCTGCAGTATGTTAGCTTCGATTATTATTAAAAACCCTTGCTAATTACGAGACATTCAAATATTGGCTTCTTAATGATTTTACACAAAATTCCATTTAGTTTTTTAAAAGAACAGTGTATAGTGACCCAATTTACGTAATTTGATATTTTATTTCCTTAAACTTAAAATCAATCCTCCTCCTCCTCTGTCCATCATCCTTCGTAAGGACGTGGTGGCATCATGATGTTTGCGCTATCTTTTCGGACCATGTTGTTCTGTCTTGCACTTGGTGGGTTGCTTCTTCAAATGTGTATCCCGTGGCTGATTTGATCTGGTCCGTCCATCGAGTGGGAGACCGTCCTCTTGCTCTTTTGCCTTCGACATTGCCTTCCACAATTAGTCGTTCCATGGTGTCCCCACCTCTTACTACGTGGCCAAAGTATCGAAGAATGTTTCTGCTTATTGTTGTTATGAGCCTTTTTGTCGTATTTAGTTCCTCTAGGACTGAGGCATTCGTACGGTATGCAGTCCAAGGTATTCGTAAAATTCTTCGATATACCCACATTTCGAAAGCACTTATTCTCTTGGCATCTGTTTTCTTGACGGTCCAAGTCTCTGACGCATAAGTGGCAATGGGGAATATGAGAGATTTAACGAGTCGCAGTTTGGTGTTTCTTGTGATACTGGTGTTTTTCCATATTTTGGTCAATTTGACTGTTGCTGTTCTACCCATCGCAAGGCGTCTGCGGATTTCCTCTTCGCAACTCCCGTTGTTGGTTATTATTGAGCCTAGATAATTGAATTGGCTAACTGTTTTGTATCCTGCGATCATTCCAATTTCGGGTTGGTTGTTTCTCGCCCTGTCGATTACCATGACTTTTGTTTTATCTGGATTTAGCTTAAGGCCGTATCTTTCACTTGTTTCTTTGAGCCTGCTCATAATGTGTTGTAGTTCTTCTTTTGAGGTCGCTAGTACTACTGTGTCGTCTGCGTAGCGCAGGTTGTTGATTCTGTAGCCCCCTATCGTTACTCCGCCTTGCCATTCGTCAAAGGTTTCACGCATTATATGTTCACTGTATATGTTAAAAAGTAGTGGGGAAATGATGCACCCTTGGCGTATCCCGGCCCTAAGGTTAAAGTCTTTTGAGTAGTTGTTACCGACTCGTACTGTGGTTGTGTTATTCTTATACAAGTTGCAGAGTAGCCAGACCAGGTGTTCTGGGACTGCCATCTTCAGTAGTATATCTTTCAAGGCGGTCCATTGTACTGTGTCGAACGCCTTAGAATAGTCCACAAAGCATAAATATGTTTCCATGTTAAATTCGCGAGATTTTTCAACTATTTGACGAAGGTTTAGGATTTGCTCCCGTGTGCCTTTGCCAGGCATGAATTCTGACTGTGTTTTGGAAATCTGCGGGAGGAGGAGGGGTTTCATCCGTTCGTTGATGATGGTCAGCATGACTTTGCTAGCGTGGGATATTAATGCTATTGTGCGGTAGTTCTTGCATTCAGATGGGGAGCCTTTTTTGAATATTGGTATAAATATAGATTTACACCAGTCTGCTGGCCACTTTCCCGTATTCCATATTTCTTGGCATATGTTATGTATTAATTCTATCCCGGTGTGGTCTAGCTCTTTGAGTGCTTCGGCAGTTATTTCATCGAAGCCAGGGGATTTTCCATTCTTGAGCTTTTTCAGAGCAGCGGTAACCTCTGATCTTAGGATGTTTGGCTCCTTTTCCGGTATTGACTCGGGTATATCAAGTTCTTCGTCCGTGTTAGCGTATAAGTCTTCGCAGTAACACTTCCAGACTTCTGCAATTTCTTCTGGGTTGGTGACAGTTCTTCCTTGTGAATCTCTGATGTTTTGAGTTTGCGGTTTGAAGTCCCTTGGTAGATATTTAACTGTATTGTACAGTTCTCTCGATTCATTGCGGTTTGCATGCTGTTGTAGCTTCGTACATATCTCTGTTATGTGTCTATTCTTGTCCCTTCTGCTTAGGCATTTTATTTGTTTATTGAGTTTGTTTATATGCATTTGTTTTTTATATGGATCGGATGTTATCGCTCTGACTTTCCTTCTCTGTTCAACAAGTTGTAGTGTTTCCTCAGACATCCAGTGCTTTGTTTCCCTGCTGCGTTTTGTGGATTTGTGCTGTGTACAGCGTTTATTATCCATTTCTTTGTGTCATTCCATGTCAGTTGCGGATCTCCCTTAGGTTGTGGTATTGTGCTGCTAGATAGTGCTTCTCGGAATGTCTCTGGGTCTTTTGGAAATATTTTAGTTGTTTTTACTCCCACTGTGGGTTTTCTAAATTTGACTGTGTATTCTGATCTTAGTAGTTTGTGGTCAGATTCGCAGTCGGCACTTGGTTTTGCTTTTACATCTGTAACAGAGGTTCTCCATCTTCTTCTGATTAGGATATAGTCTATCTGGTTCTTAGTCCGGCCATCCGGAGAGGTCCAAGTAGATAGTCGTCGGGCATGGTTTTTGAACATGATGTTCGTGACAGCGAATTCATTAGTTGTGGCGAATTGTACTAGTCGTTCTCCTCTAGTGTTTTGTGCACCTAGTCCGTAGTTTCCGATTATTCCTTTTAGATGTTCTTCGTTTCCTTAAAATCAATAGGTATTATTAAAGATGTTAATAACATTTTGAAATTTGAAGTAAAAATATGAAAGCAACCTGAGCAATTTAATTGTCGAGCGTTCACAGTAATTTTCTTATTCGGTGTGTTCAAAAAGGAATTACTTAAGGGTTGGCCATGGAATATAAAAGTATTGGCAACAGCAAGCTTTAGAATTCATTAACATAATCACTGTTGTTGCTGTCATAAGTTTATATTATACGCTGATATCGCGATTGAAAATTCTAAAAATTGCCATAATCAACCCTTATGTAATTTCTTTTTGAACACATAGTATAAAGGTCACTTGAATGTAAAAATGACTTCATTGTTACGTACTTGAGCAAATTATTTCAATCAGCCGTTTTCAACTAGGTTTATCAGTCATCTGTCAACTTTCAATCGTCCCTGATCAACACGAAATTGATATTTTGTTTTATAATTTCAGAAGTTACCTAATACATTTTTAATAACTATTTGTATTACTAGGGAGGAAAATGTATCATTCCCTCCCGCAGATGTAGTTTAGTTCGTCAGAGTTTGCGAGAACAGTACCTAATCAATTTATTGTAATCATGCAAGGGATGAAATGACGTTTTAGTCCAGAGTTATACATACAACACTTTTACATTTTATGATGAGACTATCTCTTGTAATCAGCTGCATTCAAAAATATTTAAATATGAAAACCAGGAGGCTAGTTGATTTATTATTAATAATAATCACATTGTCTCCCGTCTCTAATGGCAACGGCAGTCAATGTTATTCCCTCCCACTGTCATTGGAAACCAACCAGGGACCCAAACGTATATTTATTTTTCCTATACCCCTAACAGACAACAGAAAATGTCACTTTCGTATAAAGGGGTAAAAAAAAGTATTTTCAAACAGAGCCAACAAAAAATGCTCAAGTTGCGCCAATTGGATCGTTCTTCTACAAAATCTAAATAGAAATTTGCTGTCAAACACTTAAGAAATCCAATGCTTCACCCTGTATACTTAGGTAAGTTACATATTTTTGTCTTTCAGCCTCATGTTAAGCGTATTTAATAATAGATTGTTCTACAAGTTAAGAAAAGTGAAAGTTTTTCAACGTTTAATTCACGAGCGAGTGATGCAAAGGGAGTAGATTAATTTATCACGAACATGGAAAAATCACTTTTATAACATATTCAGCTTGCTATTTTTTCTAATATCATTACAAAATCTAGCCAATATTAAATTCGACATTTCTTTATATTCGAATTTTTTTTTTTAATTAGCAGTGAAGAACGTTGAAATCGTCAAATAAAATACGAGAAATCGGCAGTGAAGTAATCCATTGTTTTACAACTTTTTGTAGGCGGCTGGGCGATAGGTAAACGTCAACCGACGTGAACGTAACCTATAAAAGTTGGTTAAAATGTTGTAACTTCGCGATTTCTCGATTTTAAAAAACAATTTACCCCTGGGCACTGGGAGTTCCATTTCAATCCTTGTGTGGTTTATTTGCTTTGGCCCTTCGGGCCTCGGCAACTGAATACATAATCTTGACATGGAAACTAATATAAAAAAATATATAGATTTGAACTTCCAAGACCCTATACCTTCTTACTGAAGGGACTTTGTACTAAAGTATATTAGGTTTAATCGGTTTATTATAACCTAAGGAATCTATACCAAATCGGTGTCCCATTTTTTTTTTTTGGGACACCCTGTATAATTGTTATCCTTGCATTTATTTATTTACTTACATCTTACATCAAAACAAACTAAAAACTTTTGGTTTTGGTGAACGGTGCATGTAGCTAGAAGATTTAATTATCAAAAAACCTTCAAGAATGATAAAGTATTAGGTTACTATAGTTAACAAAACATAAAAATTAAGTATTTTTAGATAACGATTACGAATCGACACGACACTAATGATAGTTGCAACTTGCAAGAAAATTCTACTAAATACAACTATATGACAATAATTTTTATTGAAAGTAATTGAAAAAGTAATTGATGTTGTACAATTACAATTACTAAGTAATTGGTAATTGAATTACTATTTCCTGTGAGTAATTGAATCTCTGGTAATTAAATTACTACATTGGGCGGTAATTGGTAATTAGTAATTAATTACTTTTTGAAAGTAATTTGCCCAGCTCTGGGGTCGGCCTTACCTTTTGGCGAAAGTTGTACTTGATATTTTGCCGGCTGGTAACTATCGGCCTAATGGGCTAACTAGTCGCGAGGGTCGGGGTTCCAACTATGCTGAAAAGAAATACCAAACGAAATACGAAGAGAGTGGGCGCCAGGTCCTCGACTCAGATCTAATCCTTGTGCCGGACCGTTCACAAGGTCGGAGATAAAAACCAGCAAGTTAAACAAAATAGCAACGACCAATAAAAATATCACAGCTTTATTCAATTTGGTACTATAGTGCGTCACATACAAAATCAACCACAAAATCAAAAAAGACCAAACAATATAGCAATAAACAAATATCCATATACAAATCGATATACCAACAATAAACACATTAAAAATAGTCAAAGGTACTGCATCAATATATTTCATAAAAGCATAAATATGTAAACATGTTAGTCGAGGGCTAAACAATAAACTTCAACTGTAAACTATCGTAAATATTCAAACGAGTTGCTAACCAAAGTAGCAGCGCCGGCACAATAATTCGTCCGCATCCTGTGAGGCAGGGTGTGACGAAGCTAGAGCTATGCAAGCGAAAGGCTAACTAATACCCCGAATGTTAGCTTATAATTTTAATGTAACGACAAAATTTCAAAGGCTCGAAGCCCGCTGTTACGGATTGTATGATCATACAGGCGTGGCGGTTTCTGTTTTAAACGCATCAAGTTATTATATGATTGAACAAAGCAATGGCTTGAATTATGCTCCTCACAAAAGCTAAACTTACAAATCGCCGATAATCAAATTGCGAAAATCCAAAATATTGAGCATAAGGCTACCGTGAGCTGTTCTTTAGACACGACCAACACCCTAATAATGACATTTGACAGATTAACCACTGCAAAGAAGCTAGTGAGAAGCAGTGACCGAAGTTGCATAAAATTACAATTAATCTGTGTTCTAGGTAAGCTAATCTACTCTAGAATAATTAACGGCACAACTGAATGTTTTGTTACGTTACAGGGCACAGAGCAAAAAGGCCTCCAACACAAATTACTACTAACTAACGGTAAGCAAACCTAAATGTAACAAGCCATTCGATAACACAAAAATATCTACGATCTAATATCACGAGCATGGCTAATACAGCTACCATGAACATAGTCTACTCTGAAATTACACGAAGTGCAATACGAATCAATAAAATAAGCCCAAATGCAATATACACAATAAATTTCAATTCGACCGACATTTCTCAAATACAAATTTACACAAATAATCCTACAATATGCATGCTATACGAAATGCCTATAATTAGCAGAGCAGTTAATACGCTAATTCAGGTATACACACCTCAGTAAAAGTCATACGAATCACGCACGCTGTTTTCCAGGGTCGAGCGCAAATCAACAGCAAGCTCGGAAGCATCTGGTGCGCCAAGGAGCCGACTTCCGACAGCATTGCGAGCGTCGCAGGGAGGGTGGCGAACAGACGATGCCAGTACCAATTACACAAAGCACCAAATAAGGTAAGCAAACCAAATCCATATTACGAACATTTTCCTGGGTGGATCCAAAACTCAGTAGCAAATGCAATCCATAATGCGATCCCAAATTAATGGCTTAAGATGTTGTGCAGCCAACTCGTTAAGCCAAGCGTGAGAAGTGAGAACGTCCCAAGAAATCCGTCTGTGACGAAACGAATGGCGGAGACACCAATACCAATCTCCGGAACATTCCAGCAGGGGTTAAGAAGTCTCCAAATCCTTCCAACTATGAAGATGGCTTCCAAAAGCCGCGAGACCAAGCCCCCAGAGGAAGCGATTCCAACTTTCACAACGCAAGACTTGCCAGGAAAATGGCCGAAAAATGCTCCAAACCAGCCCAATTCAGCTTATCAAAGTTCCCAAAAATTGAAAAGTTGGCCAATGTAAAAACTAAAGAATGCAGAGTGCTCTGAACTGATAACAGCAGTGTAGCATTAAGTTTGAAATTAAAGGTAGATGTTAACAAAGTTGCCTATCCCAAGTAAAGTATTGTATTTTTAGGAAAATAAAGAAAATAACCAAATCTGACTAATTTATTTCAATCAATAAATAGGAAAATGTCAAAATGAGCGTAACACCCTGATAAATATCTTACTTTCGCAAGTAGGTAGTCTTCCATATTCTTGTACATTTACGTGCGTGTTCTTGGATTTCGCAGAAACTGTTTTTATTTCTTCTACTAAAGCGTTTTATTGTTCTTCTGATTATAGTTCTCTACCTTTCTCTAAATGTTTATCACATTCTGTGGCCCTTATCAGTGTCCTTCCGTCTTCTAAAGGTCTTAGAATTTCGTCTGTCATCCAGTGCTTTTATTTATTTGCTGTTTTTTGTATTTATTAAATCTATGACTTTGAGTATCCTCTTAAAATGGACCTTGATCCGCTACCCCTCAGCTCACAACAATAATAATTAATAACTTTACAGTATTTAGCCAATTTGTGTGTTTATGTTTTATGTAATATTTAGATATAAGTCAGTGCAGGCACTTCCGTCAGAGCCAACGTGTAGGTAGAAAAGTGCGTTTTTGCAAGTTTCACCGAAATGCGACACTCGCGGGTAAAAAGGTCGCTGACATTAAACGGGACAGATCGTCTTACGTGCGTTAAAAGTTGACGAAGCTCAAAGTGCATTTTATTACACTTATCTTTGTTTAAAAACACTGTTAGATCTTAGTTAGATCTTAGCGTATTTTTGCTTTCCCAAGATATAGAAGCCAGGATTATCTCCAGTGGAACCAGCCAAGGCCCAGCGGTTAGCTTTCCTCTTCAATCTACGCATGAGAGGCATATCACAACGTGGAAATTCGTATATTGCACACCTAAACCCAATTAATAGGATTAGTGCTTTTTAAATGTTTAAAACCGCGCATTTAGAAAGATTGCATCATGCCACGTCATCAAATTCAAACGATATTTTTTGGATGCACATCTTGGCAATCGTCTGTTTATCGCTTTAATATAGTATTACACATTGAAATCGGAGTGAGAACATGAGACAAGAATAGATTCACAGCGATTTGAAATTCGCGCAAGAAACTATTCGCATTATTTCTTTTAGATATTGTATAATTATCGTATGCCAGTTATTTTTATACATGTTTGTTACTTGAACTGTCCAATGCGAGTAGAAAGATGCTAGGGTGTCTCAACATTGACGCCCGTGCTTTTGGGATTTGATTCAGGGGGCTAAAACGAATCGAAAATTAAGAGTGGAAATTCGTCATAGAGTTATTGATAAAAAACAAAAATTTAACATTTCAACTTTAAACTTTATTGAAAACGAATAATATTAGAAATCAAGATATTTTCTACATCTGTTGTCACAAAATGTGCTCAAATAGATCGCTTCTTACTTCAAGGCAAACATTCGCACGATTTATCATGGAAACACGAACGCTCTGTAGCATATTATCGTCTATTGACACTACAGCAGCGTGAATACGGGCTACCACATCTTCAGGATTCAGAACTGGTTCGAGGTAAACTTGTTCTTTCAAATAGCCCCAGAAAAAGTAATCCAACGAATTCAGATCCAGTGATCTAGGAGGCCATAGAATGGGTTCATCTCTTCCAATCCACCTCTCAGGGAATTTTTCATTCAGGATCTTTCTCACTTGTATTCCATAACGTGCCGGTGCACCATCATGTTGGAACCAACAATTTAATCTAGCTGCTAATGGAATTTCATCGAATAATGGCAGTGGTAAATTTTCGTTTATAAATTGAAGATACATGGCTGAATTAAGTCGGTTAGGTGGAATGTGTGGACCAATAACTTTATTATTTAATAACCCAGCCCAAATGTTAATTGACCATCTTTTTTGATAAGATCTTTGGCGTACTAAGTGAGGATTTTCGTCCCCCATTCATGCATGTTATGAGTATTTCTGATACCTGTCTCAGTAAATGTGGATTCATCAGTCCGCAGAACCTTTTCAATGAAATGTGAATCATTGTTTACGCTATCCAACCATCTACTAAAATTGATTCGAAGCTCCCTATCCCCGTCATGCAAAACTTGAACTTTTTGAGGCCTAAATGGATGCAGACCATTTCTCCTTAATAATCTGTGAATTGTATATTTTTGGACATGAGTTTGGGACGATACAATTCGAAGGCTTGTACTTGGTTCCGCCTCAACAAATTTGCAAAGTGTTGAAGAATTAAACTGGAAATAAGCACAATTTAGAAGATGGGGTAATTGAACAATCTAAGACAAAGTTTGTTAATCCTTTGGTGGTGGTGAAAAAACGTGATGGGTCACTTCGTTTATGTACCAATACACGGAGAAATCAAATAACTAGACCACAGTATGACTCTCAAAAATATATTGATATTTATTAAGTAGAAATTGGGATAAAAACGTTTGAACAAAATTGGATTTAAAAAATACATATACATAGGCGATTAACATTGTATTGAACGTTTTTGCCAATTCCTGCTCGCCAATTCAACTTACGGGGAAGGCAATGGTATCAATGGAAAGATAAAATTATTACGCATCAAATTATACCAATAATAATATTCAAGATGCGGTTTTTATTTCAAAATATTAATTTAAAGCTTGAGAATTTTTAAATATGCTATGCCTTGCTTCTCAAGTTCGATAGCTTTTGTCAAAAAAAATTGGTAATTAGTTGGCGTAAATCAGGTATTTTCTATCAAAGTCTGTTAAAATTATTTCAATGAAGAACGAGTGAATGCACTAATGTTAATTCTCTATGTTCGACTTTGAGAATGGACGCCCGGTATATATACAGATTTTAATATAGAAATAGACATATCTATTACAATTAAAAGTAATACAATTTGGTTTGTCAACGTCTTCTGCCGTAGTAGTACGGGCAATCCAGAAGATACTACATCAATTTGAAGAATACTGTGTGCACTACATCGACGACATTTTATTGTTTTGTAAGAATGACGAACAACATTTGATATATTTTTAAATGGTAATATAAACATTAAGTAAAAGTGGGTTAAAATGTAATTTAACAAAATGTGAATTTATGAAAGAGCATTATTTTGGATATGAAGTAATAATGATGTGTCTATCAGTGAAAAACGTCCTGAGGAGATAAAAAATATACCTCGCCCTAAGAATTCAAAATAACCTTACGAGGTTTGCTAGGCGAGCTTAACTAATGTAAGAAGTTTATCACCAATTATTCGGAACTGACTAGATTTCGTACAACTGTTAAGAGAAGATGTAAAATGGGTTTGGAACGTGTATCTGATTAATTTTTCATTAAAAGTGGAATCCAAAAGTTTTGATACGGGAGTATTCATAATGCACACTTTCTTCATCTATTATAATGCTCTTTATAACCAATCTTCTTCAAAAATCAACAGCTGGGACATAACAACAATAATTAGACAAGGAAAACATGTTAAAATATGAAATGCTTACCGTGATGCTACCATACAATCAATTGAGCTATTCTAATCTTCTTTGAATTTTGAATTTTATCAAAATGCAAGCGTCCGACTTATATGAACTGACCGCAGTTTGGTAGCTGAATTAACCCCGTCCATGATATTATAATAAAGGCCTCCCTCACGTATTTCCTTGTATAATACTATTTACAGTACGCTGCTACCAACAATCCTCAATTAATTCGTCTGCACACTTCAAGCGCACGTTAAAAACAGAAAAAATATAAATCCCTGCACGTCAAACACGCTAGCGAAGGGGCGAGCAGTGAATAGGAACTACTATTAAATGATAATAGGTGTGTTGATCATGGAATTACAGGATAATAGGATATCCGATACTCGATAAAAACCAATGTACCGTGGACGGGCAGCTCCGTGCGGTTAAGGGGATGCTCGAAATAAAAAATAAATGTTAACACCACACAATAGCTTGAAATCGTACACCGCAGAATGTGAATGTGTGTCTAATTTGTTTTTATTGCTTGCTTGCTTTGCTGCGCTGGCAAAGTTAGTGGCCCTTTTCGAAATGCCTAAAACTGGCACTTTATGTAATTTTTTTCGAACGAGGGCGCAGTTTTTATTTTACTTGAAGATGCGTTTATATTCTATATAACTTTGTTCTTTCAGGATAAATGATGTTAGATCAAGCACGTTACTGTGTTACTATGTAAGTTTAACCACATAGCAATAAATGGCTTACTATTAAACAGAAGTCAGCTACATCATTTGCATACAATGACGTTCGCAATATTCAAACTGTGCCTATATTAGGGCAACTTTGAAATCATTTATAATTCTGTAAGTAGCTGAAGATTGGTATAATGGTATAATCGGGCGATTTTGTATAGAGTAGTTATTTTATGTTCTATTATCACTTGTTATGTAGGAAACTAGTATATTACGATACAAGATCGGTAAGTACATTTTACCGGATCGAGAAAAATGAGCCGAGATTTGTTTAGTTTTCGAGAACCGTTGTAAGCACTTAACGGTTCAGTAGTGTATGGTATTTCTGCATGATCAAACAACAAAGATATTTTCTAAATTTTGAGTTATTTTATTGTAGAATTGTAAAATGTACGGTCAGGTGTCGTAAGTTCAACTTACTCGATTTGTCAATAACGCTAGCATATATTGCAGTGGATGCAAATTTAATAATTTATTTAGATTTTTAGAATTTCAAATGACTAATTAAGATTGTGCCCTTTTGTTCAGTCATTAAACTGAAAAAAATGTAGCAGAACAATTGACTCCAATTCAAGGTCCTTGTGATTGTATTCAATGCTATTACAATTAATAAGAATTATATTATATGTCAATTCGAAATGAAGTAAATTTTAACCTCAAACAAGCCAGTATAATATTTTTACAATAATAAACACTTTCAATATTGTTTAAATAGGCAAGTACTTTTTTTATTATTTATTAGCTCATCAATTACTCTCTTTATGTTTTAAAATCAGATACCTGCATAGTTGCACTTAATTATTTCACCCCGATGCTTAAATCCCAGTAGTTAGTTATGCCTGCTGTACAGACCTTCTCCTTGGACTTGGAATCAGCAATTGCACCCCACTAATATCAGTCAGCAATAGCACTCCAACTCCAAACAGCAAAGCCGAAATTCACTACATACCTCCAGCGCCTTTCGATGTAGCTGCGTCCAAACGTCTCCACTACTTGTAGATGCTGTTGATAGGCCTCACACTGGAACGATTTGCACCTGGATTTTACCGATATCGTATCACTTATATAAGCAAGCACCTCCAGAATCCAAATATCACTTATGACCAAAAGCTTACATTGACCATTTATATTATATGTAACAGTTAATGTATTGTTATGGTAGCATCTCAGGACTGGTATTTTGTTTTGTAAAAGTTAATCATAACTAGGGATTAATTAGGGAATGTTAAAGTACCTATTTATAAAAGTGTACAAAGGTGAATTAATAGTAGAAGAACAGTATAATTATTAGAAATTTATTTAATTAGTTACAGATAAAAATTTAAATCCGGTAATACATTTAATATTCAGAAAAGGTTCTAACATATCAATTAAAAATATGATTTTTGGAGTTATTTGGATGGTTGTTTGGTGTTATCAGAGAGCAATTCATAATTAAATTTAAATAACAATTAGTACGAAGTACAACATAGGTTGAATGAATGTGATAGTTATAAGCTGATTTAATATCTTTAAAAGTCATTAAAAATGTCAATAAATTGTACTAATAAGTAATCTAGAAGTGTTTAATTTGAAAAAAAAATGGATGTATTAGTATTACTATGGTGAATTTTTAATTTTAAAAATAACTAAGTTTTGATTCTAACTAAAATTTGGCATAAAGAAAATTTGATAATAAAACTCTTTTATAAAAATGAATTTATTATTGGAATAGTGTAAAAGGGAGTACAGGATAAAATTAAATATAAAATAAAACCAAATAAGAGAATTTTAAACAAACTATGATATGAAGAAAGTTACCATTTTACTACTTGAAGAAGAATTGAGAATAATGAAATTAATGAGATAAATAAATACATCTGGACCTACGATAATTGGTTGGATTGCGTTGGAGTTGCTGTCGAGGTGGATATATCTGTAAAAGGATTTGATTTGGATGTGCTGTGTCATTATCGAAGTAAATACATCTGAGATGGTTGGTTGGATTGCGTAGGAGTTACTGCTGAAGTGGATACATATGCAACTGTATTGATTTGGATAAGCTTCAGTGGAATTAGTGTTAGGTAAATACATCTGTATCAGCTTGATTTGGATGAGCTTTGTTGGAGTTGCTGTTGAGGTGAATACATATGTACAATTTTGATTTGGATAAGCCGCAAAGGAGTTACCATCGAGGAGAGCTGTTTTTTGCTGGGGGTCGCTGTGTGAGTCTTCATCAGTGTTATATCCATTGTGACAGTTGGGTTGCCGATTGAGCAAGTAGAGGGCTTAGGTGCGGTGGTTCTTTAGGACAGCTAGTTGCAGAGCAGGGATTTTCGTTGGGGTTACAAATGGAAGCGGCCTGAATAAGCTGGTTGCATTTGCATGACTGGACAGGAGTATTGAATCAACCCAATTAAGTAAAAGCAATCAGGTATATGTAAAATAAATAATTTAAAATAGGGCATCTTTTACATAATTTCACCTTGACATAAATTAATTTCAATCAAAAATAAATACTATACAGTATAGCAGTATGTATACATCCTTTATTATGTTATTCAAATAATTTACTATAATTGTATTGGGTTTTATTATTTTGTACGAATACAAAATTTTCTATAAAAATTCCTAAATTTTATTATCTTGTTAATCTTATTATCTTATATCCCTATAGTAACGTGCTAAGTTCAAAATTGTATGTATATCACTCACTTGATTTAAACTATTACACTAATTACAATTCATTTAACATTTCATAATAACTTTTACATATCGTATTAGCTTTGTTTTAAGGTTACTTCAAACTACACTGTGGTTTTCCTATTCTTTGCATTGAATATTTTTTATTAAATGTAAAATCATCTTGTTTAAACCCGGTAATAATTCATATAATTCATTTTTAAATACTGATTTATAATCGGAACCTCCGGACCTCCTGAGTTATCGGCTATTAATTTTACCAAAATCAACTTATTGCTGTTTTTAATATGAAATTAAATCAAATTACTTAATAACGCTGTATAAATTACTATAAAGTATCGAATAATTAAACATGCCAATTTTGCCACTTGAAACTATTCAATTAGCACAAAATAACTAAGCAAGGCTAGCGGTCAAGTGGAATATCATCGCAATATATACCATGTGTATTCGCCGACTGCGCACCATAGGAAATCACATGTTAAATTTTTAATGCTAAAAGATTTTCTAGAACTAGCGTGTAAAGTGTAAAGGTAATAGTTTTGGAAGTCGCTTTATTCTGCCCAATTCAATAATTATAATCTTAATTTAAGTTTTTCTACAGGGCAGAAAACTGGAAAATATGCAACCAAGCTTATATAATAAAATAGGAGCATTGGAAATTGAGCGTCGCCGAGTGTGTTACCTTTATAGGAAACCACAATTTTTGTAATAATGGTACAATAGTATATTGCATAACCAGTGCTGAAAATTGTTATTTCACACCAGTATGAACATTTGAACCACTAGCCGTAGGCGAATTCTGTTTTAAATAGCAAATTATAACGTTTATTATTTATTAAATTCTTATTTATTAACTTTAACAAAACGTATTTAGAATAGTTACAAATTTACCTGTTCAAGTTATAATTAACCGTAATATGAGAACAATTATACAGACTTATAGGGACATTTGAAATTTCGGATTCGAGATGGTCTTGTTCTTCTTGAACAGTGTTTCACAAATTCGTTAAAACCCCTCACCCCACAAATATTTAACAACTGCTAAATACGTATTTTGACAGCCACGCTGTCATCATCGAAAAACTTACACAGCAAAAAGGCAACGATATACTAGTGAACAAATCACAAATGGAAGTGGGCGATGTCCGCGCATTTTACATCTATTTATACTGTCTGACTCGGAGGACGTGGCCAAGCGCCAATGAACATAACTGACGGTCAATGTAACTTCAACAAATTATACAAGATGGAGGACGGTATTGGTCCACCATCTTTGTTCAAAAGTTTATTATCTCGGTTCTTAAAAATGACCAAGCTTTCAAAAGAATTTAGTTGCTTTGTTGAAGCTAACTCCGTTACAATTTTTAGGTCATCCTCTTTTATACTATGACACGTTTCGTAAATATGTTGAGCAATACTCGATTTTTCGAAGCTGTTGAATCTAAAATGAGCTAAATGCTTTTTAAAATATTGTACCAAATAATTGTTGAGCACAAAAATTTATAACTCTGAATTTTTAATGCCAAAGATTTGGCTTGATGTGAAGCACTGTGGTCTTGTACGGATAAACGATCTTCAATTACTTCTACCAATGCATCATATATTTTCCCAATTTGGTAACGCAGGGGCTTCACAGCGTTTATTCTACTAAGCCACCGTGTATCACTAAGTGTTTTTTCAGAATTGACCATCATTTTACCGACGCAGAAAAAAAAACAAATAATTCTTGAACTCTATCAAAATAACCAGAAGTCTCAAAAGAAACTTTAGCAACATCGTTCACTACTAAATTTAATGTATGGGCTGTGCACGGCACAAAAAATGCTCGCGGATTTATTTCTAACCATTATGTTTGCCGTGCATATTTGCCCCATCATCGTACCCTTGGCCATGCATGTCGTAAATATTTAAATTCAACTTTGAAAGTAAATTCATTAAAAATTCACTTAAACCCACTCCAGTTGAATCATTAATAGGACAAAATTCTATAAAATGCTCGCGTATTTCAAATTTTTTTGAGGACTCATTCAACATTGTAAATCTAAAAATTATAGTCATTTGTTCGATATGACTAATATCCGGTGTACAGTCAAGAATGATAGAATAGTATTTACATTTTCTAATTAAATCCAAAATATTATTTCTAATTTTGTTACCAATGACATCTATTATTTCATTCTGAATTTTGTCCCCTAAATAATTTACCATTCGTGTTTCATCTTTTTGTGACTTTTGAGTCCGAAGCACATGTTCTGACATAACAGAATCAAATTTTGAGATCATCTCAACAGCTTTTAAAAAATTACCGTTATTGCTTTCAAATAATTTATTAGATTGCCCGCGTAAAGCAAGACACTGTCGTGACAAATACTGTATTATTAAAATTATTCTCTCAATCACAGCATGCCAGTGCTTTGCTTCTTACTGATTTTTAACATTTGCATTGTGAGTATCACTTTTTTCGTGCCTTTAAATCAATAGTGACAAATGCTGCCAGTCAGAAACACCTTCCTTTTGCGAAAAAATGTTTTTAATTTTGCCAGGCCACTCTCCAGGATCATCTGAGGTTGCTGTGTCCTGCTGCGACTGCTGTGAATCTGATGAGCAGCCAAATTTCTTTAGTTCAGAAAGCCTTGATGAGGATGACGTGCTGGCTTCTTCAGCGTCACCAACTTCTCTTCTCTCTGGTTTTGGAGACTCCGAGTCAGATGAAGTCACCTTCTCTTCCCCAGAATCGGAATCTTCCCTCATAATTTCCATTTCGACTTCTTGGACGCACGGCTCATTAAGTGGCCCGGAAAGACAACTAGAGCTTAATTCTAATGCTTCCGCTGACACATTTTCTGGCTTCAAATATTTTTCTAAAGTATTGGCCAGTTTTTTCTTTTCTTCTTTTTTTTGTAGACTTTGTTTTCGATACTGAAAACCCGACAGCCTTTTCGTTTTTCTGTTCTAGAAAAATTATAACAATTTTATTACTTAATACAATTTAAGAATATGTAGGTAACTATCTGTGTATTGATTGATATATGATTGATATGTATGTAGGTACTTAGGTACCAAATTTATAACTTTTCTTGAACTTTCTTCAAAACACAATCACTAACAAAATAAATTTTCTCTACTCGATCTTCTCTGCAGCCAATTCAAAAATTAAATGACCAAATAATTATCATTGCACCCATATTACCACAGCATTAATGTAAGCATCATATAATATTATATTTCTTAAAATCAGCTTTAAACAATTAGGTACTTACCGACAAAAGAGATCGCCGACACCCCGATCAAAAATAATATAAATACCTACTTCATAAATACGATATGTTTTACAGTCAATAAAAGCCGCCAGATGCCAGTTTTCTGAAAAGTCACGTTTTGTTGCTTCTGATAAATATCCGGCTTTTTTGTAATCATTGCATAAAGATGCATGGAAAGCGTTCCTTCAAGTTGGCTTCGTTTAACAATTAGCCGCCACGGAATAAAAACTAACTTCGAAAATTTACATAAACAATAATCCATGTAACCATATTATCAGGTGTTCATTTACACAATAAACATTTTTTATACCTATATAGGTAAGTACATATTTCTGAACTTCTAAAATTTGTAAAGTAAAAAAAATTGTACATTTTTTTTTAATTTGTATATAATTTTTAAACCTTTTTGGCCGCCCCTGAATTTGGCCGCCCGTGTGCGGTGCACACATTGCACACTGGCTTGGCGCGGCCCATTTCACTCACGTATGATATACGACGTTTTATCTTACTGTAGCAATTCTTGTGCCTACATAGTTTGCGCAGTTAGAATATGTCGCGAAATAAATTTATAATTAGTCGCCTATGATTTGTGATATACGTTTGACACTACTGAAGTGTATTGGCAGTACTGAAGTGTATTGTCAGTCTATGTTAAATTCGAGGTTTGTAGGTTAAGTTTTGTTTGTTATTTGACACAGACTAAAGCTAAACTTAACCTGAAATTTACGAATTTGACATAGCTTAACAGTGCTACCAACAATGCAGTAGTATAAATAATGAAAACTCACTTGTGAATAAAACTTCATTTTAGTCACTGAAAACAGTTGTATAATGTATGGTAATAGGCGCTACTGTAAGATAAATAATTATTATTCGCAATCACATTGTAATGTGTCAATTTCATGACATGACAACAGCTGGGAACTAGATGATTACTTGAAACTAGCCAGGAAATTATTACATACCCCGAAAAATATTCCATACCTGAAGAGTGGGGTGTTTCCATGGTAAAAAAACATTGAGTGGGTTGTTTTCATGGTAACAAAAATATTAGCTACATCAAGATATCTATTATTCAGAATTCAATTGTAGTTATTTTTAAAATTAGATGATTGCAAATAAAAAATAGTATACGTACCACGGTGGAAAGTTTCATCCCTGTCTCGAGATAA
The DNA here is from genome assembly GCA_940337035.1 of Agriotes lineatus. Taxonomy (NCBI): domain Eukaryota; kingdom Metazoa; phylum Arthropoda; class Insecta; order Coleoptera; family Elateridae; genus Agriotes; species Agriotes lineatus. Next base: position 148,679,718 of record OW679198.1, on the reverse strand, counting down.
AGTTAACCTCGACGCTACGCGTCTCGTTAAACTACCTAATCTCTCGACAGTAATGAAAGACTTCCCACCTCGGTATGTAATATACTATTATGAACCAACATTATATAATGAAAATTATCAGTTGTTATTGAAAAAATTAAATTATATTTTTATCCTACTTTACGCTGTAATCTGTACCTACCGCAGACATATCGTTTGCTTCATTCACAATAATTATTAGCAAGCTACATTGCTACATCCTGCACAGCCTACACTACATAAAAAACAACACATGCACATCTCATCTACAAACATACGCGCCTGTACCAAATTTATTTTTGCTCGTGCACAAAACTAACTGATATCCGACTAGTTATAGGAAATCATAAATTGTACGTATATTGCGCCGGAAATGTCCTGTCACTATTTGTTTAACATGTAATTTAATAAGGCCTAGTGTTTTTTGTGTGTTCTGGAGATGTAATACAAAAATCAAGGTCAGTAGTTTAGTAATTGAAGTATCAGAAAGTAATTTAATTAATGCAAGTAATTTCAATTACTACAAGTAATTCAAATACTTGTAAAGTAATTTAAATACTTTAGAGTGATTTTATCACTCAAAAGCAATTGAGTAACTAAATGTAGTAATTAATTATTTTAAAAAAGTTACTTTTTAACAAAAATAGCAATTAGCAATTACGGTTACCATATTTTGAAAAGCAGTTCAATTCCAAGACAAAGCACCAATCATCTTTCAACCAAATTCGTACCTAGCTTCCATTGTGATATCTCCAGGTTTCATCTAGGTAAATAAAAGTCACTTCCTCCTCGCCATCAACATATTACAAATAGTTTTTCAAGAATTTGAGTCTGATTGCCAACAGAAATATTGAATTAATCATATATTATTTGGAATACTTTTTTTTATATTAGTGCTCTATCGATTTCAATAGTTTATAAAGTCTTGTGTAGCCCCTGTCTATTCCAAATTCAATCAAGCATGGTCTAATAAATTGTAAAGGGTGAAATGTCAGTTTTCCTTTTGGCATTCGAACAATTTACGATCCAGTTGAAATTTCAAAAATTCATTTTCCAAGTAGATATCTTTTAACTCTGTTAAAAGTGTTTCTAAATATGGAACACTAAATATATTGTCTTCAAAAACGACTATATATTGGTTTAGAATGGACATTTAAATGTGGAATGATAAACTACCTACTAAACATCCACTGAAAAAATAAAGGGTTTACAGTGTATATTAAATATCCTTCCAGTTGCAAATACTGTAATCAAACCATGCAAGCAAATAATCCACGTTTTTCTTGAAATGTATACAATGCGTGTCGTTTTGTATCCAAAGGCGGCTCATCCGTTTATTTGCAGGAAAAACTCAATTACGCGTAATGCTAATTGGGTGATAGGTAGCGATAATAACATAGTCTAATAATTTATTATTACTATAATATTGGTCAACTAGATAGGTACTAGACCAATTACTTCAAGCCGTGGGCGTCGACAAGCATGCGACACGTGATACTGGTAGCACAAGAAAATAAAGTTACAAACTCCTGAAATGTAAACGGTGCGCGGATAATGACACCTTGGTAATATTCACACGTTAAATCACGACATCCAGTGGAGTGGATTGATAAAAAACTAATGAGGGTTCATCAGTTTAAACGGCGATTGTACTTTTGCTTTTGTATAAATGTTTTGGGCGTGGGGTGGTTTAACTGGGGTAGTTGGATTTTATAACAATGTAAGCAGAGATTGATTAGTTAACGTGAAGGGTGGGCCGGAGAGAATGAGATTTGAATGGCTTTACTTGGCGCAAGACTAGAACACAATATTATAGTTTAGCCGCTATATAAATTATTTTTATCATTATTGTTATTAAATTATAAATTCGATTATTGCTTTAAATTTGACTAAACATTTTATTGGGATACTAATGTGCAACTCAAGTAATTTAGCAGCCTCGCCCTGTTCATCAATCCTACATAAATATCAATTCAAGAAAATATGATAAAAGATTTTTGTTTTACAAGTACTGAAGTACATCGCAAAGAAAAAGTTATTTGATTTATTTGCTTTACAATTTCGTCTGTATGAATCCGAATAGATTTTCCAAAGAAAATTTAATAATAAACCTGCGATTTTTACTCAAAGACGAAAGAATTATGAAACGTAAAAGTCAAATATTGACAAAGCTCTGATGGTAAACGAATTAGATTTATTAACATAAACTAACCTAATAAATACTCAAATTCAAAGTCACATAATGTTGTCCAAGAGCTTGTTCTATAAGATGCTTTAGAAAACGAAAGCTTCGGTGTATTCTTCTGTAAAGTGATACCCTCCAACGTAGAATTTTTTGATTGTATTTGTTATATCACATTATGACATGCCTATACAAAGGTAATTGGCACCAGAAGGTGTCATCGATAAACCAGCTACAGACCAGGGTCCAACAAAGAGCTTAAACTGTTGACGAGAGAAAACTAAAGGCTGGTTTATACAGCTTTCTTAGCCCTAGTCTTAGTATTAGTATTAGTCCTAACTTAGCAGTAGTCTTAAGAATAGGGTTACCAGCATTGTGTCGATGCTGACCCGAAAAAAAAATAGTTTTGGTGGAGGAAAGCTGGGGGATAAAATTAATAAAAAAGATCAATATGAAATAGTTTTTTACATTATAAACGTGATTCCAAAAATTATTTTATATATTTTTTTAAGTAGTATATGAAATACGACATTTTTTACCCCTCAGTGGATATATTAAATTTGAACAAAACGTCTCGTACGCCTCAATATTTAAATTATTATTATTTTTCCTTTTTATTCCTTAGATAGCTCAATGAAGGAGAAACTCTCTTAAAATCTCAGTTAGTGACTTATAAAAAATCACTATCTGCCAGAACAGGAATCTGGTTCTCTCTTGTAGTGTCGTGATATAGCTTAAGACTACTCGTAGGCATGTGTTACGGTATTAAAACAACTTTACGACACCCACCCAAGGTGAGCATCGCACCACGGAATCAGTCCTGGAAAACTGGCACACTTGCCCTGAGATTTGCTAGAAACAGGTTAAAGGCCACGGCTGGAACGCTCAGGGAGTCGGGTGTGAGTCACACGATACGTTCTGGGCAAGCGTGTTGAGGCATATATATAGGGTACGTCAAAATTATGAGGGCGCCACCAAGCCTGTCTTAGCTCGAATAACCGGGCCTGGGCGGTTAAACGGGAGCGAAGTATTCAAGATACTCCGTCGATAAGAATTCTCATGAGCTGCAAGCTCAAATAACAATTTCGTACTGGAATGGTAATATTGGGACTCTTTGGCCGAGACTGCGCAATCACTGGACCTACCTGCACGCTCTGATCTCTCACGTCTCGCCGTACACCAATCTTTACACTGTAAAAGGCGCTATCTGAAACAAAGCATGCACAGGTCGAATAGTATGCGTCTATTGATCGCTAATTACATCTGGGCAACAAATCGTGCCGCCAAGCTTATGTTACTGCTTACGTTAAGCACCAGCTGATGGACGCGCTATGCTAATGAACATATTAGAGTACAGTTTAGAAATACGCGCTACAATATAGTGAAGCTCGCGCATCTAACGTTACTGAATTAAAAATTAGCACAAACGTAACACCAAATCATAAGCGCAGAGTTCTTTAGCTATTTAGGCGATGAAACGCGAAACTCGCGCACATGAACTTACTGGCAGGCTACCAAAGTAGCGTCTTGCAGCATGGTGGCCTCAAACCGGCATTAAAAGCCGCGACAAGCAAGCAAGGGGCATGCATCCGCCCACATAAAGTTGAGCACAAAGCACCAACGCTCGCACAAGTGGCAGTTACTATGTTTAAATGGTTGCAATTACAAATACCTTAGTCCGCAGACGGTCCATGAGAGTGGCGTGCAGTCAGTTGGTAGAAGGCGGCAGTCTGTGGCAGCTCAATCGCCAAAACACGGCATTAGGGGTAAACGGGCTGGAATCCGCCAAGATGGCGGCGTTAGGACGCTCTCCTGAGAGCACACTACAGCGGCAAAGAGGCCTACTTCGTCCTGCCTAGAAAGATCCTCGAAACAGCGAGTTGCAAAGGGAAAGCCCCCTTTCTCACAAACGCAGAACTGGCCCCAAGAAGCCCTTCACACACCTACGCCTTAGCGTAAAGACGTGCCACTCGCACAAGCACACGCGACCTCTTAAAGGATGGCATATTCGACAACATTCGCTGAAACAGCACGAGACGGGAAAAACAGGCTAGCGTCCCCGCAAATAGCGGGAACGCCGCGAAACGGCACACTCTGCGACTTCTTCGATCAACGGCCTGACTTGAACTCCTCAAGCAAAAAGCGTTAGGACGCTTGAAGTGGCGTGAGCCAAACGGCGTTGCCACGTGACTCTCGGCAGCCAATGGCGATGCGCTCCACAAAACAAATTAATTCCGGTATCAAAGACAGCCAATGGCGAAGCGCCTCAACGGAGTGATTTCTAGAAGCTTCAGAATTCTTGCGAACGATAACACCCGGCTGCCAAAGTAGCAGCAAAGGGGTGCTCCAACTGACGAGAAATACTGCGTTTGGGGTCAAATATGTGCAAAATCATTATTGTAGAATTAGGCGATGGAGCCCTATAAGTAACTAAAAGGGTTTAGCATACGGGCACGCTGCCCTAAAGCCTAGGTGGCTACTTAAAATACCAAAATGACCTGACACATGTTGTAAACATGCATGAACATAGTAAAACATGATAAAAAAGAACGTCAAAATCATTGTTTTTTAAAAGAACGCAAATGTCAAAATGTCTTTATCAAAAACGCAATGTCAAAATTGCCTAAAGCTGATACTTATTTGTGTCCGGCCCTGTTTAAATTCACGTTCAAACTGCACACATATTATTCGCTGATAAAAACACATTCTTCGCTTTTGAAGAAGATTACAGTTAAACGCAACCTTATCACGCTGACATAAAAACAGTTTACTTAGAGCTGAAAGCTGCATACCCTTGGAAACGGCACACCTCGATGGCATCATCCGCTTCTTGCGCACATGATGCTGGGAACTCGCGTGCAGTCCTTGCACTGACAATTGAGTTAGCGCCTCTGAAAATGAATTTTTTAAATGAGTCTTTAAATATAGCACAATGGGTGTACTTACATGTACACTCGGAAAATGCTTTTAGAAATTTACAAACGTTGGCTCGCTGCACTTTAACACTGTTTGCAGCTACCACACCAGCTACGTTGGCTACCAGGCGCTTTCAGGCCATTTCGAATTAACTTATATCGTCCTGGACGCATTCGCATGCTATTCTTTCGAGTCGAACAAATCCATGCAGCTCTCAGGAGAGCCTGCGTACGACAGCGTCTTCTTTGTTAAATTTGCATGAGTTGAAAACCCCGCATCCTGCTTACAGCGTGTGTTTCTTGCTGCAATCACAAAAACCGAAATTCACAATACACGTCCAGGGCGAACATTTGGTTAAATAAAATACAATACTAAATTTAATAATAAAACATAATAAATACAACTTGGGTTCTATATTTAAGCATGGGAAGTAAAAGTTATCGGTAAGGGATCCAGCTGGCTCGTTGCACATAGCATAATTCTCCGTCGTTGTAAATCAGAAATTAAAAAACAAAACTACTTTTTATATTTAATAAAATGTATTTTTTAAATTTATCTTAGAAGTTACGTAAACTATTACAAAACTACATTTTTCAGATTTTTTTTTGAACATTTAGTTAACACGAATAATTTTATTGAAAACCCGAAGGCCGAAGAATGATTGCCAAACCCGAAGTCTTTGGGTCAAAATGACAGTGTTGGCAACCCTACTTAAGAAGAAAAATAGATGTTTATACAGACATATTTTGGGTTATAAAATTTACGACAGCGCATGCGCAAATGCGTGTGTAAAATCGCGCCTTTTAAAAATTCGTTTAACCTTAAATGCATTAAATCCGTTACGTATTCCGTTTCTTGTTGTTGTTGGTTCTGTTTTTGGTCGTATAATAAGGGGAATTTCTTTAACAACTGTATTAATTGCTTATCCATAAATTAATTAAGAATAATTATTTAGAGATAATGTTTACAAAAATAACACAATTTTAAATTACAACTGATTTAAAAAAAATATTTACATTTAAAAAATTAAAAATATAAATTAAAAAAATAATAATTAGAAACACCGAATACCACAAATTTTCAAATCACTTTCACTCGATACAGCTCAAAGCAGCTGTGGGATAAAAATGAACCAAAACGCTGGAGGCTCATTTATAAAAAGGGATTGTTAAACAGCGAAGATGTGTATTTGTGTGCAATTTCGGATAAAGCATAAACTTTCGAAATGTTAAATGTGCCTAGGCTTATTTCATTCAAGGAAGAATGTTAAGCTTACCTTTCTTATAATAATCCAGATGCCTCAGTACTTCCCTAATTACTATTGCAGATTATAGCTCACAATGATGTACCTTTAATAATTATTGTTTTTCTTTTCTTAAAAAATTCTTAGGACTAAGTTAAAAGTTGAGGAACTTTCAAGGTTAGGCCTTATAAACAGCTGGAACTAATACTAGGTTAAGATTGTATAAACGCGTCAGTGGCAACTGTATGATTTATATTTGCTAGAGCTAATACTAATACTAATGTTAGGACTAAGAAAGCTGTATAAACCAGCCTTAAAAGCATACCAAAAATACGGAAAAATCAAAACCGCAAATGAGTTAGTGACGAAATTGAGCAGGATTTTCACGCCGCACCAAGGAATGGTTGGGAATTACCATGAAAATAAAAGAAAACAACCAATGAAAAAGTGCACGCAACAATTTTCACATCTGAATGGTGGATTTGATACTTCAAACAACTGTATAAGGAAGAAATCCGTAATACAAGACGCGACGATTCAACACCATCGCTCTCGAAAACACAAGTAAAAATCAGAAAGTACAGCTTTATTTTGATACATATATAAATATGTAAAACAAACACTGAGTAATTAAATATACGAAAAGCTTCCGGTCCATACAATATCGAATGCGATGTTAAAATGCCGTGATTCCCTAATAAAATAAATTACAGCGTTACTGAGGAAGAAATATTGGTGAATTCGAAATATACCATCACGATTTCTCTCTTCCACAAGGGGGAAGAAACGACCGATGCAACTATCGGTTCATTTGGCTAATAATTACACCTATTTACAAAAATAGTAACCTCAATAATCTCTAAAAAATAAATATTAATAAAGATCTCCCTTTGAAGAAACTGCAACCCCAAAAAAGCGCGTGTCCAGGTCGCGGATTGGTAATGACTCCCAGATATGAGTGGTAGGAGGGAAATTAAATACCTCTCGCGGATTAACAGATATTGCAGTAAGAGATGAAAAGGTGGAAAGTGTAGGTATTTGTGAACAGGAAAGCCAGGCCAAACTTCCCTCGTAAAACAGTTGTAGCCTACGTTAAGCAACAGTAATAAACACTAATAGAGATTAATAACTATCCTAAAAAGCATACACTAACTATACGGGGTGATTCATAAGTATGGCCATTGGATTTAAGGTTAGTTAGAAGACATCAAAGAGAACAATTTTGGATAATACAATAAAAATAATAAAAATAAAAACTCGTCAAAAATTAATCGAAGTCCCAAAAAAATTAATAAAATTAATTGCTTAATCTGATTGATAGTCACTGCAATGAATATCTATGAACTTAATACAGAGAAAAAAGGAGCTTGGGTATTTTAATCACATTTAGTGCTTTACGTTAAAGTACTCGCATCTGATTCAGCCAGTAGTTTGAAAAGTTTGCATCAGATCCTGATGCAAAATTTGTAAACAATAAATTTTTAGAGAAATGTACTTCTACTGAGGCCAGTAGACACCCATTTAATTTAATGACCATACTTATGAATCACCTTGTATATAGAGATTATAAATGTCAAGTTTATGATTATTTTGCTATTCTTCGTAACTCAGCGGCTTAGTGAGCTACTCGGTTTTATTGCGTAAAACTTCATCTGCCAAAAATTCCGTTGTTTCATTATAAATACAAACAAGTGGTTACAGTTGACTCAGTAATATGAATATGAATGCGGCGTTTGCGCAAAAGCTAAATACGCATTGCACATCATTTTCTAAAACTAACTAAATTAACTGTGATCAAACATAGTTTGAACAATTGCTATCGCATCGAGAATGTTGCAAGGGAGTGTTTTATATCCCTATTACTATTAACGTGCTCAGGGGGAAAAATAAGAAACAAAAAGTTGAATTTAATACAGATAGAACTTTGTTTCTAGATCTGCAGCAACCAGTTAGGCATCGACTACAAGAAATGTATTTTTATGTACCTAATAAAAAGCAAGTTTTATATTTGGTTATATAAATCCTTAAATTATATCCTAAAAGTATACAAATGAAAACTTGTAATTGACGATGTATACACATTTAACGGGCGTACTGCATAAACAACTGCATTATACTTCTCTGCTACTAAATATGTCTGTGGTATTTAAGGTTGTTATTTCTGACAAACTCAGGCAAGACAGGTCAAGTTCCTGTTTCAACTCTGCCTAAATTAAACTGCCCGAATTCTAATCTGGCTACCTGGATTATCGTACTTCGCAATTGCGTTAATAAGCAGAGTACAATGCCAGGATGAAATTTCAACAAAGCTTATGCATCATAAGTCGAGTTAAGGGAAAATCACTTTTTAGTCAAATTCGGTCAGTTTTTATGTAAATATCGTATTCTTGCTTTAGTGTTTTCGGTTTTTTATTGTTCAGGATGTTATTGCATAATGCCAATTGTGTCTGTTGCATTTATCGCCTAGCCTTAGTGTTGAAATGTTCTTATTTTTATGTAACCCTAGCTGTTACCCGCGACTTCGTTCTCGCAAGGTTCGTTATTTGTGTATTAAGTAATGACTAATTATTTTCTCTCATTCCATCCCATTCCATCCTATCCCCGTCCCCGTCTCCGTACCGTCCCATCCCGTTTCGTCCCCACCCCTTCCATCCCACCCCTTCCCTTTCCGTCCAGTCCCGTCCCGTCTCGTTCCTTCCCGTTCCGTCCCGTACCGTCCCTTCACCTCCTCTTCAATCCCATTCCATCTCTTTGCTTCCCTTTCCGTCCCGTCCCGCCCAATCCCGTCCCGTCCCGTCCCGTCCCCTTCCATCCCATCCCATCCCTTTCCTTCCCTTTCCGTCCCGTCGAGTCCCGTCCCGTCCCCTCCCTTTCAATCCCATTTCATTCCTTCCCTTTCCGTCCCACCCCGTCCCGTCTCGTCCCGTCCCGTCCTGTCCCTTCTCGTCCAGTCCGGTCCCGCCCAGTCCTGTCCCGTCTCCTTTCATCCCACCCCATCCCTCCCCTTCAATCCCATCCCTTCCCTTCCCTTTCCGTCCCGCCCCATCCCGTCTCTCCCCTCCTCTTCAATCCCATCCCATCTCTTTGCTTCCCTTTCCGTCCCGTCCCGTCCCCTTCCATCCCATCCCATCTTTTCCCTTTCCTTTCCGTCCCGTCGCGTCCCGTTCCGTCCCCTTCCCTTCAATCCCATCACATCCCTTTCCTTTCCGTCCCGACCCGTCCCGTCTCGTCCCGTCTCGTCCCCTCCCCTTCCCTTTCCGTCCCTTCCCGTCCCGTCCCGTTCCCTCCTCTTCCATCCCATCCCTTTGCGTCCCGTCTCGTCCCGTTCCATCCCTTTCCGTCCCGTTCCATCCCTTTCCGTCCCGTTCCGCCCCGTCCCATCCCGTTCCGTCCCTTCCCGTCCAGTCCAGTCCCGTCCCTTCCCTTCCCGTCCCGTCCCGTACTTTCCCTTATGTCATGTCCACCGTCTTGGACTTAAAAATAGATGCTATTTTGGCAATCACCGTCCCAAAAGAACCTCAATAACGACACCCATATTGTATTTTAGGCCTATTTACCCCATTTCACCCCCTAAGGGTTTGATTTTCGGAAAATCACGAAATACGTGTTTGCTTATTTGTTTTTAGGAGTTCTCCTACGAAGTTTCTTGTCGAAATGTCTATTTAATATTATTTCTCTATACAAAATTGGAACCCCCATTTTACCCCTTTAGGGGTTGAATTTCGAAATATCCTTCCTTATTCCTTGTATACATCATAAAGGAAACCTCTGCGCAAAATTTCAGCTTTCTAGGTCCAAGGGTTTGGGCTGGGCGTTGATGAGTGAGTGAGGAAGTCAGGACTTTCAGTTTTATATATATATATATATATTGCTATGTTATGCTAGCTGATAAATTTATTTAAATTATCGTATTACTATTTTGCCCTTTATTTTTAACTTTCAATTCAAATCCGTATTTTACAATATTATTAATGAAAACTCTCTCAGGTGGTTCGCAATATCTAGTAACCCAATGATTGACTTGTCAAATTCTCTTTGTTTAATTGCCAGTTCATTGACTTTCAAAAAATTGACACCTAACGTCAAATTAATCAAAATTCAGAACGAATATCAAGGTTTTTACAATAAGATCTAATATGCAATTCTTTTACCAATCTCTTATGTAAGTATGAAATTCAATTTATATTTTTATACCTTCTTACTAGTTATAGCTTTATAAATGTTTCATTTAACCTTTTAAAACACAAACCTGATTTAACACTTTGCTTGTTAATACTGCCAAAATCCTTCCAAACTGGATCCTCACTCCAACTGCACTCAAACACCTGCTGGGTCCTTATCCAAACTGCATCACCTGCGATGAATGTAAACTCCCAGCATCACCTTATTGCCATCCACTTCAAAACTTCCACATCCTATACTGGATTCCTGTCGTTGTCCCCTGCTGCTGTCAACTTCAAGTCTCCTAGCTCCTGTACTGGATTACTGCGGCTCCGATCCTTCTCTGGTAAGTGTCAGCATAAATCTTGTTCCAAATATGAATTTGTCTTTTTTTTTAGATGGTCCTGCGTCTTCAATGATACCCACAGGTTTCCCAAAAACAATTCGCTGCACGTACTAACCTCTTGTTTGTAGCTTGTATTCCATTTCCAATGTATTATCAATAATATCCTCACTAACCAAAGCTTGTCCCTTTATTTCTTGTTTTTAATATTTTATTTTATGTTTCCACCTCGAAGATTTTGCTTTTAACCCATATAATTTGTACCAACCATAACATTTACAAATTATACAACATTTATTAATGTTTCTTTATTCGAAAATCACATCCATATCAAATTATGTATACATTTTTGAGTTGTTTTTTTAGTAACTAATTAAACAAATTACCAATTATTACTACTAGACACGATTCTTGCTGCCTCATATATACATTTTTTTTATATAATCAAAACAGATATTTTATTTTAATTATCATAACAGATACATTTTAGTAGTAACCTTGGTATTTATTCCTATTCAGAATTTTCTTATTACAGATTAAGTTTGAGTAATCAATCATTATGCTATTATTTGACTAACCAATAATAAGAAAGTTAATTTCATTATACTTTAACATGTATTTAGATCCATTAATTAGTCAGCAATTTGCCTTCGGTGAATGTCGACGTATTTGCTGCGCTCAGAATTTTCGTAGTGACAATTGCCACATGAATAATTATTATATTATGGTGTGATCAAGTATTGTTTTTAAATAGCTGTTAAACTAACTACACTTAGTAGGGTAAGCAAAACTTACAGTTTCAATATTTATAGTTCACAATATTTAGCACTGAGAGGAGCGGGACTTCCGAGAAGTCGATTCGGGCCGCGCTCCTATCGCGGTGCGATATCCGCTATCGCTAAGGTCAAATGCCTTTCAAATTTATATCTTGTGAAATTTTAGCAATCAATTTAAAATGTACTCGACCGTGAATGATTCTGGATCAGCAATTAACACAAATAATGTGTTACAACCACCCAGATTAATATTTAATCAAGCGCCGCTACAAAATCAACAATTTCATCCTCCCCATTTCAATTCAAATTTTCAGTCTCAGCCTATGTATTCGAACCAAGCCCCTTTAGGTCAAATACCCCAACCGTCATACTTTCCCCAACAACAAAACGCGCACCCTCTATACTCTTCATACTCATATATTAATACAACTCCACTGCCTGTTCAAATTCCTAACCTACAAAATCAAAATAATACTAATAATGAAAATATGGACCATGTAAATTCCAATGATGCTGCCTCCTATATCAGTGAAGGAGAAGAAATTCCCGAGAAGCACACTTGGCAAAAAGTGAGTAGCCCTAAAAGAAAAAGAATAAATCGCCAATCATCGGAAGAGAATGACCAGCAACTTAAAACCTCAAACAGGTTTCAGTCTCTCCCGGTAGAAGTTTGCAACGATATACAAACAGAAACGCAAACAGAAACCGACACATCTAATGCCGGGGCACCTCGCTCTGCACCACAGGACCCCAAACCTCCCCCAATTTATATTTATGGAGTCAAAGATTATAGAGCAATGGTAAAGGACCTAGCTAAGGTTGCCGAAGAAGAAACTTATACAACAAGAGCCATGTCTAATGATACAATAAAAGTCACCGCTAGAACATCGGACACGTATAGAAAACTAATACACCATATTCGCGACGAAGAAATCGTACACCATACTTATCAATTAAAACAAGAAAGAGCCTATCGTGTGGTGATACGCGACCTCCATCATTCCATACCGCTGACATACATAAAGGAAGAATTAGAAGCTAAGAAATATAAAGTACGAAACATCATTAATGTTAGGCATAGAGTCAGCAAGTCACCCCTTCCAATGTTTTTTGTTGATTTAGAGCCCCAGCAAAATAACAAGGAAATTTTTAAATTGGAATTCCTACAACATTGTAAGATCAGAGTTGAACCACCTAGAACCAAAACAGACATCATTCAATGTACACGATGCCAATGCTATGGCCATTCCAAAAAGTATTGCTCAAAGCCATTCAGATGCGTTAAATGCGGCGGATCCCACGACACCAAATCATGCACAAAAAACAGAACAACACCAGCAACATGTGCACTTTGTACCGGCAATCACCCAGCAAATTATAAAGGCTGCACAGCTTATCGCGACTTAATCAATCTTCGAAACAAAAATAATCCAAGGGCACCAGTCAGACATATCCCATTGACGCAACATCGCAACCCTCAAAATCAGCAAGCTAACAGTAATTTAACCCAGAACTCAATAAGTTATGCTCAGGTAGCGTCTGGCCTACCAGTCCCTCCAACAAATAATTCAAACAATATCGACATAACTGACAAACTGTCAAATTTCTTAAACGAATTCAAAAACCTGTTTTCTCAACTCCTTAATCAGAATAGCATGATACTGTCCATGCTTACAACCGTCATCAATAAAATAACAAAATAATGGCTACATCACTAAGAATTGCGGCATGGAATGCAAACGGGATACTTAACCATGTTCTAGAAATAATTGCATTCTTACAAATAAACAAAATTGACATACTTCTAATATCCGAAAGTCATGCAACTGAAAGAACGACAATCAAAATACCTTACTACAACCTTTACTACGCAAACCATCCGGACGGCACTGCTCATGCAGGATCAGCCATAATCATTAAGTCAAGCTTAAAGCATTACATCTTACAACCGTATGTAACTACCAAAATACAAAGTGCAATACTTAAACTTGAAGCTCTGCCATTACCTATCACAATCGCTGCAATTTATAGTCCGCCTAGACATACCATCTCTTGTGATGAATATAAAGATTTCGTACTTCAACTTGGATCAAAATTCCTGGTAGCTGGCGACTGGAACGCTAAGAATACTTCCTGGGGAGCTAGACTAACTACAACCAAAGGTCGAAACCTCTTAAAAATCATTCAAGACAACAATATAAATTATCTAACAACCGGCGAACCAACTTATTGGCCCAGCGATGTGAATAAAATACCCGATTTACTAGATTTTGCTATAATTAAAGGTATACCTGAACTAAATGCAGCAATTGAACCTTGTTCAGATCTAAGCTCGGATCACAGCCCGATCATAATTACCCTAAGTACTGGAATAATCTGGAAAAATCCTTCACTTCGACTTTGCACAAAAAACACAGACTGGGAATTATTCAAATATCATATCACTCAAAACATCAGGCTTGATTTTCGTCTACAAGAACCTCAGGAAGTTGAAGAAGCGGTACAGTATATAATATGCCTTATTCAGGAATCTTCTTGGATAGCCACACCAGTCAGAAACAAGGTAGTTTCGGACACATATAACCTTCCTCTTCATATTAAGGAACTTGTTAAAGAAAAACGCATTGCCCGACGTCGATGGCAAAATTCTAGAAACCCGCTAGATAAAACCTATCTTAATCGGTTAACCCACAACCTACGCTCAGCCATCAGAGAAGCTCGAAACGAATCCTTCCAAACTTATATAACTAACCTGTCTGCAGATGATCATTCGCTATGGAAAGCCACAAAAAAACTCAAAAGGCCGATTGTTGCTGTATCCCCAATCAGGAAGCTTGATCGTAGCTGGGCACGTTCAGACGCTGAAAAAGCAAATTTATTCGCAGAACATCTTGCTGACATATTTACCACACATTCTAATAATAACAACTATGATAATGAAGTGCAAGACTATCTTAATGCCCCATGCCAATTATCCCCTCCAATAAGAGCTTTTACTCCTACAGAAGTCCGGAAAAAAATACGTTACCTAAACTCACACAAAGCACCCGGTTACGATCTAATCGTTGGCGAAGTATTAAAAAACCTTCCTCGTAAAGCTGTGGTTCTGTTAACGACAATATTTAATAGCATGTTGCGATTATGCTACTTCCCCTTACAGTGGAAATTTGCTCAAATAGTCATGGTGGCAAAACCCGGTAAACCTCCTACAGAAGCCAGTTCCTATAGACCAATCAGCCTGTTGCCTCTTTTATCTAAAGTCTTTGAAAGACTTCTCCTGGACAGAATTTTTGAAATCACCCCTGCAGATACTCTATTTCCAGACCACCAATTCGGATTTAGACAAAACCATTCCACTATCCAACAATGCCACAGATTGGTAAATAAAATCAAGGTAAGCTTTGAACAAAAAGAGGTATGTGCTACTGTACTCCTTGATGTGCAACAAGCATTTGATAAGGTTTGGCACAATGGGCTCTTATATAAGATTAAAAAACAACTGATTGACCAATTCTATTTACTCCTCAAGTCCTACCTTGAAGATCGGTATTTCCTGGTCAAATATGGTGATGCCGTCTCCTCTTATCAATTGATACGAGCAGGGGTCCCTCAAGGCAGCGTCCTTGGACCGTTTTTATATCTACTATTCACAGCTGATGTACCGCTGTCAAATGAAACGCTTATAGCAACCTTTGCGGACGATACTGCCATTATGTGTTCGGACTTGAATCCTGTTATTGCATCTCAAAAACTTCAAGATCATCTTAACCTCCTCCAAACCTGGTTCAACCGGTGGAAAATTAGTGTTAACGCAAATAAATCGGCGCAAATTTCATTTACAACAAGAAGAACGATCAGCCCCCAACTCACAATTAATAACAATCCCATACCTATACAAGATGAAATAAAATACCTTGGACTCCACCTCGATGCAAAACTTACGTGGAAAGCTCATATTAAAGCTAAGAAACGTCAACTTGATTTAAAGCTTAAGAATATGAACTGGCTCCTTAACAGAAGGTCGCAGTTATCACCTGAAACTAAATTGCTCCTATATAAAATCATACTTAAGCCGATTTGGACTTACGGGATTGAGCTGTGGGGTTGTACCAAACCCTCTAATACCAAGATCCTCCAAACATTTCAGTCCAAAACTCTTCGGACGATTATCAATGCTCCATGGTACATCTCCAATTTAACCATACATACAGACCTTAACATCCCTTTTGTTAAAGATGTAATCAGATCAGCTGCAATCAAATACAAAGATCGTAATGCCGCTCATGGCAACCAACTTATAGAAGACTTATTCACCCAACCACTAGAGAATAGACGACTTAAGCGGCTCTGGCCTGAAGACCTTACTTTGTAAATTCCAGAGAACCGTTGATGGACGGTCCCTGACTCAAGACACCTCATATTATGTTATACCATTTACTAATTACTCTGTATATAGTGTAGATTGTAAATTAGCAATAAAGGTTAAAAAAATAAAAAAAAAAAAAAAAAAAAGATCCATTAATTTGCTTATATCTGACTTCCAAATTTATTTGACTAAACTGTTTCTTTAGTATTCATTTTTAAATTATCAAAGAATATAGTGTATCATAACAATATATATATATATAGATTTACTTTATCGTATGACTTCTATGTTCTTTCTTTGAGTAACACGATTTTCTAAGGTGTTATATTTGAAGTACACACTTTTAGTTTTAATTAGCCTTTAATTTACAAAGCAGTCATTCAATAATATTGCAGCATCTGATTATTAGTGGACGGCTGTAAACAGCGTTTGGACCCATACGGATCAGAAACTTGGGTTTTAACTAGGACGATTATAAACTCAGAATAAATCAAAGAGCGAACGGAAGAAAGATACTTGGAATAACATTAAAGGATCATAAGACCAACATGTGGATCTGGGAAAGAACCAAAGTGGCAGATGTGATTCAAAGAATAGCTTCGCTGAAATAGTAATGAGTTGGACATGCGACAAGATGATAGAACAAATGAACCGTAAAATTAACAAGGTGGAGGCCGTAGGAAGAATGGAGAGGTATAAGAAGGCCACCTGCAGTTGGGTCGAAAACATTAAAATAACACGAGAATTTAATTGGTAAGAACTGGTACCATGAGAAGATATTAGGGAGACATATTACATTCAACGGATTGAAACGGAAAAAAAGGAAAACATCATGAATGTCTACATTAGATGCAAAACAACTAGCACCAGAAGAAATCGAATTCGTGAAATCGATTTTTTTATACTTTGTTGACATAAGCATAGCAGCCGTTGTGAATGCACTAAAACATTAAGAACTTGGATTCAGCTTCTTGAACATCAAAGGAGATAAAACCCAAAGAAAAAAGCATGGCTTGGCAAATAAGGTACCCAGCACTATTTAACGTCGTAATAGGTGAAATCCTAAAGAGTTTAAAAGCCTAAATCCTAAACGTATGATTTACTACAGCAACAAAACAAAAGCATATTCTACTACTTTGTGGTTGCTCTCATAATCCTAGAAAACGCAAAACCTACAACATGTAAAATTCGCATGGTAATCTCACCAACACTAATCTCATATAAATTAATGGCAAACAATAACAATAGATAATGACCTATAATTATTTGAGGATGGGCATCTAAAGTTACTATACAAGCTAATAAACAAAACAAGTCAGAAACAAAGTCGTATCTGTATCAGAATTCTTGAACCACATCATTTGGAAAAACAAATTCATGTCATCTGAGAGAAAGTGTTTGGTTAATTTATATTTTTAACGCCGCTTGCGGAAATTACTTAGTTCGTGTTCATTTTGTCTGTTGCGGAATATAACGTCTCCTGTTATAATGTATTGGGGTCAGAGCTGGGCAAATTACTTTTAAAAAGTAATTAATTACTAATTACCAATTACCGCCAAATGCAGTAATTTAATTACCAGAGATTCAATTACTCACAGGAAATAGTAATTCAATTACCAATTACTTAGTAATTGTAATTGTACAACATCAATTACTTTTTCAATTACTTTCAATAAAAATTATTGTCATATACGTAGTTTTATTTAGTAGAACCTTCTTGCAAGTTGCAACTATCATTAGTGTTGTGTCGATTCGTAATCGTAATCTAAAAATGCTTAATTTTTATATTTTGTTAGCTATAGTAACCTACATACTCTTTAATTTTTTAAGGTTTTTTGATAATTAATTCTTGTAGCTACATGCACCGTTCACCAAAACCAAAAGTTTTTAGTTTGTTTTGAAGTAAGATGTAAGTAAATAAATAAATTCAAGGATAACAATTATACAGGGTGTCCCAAAAAAATGCGACGCCGATTTGGCATAGATTCCTTAGGTTATAATAAACCGATTAAAGCTAATATGCCTTAGTACAAAGCCCTTCAGTAATAAGGTATAGGGACTTGAGAGTTCAAATGTATATATTTTTTTTATATTAGTTTCCACATAGGTTATCACTGAAGTTGAGCTTTTTATCACGATTGCGGATTTAGTTGCCGAGGCCTGTAGGGCCAAAGCAAATAAACCACGTGAGGGATAAAAAGAAACTTCCAGTGCCGTGGGGTACATTGTTTTTTTAAATCGCGAAATTACAACATTTTAACCAACTTTTGTAGGTTATGTTGACGTCGGTTGACGTTTACCTATCGTCCAGCCGCCTACAAAAAGTCGTAAAACAATAGATTACTTCACTGCCCATTTTTCGTATTTTATTTGACGATTTCGACGTTCTTCACTGCCGATTAAAAAAAAATATTTTTTTTTATATGAAGCGATGTCGAATTTCATTTTGGCTACATTTTGATATTATATTAGAAAAAATAGCACACTGAATATGTTATAAAAGTAATTTTTCCATGTTCGTAATAAATTAATCCACTCGTTTTGCATCGCTCGCTCATAAATTAAACGTTGAGAAACTCTCAATTTTCTTAACTTGTAGAACAATGTACTATTAAATACGCCTAACATGAGGCTGCATGACGAAAATATGTAACTTACCTAAGTATACAGGGTGGAATATATTTAATAAATGCAATTTGTTTAATCTAAAAAACAACGGTTTAATCTAAGTCGACAGATCTTTATGAAATTTTATATTGGGCCATAATTTCTCATTCTGAACAACTTTTCTTAATAACATTTTTCCGTATCATAAACAAAAAGGGTAGTTTACCTGAAAATAAAATAGTTTTCAAGCTTGTAGAAATTTAGAAAATATTTTTTTGTGGCTAAACCGTTTACCCAACTAAAATTTTGTAAGGGAGAAAATAGCTTCTAAATTAAAGTAACTAGTCAGAAAAAAATTGGTAGTTATACGGGGGTTAAAAAAATATGGATGGATAATTTATTGTGACGAAGTGTTTAAACACCCTGTAATTTTCGGAATTAGGGTTTATTCTTCAGAAAGCTGTGGTTTACTGGTACAAACGGATGGCCAAAAAATGAATAAAATCTATCAAAGATTTTTCGACTTATTTGAAAAAATGTAAAAAAGTTAATCGTTTTTAAAGCCCTCTAGCGGCTAAACTAAGCAACTTATATAGGTAAGTTGAGTTAAATCGTCATATTTTTCTCAAGGAATATGTGGTTCACGGATTGCCCTCATTTTCAGGGATACCCCGTATAACTATGGACTAAAACGTAATTTCCTCCCTTGCATGATTACAATTGATTAGGTACTGTTCTCGCTAACGCTGAAGAATTAAACTACATCCACGGGAGGGAATGATACATTTTACTCCCTAGTAATACAAATAGCTATAAAAAATGTATTAGGTAACTTGAAATTTTAAAACAAAATATCAATTTGGTGTTGATCAGGAACTGTTGAAAGTTGACAGGTGACTGATAAACCTAATTGAAAACCGCTGATTGCAATAAGAATTTGTACAGCTACAAACTATGAAAACTAAGAATGTTTTATCTAACGAGATCGTGTCAACAATAAAAGATGTTACCATTCCAACTACTTCAAATTTTTGAAAACAAAAGACAGGTAAATTGACATAATTGAGGATACTTATTCTTTCACAAGTCCAAACACTAACATGTACCTATATTTTACAGATTGTTATAGTAAATGTCGCTTTGTCCTATATTTTAAACCAATGTTTCTGATGAAGCTAACAATGAATTAGCGAAACATAAAAGATATTTTTAAATAAAGATAATGTTAATTATGTGTAATGTCAAAAACGACAAAATTTTTTACTTACGTTGTTAAAAAAAAATTAAATTAGCTGATTTTATCTCTAAATCTGTAAAATAGATATTTTTTGTGAGGAAAGTAGAACCCTTTTGGGTAGTCGTATTTCCGATCCAGCGAACGTCTGTTTCATAATTTCGCTTAAAAAAATAACCAAACACGAACAAAATTTTCAAACGAGCCGGTACTTCACACCATAAAAAGTAAATTAAGCGACTTTATTTGTCGACTTTGTGAAGTATTGCAAAGCAGTGTTGCCAACTCTATTTCGTAAAAAACCACTAAACGCAGGAAAAAACCCGCTAAAAGTGGTACATAAAAAGCTAAACCCAGTAACACTAAAAAACCAGAAAACATAATTTCAAAATTTTAACTTTAATCCAATTTTTACCGTACTGCACTGTCTTTAAAAAAATTATATAAGTCAGTTTTGAAAGAATTACACTATGTACACTATGTTCAACAAAATGTAATTTTAATCATTCAGTTCTGAAAGAATTTTGTCAACGTCTTCTATACTCAACGATTCTGAACTACTGGCTTGACTTCTACTTGGTTGTTCATAGTTCATACGTTTCTTTTGTGCCGAGTTTCATCAAGATATGCAGCAAATTATATTCATGGCACATGGCAACATTTTTTAGATCGTTTTAAACCGTAACGCACACTAAGGATTGAATTTAACGTCGATAATCCCATTCTATTTCATTGTTTATTAATTTTTTTAATGGCAAATTCAGATATTTCTTTGAAGGGATTAATCTCACTTGCATTCCTATAATTCAACACTTGCTGAACAACCGACAACAAACAACACGTAACACGATGGACTTTAAAACTGCCTGCACCAAACTTACGAGTGACGATTGAATTAATCCTTACTAAAAATGAAGTCCAATAAGCATTTCTCCCTTTACAAATAACTTATCACCCATAATATGAGTGTGCTGCGTGGACCTTTTACATACATTTCAGAGACCTATCAGCGTAAATTTACACCTAGTAGTGATTGTATCCGCAAAAACCCATAAAGAGGAATCTAAATATCAAATTACTGTGTTGATCTTTTGTTCGTGGCCTTTCAATTTTTAGAGTAAGTTACGATGTGTGTAGTGTGCTTTTAGATACACCGCTAAGCTAAATACCGTCAGCATGTTGTCGTTAAAAAGCTAGATTTTCCGTTAGCCACTGTTGGTCAAATTTACCCGCCGAAGCAAACTATAAAAAAGCTAGAGTTAGCGGTAAAACCGGTAAGATGGCAACACAGTTGCAAAAACTGCGGTTTGGATTCGCAGCGATTAATAATGGCAAATACGTGACATAAACATCATTCCTTCTGAAGCGATGATAAGGGAATTTTCAGGGGCAAATCTGACGCATAGTATCCGCGATCAGATTACCGAGTTAAAAACAAACAATGAACCACTATTAAGTTCGATGCTTTCAACAGAATTAAATTGATTCAATAATATTCCCTCAAAATGGTACAGCTGATTGCAAATAAAAGTGGGACAAGACTTGAGACTACTTTTTGCGTTTTTAATAACTTGTGAAAATTTCTCTAACTTATATTTCCGTAGGTGAATACATAAAATATTATTAAAGATAGAAGCATAAGAAAAGGAACATAATTACGAGTATTTAATATGTTATTGTACTTCATATTACAATATTACATATTAGCTGTCCCAGTTTTATTTGCAATCAGCTGTACGTAAAAACCCTAGAAAAGTAGCTAATCACATTCTACTAAAGTTTGTCGTTAACAGCCTCTTCAGATCCCCTAGAATTAGGAACTTGTTCCCAAATCTGGCAACACTGCTCGTGACGCGTCGTAGAAAATGCGATAGTTGCTGCTTTCGACTCGCCAGATAAATTAGGCTTCTATTGCCGGGGAATACCCTATTGGGTTTGCTTAATATGTAACTTCTCTTATTTGGTTGCGTTGTGGAGATTTGGCACCCAATCGAGGTCAGTAATTCAGTAATTGAAATACCACAAAGTAATTCAATTACCTCGAGTAATTTCAATTACCACAGGTAATTCAAATACTTGTAAAGTAATTTAAATACTTTAGAGTAATTTAATTACACAAAAGTAATTGAGTAATTGAATGTAGTAATTAATTACTTTCAAAAAGTAATTTTCAAGTACTTTTTAACAAAAATGGCAATTCCCAATTACAATTACCGCATTTTTAAAAGTAATTCAATTTCAAGGCAAATACACAAAAAGGAATTTAAGTAGTAATTTAATTAAAAAGTAATTAATTACTGCCCAGCTCTGATTGGGGTAGTACTCTGAAAATGTGTGAGCGATTTACGTTGCTTCATAGGATAATCTGTTCGTTAGACTTCTCCATTGCTGCTAGCAACGCCCGCTTGTGCGAAACTACCTTTGCTGCAGTTACGCCTCGCGCGGGAGGAAATGCATTCTATCGATTACAAATTTCGCCTTGCGATAAGGCATTCTAGTTGAGGTTTTTGTACCAGCACTTTGCTTCAGCGACGGGCTTGTAGCTCTTGGCGTTGGCCACCCTTGCAGGGCCTCCGCTCTCCGCTCGTTCAAAATTCAGCCGTATATGTTTAGTTATGTGGAAACGACAAATGGCGCGAGTGATAACGCTTTTGTGGATCGGGATTATGGTTTGTTTGCAAGCATAACCGTACTGGATGATGGGTAAATAGATTTAATTCAGAATTATTAAGTTGTCATATGCAAAGAAACCTTGAGGTTTAGGACTTTCCTACCGTATCGTTTTTTCTTATCGCCGGTCCCAAATATTGATTTATATCGGATCAGAATACCACACGTCTGCGAATTTCTTCCATCGAGCTGGGAACCTCCACCTCTTCAGCCGCTCCTTGTTGCATCTCCGCCTAGGCAACTTTTCGGCACTTGTGACCATCTGCCACTGACCTGGCAATGATGTCTTTCTTCTCAATTGTTCTGGTGGACAAACTGCTGGACACTGCCATTTTCCCTCCATGGCTTGAAGTATAGTAAGGAATATTTAGGCCATATAAAAATATATTTTAGTAACTTTTGCATGGTGTGAAAATGTTGTTTTTGGTCAATTGTCCCTGCTTTTTTAAATATTTGCATGCTTAGATTTCGGTTTACTTTCGAAGTGTTAGCGTGTAAATTGGTGTAATACTGTATTTACGATTTAGTAACTCCTTCGAGGAATTCTGAAGAACTGCTTGGCTGTCGTTTGTGCATTTGAAGTCAATTTTTCCATAGATTGTATTCTTATCACACAGAAAAATAATTAACTGAAATTAGCCTTAAGATTACTGCATACGAATTTCTTGTAACTTTGTATTTTGGTTATAGTGTTTAAATATTCTTGGGTGCTTTGTATGTATTCTGTTGTCAGGCAGACGTGGATAACGTGCTTTTCTAGCGCAATCATTAGCTAAAATCAAAGGTAAGTGACCAACGTCCAGCTTACTATTTTCCGTGCGATTCCGTTGATTTTTCTTCAAAGTTAGGGACGTTGTGAAGACTTTGAGTTGATATGCCCCCTCGAGTTGCTTTTTTGTCTTAATAACTATTTTAAACGGTAACAAGTTGACGACGTCCATCTGTGGACTGTGGTTTTGTCGTTTTTTATGCAGAAAGTACCATCTTCCCCCGTAACACAAAGTTCCCACCTGCAAGATGTGTATTCGTTGATTCTGATATTTGCAATCGAAACTAGAACAGGGCAGAAAATAATGGGAACAATCCCATAAAGGTCAGTAGTTTGAAGTGCAACACAAGAGAGACAAGAGAAAAGCGCAAATAATGATATAATCATTTTTATCATCTAAGCACTGGATCTATTACACGATGAGCAACAGCCAGCTTTCCAGGGAAACTGGTTAAAATGTACCGTGTAATATCGCCGTTTCTCTTAATCGAGCCTTTTGCAATATACCTTCTTTTTAGTTAATCAATCCCCCACATTGCATTTAATTCTCAGACAAGTGGGTATGTTTACATTTAATATTTCTTTCTTATATGACTTTTTTTATTTGTAGACAATACTTATAACCAGTATAATATTATTAACTAAAAATATGTATTCAATTTAAGTACCTCCAAAATATTTCTTATTAACTTTTCGAATGATGACAGGTTAATTTCGTTTGACTTGACAAAATTAAAAATCAAATTTAATGCCTCCAATAAAATATTTTCAATTTAACAGACAAGTTATTAATAGTATATTATACATCAAGGTAGCGAAGCGCAGTATTATAACCTGAGCGAAATAAAATCTCAATAAAACGTTCACTGACCTTTGTTGTATTCTCAGAGCTACCTGACTTAAATCTGCTCTCCGTTGTGTAACAAACGAATGATTGTCTTACTGGTTGCCACTGCTCCAGGAGCTCATTGTAGAACTTCCCCAAAATATTTCTATTTCCTCCAATAGAAACAACTTCATTGATTCTACTTTAAATGAATAATAAACTTTATTGCATATACAATGGATCAATACAATCCAAGTTACTTTCAAAGTTGACTTTTATTTTGAATTACAATAATCCGATTTTATTATATCAAATCTTATCACAGGTAAAGCTAGTTTGCCACTGCGTGTAACATTGAAATTACTATTTATTTATAACTGATAGGAATTAAACCCTCAGCGTATTTTTTTTTTCAAGTCAATATTATTCATTTTTAGAAACCTGTTACTATATCAACTACCACCATTCATGCATACAATTGTTCTTTTAATAGCCTTTTAACTTGACTGGATTTAAAAATAAAAGTAAATACAGCATGCATATGGTATTTATAGATTTATACCAACAAGTGCCAAAATATTTTAAATGTAATATGTCAATAACTTTGTTTTAATTCTGAAGAAGCTAAATACATTAGCGAAACGTTAATATTTAAAAAATTGCCCTTTGACTCAACTAATCCAATTTAAACGATTAGCATCGTATTTAAAAATTTTAGCTGAATTTTTCTTCTAAGAATAGAAGGAGGATACAAGACATTATGAATTGTATTTTCTTCTTTTCTTTTTCAAATCACAGCTCATATATGAACAAAGATGCGACATAGAGACTTAGGCTTTCTCTAAGGGTACTCGAAAAACATATTTCACTTAATCTTCAACTTTCGTAAAAGTTGTCAGTTTACCAAATTCAATAAAACACTGCTGGAGCCTGTGGTTTTACGTATTTAGCAGTTGTTAAATATTTGTGTAGTGAGGGGTTTTAACGAATTGTGATATTTTCAAACCACAGGCTCCAGGAGTGTTTTATTCAAGATAGCTACCCGGCCACAGGAGATGAACAGGTATCATAAGTTAAGTTCTAAAGTTAAGAATCTGCAGGCAGATATTAAATTTCTAAAAGACTGTAAAATCCATGGTGTTTTCCCAAATTTTATCAACATCAAAGTTAGTGCCAATTGTAGGAGTAATTCAGTTATAACATTTGCTAAAAGAAAATGGTTGGACATGGAAATTAAATATCTGTATAGCAAGAGAAGAATTGGAGATGTATAATTTGCATTTGGCCCTCACATGCAATTTATCCGAATACCAATTTCAAGAATGGAACAATTTTTAAAGGCGCGTATTTGAAATTAATGATTATAAAGTTCAACAGAATATTATTATTCACAAGAAAAAACTTGTTAGGCGTTGATTTGGATAAAAGTGCCACATCTCTGAAAATTGTTCAAGGAGTTGATAAGGATTTAATTGTTAAAAACGAGTCTTCATAATCTTTTAATAAGAACGAATTGGCTTTTCTAAATAGGGTTTAAAATTCAATTTAGGTCATACTAAACCACCTTTAGAAGATGCCGTTGCCGGTATCGGAAGTTCAATTGCCACTTTAGACGAACGATTTAAAGAATTCATTAGAAGATCTTGCAAAATTAAAATTTCGGAAAACCTGAGAGATAGAAAAGGTAAAGCCACCGAATCGATTAAAAAAGACCATAAACTTATTAAGGGATTGCGCAACAAGGAATGTTTTTATCTAAAGGCTGACAAAAGTAATAAGATTGTTATTTTAGATAAACAGGATTATTTTGACAGAGTAGTTACATTGCTTAACAATGGACCCTGCAAAGCATTAAAAAGGCTCCTTCCTCTAAGGAGCATGATTGTTAAAACACAGGATGTGATGAAATCCTGTCCCACACTTATTACTCCAGCCCTCAGAAATTAAGCGGACTCTTTCTAATCCAGAAATGTCAAAAATTTATTGTTTACCTAAGATACATAAGCCAGGCAAAACGGTGAGACCTATTATTTCTGGTATTAACTCCCCGACCTACCTTCTATCTAAATGGTTAACAAATGAATTTAGAAACCTGCCAATACTTCAAAATAATTTTTCGGTCGAAAATTCGTTGGAGTTTATAATAAAATTAAAAATTTGGAACTTGGTGAAAGCGAGATTCTAGTTTCATTTGATGTGCGTTCTTTCTTTCCAAGCGTACCAGTCCCACAAACTATGACATATCTGCGGGAATTACTTACGGATAATAATTTGGATTCAAACAAAATTGACGAATTAGTTAGATTAACTTCACATTGCATGCCACAGAATTGCTTTCAAATAGATGAAAAATTCTATGAACAGCACGAAGGAACAGCAATGGGAAACAGCTTTTCCCCTTTTGTTGCCAACCTTTTTATGTCAAAATTAGATAACACAGAGTATATTCCAAGGATTGAGTTCAGGTATATGGACGACATTTTTGCTGTTTTTGATTTATCTATATGCAGTATTGATAATTTTTTGAATGAGTTAAATTCCAAATTTCCTAGCAGAAAATTCACATATGAAATGGAAAACGAAGGACGACTGCCACTTCTAGATACCTTAGTAATAAGATATAAAAATAAGTTGGAATTCGTTGTTTATAGAAAAGAAACCAGTGCAAACAGATTCATTTTAGAAGATTCAAATCATTGTTTTCAACACAAAATGGCTGCTCTAAATTTCTTAGTGCATAAACTTTTAACCTTTCCTTTAAACAAAGATCGGTATACCAACGAACTTCAGACTATAAAAAGCAACGCTGTGTACAGTGGTTTCCCTTCTAAAATTATAGACAATTTGATTAGGAAACAAAAAACCAATTTGCACGTTCGGAATCCCACAACTCTTGTCAGTCTTAGAAGTGAAGAACCCAAGTCCATAAAAATTCCGTTTCGCCCGGCTACAAAGGGCCTAGCAAACATTTTTAAAGAATCGGGCCATAAAGTTGTATATGGTTCAAACAACAATATTAGAAATTTGTTGGAAAATCCAAAAGACAAACTGAGGACTTTGGAGAGATCTGGAATTTACGAAATTAAATGTTCCCATTGTGAGTCTAAATATATTGGGCAAACACGTCGTAATTTTGGTACTAGGTTTAAAGAGCATTTATCACTTTAGATTCTACAGATTCGAAAAATCGAGTATTGCCCAACATATTTACGAAACGGGTCAGAGTATAAAGGAGGATGACCTAACAATTGTAAAGGCGTTAACTTCAACAAAGCAAATACATTTTTTTGGCTTGGCCATTTTTAAGAACCGAGATAATAAACTTTTGAACAAATACGGTGGACCTATTCCTTCCTCCATCTTGTATGATTTATTGAAGTTAAATGGCCGTCGGCCATGTTAAATGGCCGTCGGCCAAGCCCTACGAGTCAGACAGAATAAACACCTGTAAAATGCGCGGGAGCCGTCTACTTCCATTTGTGATTTGATTACGAGCATATCGTTGCCATTTTGCTGTGTTAGTTTTCTTAGCTACTGATGATGGCAGCTTGGCTGTCGAAATACAGATTCAGCAGTTGTTAAATATTTGTGTGATAAGAGGTTTTGACGAATTGTGATACCAAATTCAAGTAAAAATGTTCATGTTTTCTCTAAAAAGCTTTAGTTATAGAACAACAAAATAAAGCAAAAACCATTACGGTATTTTTCACTTAAATACAGGTAGTTATACCGGATTATCCATCAGAAGAGGACCATAATTTTCTGAACAAGAAAACATTCGATCAAGTGATTGGGTTAGGAATCTATTTAAAGCCAACCCTCTCTTTACAAGAAGAAGGAAAACTTTGAAGAACTGCTTTGCAGATTAAATGCTAACCAATACTTAAAAAATGTTGTTGCTCATAACTAATAGTACATAGTACTAGTTTTTTTCATATCCATTTTACAAATAATTTCTTAAAAGCTTTTGACCCGCGAAACATCCATCAATATTTCCAACATATTTTTAAAAACACTTTTGTATGGACAGTGGCGGACAACTTCGTAAGCAAGAATAATTAAAATAGATCAATACATCATGCTAAAATATGGAAGTCTGCAACGATAAATATGTATTCGAAAATAAACGATGCGTGCAAATCCCCGGGAGACGAAACATTAAAAAATGATGTTTCAATTCCAGTTCATCTAAACGCTGTCTGATCTCTGCTCGTTGCGTGCCGCGTTGAAGCGCTGCGGTATCTTATTTTGGTACTGTCTGCAACTAATTATTCCGATTTTTTTTTGACAGTTCTCTTTGTAGCTCGCACGTAACATCTGCAGGAACACTTAAAGATTATGGCTGACATGAAAGCCTTTATCCTGTCCATATCGGACATAATCAGTTGCCGCATGTACTCGTAACACGCAATATAAATGTCGAGCAATTTATTTTACGGTTTATCGAGCGGGTAAATTTATTTTGCCGCATGGTAAATGCCTGTCTTATCAGCTTTGCAGATGTATTTTGACTTTAGCGATACCCGTTTTATTTAATAAACTGGTTTTTCATTTCTGAACAATCGATAGTACCTATTCTAAAGTCATATCCACACTTCTAGTGAACGTTCCCTAAAGTTGGGATATAGTTTACAATTTAACACTTTCTATGGTGATATGATTTACATTTTCCAACAATAAATATATACAGTGTGTTCCCGGATAGGTGAAACGACTCTTCTAGGAGGAAAACATCTCGATTTTTATTTTAATTTTTTTGGGGTTTAGCCTTGCTTATTTAAAGGCCAAATTCTAACATAATTTCAGTCTGGAAAAATCAAGTAGGTCTTGGATATTTTCAAAAAACCTCTTTTTCAGTAGAGTAAAGTGCCTTTCATGTGGCAAATACAACAAATCGACATTTAGGCCCCTATATCAAATTTCAAAATCCTCGACCTTTGGAAAAACAAAATTGTATCCATAACAATATTGATCGGTCAAACTTACCAACCAAATACTAATTTATTAAACTTAAACTGTTTCTTAAACACAATGTTAACATTACAGGAAAAGGTTTACTTGATTCAGTGCTATGGAACCGGCCAAAGATAGATAAATATGGTTATTGCTTTATTTAGTGAAAAATATCCATGTACTGAAATCAACAAAAGTATTGCTTGCAGTTTATAAAAAGAAGCATTCACTATATAAGAAGAAAGAGTAAAAAGCTTAGGATGAAAATGGTGCAGGTACTTTAGTTGCTTTAAATTCAATAGATGTAGATGCCAAAATATCACTTAGAAATATACCAAGGAATTATCATTTAACGTAAATAAATTATGATATGACCTTTTAAAGATGTACAAACAGTATTAAGAAATGTAACTTGAGTATCGAATTGCAATATGTTATGATAGTAAGAAATATTCTCAAAATCGCATGTAAATATGCGCAGAAAACACATAATCAAACGTATGATTGATACAGAGGTACAATATGTGTATGTCAATATTGTAATCGGAATAGGTGCTTCGTGTGAGCTGGTGAATTAAAATGGTACTTCAGAAATCAAGTTTGTAGGTATGAAATGGTAATTTATTTACTAGCAACATGATATTGTACATTTTCGTCATAGAAACAAAATATGAAAAGCTACTCATAACTCCCAAGGGACTTGTCAAATTATTTCTCCCTCAAACTCATGGTAACCATGCAACTACAAATAAAGTCTAGCAACCATACAATGAGGCAATCCTTGATGTTACTTACATATTCAAATGTCATTATGACAGTTTGAAATTTCATACTATTCTTACTAATATGCTAGTAAATAAAATATTGTATGCACCACGGGAGATATTCATGTTCTTTACCTTCGGTTGACTTATAGACCTCGGGCTAGAGCCCTCGGTCTGTAATACATGTCAACCTCAGGGAAAAAAACATATTCATATCTCCCTTAATGCATAAATATCTATTAGGATACAAGTGCGTAAAGCTAGTCTTTAGTCATGAGCGGGGTGGAGTTAAAACGCGAGTGAACGAGCGTTTTAAGCCCCGAGAGTAACTGAAGGTGCTATATGCATGTGAATCGTACAATATTTTATCTACGATAGAATCTAGAAAACACGGTAGGTAAATATAACAACATATTTTAAATGTAAATTAGGATTACCAGCAACCGGTCGCAATTTTGCATGGTTAGAAATTCTAAAACACGTTGCTACTGACGACGTGCCTAATGAAATCATTTTAAACACGTTGTAACTGACGACGTGAACTAATGAAAACATGTCATTAAACAGTCGTTTGGCAAACTTAAAACTGCCTAAAAGTCAATTTTACACACGTGGATAGCATATTTATAATTATATAACTAGGAGATAATAACTAAATAATAAATTTTGTTCTGGGGGACCATTAAGGAAATTTGGTGTTTGGGTCCCAGATTTTGTATAGAAAGTGTAAATAATTAAATTTAACATTGCCCATAATCGTTGCTTTATTGTGTTGGGTGCAGAGATGTGGTAAATATAGATGCAAACACACCATTTACTTAAGAACATACGTATGTTCCAACATGTACAACATACGATTTTCATTTTGTCTCTTTTCGTATTATTGTAAATGTTTGTACAAACATCGTCTCTTTCCCTCTAAGTGGTACCTGGGCGTTACCAGGGCAGTGCATGCGCATCACAATATTAAACGTACTTCTGAACTCGCGTAACTTGTGTGTTTACAATCACCATATTTACAGTTGTCAGTTGTCATATTTGCGTTTATTTACACTGAAATTAGGCGTCGCAGAAGCTTTCTCTTTGACAAATTCGATACCAAGGGCAACTTGCACCTCAAACAATTTTAAATATCAAGCGGGCCAACGGCCGAAGTCCGAGAATAGCGAAAGATGCGAGCGCAATCATGAAACACGAAACCAACAAGCGCACGGGGCCGGCTGCAGAGCGATAAGACCGGATAAGAGTAACAGCCGTTCGGGCGACAAAGGGATATTTAAATGTTTATTTATAAAGTTCAATTTTACTGGGGTTCGATCGTCATTCGGTTTTGAGTTTTTAAATTTAACGACTAGCAAGATGATATTCTTCTCGCGAAGTGGATCGTGGTTCTGAAAGACGGTTTAAAATTACCACTCTGCTTTAGCAACCAATCAAACATTAGGTACCTCTTAGAAAGAGAGAGACTGTGGACCACCACGAATTTTAGGTGCATTTGCAAGAGACAGCTTGTTAAAAGTGTGTTTGTGCTTATATCATACATGTAGTAACACAGTTGCAGTGGCATGTTTGCATCTATATTTACCACATCTCTGGTTGGGTGGTATTGGCATGAAATTGAGTCAATTTGAGTGCTCATGCTAGTAATTTGGAGATGTTTGGGTCACTATCCGAATTGGAGACTTTAAATAAGAGTTGGTTTGGAGTATGCTGTAGCTAACAGTGGAGGCATTTTTATTGCCGTAGGAGTTCTTTGGTGACTTCAGAGAAGGTCGTAAGAAGCGGGCAAGAACTTGCGGTAGCTGACGGTGGCGGCCCTGGTGTGTCTTGTTTTGTTTGGATGCAGATAGCCTGCTGCCCTGACTGCGACGTGGGTCCTGGGGACTAGAATTGACGGTTACTGTTGCCAAAAAACCTAAAAGGTTTAATATAATTACATGCTAAATCAATAAAGAAATTGTTTTTTTTTACCTAATTATGAAACATTGAGTTCGATTTTGAGTATATCAATTTGTTTGTGAATGTTTTTATATATATAGCGAAGGCATATAAATTTAATTTGAGATTATATTGCTATCAAATTTCTATCGTTTGCATTTGACCTAATATTATTTAACAAAGTTATCGTAGGACACGTGTTGTAGAGACCCAACCCTGCTGAGATAGCTTTGCATGTTTCCAGAGCTAGTCATTCAAATGATAAATTTACGATTAAATTTATAGAAAAGCAATCATAGCTGGCTGATTAATTAAATAAAAAATGAAATAGCCGGATCTTTATTACAAAATAATAATAATAGAACATTATTCATTACAATACTCATTCATATTATTATATTAATATTACGTATTGTTCTTGATATTCTAGCCGATGTTCTTGTGGAATTCCGCTCTGTTTCTAACATTTTGAAAGGTGAAAAGATATGCATCCGCATCTTCCTATAATAAAAAAGTCTTACTCGGACCGGGGTTCGAACTCACGACTTCAGACTTGAAAGGCCGCGAGTGTTTACACTACACCAATCTGACAACGTAGTAGTAGCTACCTACCACCTAACGTCTATTACTGGTAACGCGAATATAGAGAGACAAATGAATACAAAGAAGAAAGCGACCAATCTCGCACATTGGTGTACTTACATGAGAAATTGAGCTTCGACCCAGAAACTATGTAAGAAAAAATTTGTTTAGCCACTTAAATTAAAATATAATATTTAAATTAAAAGAAAGCTTGATATTTGAAATGTAACTTATGTATTATTATTGTATTTATAGTCATTAAATTTAAGGACAGTTAGAGGACATCAAACAAAACAAAGCATTTGCTGGCAACTAATTGACAATCACTGGAATGAGCTTCAATCAGCAAATTTTGTACAGATGATCGCGATATGCAGGCGTAAAAACAGTTGTTTTGTTATTTCAATCACATTTGGTGCAATTAGTTAATGTACTGTTGCTGATTTAGCCAATGGTTTTCAAACGTCCGCACCAGCCATAATACGATTTTTTCTCGTAGGCGATTAATTTTTAGCGCAATGTACTTCTACTGAGGTCAGTTATACTATTATTTAATTTAATGTCCATAGTTAGGAATCACCCTGTATAAAATAAACAGAAATAGCAGGGTACGTGACACCCCACCGCATTAATAATAGTTTGTTACTTAACATACTAACGAAGGGCAACGAACGATGGCTAAAGACATGCAGCTATTATTTCCCTACGGCACTCTAGAGTGTAACTTTATATCTTTAATTTCTTTATAGTAATATTTATCTTTAGATAAGGAAGTCACAACTAAGTAAAACATACATACATCTATTTACTACGGATATTTTCTATTTAGAATAGTTGTTTTCTAGATATTTATAGGTAGAGGGAGAACCAAGTTTACGTGCATTTAAGGCCGCAAGTTGCGTCCATTGATCTACCTCAACCAGAGCTGCAAAAATTACTTTTAAAAAGTAATGAATTACCGATTACTAATTACCGCCCAATGACGTAATTGAATTACTAGATTTTCAATTACTCAAATGAAATAGTACTTAATTCAATTATCAATTACCTTGTAATTTACTTTAATTGCACAGTATAAATTACTTTCTCAATTAGTTTCAGTAGAAATATAACAAGTGCTTGAAATATTTCCATAGGGAAATTTTTTAAGCATGCGTTATATTTTGATAGATAATATCACGAATGAAAAAACACAGTTACGAAAATATCTTTATTAAAAAAATTACGAAACTAATATCTAAGTACTAATAGTTTACGGTTTTTTGTGATGACAGTGACATAAGTGGAAATTTTCCGGTAAATTTCCGATTATCAATTTTCGCCGTTACCATGGAAAATTTCCAACTAAATTTGCATAAGGGATATTCTCACTAGAAACTACTATGGTATATTTGTATTTATTTAGATAGCTATCTGCTAGTACATCGTTTTAAACAAGCAAATTGAAATTAATAAATAATTATTATAAACTAATATTGTATACGAAGCTATCTGTTGTCAGTGGTTACGAAAGAAATTAAATGATGTTTCTACTTACTGTAGACATATTTTCCGCTTCTTACACAATAATTATTAGCAAGGTTCTATTCCATCTTAGGAAATTATAAGTTGTACTTATATTGCTCCACGAATGCCCTATTGACATTTGTTTACCGTTTAACTTAATAACTTTATATTATTTTTTGCGTTATGTAGCTTTAATAACTAATCGAGGCAATAATTTACCGGGAATAATTTCAATAACCACAAGTAATTCAAATACTTGTAAAGTAATTTGGGATTGCCTATATTTATTTTTGCTCTTTTTGGTGAATTTGGAAATTTCAAGTAGATATCTCGTTCTTGATAGCGCAACATCTTCCGGTGTTTTTACTAAAAGTTTGGATCTGTCCTTCTACCTTAAGAGCAATCAGTTTGCTGGTGGAGGGGCTAAAATACAATTTGCTGTTCAAGCGGTCGCCATATTTTCTTTGGGAGCAACTGTTGAGGGGATTTTACGTTAATTTAAAAGTAATCCTCTTTTTTCTAGACGACGTGCATATTTTCCTCATTTCTCGAATTTTTCTACGGCCGTTTCCTACCTGTCTGACCTATTCGGTGATCCCAGGTTTGTGTTCTCTTTAGGGATTAAACAGTTATTTGGGGTAATCTGCTAAGTGTTCCACTCTGTCGTATGAGCTTGAAAAAACAAGCTGCGTGGAGACGTATTTTAGGGTCACCGCGTGGCGCCGCCGTCTAACCTAAGCTGATGGATAACACACGGTCAGGTTTTTGGTTTGGGCATCTCACGCGCTTGGAATTATTTTAAAATAGTAGGGTCCTAGCAATTGCCTGTTTAACTTTGTAAATATTTTCACACGTTAAATTTCTAATTAATTTTTGTGCTATTAGTTTAATAGATTAGTTAATTTTGGATTTTATTCTATTTTTACTATTATGTTTGTTAACCCCGCGTCGTTCAATATTACTTAAAATGGCAATATTTATGCATTGCTTCTCTTTTCGGATCATGCGTTTCATTGCATTTTCAAAATTATTTAATGATGCTGCTTCACAGTTATTTATGTGAGTCTTGCATACGTGCAGCACAGTACATTTATAATCTATCTTGTGGAGTTATATTTACTCTACTTGGCTAAAGAAGTTACAATTAAAGGAACGTGAGTTGAGAGGTTTTACATGACAAAAATTACCAATAAGAATGTTTTGGTCGTGTCCTATTATAAAAAAAGACCAAGAAAGGTATTTAACATTATGGACTGAGATAGATGATACTGAGGTAGTCACAGATTCACAAAAGAAGAGTGAAGTTGATCACATAAGTGAAAGCGTAATTCTGATACAGAAACGAAGGCGATAACAGCGATGAGGGCAATAATAAGAACAAAGGTTCAATTCAGATACAGTTGTAAACAAATACAAAAGATCTAACAGTTCCTATAAGCGATAATATTGTAAAACATATTTTATTCCTATATTTTGCAAAAGAAGAAAAGTGTGGTTTTTCGAGTTCATGAAACTTTACACTAGAGTCATACTAAAATAGGTTTCTTCTATTCAACGTTGAGTATTCACTGTGTATCTCATTTTAAGAATGGTCAACCGCTTTACCTTTTTTAAGGATGAAAGTGTTACATCTTTTTGAAAAATGCATATATTATGATTTGTAAACTTTCCTTGGTAAACTAAATTGTTGTAAATTTAGAACTGGTTTTAGTTAGTAACAAATACAATAAAGAATACATAAATTCCATGAAAACACAGAAATTTATTTTATTTTTGCCAAAACATGCTGAGGTTATATTTACCTCACGTAGCCGCTCTTACTCCAAGAAACCACCTGACCAGCGCCAGCGCCAGGTTCAGGTAGTAGGTATACTGAACTAATTTGATCTTCCTGTCCATTGCAACTACCGAAAAAATTTGTTTTTTTTACGAAGCGTTGATGTTTTGTTTCGTTGTCCAAAGGCTTTTGTGATAGCGTCGCGTATGAAAATTACGTTTAAGAATCTAGCCTTTCAAAATCTGAGAAGACTCTTTTAATTAGGCTGTTTTCACGTTTCGATTCAGGCGAACAATTAATTCAACTTCTTGATTTTCTTATCTAGCAAACCTTCTGTTTCACTTCATGACTCGGTATTTCATATTTTATTATTAATGGCTCATACATTTAAATTTTTGACTATTCTTGTTTTAGTAATGCGGGATACATATGTTCCCATTTTAATACAGCATTATGTATTTATTTATTTTGGTACTCAGCCAACAACTGTTAGGCCAATTATAGGTGTCGTCGCTGTACATTTTATGGGAACTTCCAACCCCACTAACGACTGTCATGATGTTATTGTGACATCCGGGACCAACTATTTACGTGACAGCCGTATCACGAGACGCCGAGAGAAGTAGCCATGGAACTCCCATCCAAGTTCTGACCAGAAAAAGCATTGCTTAACTCTACTGATCGAACGTGAACGCTTGTTCAATCTACACCACCCGGGACATTATGTCATATGTGTGTATTAAGTACTTTTAATATAAAACATTAGCGTCGATTTTTACTTTTTATTTAATCCACTTTGTTATACCCATATATATTAAATTCATTAAAGTTTGGCACCTAAACGTTACTTCTGATATTTTCTTTTATATTATTTACTGATTCTTGTTCGTTTCTAGATTAGGTTCGTGTAAGATAGAAACCGTTACCAGTAAGTGGAGTTTGTGTAGAATGCTAATTAGACTGAGTTTATTGTTGCCACTGATGGCAACTTCTTTCCTAATCCTTACTCACACCCAGTTAGTCCGGGCAGTTAACCGTCCAAAAGTTGGGTAGGCGAAACACCTCATAGATCAGTCTTCAGTGAAGAACGACTATTGCTTGGTCTGTATAAGGTTAGATTATTATTACTGATCGAACCGTTTTTGAGCAAATGTCGCGTTTTAAAACTCTGTCGCTGGCTTCATTTCGAACTTTTAGTAGCTTCTGCGCCAAACAAATAATAACAGCTGAAGTGACAGTTTCAGAACGAATATGAGGAGTTACTTTTACATGTTGTCAGTATTAGAAATAATTAGTAAGAGACAAATACAGTGTGAATCAGTAACTGTACGGACAGTTTTTGAATTTAGCGCTTTTCCGCATCTGTAATTCAAACATCAGTACTTTTTTCGTTTTATTTAGGCCCAAATTGACAGTTTACCTATGTTTCCAAACTCAACCCATTCATTTCCAATACTGGCGTCTTCCGACTTATTTCATTATATCTTGGGCAACGTTTTATTCAAATTTACATATGGTTGCTTGCCGTATAATTGACGCCTTATCTTAATTACCAGATTGGAGGGCCATTGTCTGATGTCAGATTGTCTACGTTTTCAAAGTTCCGTATTGCATAACTTGACGCAACCCGGACGTATCTGTATGAGTTAAAGAGAGCAAGATAAATAATGCACGCCCGAATTTCTTTGGTTTCGACATTCAATCGCCTCACTTGGAGGAAGTAATTAGTGTGATAGTTTGTTTCCTGTGCCTCATCCGGGCGACGTCGAAATTAAAATTAAACTGTGAACGGGTGTTATCGGTCAAGTTTTTGTTTATTTAATATACGTGTGGTGCAGTTATTAGCCAAAGTTTCCTGTACCATAAAGTTGGCAAGCTTCAATTGACGCCTTTCGATCGGATAATTAATGGGAACCTCTTTCGAGTTAATGTTTTTAAAATTAAGTTACGTCTACCATACCGCAACCTTGCCTATCGACTACGTTATTCGTTTTCTACCCTCTTTAGGGATTTTAACATCATCCAGACTGGCTCGACAGATAGCACCCTAAGCCGTTTCTCGCAGTCCTTCAAGCATTTTGGGGCAGTCACTTGGGCACGGCCTGCAGCATCGTTGGACATTTGAACCAGAGCAATCTCAACCCCTACAAGGTACTGTGTTTTCTATATATAATTTTAACAAGAAATTTGGTGCCGTAAAGAGTGATTTTTGAAGTTTCGCCATTTTACGTTGAGCTGTTGAACTGTTGTTACTGTGCTTAAGCCAATTTGAGTATTTATCGCCAAGTCTTAATGTTTTTTACTTGGCTTAACGTTGTGGAATTAAAGTAATTACCGTCTTTGAGGCAGATTTAATTGTTTACCGTCAAGATTTATTGTTTGTCAGTAGTTTTATTGCATAATTAAAGTTGTTACCGTTTTTGAGTCAGATGATTTGCTGTCAAGTTTAATGCCTGCATTTAGATTAAACGTTACGCAATTAACAACGTTAACCTTTTCAAGTATTTCATTTAATTTTTATTGTTTACATACATATTTCTACGTTGATATAGTTTATTTTTAATTAGTTGTGATTCTATTTAGTAAATTTATGACGTCTGCAGGTGTATTTTGTGATGCTTCCCCCTGTAAAGAGGGGGGGGGGAATCAGGTAGCTGTAGGAAAATGCAAGCAAGGTAAGTCCAACTCAGCTGTAAGTGGCCTGTGGCTCGAGCATGGCCAAGGTTGGTTCACTGCATCTACTTTCACGGCGAGCCTACCCATATTTTCTCGATTTAGTAAAGTGGTGGCATCTGGCAATTAACATTTGTATTTCGTTTACCGGGTCGTTGCCCTCGTTAAGGTCGTAATGAACCTTTCCTACCCCTTCTGAGTCTTAGTCGGCAACTTTTGTTACAGCTCTTCGGAACATAACTGGGGCAACGGATCCAAGAATTTTCCAATTTTTTTTATCGGTTGAGTATTTTGAATGTCAAATTCATGTCGTAACGACGTTTTCGTGCTGTAACATAACAACAAGAACAAACCTACAATGGCGTATGGATAGTGTCTGGAATTCCCTCAATTGCACTTTTTACTAAGTAATTCGGAGAACGTAGATTGTTGATTGAGAAGACCAAGTTAATGTAAATATTGGAAGGTTGTAAACTTGTTGAGGGAATTAATAAGTGGACAAATGTATGTGAGCAAGCAGGCCATGGTTAACTCTCTTGTATTAGTAATTATTGTAGCCTACGCTATCTCATACAATGAAAGTAACACATCCGTTATTAGAACTGCTTTAAAATTAAATAATTTACAACTCTGTATATTTACTAATTCAGCAACCTCTAGACTGCTTTGTTACTGGACGAGCTGCGTACACATAAATCTATATTTAATTACAAATGTTGGCAAGCGATTGTAGCTCGACCTAGAAATATTCATTAAACTGCGACGTATACACTTACATATGCCGTAATATTACAAATTGTAAACTAAATATTACATATAATTAACCCAAATTAAATATGGATAAGCGTAGTTTGAATCGATAGGATGAATAGAGAAAGATTAGAGCGAATTTGTAATGCAAAACCAATAAGAATAATTATTATTCCCAAGAGATGAGTTAGTTATTGTCGTTGGCAGAATAGAAACCTTGATCAAATAAGTTGCTGAGTTCAAGGGGAAGAAGAAGAACAAGGACACGAATAAAAGTAAAAGAAGATGTAGAAAACGCAACAGAACGGCAATTAAAATAGTCCCAGTAGCCTAAAGTACATTCTGCATCTATGCAACTTCTGTTTCTGTAGTTATGGAATATTTTATCGATATTTTCTGTTGTCAGCCTTATACATTAATGTACTTTCCAAAACCCTTCTTTTGGTTCCTTTAAAGTTTATTAGACCTCGAGTATAAGAAAATACGCAATAAAAAATTGAGCATTTGACGTTCTAAAATATGCAACAAATATAATTATCCCTGTATGCTTGTATACGTATGTATTTACGATAAAAAATAAGCAACTTTTACAAATACAATCAGGATATATTCTTGCGTGGGCGATACACGACATACGAACGGGCAATAACTTGCACGTAAATACTATTTAAATGGTAGAATCGAATTTGAATGATACAAAGTACCTTAGCTACCGGTTATGATTTACGCAAAAGATAGAAGGTAAATATTTACAAGTCCAAATATGTTTTACGAGGACCTAATTCAAGCAGCAACAATAACCCTAATAAATCTGTAAAGCGTATATCTTCGAGTTGTAGATATTACCCATTTATTGCAGCCAATAATGCTATTGATTCAATGAAATTATATATTACTGCGCGAGCAGACAATTCAAAAGAAATTTATTATAGCAAACAGCCTGCAGAGGGTTTACGTTTTACGTATGTATAATTGTCCGTTTAAATTTACGCCCGTCACTTAAAAAAACCTCAATGCTTTCTGTCGCCCATTTCACACCTGAAATGTCATGGGAAAAGTTTTACAGGACAATAAATTTCACTAAGATGAGAACCCATCGATGAATTGCTATAACTGTTATCGGAGAAAGGAATTGTGCTTTATTTAGCTTTTTAGTTACATAAGGAACTTTATGTAAGCCCCAGTTATTTGTATACATATAGAACTGATGTCATAAAAAATCTAGAAATCGTTAGAAAATATCGCTCTCATAGAATATGGAATTATAGGTAAATTCAAATTGCTCTTTTGTATACGATTGTTTCTAAACTATTTATATTACAGGTATCATGCAATTAATACATTTCTCTAAAATAGAGTTTTTTCAGTATTTTTGAGGTAGAAGATTGTTTGTGCTTTTGTAACGGCGGTCGTGTAATGACCAGGGGACATCATAATCCTTCAAAAAAATTGACATTCGGGGCTGTTTCATTAAAAGGCAAGAAAATAGTTAAGGGCTTATTAAATTCCGAAGAAATAAGACAATGTTCAGATCCGTATAAAAATATTTTTCATTTACCAGTGAGTACATCGACAAGCTAAATTTGAACTACACACTACCGTTTTGTTTTGGAAATAAAATAGTACACTCAAGATTCGCATGATAATATTGGCTTAAGAAAATTTTGTCATTTTCTTTGATATCCAATCAGAAGCTAGCTTAAAACTTCAATTTGACATCGTTTCTGTTTTAGAGTAAAGAGACTTACTCGTACCGATAGATAAATAATATAACCAGACACAATTTCCAAACTGTGCTCTCGCTTTGAACAAAATGTCATCCCGTTTCAAGTTCCTATTGGTAAGAAACTGGATTATCACTCTTTGTGCCACAGCAGGATGAATGGGTTGTTCCATATGTTCAAATGTTCAAAGAACGTTCTAGAAGCAAGAACAAAACCAAAAACAACTGTTAAATGTCTGTAAAAAGGTTTTATTAGTAATACGTACGAGGACTTCCTACAGCTTTATATAGGGACTGTTCCAGAAAAATCTAGTTGTGAAGGTCATAACAATTACCGTTTGTCAATACACTTCATTTAATTTAATTAATGGTTGTCTGTGGCAACACAGACGGATGACCTACGGCGCTAATTAAACAGATTAAAGATTTCGTTGCCCTCCCTGTTGGTTCGTAAATGGCAGTTTACAACCTGGAATCTAGAAGTTATTGTTTCTATTAGTTCCTAGGACGTTGCTTTCAACTGCCTCGTATTCAGATGTAGCTTTTCAGTCTTTTTGCAGTTATGCATGAATTGAGCCCAGTAAGTTGGCTGCGAAAGCATTAAAATATTAAACGTCAAAATTAAATATATGTGTAATGCAACTCTTTTAATCGACTCGGAGCGTAAAAAGTGTGATTTATGCAAACCTTTTCGCACTTTCATAATTTAAGTGGGAAATGCAGCCAGCTGGAACTGAAACTCATAAACCACAAGGTGGTAGCTAAAGATATGCTATCTTTAGGCAAAATAAAATGCTGAAGACAAGCCGCGATATTCATTTGATGGAAGAATTAAGTTCAGTGTTCCATAGAAAGCTTAAATATTATAACTTTTATTTTGTGTCTATATAATTATACCAACAAAAGAGTAAAATAATAGAATAAACAAGTAGGTATGGCAAAACGTTTAGATCTATCTTTGTGTCCATTCTAAACTGCCTATTAGACAAAGCCATTAACTACCGCTACGCATTTTTAATTATGATTCGGAATAAAAACCGACCTTCATAAAAGTGTTTGTTTCCTTTTCTAGAACAAAATTTTGCTTTTCTAAGAATACTCATCATTCCGTTATTGTTAAATCTCATCTTATTTAGTAATTTTGAATTTACTTTAGTGCATTTTGTATAGAGTTACTATGATTTATCATTATAATTCTAGTGTTTTCTATCTCTTAATACTGCAGTGAAAATTACTAGTCAAATTACGATTTTGTTTTCCAACAATATCTGTTATCAGTTATCTTATGTAACTTCGATAATAAGAAAATTCTTAAAAGAATCTGATCCCACCAACTAGAAATGCAAGCAACAAGCTAGATACAATTTTCTTATACGACAAACTCAACGGCTTTCATTACACCACTTAGGTAAAGGTCCTCTCAAACTCAGCGCTTTCATACAAAAAATTAATAAAATTAGCCGTTGTTTCTAACACAATTTTCACATATAATCTCATAAGAGCATTAATTCTTTCCGGAAATTTTTTTGAGTGCTGTGCAACAACGTCGTATTAATTTGCCCGAGCGGGACGCGAGGGCAAATTAGGACGTTGTTGGAATGCACGAAAATAATTTCCGGATATGAATTAATGCTCGAATGCAGATTCGGTAAGAAAATCGTAACGCCACAAACCCTCACAGTTAGGTTAGTCTACCTACAAAAAATTTCCAAGGAATTTTTTTATTGTCTTGGTTACGGCTCGTGAACTAATTTTTCTATTGGTCATTAATGAGTGTCGTACGACTTTCGCTTTAATTGCTGCGTGACGCATGTGTCTTATATGGCTATGTTAGCCTGTTTAGTATTGTTGTTACAATTAAATACGTAATACGTAATAGAAACTTGTAGGCCCGTCTGAAATAATTTTCCTCAAGGGGGGTAATTCGTCAGGAATTTCTCATGGATGCGCGTAAGGCATGTTGCTGGGTAACCAATATTGGAAAAAAATTACCTCGACGGACACGCTATAAGGTGAGGAAAATATGGAGATACAAATAGTTTTGGCTCGGTCTGGGCTAGCTCTTTTGACTGTGGTGTAAGGACGAGGCAAGAAAATGCTTTAAAATTGAGCAGTAGGATTATTAAAATTTGGGCGCCTTGTCGTTACTCACAACATAAAAAACAAAACTAGCTAATTAATGGTATGCCACCTACCTTTTGTGCTTTGCTGTATACCCATATAACTTGTACAGCTAGAGCGGTTGCGGAAAGAACACAAACAAGTAACAGTAATAGGGGCATTTAATCAAACTCAAAAATCGCAGTAACATATGAATTATATAATAAGCCATTAAGGCTAAGTGACAACAATTTAGGTTTGTGAGATCATTTCCTATGAATTAAATAAACCATGAATAGGAATCAACTTCCAAGTATTTAAATCACAAATAGCTAAATATAGCTCAGGTTACAACTTTAGGATAACGACCTGTGATATCGCAATTGACATATGTACGCTACGCTTAAAGACGCGTCTTATTGTGTTACAGGTACATTCTTATTTCAGCAATTTGGAAACGATTAAATTCTCGCTCTTTAGCGTCAAAATTTGATTGAATAAAAGAGTAATAAAACACGTTTCAGTTTCAATTTTTAATGCCTTAGTAAGAACTGATATAGTTGCGGCAATTGCCTTTGTGGATAAAAAAACACTGAGAAGTGCATGTACTTACAGTTTAGTTCCTTGCTAATGTCCATCGATCGGAAGAGGAGATGCTGGTATGTTGCGTCTCGCCCAAGAAGACTTCTAAGCCGGATTTGGCTGCATAATTTTTAGAATCCGAAGGAACGCCACTGTTACGAAGGCAGCTAACTGCGACAGGAGGCGGCCTGGAATACTATAATTCCTGGTTAGCTTGAAGAAGCGAAATTGGGAGACTGAATAAGCCTCATGATATCCGGTCTAAATATTGAAATTAGTATGCGAAATTGAGCTAGAATAAGCATTCTTACCAACGGTGTTCACGGCCGTTTGTGCAGAAAACAACGGCGCGGCGGTTTTCGTTTATAGAAAGACGCAGGAGAGCCAGCCTAAATGTCGAAATTAGTACGTAAAGATAAATTGGATGACCATTCTTACTAAGCTGTTTGCGCACGTTTGAGAAAAACCAACGCGCCAGCAGCTTTCGTTTGTTTAACAAGAAGAATCAATAATAATCGAGCGATTCCACTGCTTTCCAGCGGCTTACTCGGAATGAATGTTCACTAACGTGCTGCGACAGCTGCAGGTGTTTTATCTCTAAAGGCAGACGCTTGATGCGATAAACCAGAGTTCTTTTGCTACAATATTTAGATATAAGGCGGTCTGAAAGAAGATGCTAATTGCAGGAACGCGTTATTGAAGCGAAATTGAAATGGGGCGTTACAGTTCTGTCTTGTACCTAAAGAATCAATACATTTTGATATGTATTTTCTATTATTATTTACTTTAAAAAACGTGTTAATGAAAAGTAGTGCAGTAATGAAGTTTTAAACTCACTCAAAATCAGAGCTGGGCAAAATACTTTTAAAAAGTATTTAAATACTAAATACTAATTACTTTTTGAAAATTGAATGTATTTAAATATTAAATACTTTTTTTGAGCAAAAGGTAGTTAAATCATAAATGCCTATAGTATTTAAATACTTTTAATAGTTAAATACTTTTCTAAAAGTATTTAAATATTTCTTAAGTATTTAAA
This sequence comes from Agriotes lineatus, assembly GCA_940337035.1. Classification (NCBI taxonomy): domain Eukaryota; kingdom Metazoa; phylum Arthropoda; class Insecta; order Coleoptera; family Elateridae; genus Agriotes; species Agriotes lineatus. Next base: position 148,635,220 of record OW679198.1, on the reverse strand, counting down.
TATTTTAAAAATATTTAAAATACTTCGAAGTATTTAGATATCCTTAAAATGTAAAAAGACTTGTGAAATATTTAAATAGTAACACATGTGTATACCAGTTAAACAATTTTTCAAAATTAAATTTAAAATTCTAAATTTCCTCTTATTCGAATATTAAGCCAAATAATAAAGATGGCATAGATTAAACTATTGTACATGAATTATTAAAAACTCCAAAGAAAACGTTGGTTTGCGGTGTTTTATAAATATTTCGGCAAAGAAAATCTTAAAATCCATAAAATATTTTTAATAAAATTGCGTATATTGAATATGAACTACTAATAATACAATTAAATATAGGTAATATAGGTAATAGTAATTTATGTTTACCACAAATCACGACACAGGTACAGAGGAAACACCACTATTTCTTCCGCGCTGCCAAAACATGCAATATTGAAATAATCGAAAGGCAGGGGTGCACCGTCTCCGTCACCCCATCAAACCGGCTTTTTATGCATCTTGCTCAGGCCCACAATTGCCTGGTGGCTTCTGTCACGGGTGGTTGTTTACCTGAAGCACTACACGTGTTCGCGTTTCAAGTAAAAACTTGGGATTTTGATAAACGTTACAACTATGCAAAAAGTATTTACTAGTTAGAAATACATTTGAAGAAATAATAGCTAAATACTCTGAAAGTATTTAAATACTCTAAAAGTATTTAAATACTCTCAAAGTATTTAAATACTCTCAAAGTATCTAAATACTGCAAAACTATTTAAATACCTATCTTAAAAATATTTGAATGCTGCCAAAATTGTATTTAAATACTAAATACTTTGCAAAGTATTTGCACCTAGAAATACAACTACCGTCCATTAAAAAGTATTTAAATACTAAGTATTTAAATACTACAAAGTATTTAAATAAAAAAAAAGTATTTACAAATACAAATACTGCCCAGCTCTGCTCAAAATTAATGGGATCAATAACATTTATCTCTGGGTCATAGACAATAGTAATTTACTATACAAGTGGTGTTATCTAAATATTACCCACTAGAAAGAAAGTTTGCTATGCTTTAGGCCGTGTGGGCTAATTTTCTCGTGTAGTTAATACGTCGTAATACTACGCGTGCAGTACCGCGCTTTATCTACACCTCTCAATAAATTCAGGAAAATCATCAAAATCAAAATTTATTGTTTGAAATCACAATACCTCAATATATGAAACATGGTCTCATAGATACATTTCATAAACTGCCCAACTTTGCTAGTCATTATATAATCATTATATGCAATAACTTTTTTTTATACAAGTTGTTGGTTGAACTTTTTTTTTTAATTCATTTTATATTTAGATTTAGAAATATATGGCTTACTGAGCTTGAAATATGAATATATTGGAAAACATCTTCGACAGTACGTTTAAATGATTTTTTTTCAGAAATCAACGGGCGAAGCAATTCTTTAAATTATCCATAGTTTATGCAGGGTGAAATAAAGATTGACTCAAACTTACAGCTACGGCTCTGGATATCATTTTGACCGACGATTTAGAACATAGCAAATTTATTATTATTATCTCAAATGATTTATTTCCGATATCGACGGGTGTTACTAGTGTGGAAGATAGTGTATCTGACCACGAGCTAACATATTGCCAAGTTGGTGCGAGCCATACTAAGCCTATTCCAGTAGTTAGAACTTACCGCGATTTCAAAAATTTTGATATTCAATTATTTTACTCACATCTTCAATCCATTCCGTGGAAAAATATTTTCGATATTGATAACATTGACGATAAGGTAAATTTTCTAAATGAAAATATTAATATTTTATTGGATATTCACGCACCATATGTCACTTCTCGTTTGACTAAACCTCCGGCGCCATGGCTGACCGAAAATACTAAACTTTTAATATCACTAAGAGACAAAGCCAAGAGCAAATTTAAAAAGACACAAAATGTGGAACATGGAAGATATTACAGGCAACTACGCAATCTCACAACATTATCAATTAGGAAAGAAAAAAAAGCTTACTATAATAATAAATTCAAAAATTTAAGTAATAAAGAAATGTGGGCTGAATTGGGGAAATTAAATATTTTAAAAAATAAACAAGGATCTTTACCTAATAATCTCACAAATGTCAATGATATCAATAACTATTTTATTAATTGTGTACCGGATTTACCTGTTAATGATAATATAATAAACTTCTATAACAACAATACTTTAAACTCGCTATCTTCTCAATTTTCTTTCTCTATGGTTACTGAAGATGTAGTATTTAAAACGATTTGTTCAATAAAATCCACAGCCCTTGGCTTTGACGGTATCTCTATACAAATTATAAAAATATGTGTTCCATTTCTTCTTCCTTTTTTAACTCACATTTTCAACTATTGTTTAACAAATTCGGTATTTCCTAACTGCTGGAAGAAGGCATTTGTAATTCCCTTACCAAAAACTAATTCTCCAACTGAATTTAAGGATCTCAGACCTATCAGTATTTTATGTGCACTATCGAAAATATTGGAGAAAATTGTTTCGACTCAACTTCGCAATCACCTGAACATAAATAAAATATTGCCTAATATTCAATCTGGATTCAGACCAGGATTTAGTTGTACCACCGCCTTATTAAATATTATTGATGATATCATTAATGCTACTTATCGTGGTGAGATAACAGCTCTGATACTTCTTGATTTTTCAAAGGCATTCGACACTATTAATCACTCAATGCTCCTATCTATATTACACTATATTGGATTAACATCTAGTGCTCGGATGTTTTTAAAAAATTATCTCTCCAATAGGTCTCAGGCTGTTAGATTACTTGGCTCGATATCTTCGTTTTCTTATATTAATAAAGGCGTTCATCAAGGTACAATACTGGGTCCTGTGTTATTCACTATTTATACTTTCAATTTTATCACTTGCTTGCAATCCTGCAAAGTGCACTTATACGCCGACGACACTCAGTTATATTATTCTTTTCCTAAAACTCTTGCTAATCAATCGTTTAATCTAATTAATATTGACTTACAGAATCTACTAACTATATCCAAAGATCATGCCTTACAGTTAAATCCTAAAAAATCGGTTGCAATTGTGTTTGGTAGGAAATCTGACAGGCGCACTATTATTGAATCTGCAGATATTAGGATTGACAATGTATTATTGCCGTTGAAAGAAACTGTCAAGAGTTTAGGTCTAGTAATTGACCATGCCCTGAGGTTTAGTCAACATGTAACCGATTGCATACGCAAATCGTACGCCTCTATCAAAGCTATATATCATAGCCGACACCTGCTTAATCAGAAAATTAAGATCCAACTCTGCAACTCTCTGGTCCTGTCTAGAATGAACTACTGTGATGCAGTCTATGGTCCCTGTCTTACTTCCATAGATGTTAAAAGGATTCAGAAACTACAAAATTCATGTGTACGTCTTATCTTTGGCATTAAAAAACGTGAAAGTGTAACTAAAAAGCTGGTAACTTTAAATTGGTTAAGTATGTTGCATAGGCGTGTTTTACATTCGTGTTGCCTTTATCATAATTTAATTGTAAATAAATATCCTTCATATCTATATGAAAGGCTAACCTTCCGTACTGATGTACATAATCTGAACCTCAGATATAAAGGTCTATTAACTCCGCCTATACATCACACTGCGTTATTTAAACGCTCTTTTTCTTACTGTGTCGTTAATGGTTACAACAAGCTACCCCTCGATTTAAAGACGTTAAGTATTAGTCCTTTTAAATTAAATTAAGATTTTTCTTAATCAAATTACAAACGGAGGGAAACGCCTTTTAAATTAAAAATTTTACTTTAGAAATAAAGTACAGCCACTTTGTCGTAACACCGTGTTTCTTTTTCTTTTTAAATCTTTTTTGTTATTCTTAATCCATAATCGCAATACTACTTTATACCCGACTGGATAAAAACAAAAATACTTTATAATGATTCTGATAATCGAATTGCAGAACATTATTGTTCCAACAATTGTCTAGGTTAAGTGGAGCAGGCGGTGGGATTTCCATCGGATTTCCCTTCGAACTGGACTTCGCCTAGTTCATAAGTTTATTTTGTTGTTATATTTATTTTTAAATTAATAAAGTTATTATTATTATTATTATTATTATTATTAACAAATCGAAACCAACATTTTAGAAAAAATACACCCAAAATTGGCCAATAAGTGTTGGTTTTTGGAAAACAATGCGCCACCTTATAAGTCCATAGTTAGGTTTTTATTTGCTGGAACTTTCTCGTTATTTCCTACATTCGGACTATTTTCTCTTCCCTATATTTAAAAACATCTGAAGAAAAACAAAAATTGTTTAATAAAGGTGGGATTCAAGTTGTACGACCTCTTCAAATCTGAGACAGAAGGTAGTACCTTCTGGCTCAGATTTGAAGGGGTCGCAGACATTATAGTCACTGCAGAAATGTTTGAAGCTCAAAGAAGGTTTAAAGAAATTTTAAAAAGTTGTGCTAGTTATTTTTCTTTCACATGGAAGGCCAAGACTATCAGGTCATCCTTGACTGAATAGATCTGGTTTACGAGATGCAGCAATTTCGCACGTCGATGGAATGCGGGCTGGCATAAGAGCCTTAGCTAACAGTTATCGTTACCCTACTAATTGAAGTTGCCTATTGTTATGTTTAGGCTGGAAGTTTGTACTGCACATGTAGTACTAATGTTAGCTAGTTACATCACCATTCTTGTTTCCTAGACGTAGCTCCTCAGTGTAATTGCACGACTTTCGCACAGGTAACGGTTTCAGAAAGCGGAAGTACCAAGGTGGAGCTAAAGTTTCTCCAATGTTTCATTGGTGGAATTTATATTCCGAATATCTGAATGGAGATTGAGGGTGTGGCGCCAAATTATGGATTGGAACTCCTGGGGTTTTATTTCACTGTTACGGGAATTTGCTTATCCAATTCTTACAACTATGAACTATCTTATTTCTGTTGAAGTGTTGGACTGTTATAAAGTGTATATCAGCTCTGAGGTATTCGTAGCATGCTAATGGAATTGATTTTTGATGTGTTTTGGGTATGTTCACCGCATTAATAACTACATTAATAAAGCAACCATTCAATTAATATAGTAAGACTGTAAATACTACTTTTTTTTTTAAATATTATGTTTGAAATAACGACATCAAAGCACACACCGAACATAAGTAACACTACTGAGGGATTATGCAATAAATAGTAATCAAAAACTGCAACTGTAATTATGTAGTAAAAGACACTTAACTCAGTGAACAGAATTTCATTTTGCGAACTGTCACTCTTTTAACTCTTGTTTGTTTCATACCAATGAAAAGTTAATGAATTTATGCGTTTCAATGCTCTTTGTGTGTGAAGAAAGAAAATTAACTTTGACAAACAGAAATGCTTCAAATGTTTATCCTGCTATTATGACAGTACTTAATTTTGTCCATTAGCAAGATTTTACCATCAGCTTTAAGTTGACGGCGAGTAAAACTAAAACTCGGGCCATCTAAAATGCATAATGTCAAATGAATTGAGACGTTCTTATAGGAATCTCGCAATTAAATTTCCAATCTTTGCGTTTGCTAATTCCAATCTTATTAAAATCCCCTTAAAGTTTTACTGGCGGCATGAAACTTAATAGACAGATCGAAATAATTATCGAGAGGAATGTAAAACAGCTGACGAGAAAAACATTTTTAGTGCAGCATTATTTAAGTGCTATTGGTAATTAGAAAAGTTTATTTCTGAGAACTCGCAAAACAAGCAGGGTTTAAACAAATGTTTACTGCCAGCATTTCGAAAAATGGTGGTAAATGCTGATTCAAGTCTAAAATAATTACTATTTTATGCCTTATCTGTGGGGAAATCTGACACTATTAGCACGAGCAAGGTCATAAATCTCCTTGCTTTTTATTGCCATAGGCGCACTAGCCATGGGTACTGACTGAAGCATTGCAAGTACTAAAACTACTATCCAAAACTTCAGCTTTGTTAAGGATATTCTTGAAGTAATGTCATAATTAGCTACGGTGCCTTTGCTAAGACTCTAAATTACACACATTTATTGACGTTTTGACATCTTGCTTCCGTCACTGAAATGGCTGCTGGTAGGTATAGTCCAAAAGAATTACTCTCAGAAAATGAGGTGTTGACTCAATACCGCTGGTGATATAGTACATTCTCTTCAATAGCTTGAAATAACAATTAACATAACACTGCAATTTTTGGTATTTATAAATAAATTACCGTTGAAAATTTAATTTAGAGGAGGCTCATTTTTGTTTATATAATGGCACCGTTATTATCTGAAACGTTTACTTTGTAAATTGCCAACGTTAACTGTTTCAACTTTCACACTCTAACGGCCGGTCTTATGAAGGCCACTAACCTGACGTTAACTTTAATTCGCTGTTAAAATAAACAAAAGCGCATAAAATTTGTTTACTATTGAATAATATGTCATAAGCGCCAACGTTTTGATAAACTTTTATTTATTTTAACACCGATTTAAAGTTAACGTCAGGTTAGTGACCTTCATAAGACCGGCCGTAAATAAATAAAGCAGACGTATGCGGTTTATGTCATGAACACCTAAATAATATTATTTATTACGAACTTGTAAACACACTTATCCAGCCTATTTCTTTGAATCTCTTATTACCAAATTGGACCTGAAATAAATTGTAAAATTATAACTTGAATAAGCAAATGGACATTCGAGCTCTAGATTCAAGTGGCAGACTTGTGTTACGTATGGAATTTTAGTTCAAACTTTAGTGCCTTCTCGAGCGTTTCTGCCGAAAATTCAATTGAGTTTAATTTTTAAAACACGGAAAACCATGTCGTCAAAGCGTAAAGTTTCTGCTTCAGATTTGCCAGACAAAAAGTGCAGAAAAGTTTTGGTTTTTTGAAGTTGCATAGTATAAATAAATCTAGTTAATGGAACCTAACCCCGTTTTTATCATTTATGTGTTTACTTCGCATCGCGGTTTTGCGCTTTGCGGCATTCTTCTGGAACGTAACCCCCCGAAAGGCGAGGCCTGACTGTAGATGCTAAACTAGATCAATAAGAAGATATTTATTGATCAGAATAATAACATTTGATACAAAAAGATGTAATAAAATTTGTAACGGTTGAAATTATTTAAAATAAACCCTTTATAAAAGTTTTAAAAAACTATTTGGTGAATGAAAAGGTTACAAATTAAAATAAAATTGGCGTGGTGTAAAAATAAAAGTAAAATATTAAAAGGATCAAAGATGTGCAGACGATATGGATGAAGATAAAGGATGAGGTGAGAATACCAAAGTAATACAGTTATAATCTACAAAAGCAAATTTCTGGAAGGGGATGCTGAACTAAGTTTATTGTCAAATTACATTGCATCATCTGAATTGGATGACAAGGAATGCTTTTTAGTGGAAGTGGCTTACATCAAAATCATTAGCAGAGTGAGCGTTTTATAGGGTGGATAGGAGATTTTCATTTGAAGGAGTTCTAATTCGACGAATTTGTCATTGAAGTGACATCTTATAACTTGCATCTAGTAGAGGTTCGTGATACCCGGTCGTCGGTGGCTTGAGGATTTTGGTGAGACGACGTGGATGGTGATTGCTGCTGGCATTGCTGCTAAAGAGGGTTGGTAGTTGCCTTGTCGTGTTTTGGGCAAGGAAGTTTTGGCGGAGTTTGTGCAGGCATTGTTTTTGGAAGTTGGGAGATCTTGGTGAGGTGGATGGATGCGTTGGGCTTGGTAGAGGAGAGTGTCGAGTCCAATAACAGGTGACAGAATACAGGTATTTAAATAAAAACTGAAAGAAAATTTGGAAAGAGTGAAGTGAGGTAATTTTAATTAAGAGAATACTTAGTATTTGCTATTGTTGAATGAAAAAAATGTAACTAGAAAGTATTTGTAATTAATTTTGCACAAAACTAATTTGAAGTGTCAGGTGACAGACGTATAAGAGTTGTCATAAAATAAGAAAATCAAATTTCAGAATAGAAGCAGTCTAGATTATAAAGCATCCGACCTGTGTTTCAGTCGATTGTTTTCTACCGAAGCTAGCAGTTTAATAATCTTGATCATCCATAATTTAAAAAAAGTCAAATGAGTTAATTAAAATTAAATTTTAAAAAGAATTGATTGAGAATAAACTAAAGTAAGGTTTAAGTCAATTATAACATAGCGTAGGCGTTACAACGTGGTAGAGTCATCATTACAATATATCCAAAACATTAATTTCCAAATATAGATGCCTAAAACTGCCAAGATCTTGATTAACTTTCAATTTATAATATATTTACTAAATTAATTTCTTCAAAATTATACCAAATCAAACTTTCTAATAATCACACATTGACTTCACTAACCTTTGCTGTATTTGAGAGGTACTTGAACATTAAGCTGCTCTCCGTTGTGGACCTGCTTACTGGTTGTCGTTACTGCAGAAGCTCGTTGTAGAACTCTCCAAAAATATTTCTATTTTATTCAATATAAATAACTTCGTTTGCACGCTCACTCACTGATTCAACATTATGAATGATAAATTTATTGCATATTCAATAGATCAAAATAAATCAGGTTTACTTTACTGACTTTTATTTTTGATCTATTTAATCAAATTATATCACAGGGAAAGCTATGAAGATTATTATTTTACTCACAATTAATATGCATTCACTTTCAGTGTGATTTCAAAATGTTTTCACTCTTAGTAACTTGTTTCTATCACAACTAATACCATTTATTTATACAGTTTTTCCATTTAATAGTCCTTTAAACTAACTGAATTTAAAAACCAAAGAGAATCTGCATGTTGTATTACACACGACAGTATCATCTGTTGTAGTTTTATAGTCTAGTACAGCACTACAGCAAATAATAATTGGGTGATTGCATTTTACACATTTTTTTTTCTTTTAGTAAAACTGCACCATGAGGCATTCTGGAGAAGACCACGTTGCAAACACACGGATTTTCACAACAGCTATATTAATGACGATGTATATCCAAACTTCTCAAAACACTTAGATGAACATGTCTGCCGAGTCCATTGAAAAGAACAAAGGATTTTATGATTATCTAAAATTTGGAATGCGGCTTTTTCCCGTGCCTTATTCTCTACTTTACTATAAATTTAGAATGCCCTTTGTTTGATAGTAAACTTAGTTGTCGAAGCACAAGATCCGCTCTTACCGCAGTATAGCCAAGGCAACGCACAACGCTAAGTCAAAAAACAAATTGTGCGAACAAGGCGTACTCTCGCGCACAATTTCATTTAATGCGGCTCTGCCTTCGGCCGCTTGAATTCAGGCTGAAGTATCAGCTGGGTGATGTAATTCGACGTAATTTACTAGTTACACTTCTACTAGGTGATTATAAATGCTCTTCCATAAAGTCTGTGTCAAAAGTGACGCAAAATCTAACCTGCTAACCTCCAATTTGACATAGACTTACAATGCCACCAACATATTATTCATACAACAAATATTTCAAAGACGACTTGCTGCAAAAGCATTTATAATCACCCGGTAGTTTATCAATTTCCTGGACCGGGCATTCAAACAAGGGTTTTATTTATAATAACTAACATTGCGTTATAGTTGCTCTAAATGGTCTGGCTGGCTTCTTTGAATCTAAAATAGCCGCTTCCATCCATGAAGAATGATCGGGATCTCGGTGTTGATTCTAAGGTAGTTATCTGCTCTTGAGCTGTACTTCGGCTCAAGAATAACGAGGCGTCGACTGCTCTTACCGCATAGATACTATTAATCGCACTTTATAATACTTCGCGCGACGTCATTTTTGTTTGGATGAACGCACAGGTCGTATATAAACAGGCGATTGCCCTTCCGAGCTTCTATGTTCTAGCACAACTTACTTTGATTCTATAAATAATCGCAACAACTGCATCAGCTGGTTTGCGCGCACAATCTCAAGCGCGAAACACTGCATGTTTTAAATGCCTAATTCATCTTAACCTAATTATTACAATGTAAAGAATACAATTTGGCTTAAATATAGCAGGGTGATTATTAAATACCAAGGTGACACGAACTGATCATGAAGATAATTTATCGAAATTAGAAAATGAAAATAGCTGTGACAATTCAATGGATACACTAAAAATCCCATAAGCCGCGTTTTTTTGTCACTATGACAGCGAAAAAAGTTTGCCCTAACTTTTCCAGCGACAAAACGAAACCTAACTTTTAAAACGGTCTAATTCTAGTAAGCCTAGCAGAATTGCTAAGGACCTAATATGTAAATTAAATATGTATTCATTAAATTGTCGTACCGAATTACACTCAAGCTTTTCTTTTATCGAAGTAAACGTAACATTTATAATTCGAGTTTCGGACTCATAATTTTTTCAGATGCAGTTTTTTTTTCGTTAAATTGCCATGCAACGAAATTCTCATTAAAATGTCAAGTTTACTTCGACAAAAAAAAGCTCTCGTGTAATTATAAGTGAATCAACATATTTTAGTTGTTGAATTTTTTGGTACATTTAATTTTATGTGGTATTGGTAGTTACCGTTGCATGACTTTTTGTTTTTTTTTGTAATATATAGTACGTCTAGAAAGTATGTGGGTTCTTTCTTTTTTTTAAATTTTGCTAGTGTATGATTTGGCATGTGATTTTCTAAAGAAATATAAATGGTCTATGCATTAGCAAGTAAGATAAGTCGTTTTTCATATAAAAATGTTATACAAATCATTTGTTTGCTTATCGGATTTTTCAATTCCACATACGTTCGAGACTTACAATATACAGGGTGTCTCAGAAACAACTCCACAAAAATCCCATAAAAGAAGAATTATGACTATCCCTCGTATAAAATTTCAACCAATCAAAACACTGGAATTTTTTAATTTTGACCAGTGAGGTGCGAATTACGTCACAATTTCTCCTCACCAAGGAAATCTGGCAATTTTTGATAACACCTGTGCTACAATTTCCTTGATTTTTTTAGGTTGTAGAGAATCGAAGGGACACATAATTTCGTAGCTGTAGATATCAAAATTAATAAACCCAGGATTTTAAAAATGTATTAATCAAACGAATACAAATACAATTTCTATTAGTTTGAATTATTATTAAAATACAATTCATTTGTTGGAAAACAAGATGCAGTTTTAATACTTTTATGAACCTTGGTAGTACGAAATAGAAGAAATTATAACGATACGTTCAACTTGTGGATTCCGACAGTTGCCCCTTACAACAAATATGAATACCGACGACGGATTTTTATTTAAGTTTGTTGCGTAATAGTTCCATGAATTATTATCCGCCGCTTTTTAAAACTGGAGAAGCATTACGTCATACAAAATTTGTAAGATATACCTATGGGGTTGAATCTTGTCTATACCTGCATTCTCCGTGACGAATTGCAGTACAGTACAAACTTTCACTGACGGATTGTCATACCGGGACAAATGATAAAAATATAACAGCAATGAGATAGCATGAACAAGTAAATACAACGCTTAAGTAAGAAAGAGATAGCCATACAAAAAATATATATTAGTAGGCATGTTTAGTTGACAAATGACATAATTAAAATTAAGAGTCAAGCCTTCTCGAGTATTTGCTACTATGTTTATCTCTTTCTTACTCTAGCAATACGTGTTATCTTTTTGTTCATGTTATCTTATTGCTGGTATATATAATCCGTGACGAACAAAGCAAAATCGTCTTCAAGGATGTTTAAACGAACAAAGCGCTGTTAGTCACAAACACATGTCTCAACCTGTTTTAAAAGAGGGAACTTAGAAACAATCTGAAAAATTTCAAATTCAAATATTAGCGCGAAAATTGAAAATGACCGCCGCGTAATTTAATCAGAAGCTAATGCGTAATTTATTCAGTATCATGGTACTACGAGTGAAAAAGAGAAAGTTATAGAAGCCAATGAAGATTGTGTGAGATAGCATACGTTCTGTTGGGGCAAATTATAAAAATAATAGCCTTCAAATTGCGACGATCGAGCGGAAATTTCCAGCTATATAGTAGGTAGAGACAATGGAAATATCGATAATCCATTCATGCGACTCACTCAAATTATAAATCTAAAATAATTAATTCTGGCACAACCAATTGCAAAATCAGTTTTTTAAAATTACTACCCCTCATTTGACACCACAGGGTATGCAATTCCGTTATTATAATTTATATTTTTCAAAAAATAGTTTGTTTAAAACAAGGGAGCGCGACGTCGAAACCGCAAGCAAGTGTTGAAGTTTTAATAGCATTCAGGTACGTTGTTCTGGGTTGCTCAGCTGGCTACGCCTTAGCCTCGTAATACTGCGGTCGCTGGTTCAAATCCCATTTGGGGCCGACGCAAATAGCATTGTTAAATTAAATAAATGCGAGAAAACCAAGATGGCCGATACCCCAGGAAGTTTAAATTCAAAAATGGAACTTAGAAAAAAAATCTGAAAAATTTCAAATTCAAATATTTGCGCGGAAATTCAAAATTAAAAGGACAGCCGAGAGAAGTGCGCACGCAGAAAACCAAGATGGCGGACACCCGGGCAGTTTAAATTCAAAAATAGGGACTTAGAAAAAATCTGAAAAATTTCAAATTAAAAGGGCATCCGCGAGAAGTGCGCGCGCAGAAAACAAAGATGGCCGACACCCGGGAAGTTTAAATTCAAAAAATTTAACTTAGAAAAAAGTCTGAAAATTTCAAATTCAAATATTCGCGATAAAAGTGAAAATGGCCGCCGCGTAATTCCGGAAGCAAATTAAAAATGTCCGCCGCGTAATTTAATCATTAGCACATGTGTAAATTACATATCAAACTTCATATGTGATTAATTAGATCAAACCGCGAAATTAATTGGGTCAATCCGCGAATTAAAATTAAAACCGCGAAATCTGATTCGCGGTTTAATTGGCGGTTTAATTGGATCAATCAATTCAATCGATCATTTTAATTGTCCCAATAAAAAAAAATGGCCGCTATCTACCCGACTGTTCTACTGTAAGGCTAAACTAATAGTTTAGGTAGGTCTGCCGTCTATTAGATTTGCGCTTGTTGGAATTAAAAAGAAATGAAGAATACGAAAGAAGCATTCAGCAAATTCAAATTTAAATTACGGGCGGATGATATATGGGTGAGTTCTGTTTATAATTAAGTTTTTATCCGAATACCTTTTTAACAGGCCCAAGGGAGTGACAATTGACCTTATTGACACCCCATCTATTTCATAAGAGAAAGAACTTCTTATAATATTGTTTTCGATTAGAGATTGAAAATTACTGTCAAATTAAGGTCTACTACCAAGTAGTACTGTTCAAGTCTTCACGTTGCTAAACCAATTACCCAAATAATTGAAAAACCTGATAGACTTTCATTTATCAGCCTTGTAAAGTTAAGAAACACACCGTTCTATGGTCAGGTATAGAATTAGGCCAAACACGCAGATTAGTCGACCTTTCCAAGAAGTTTATTATTATGATTTTTGAGGCTTTCACGGCCATTGTCATTAAGTAACAAACGACTTCCGGGATTGGACCGTGTCATGATTGAGACCGAAGAACTCAACGTTTCGCCCACTTTCGTAAGGGGCTTCATCAGGAGGAAAAAAGCAAAAGAGCACGGTAACTCAACGTGTTAACCACGCCAGAGGCGAAACTCTTTTCAAAGGGAAGGGACAGAAGAGCACGGTAACTCAACGTGTTAACCACGTCAGAGGCGAAACTCGACTGACTATCGGAAGAAGAATTATTATTTCTCACTGTCAGTGTCAAAGTAGATATTTTTCTAGACATTTTCACCTGAACTTTTATAAAATTTAATACAAATACCTATGAATAAACGCTACGTCAATAGTATTCAATACAGTATTTGTATGAGATCCTTAATAGTAGATTATGCAATGAAGGAGAGAAATTACACTAAAGCAAAATAGCATTCTCACCGAGTTGCATATACTATTTTTTTCACGTTGTAGGAAGATTTAAAACGAAAAACCTGTTTTTTTAAACGTCGTTTATTGACATTTTAGTTACAATTATTTAAAAATTAGTAGCCTATGGTAAATTTTAAAGTTGGTGGCACTTTAAGTCATTATGACAAGAGCTCACAATTATGTCAAATTCGAGGTTAGCAGATTAGGGTTTGCACCAGTTTGTGTCAAAACTGAAGCAAAACTTAACCTGATAACCTCGAATTTGACATAATTGTGAGCTCTTATTGCTCAGTCATAATGAAAACTCCCTAGGGAAACTTCTCTCCTCTAGGGAGTAATTCATTATTTCGCTCACGATTTTGGTATCGTAAAAATTGTGTTTTGCTCCCAGACGTGAAAAATAGCTATTTATATATTATCTAGGGAGCAAAGGTATTCATTTCCTCCCGTGTTTAAATTTAATGCCCGCCGCGTCAGCGGAAGGCATTAAGCACACAAGGGAGGAAATAAACCTTTGCTCCAGTGATATATTGAAATGGTCGTTAGCCCGTTACACAACTCTGCTTGCAGATTCAATAATTAAAGCAAGTCAATTAAGCACAGAGATGGGGTAAGCATGCAACTGCAAGAAGTCACATTAGAATTTTTAATTTATGATTACATCGGTCAAGCATTGCCGATATTTATTGAAACTACTTTTGAATAAATGGCAACAAGGCAGAGCTCAATTTGTAAATTGGAGTCACTAAAATGTCAATTAACGTAAATTCAGAGGTTGTTATAAAGTAAAGCCAATCAAAATTCAACAAATCTATCACCAAAGAGATTTATTACATGCAGGTTAATTAAATTTACATGTCAGTATAATTGAATAAGTACGGTTCTATGAACTTTTTAAATAAAGGTAAGACGGACAGAATGTTCATTACAGTGCAAAAAGAGCACAATGCTAGATCAAATAAGGCTATAAGAAAATGGAGCAGTAATATTTGACGATTGGTGAAATTCAGACAGGTTTTATAAAACTGTAAGAAAATAACACTACAGGAAATGGACAAGATTTGTGTTTATAGAAATGAGTCAGTGTAAGGACAGAAGTGAACAGACAATTAAAATAAAACTTTGTGAGTGGCGCTAGAACTTAGATAAATTGCAAACATGAACAAACGATAATTTAGAAAGTAAGATTATGTACAGTTTTATAAATTAAGTTGAAAATTAGATTATAAGTAATTGCATTGTATTCAGTTAACATCCGTTTTTATGTAGCCAGATAGGAAATTGTTGTTAACGAACAAAGGGGAAGAAAACAATTGAAATAAATTAATTCCAGACAAGCCAAATTGTGTCTCCAGTTTATTTGCATTTTATACCATTTATCATTAAAATAAATTAATAAAAATTATACCGGCCTAATCAGCAGTTAACAGTGCACATGTGAGAGTGTGGGTATAAAAATCCATCACATTTAAAATATTTTCTCCGGTGACCGCTTCCGACAAGATGGGCAGCCCAGATCCAGTTTCCGATCATCAGCTGCGGGCTTCAGCCAAGGTCCAGAGACGGAGAGAGGGTGTCAGCAGTTCCGCCCGGTGTGTACTAGGCCAGCACAGCAGTTGCAGCATCCCGGGGGCTCAGCATCCAGCCGCACGCATCAGGAGAAGCTGTCCGAGAAACCAGCCGCAGCCTAAGAAAGGTCAGGTTAGTGGTGTCATGCAAATAAGCGTGCTAGAGCTACGAAATTTACCATGAGGAACGAGTACCATGAGGAAAAGCTGATCACAGTATTACAATACGTTAAAATAGAGCAGGAGTTCCAGAAATTGTAGAAATTAAGTTGAGGTTATGTTAGGGACGCATAAAAAAAACATCTGAATTGCGAAGGAAACTGCGAACGATGTAAAACAAAACACGATTAGAGACGCTTAATAAAGCGCGAGATTTGAATTACCTGTTAATTTGTTCATGGATTTGCTTTTAAATTCACTATAATCACACAGAAATGAACTGCACGTAGAATCGATTTGCTGATAGATATTATTGACAGCGCAGCGAGATTGCGCAATTGCTACTTCTAAATTTCATAGCCCAGTGGCGTATCACGGGGATTTTTATTTTGAACAAATAGGGGAACCCAACCACATTTTGAGTCCATGCCTATCAAAATTAAGCTAGCCATAATTTATCTAACTTGCAGATGTGCACAATACTAAAAAAGGCAAAACACTGATTCAATGAACTCATTGATACGGTTATAATTATTTGTTTTTAATCAGTAAAAATGTGATATCAAATAAAAAAAATATGTGTAGGGTGTGTATTTATTTATTAAATTAAATTATAAATTATAATCATAATATAACATATACCTTTATAATATGTTGCTATGGTTTGATATGCACCACTGCTTAAACTGATTAAAATAATTGCTGGATTGTAATTTTATTTTTACTTGACTCAAATAAAATAGTATTATGCCCTTTTTCGTATTTTATTTATCTGCAATTTTATTCTCATAACTCTAACTCGGTAGACAATCAACTCTATTCAAAGGGGTGAAATCCTAATAATTTGTGAATATTTACTTAAACTGGTCGGCCACTGGCCACCCGAATTTGTTCCAAATACGCAGTCGCAAATGTATGCTGTAAAAACTCCAAAATGGTTCGCTTAGTATGCTGCAAGCGTTGTTGACTTTAAAAATCAAATTTGTGAACATTCGAAGAGGTATTTATTTAAATCGTATTGCTTTGGCGGTTATTATTCTTTTGTTTTCAGGAATTAATTTGTCTTATGACGTCAGAAAGGACACTGACTGAATTACTGCAATTGTTTAATCTCCACATAACCTCACAACTGGACTATGGTTAATAATTTATAAAGCACTGTCGCTGGAGGCTTGAAGATGCTTGAATCTTGTTCGGTACGGTATTATCTCGCATGCACACAAATTTCTGGATGCTCACGCTAATATTTTTAGGGTTAGACAGTACCTTAGGATTTCGTGTTCGCTTCAATCTGGCCCCAGCCCGTATCTTCGTCTGGAACGGTTTCCCCCGGTGTCTGTGCTGCTGGTCGGTGTTCTGCACTTCTGTCTGATGCGTCGCAGTAGAATGCCCTGGCTCTGGACCCTCTTTTCGGCTGGAATCCTTCTTCGTAATCTTGATGTGGGTGGCGAACGTTTCGTCGGAGATGCGCTTGGTAAAATCATTTATGTTTTGCGGAAATCGCCACAAACGTTCTCATATGAACTATACCACTTGCTTAACACAGTGAAAAACTTGTTAGCTCAAAATATTTAATTTTATTATATAAAAACTTGTATTCAAAAGGAGCACTAAATTTCATGTCAATCTTATAATTTATTCAATTGTTATCTGCTCATATCCGCTATAAACAAATGCTAATCTAATACTATACAAACGGAAATTAGCCATGTTCAAATCAAATACATTTTGAAATAAATTTGCTTACAAATTATTGAATTTAAAAATTTATTATTTCTAAAATGTTGTCCACATTTTTAATTGCTAAAATGTTTGCGCAACCACACATTTTATTATTTGCTTTGCTCTGTTCACTCGCGTAATTGCACTGATCCTTTTAAAGAGTTCACTTCCTTTATAAATGCTTTCGATGTCTGCTTTTCATTTACCTTTTTCATGTCTTGCTGTCTGCTTTTCCAATTGCTATTTCCTGACCTTCTGGCAGCCTTTTAATTTGCTCTTTGCAACGTAATTATTATTCTGGCTTCTTATACCTTTTAAGATTGCTCACAAATTGTACCTACTTAGCTATATTGAAATCTACGCTTCATTGACCTGCACATAGCATTTTTTTTTGGTTTGGCTATTCATTCTGCCCAAATCTAATATTTAATTAATTTGAACTTTGACTTCAACTCTGTGAAAAACAAGCTTTGCCCTTTGCGTTTCTTTCTCAATTCATTTATTAGTACTGGCATCTCTTTGTAATATTCCGCCCTTCTGGTATTAAGGGAGTGGTATTAATTAACCACCATCGGGTAGCTCTCTCAGTCGGAGTTAATTTGGTTCAATTAGATATACACTATGAGACCAGTAAACAAACACCAGGATAATTCTAGACAATTTAATTATAGTTCAAAATCTATTTACAAACATAGGCATTATCCAATAGAACAAAATAAAATGTATTTTACAATAAAATTGGTAGTTATACAAGACGTCCTGTTGCGAACACCTAACGTCACTGCAACCCGTCATACATCCGTGCGTTTGTGGCCCTGCAGTTTGAGTCCTGGTAGATCGACGGGACGCCACTGGCCGTGTTGTTGCGCCGTCGAAATTAGTCCCAGGGATACCAACCGTTAAACTTGAATCTCGGTCACAATGTCAAAGGCACGTGTAACTGCAAATATAGGTTAATTCGGCTGTCAGGGTTATTTACTTACAACGCCGGGTCGTGCGGGAGATTTGGCAAGCCCTCTGTGAAGTTGGTGTTGTGTTAGTGCGGGGTGTTATAGAACGAGAAGTTGACGGTGGATTCCACCTAGGGCTCAGCTTCGAGTCGCGAGCGGACGTCGGGAAAACGTCCTCACAGCGCTTGCCCTCCGGGGATGCTTTAGGAACTTGGTTGATTGGTGAGTAAACCTCTGTAGTTAACAAATATTAAGAACAAATTTAAACGGCTTCTAAGATTAGCGACGTGCCGGGCCTCAATAATATGTAATCTGACACGGCCAGTGCCGATAGAATTACACTTTGTAGCTGGCTTAATTATTACGAGAAGCATGCGAAACGGCCCCGTGAACGAGTCGTCGCCTCCAACATGTCTTCCAGGAAATTGTTACAACTAATTGTTGACGGAGCTTGGGCAAAAATTTAGGCTGAATTCAGGTTATAATATTGAAAGGGTAAACCAGTGAAGCCGTCCTCGATGAGGTCGTCGCCTCCAAGAACTGGCTTTCAGGAAGGGGAATCGTACGGGTTTTAGCTAGAAACACGGCCTCCTAGATTGGAGTCTTCGGTTCGACTTAGCTACAGGTAAACTCAGGATGCAGGATTTCAAAGTGTGAGGGAAGAATTCTCTCTTTAATCGGACGGGACGGACAGGATTGGGGATGATCTGGGACTGGATGGATACTGGAATGAATGCTGAGAATGCCGGAGGGAATCTCGGAAATGAATGCCCCGTGAATCGGTCGTGAAGCAGCTTTTATATCTCCTCTTCGTGCTTCGTGCATCTAGCAACCACTTCGGAGATTCTGAGTGGGAGAACGGAGCAAACAGGGACCTGCGCCTCGATGACGTATTTCTAAGATTCAAACTCCGATACGTAACGTTGAATAAGCTATGGGAGAACGCGCGAATTAATTTGTAATTTAAAAAAAAACGCGTTCGCGCTGGGCGAAACGTTACATCTTTTCCAATGCATTTACTGATTGAAATTTAAGTTTGGTATTGCAGTTACATAAAACACCCCAACTCTGTGCTTTTTGACTTGTTTCCTTAAACTGTACTGCAAGCAGAGTAAAGTCTTGGGCTTAAGACCATTACAATATGTGATTTTTTCTTCGAACGCATGTTCTATTGCGCGAAAATTCAAAAATTTTGCTTTAGGAAATCATTATAGTGACTCTAGATTTCTGTAGTGACATTTTGCCTAATTTTCAAATCAGCATAACGTTGTAAATTTTTGGTGTGATATCCATGGTGACATAAACACAAATACGGGCGCAAAAAATATTGGTTCCCGCCGGGAGTCAATAAAAATTGGCTCCGCTGGTTGGCAATTGACAGTTTTGTTTCCTAAAACTGGGGCGCAAAAGCCGACTTTCTATACAGTGAGTAGAAAATTGCTATTTATATATCTCAGGAGCAAAGGTGTTAATTTCCTCCCGCTTGTGAATTTAAACACACAAGGGAGGAAATGAACCTTTGCTCCAGTGATATATATATATCATTTTTTCTTCAAACGCATGTTTTGTTTGGCGAAATTTCAAAAATTTTGCTATAGGAAATCATTATAGTGACTAGATTTCTGTAGTGACATTTTGTCTAATTTCCAAATCAGCATAATGTTGTAAAGCTTTGGTGTGATGTCCATGGTGGAATAAATACAAATGCGAGAGCAAAAAATATTGGCTCCCGCCGGGAGTTAATAAAAATTGGCTCCCGCTGGTTGGAAATTGACAGTTTTGTTTCCTAACACTATGGCGCAAAAGCCGACTTTCTATACAGTGAGTAGAAAAAAGTAGTTATTTACAGCATTTATGACAGCTGGTAAATAAATGTCACACCCTTAACCTATTTGTTTTAGTAACATTTTGAAAGTACATTCCTAGACAAAGATTAATTTTGGAAGTACACTCTTGAAATTTTGGAAATCAAAGGCCACTTTTTGTTTTTATGTTTACTGAACAGACTATACATAATGTATACACCAACACATATACAATACATATTGGTTCTATGAGCTGATTAATTTGCTGACAAGTGGACTTGAGGGAGTCAGCCTATTGGGTCTCGAGGCCATTTTTTAGTCATTTATAGGCTGGTGCTTCGAGTAACGTTTGTTGCGAAGGGTTAGGATGCTCTAACAGAGTATTATGATTTTTCTCTGTAGCTGGATTTCTTTCTTTACGGTTTTTATTTTTAAGTCTCTATGTAGGGTTATATTGTTGACATACCATATTGTGCACTGCTTATCTGCCTGAGGACTTTTGATTGGAATTTCTGTATAAGATTTAGGTTGGACATGCTAGAGTATTCCATAGTTCCAATCCGTATGTTCATATCAGTTTGATTATTACTTTATAGATGAGACACTTGTTGTCAAGTGATAGCGGAAATCTTCTCCCAATTAACCAAGAAATTAAAAAAAATTTTAGGTCCTTTTCTTTTCTTTTCTTCCCTATGTGTGTTTTCCAGGTTAACTTGCTGTCTAGGTGTAGGCCCAAATATAGAGTTTCATGCAACTGTCGCATTTATACATTATTTATGTAATCAGGGACACTGTTGTCTTCTTAGAGTGAAGGTTACATGAGCGCACTTATTTTCATTGACTTTAATTCTCCACTGATTAAGCCACACTTCTAAGAGGTTTATATAGGTCTGCAGTGGCTGGATCTTCGTGTGTTGTTAAGATCGCTGTGTCGTCGGCGAAAGTTCCAATTTCAACATATGGGGTTATAGGCAGATCTGCTGTAAAGATTAGGTATAGGATTTAACCTAAAACGCTGCCCTGAGGGACGCCTGAGTTGATTGTATGTATCTACGATGTACGAGTATTCTCAACATGTTTGACTTGGTAGGTACGGTGTATTAGATACAATTTCAGCAATACGTAGTAGTTGTGTGGGATAATACGCTTTAGTTTAAATAGGAGACCTTTGTGCCGTACCTTGTCAAACGCCTGTTTGACATCCAAGAAGGCTGCAGAACAGTAGACTCTGTAAAATGTAAGAAGTACATGATGACTCAGCCAAAGCTGACCGGCAAGCTCCAGTCAGCTGATGAGCAGTGGCTTAGGGTTTTCGTTGTAAAGTTGGGGTACTTGTATATTACAAAATATAGAACTTTTGAGTATCAAATTATTGTATTTAGCATATTCTGGAGATTTTGTAAAGACAATGTATTACCTTTAGCAAGGAAAGACAAGAAATCACGTTGCGAAACAAGAATTACACCTCCAGAACAGCTAACTGCAAATGCTAGGTTATAGGTTATAGAGTGCGCGTTCTGCGTGCTGCGCCACTGAGTTCCAACCTCCCCTTAAATTTGAATGTGAACTCGTCTAGACGAGAACTCGTTTCTGCGCATTATGTACTTCTTACATTTTACAGAGTCTACTTCTTTTATTCGATGGCTGTGTATGTGACATTCGTTAGGCGGTCACCCCATTGGATGGTTGAATAACTACGTCTAAACCCAAACTGATGTTGTGGTGTGCATTCTGCTAGCAAATGATCTTCGTTTAGTGTCTTTAATAATAATTTCTCTAAATGCTTGGACAGAACTGGTGAGAGACGTATAGGCCGGTAAGAGGTGATTTCTGTTGGTGGTTTACCTGGCTTTACTATTAGTATTATATATGCGTGCTTGAATTGGGTAGTCCAGTAGGTCAATTTTAGTATTGAATTAAATAGCTCTTTTTATGAATAATAATCCAGATTTGGGCAGCTCAGCTAAGACTTTACCGGTAGTTAAGTCAAAGCCCGGTGACTTGTTTGTATTTAGATATTTGATTTAATTTTCTATTTCTTGCAATTTGAAATTTGTAATTGGTGGGGAGAGTTAGAAAGGTGTACCCAAGAAGTCTTGTACTTCTGGGTCATCGTTCTAAGGCTGCAAAACTTGGGACAGATGTTGCGCAAAACCCTCCGCTTTTTTACTATCTATCCTTGCCCAACTGCCATCAGGTTTACAAATTGGAGAGTCGGGGAGAGTGGGTCGTTTGAAACCTTAGTGGCTTTTCAGATGGAATGATCTTTATTGGATAAGTTTACCACATACGTTTTGATTGTTTCATTTTCGATCTCACTTATAACTTATATTTTAACTTGTTAATAAGTCTGTTCTAGGTGTTTTTGTCTATTGGATGTCGACTTCTTTGCCATCTAGCTCGTGCTCTTCTTTTTTCTGCTACCAATTTCCTTATTTCCATGGGAATGTTTGGCGCTTGTCGTTTTTCTATTTGATGTGAAGTAGTTGTGTTCTAAGCGCTTTCTTATATAGTAGTGATAATAAAGTTTGTTGCATCCTCTATGGCAATTTCTGTTTCAAGATATATATTATCAATAGGTATTTTCTGATTTATCAATTCTTTGAATAATTGCCTATCGGTGTTTTTATTGTACAGCGTTGGCTTGCATTTCTTCTTTATTATCGTTGTACTGATGATAGTAACAATGGGCGTATGATCGTAAAATAGATCAAAATTTGACTTTATGTCCATGTATTTGGTTGGAATGCCCTTTGTAATATAAAAGTCAAATAGACCGAGAACTTTATTCTGGTCCGTTGTCCAATAAGTTGGTTCTTTAAAGGATAGTGTGTGGTACCCTTTTTCATTAATGAATTTGCAGAATTCTTGACCTCTTGTCATTATTAACCTAGATCCCCAATTAACATGTTTTGCATTAAAATCCTCACCCACAATAAACCTTGAGCCTAGCGATTCAAAAAACGGTTGAAGTTGGTCCTTAGTAATGTTGTGCCTTGACATTTAGTCGATGTACAAGTCCTTGTCTCTGAATATGAGGAGACATCCTTCAAGGCGTGCTTCGCCATTGCCGCCACATTTGTACGGCAGTCTCATTTGGTTGCGGTTTCCATTTCGACGGCGGAGGTATGTTCAAAGAGGGAGAAAGGATGTTTGCTCTTTGCTGGTATGCAGATTTGTTTGCATCTTTTGTTGCAAAGTTGCAGCAAAGAGCTGAACAAGTGAATGAAAATAACACGTGTTTGTCACCGATTCTTGTCGATTTCCAACATTGATTGCCTTCAGTTGACTGCAGTTGCCTTTTCTGGAGAATACAATTCTTATAGTGCTTACTCGTATCGAGGCCATACACCAAACAATTACTGACGTGGGAGAAGGCTCAACGAAGCCTAAATTTTTAGGTCATTATTATTACTTTAGAAGAAATGTCAGCTAAGGTTTGTGTTTAAAATAGTTACTTAGTTCATTATTTTTTAAACAATACGAAAATATTCAAAAAATTTATTCAGTATTAGTCAAGACAAGATAAATCATAAACATTTTAATAAGATGTAGTTTTCAAAATTTTAAATACTACAACTAATCATCCTTGGAGAATGATTAAATACAATTTACCCATGATAATCCCCAACACTCCATCATTTCAAAACTCAAATGAAGACCAGGAACTTACAACTACCAATCTCAATAGAACTACAACATACCAAGAAACATTCTACCAATACATAGAAAGGCACCACGGAAACAATGTCCTCCTGTGCTTCAAAAAACTCGACAATCACAGCAATTCCATTGTTAAGGTAGGCGAAAGAATTTCATTCCTCACAAGTAAGATACTACTTATTAAGCCAGGTTTAGTTCCAACGCCAGTAAAAGAAGCTACAACGACATGGAACCAATTATAAAGGAGCAGAAGCAGCCAGCGGACAAAATGTGCCAGTTGCTCACGAATATGAAAAAGGATTCTGGAAGCAGGAAAAATCGAATGTACCTACCCAAGAAAGAAAACGAATTGGAAGGATTGTGGAAGGCATTCGAGAACGGTGACATTGAGCTACAAAAGCGACTTCCAGCAGATCACGAATACATTAAAAAGGATTTCTACAGCCAGGTAAAAGAAAGGTATCAAGTGATTACAGATTACATACACGAATGGCAGGAGAAGTTAAATCCAGCCAGTGAGGAGAGCAACGGCTTAGAAACCAAGAAAATAGAAAACCCCATCGAACAAGTAGGCAAACTCAAGAAGCAAGAAATTGAAATGCAGTTATTCAGCGAGGTACTTGACGATGCAATTTTTGAATTGGAACAAGTCTAGACAAAAATGTTCTGTGAGTATAAAACCAACAAGATTTCCGATCAGTGGGAGAACATTACGAGCCTGCATAAAGAAATCCTCGGATGTGAGCAAGAATTCGCTGAGGACTACTTCAGGCACGAAGTTTACAATCAGATGCGAGAGCGTTATAACCAGGTAATAGCTCAAATATTTAACAAAATAAGTAGCATCCCGAGAAGCGAGCAGCCACGACCTCGAGAAAAGTTGGCCATCCCATTGCCAAATTTTACCATGCCAATTTTTGAGGGAAGTTACAAAAATTGGACAACTTTCCACGACATTTTTGGGCGACTCATCGACAACAATGCCACATTAGGCAATGCAGAGAAGATGCAGTACCTCAAGACCTACCTCAGACGCGAGGCAAGTAAATTAATAAAACATCTCGACGCCTCTGATGTTAATTACGAAACCGCATGGGACCTACTGACGAACAGGTACAATAACAAAAGAATTTTGTTTTCAAAATTTTTAGACAATATATTAGAGCTTCCCAATTTAAACTATGAATCAGCAGCTAATCTAAAACAGCTGCATGATACGACTATAGAAAGTTTACGTGCCATATCCAACATGGGCGTAAATACAGATACATGGGGGACCCATAATAGCACATCTGCTGGTCAAGAAGCTGGACAAGGAAACGAAGAAATTGTATGAACAGTCGTTGACTAACTCTCAAGAAATCCAGTATCTAGCAGAAATGTTAACATTTTTGGAAAAAACATTCCAATCACTTGAGGCGATTCAAGATTCGAAAAGGAAGCTGGAAGACGCAAAGCCAACAAAAGCATCGGAGTCATCAAGAAAGCCATGGCCGGTAAGAAGTTATAAAGCAAGCATCGGCAAATGTCGGATCTGTAACAGCAGCCACAAGATCACACAGTGCCCGAAATTTATTTCCATGACCAGTGACAATCGGTACCAAACTATCAGGCGCCATCGGTTGTGTGTCAGATGTTTAGTCCACAAGGAAAACGAAAAATGCTACAATTCAAATAAGTGCCAGAACTGTGACAAATGGCACCACACTCTGCTGCATAAAGATTAGAACAAAACTCCGGTAAAAAATCCACAAAAAATAACTGCAAAACCGCAACAGGAGCCAAATAGGAAATTCCAAGTGGCTACCACCACCGGACAAAGCAGCGTAGAAGAAGTAAGCAGCCTCGTCAGCAGAAAAATCAAACATCTCAACCAGATGGAAGTCCTGCTAGCCACGACATTTTTGAAGGTAAAGACAGCAGGAGGATATTATTAACTGTTGAAAGCATTGGTCGATCCAGGGTCACAGGCATCATTTATAACGGAAGAAGCAGCTCAATTATTGGCACTACCGAGAGTAAGAATCCAAGCAGATATTATAGGGCTAGGAAGAAGTAAAGCTGGGAAATCCAGAGAAAAAGTTGAAGTGGAAATGAAGCCACGATTCTCCAGCAATTTCAGAATTTTTGGGGATCTACTTATATTGGCAAGGTTGACAGGAACATTGCCAAGAAACACAATCATTGAGAAGGAAAAGGACGCATGGGAACAATGCCTACTAGCCGACCCTACCTACAACATGCCAGGTCCAGTAGACATCCTCATAGGGGCTCAACTATAGAAAGATATACTCCTAGAAGGTGTTAAAAAGACGGAACAAGGGATGATGGCACAGAAGACGGAGTTGGGATGGATCATATCCTGGGCAGTAGAAGCAACAGAACAACCCAACATGAGAGTGGTCAGTATGATGTCTAACATCATTGAAGATCACCTCCTCAACAAGTTTTGGGAGATGGAAGAGCTCCTGATGGAAAAACCTATCTCACAGGAGAAACGAGAATTGGACAATTGAAAGCTACCCATCAGCGAAAGCAAGATGGAGCATGTGGGGTGAACATACCGTTCACAGAAGACACAAGTCAAGTAGGAGAATCAAGACGAAGGGCAGTCGCCAGGAATCTGCAGTTGGGAAAACGATTCGAACCTGACAAGAACTTGGAGTCCGGACACAACAACTTCATGAAGAAGTATCCTTCAGTAGGACAAGGATAGTCAACGGTGCAGCATCCAAGGCATCCACTGGGAGAAGTCCAAACCAGACGATCCACACAGGGCCAAGACTACAAAGGAATCAGGCTGACATCTGTCCACAATGGAGGAAGTGCAAGCATAAGTACAAGGACAAGTATCCCGAGGTTAGCCGAGCAACCAATCCAAGAAGCGTCACACCACAGGGGCGTAATACCATTTCGATGGCAACAAGATGTTCACGACCTATCCAATACACGCTGAGGACACCTATTAATTACAACAGGGTCCGTCAGCAACATAACTACACTTCTCGGCATGTGCTTATGGTGCTGAATAAGCAATTCTATGGAGAAGCACAGGCAAGGTCAAGCAACGCTAGCAGAAACCGAACACTCGCAAGGACGAGTTCAGGCTGGAACTGCTGCACTCGACGTGGGAAGCAACGCCCGCCGGTCACGAAGCATGCCGTGATCCAAACAATTGACCATGAAACTCCCACTCGTCGCTTTATTTCGACCGGCCAGAATGTTCAAACTTTGTTTAAACATGGATTTAGCAAAAAAGGTTTAAAACGGAGTGAAATCGTGTAAACTCAAAAGTGCACACAACTAGGCCACAAGAGCTGCGTAATGCGTGCTAAATTAAGTGTTTATAAGCAAACTTTGCAATTTTATCGAACGCACTAGGTCATGTTACAAAACATTACAGCGAGCGCTTTGGCAAGGTGTGCACTTTGCGCGGCCAGTAGGTCGGGTTACAAACAATGTGTATACAATTACGATGTACTAAATGCCTATGCTCGTGTTTTTTAATAACAAGTTAAAAAACACGACACACATTTACTGTATATAACCTCTGTAATGTTAGATTTAATTCAATATACTTTTAGCAATGAGAGTGTATTCATTGATAGTGGTTGACGAAGGAAAAAGTTGTCTGTAATGGGGTGGTTTAGCCTGACCATCTCACGTTATCTCTCATAACAACGAAAATAAGCTCCATCTCTTTTCAAGGAACTAACCTGGTTCTACAAACTATAAAAAAGTGCTAAGTTCCAAAGTGGATTTGCCTACCTTTTTTACACTTACAAATTTAAAAACAATCCAAACAAACTAAAAATGTCAAATACTGAACAACAAAAAATAAACAAAACCATGCTAACCAAAATTAACGAAACAAAAAAATTTCTTAAAAATAAACCAAATGTAATAATAATTAAAGCCGACAAAATACAAAAAACCGTAATCCTAACAAATAATATGTATGACAATAAAATGAAAGATCTTGTTAACGATGAAGCCACGTACTAAATAGAAAAAGACCCTACTCAACAAATCCAAACTCAAAATAATATAGTAATTACAAATTTATTAACTAACAATTATATTGACTTATAAAAACCTCATATCACATAATGGCACACCACCACTAATTTATGGATTACCAAAATTACGCAAAGAAAACATTCTTTTAAGATCAATAGTTGCATCTTATATGAGCCCAACAATTTATCTAATTATTTGAGTGAAATCTTATCAAATCTGATAAATAAAAATATGTTTAGTGTTAAAGATTCTTGGTTCCTTAAAAATTTTATTGACAATCAAAAATTACACAATAATTTTGAATTAATATCTCTTGACGTTGTTTCCTTATATACTAACCTACTAACAGAACTAGCGTTACAAACTGTTGCAAAATATTGGCTCAAACTTAGTGAATACGCTAACATTCCAAAAAATTAATTTCCCATTGCCTTAAAATGTGTTCTTAATAATTATTATTTTTCCTATAACAAAAAAAATTACTGTCAAAAATTCGGAGTACCCATGGGCTCCCCAATCTCTAGCACTATTGCCAAACTTGTACTTATGGACATCGAATTCAACTTAGTTAAAAATAATAAAAACATTAATTTTTACTATGTAAACGACATAATTCTGGGTATTAATAAAACCAAAATAAATACTATCTTCCAAACTTTTAACAATGTACACCCAAGACTCAAATTTACCATTGAAAAAGAAAACCTTTCAAAATCTATTAACCTTTTAAACCTTACTTTAACAAGAGAAAGTAATGGAAAAATAGACACTAATTGGTATAGAAAACCCACAAAATCCAACAGGTACTTAAACTATTTCTCAAACGCAACTATCAAATATAAAAAAAGCGTAATCTCAGGACTTGTCGACCGAGCAATCTTTTTATCATGTAAAAAACATCATAATAACAATTTTAAAATAATTACAAAAATGTTCTTACAAAATAACTATCCTTCAGATTTCATTAATAAAAACATTAAAACAAGACTAATAACTTTACAAAAACGTAAATCTAATAACATATCAATAAATTTACAGCCCAATTTTCTAAATAACAGTTTTAATAACTATCAATTTGAAACCAAAAATTATACCACAATACCTTATATACCCTTTTTATAAAAAAAGATTGAAAACGAATTTAAAAAAATAACATTCATACTGCCTTTAAAAACCACAAGATATTCCAATATTCTAATAAAAAATCTCATTTGATTTATGAAGTTTAATGTAACAATTGTGAAGCCACTTATATCGGACAAACTAAACAGTCCTTAAAAAAAGGAATGTCACAACATATGCAATCTATTAGAACTAAACAGTTATTTCCTCAAGGAGCCAACACTGCTGTCTCAGATCACTCCATGACAAATTACATAATTTCAATCTTAATCAACCCAAAATTCTTCACATGGAATCAAATTTTAAAAAACGATTACTTTTTGAATGTATTGAAATTAAAAAATCACCCACAGCTATAAATTACAAAACAGACACAGAAATTTTAAATAAAACATATGACAATATTCTTGTCAAAAATAATGCTCAAATTTAACTTCATATCTAAGAACAATTAATTACTGTTTTCTTATAATTTCCTTAAATTTTAAATACTCTTCGCTTTTTGAGACTTCCTTTCAAACAACTAAATTTTAAATAAATTTCGAATTTTCGCGGTTGTAATATCTAATACTACGTACAGATGTCGCTAACGATGCGCTACGTTTAGAGTCCCTGTATTATATATAGGATCTCTAGCTAGGTTTGCAAAATGGAGATTAAACTTAGTGAGGAATTTCCTCACGCCAAAACGTTCCATTTTCAAAATGTTTCAATGTGTAAGTAATAATTTCCTACTATCACACTCCTTTAATTTGACTCCCTTTGATAGATTACCTAACTAAATTTGTCCAGTCAACTTACGACCAAAGGTTAATGACACTCAAATATTTGAACACCAACGGCCAGGACCACTTGCCTGAAACGCAAAAGGTGGACTGTTATCCACACCAATTTTTATTAAAAGTTATATGCCCCTTTACTATTTACTATTTAAACGTATTAATTCAAAAATTCAACCCCACGTTTAATTCTTACAGATAAACCTAACCTAATTATTCAAGGTCGACTCCCCAAATATAGGTTATCAAGCTTTACTTAATACCTACTTAATTCCAAGAAAAAGATAACACAATACCTAAAAATGTACACAATAATTTAATTCATACTTTGCATTTTGCAACAGAAAAACGTAGCAGTGAAAATGATATAATTTTAATTCCTGCGTCACACAATACGATACACAGAATTTCGAAAATTACTACACATCGAGGGAAACTACTTCCCCTACTCTCCATACCATCGCAACATATATCACTAATTACTAAACATCTAAAATGGGTTACATTAAATTGTAAAATTTTACAAATAAATTTCAACATAATGGTCCAACTACTCTCCCCACAGGGTATTTTATAATATCTTTTTCTAATTTTAGTTACTAAATTTAAACTTTTTATTGGCGATGTCCAAAATAGGTCATAATTAAATTTTGTTTAATGATTTTCAACGATTCCATACGTTAGCATTGTTCCCTGACCATGTCCTTCATTACTGTAAGCAGTTTCTTATGGCAAACATTAGTATATGAGTTGTGTTTTTTTCTTATTCCTTCACAGATTGATCTCAATCGACCTTCAATCTCATTTTATTAAAAAAAAAAACGTAAACTTTTCTATCTTCTTCAATTTCAATAAAAATATTTATTGATTTTTTAAACAATTATCAAATTTGACATAAGGAATTAAAAATAAACTTGATGTTTTTAACAAAAACAAAGACTCCATACTTAATTGAGGAAGTATTCTTTCACTTACTTAATAATTAAACCGTTGTTTTATTACATTTAAATTCATAAATATTAATCTTTTTAACTTAATATTTATCTTGTATATGTCTGAAGAAGCTGTGATTTACAGCGAAACGTAAAGCCTTATTAAAATTTTTATGATTTATCTTGTCTTGACTAATACTGCACTTTTTAAAATAATTGCGTATTGTTTAAAAAAGAATTAACTAAGTAACTATTTTGAACACAAACCTTAGCTGACATTTTTCCTAAAGTAACAATAATTACCTTAGCACAGCTGTTTTCAAAATTTTAAATACCAAATTCGTAGGCAACACCTTTAAAGCCGGATGGCTTATGGTGACCTGTGATAACAAAGACACCGCGGAGTGGCTGAAGTAACTGGCCAACACCAATTTACAGCCTTGGGAGGAGGCTCAGCTGAAGGCCGTTGGTAAAACCGCTTTACCAAAGGCAGTTATTATGAATGCCTACTTTCATAACAGTCAGAGTGATAACGCTGACGGAATCCTAAAGCTGATCGAAGACCAAAACGAAGTCCTAAATACAGCAATATGGAGGGTTCTCAACAGGAATGCCACAATCATCACTTTTTCAGTGGACCAAACTTTTTTCGAGACACTAAAGAAGTCTGGCTTTAAAATAAACTACAAATTTGAATAAATGGTAATCAGAACCAAAGGGCTGACACCGAAGAAGCCCAAGGACAGCCACCCTCCAAAAGTTCCGAAAGGCCGAAGGAGAAGAGCGTGTAATAGTATATTACATTACTTTTCAAAACCTCCGAGTCAAGCATAGACAGATTCATGCTGTATAATGTATTACATTTTTTCTGAAATCTCTCTTTGTAACACCTAACGCGTAGGCTTCGGTAGCACAAATCTGCATCGCTCCACGGTTCTAGCCGTCACCAAGAGAGGGCACCAAGCGCACCGCTCGCTAGTCTTATTTCAACGGCACTCGTTTAAAATCTCGCGCCAGCAAATGATCCAGCTTTCTTACAGTGACAGCGTCTTAACAAATAACAACACTACCAAAGCTATTTAATATTGTGTGTGCTAGGCTTTATCGAATCTTATGCAAATAAAGAAGTCTTGAAAGAAGCTGGGGATTTTATTTTCTCTCCGACATATTTAAAAATAGAATCATATCGCATCAAGGCACATGGTGAAGGTGACCGGTCACCTACGTAAAGTAAAGTAATAATGACTAGTCTTGCAAAAATCTCAAAAGTGACTAGTACTGAGTCTTGACATGGCCCTTGACGACTTAATGAAAAGTACTTTTTACTATTACAATTTCTTTGTAGAGATTTGGTTGCAGTTACAGTAGCGGCACTGACAACCGGAGGTAGACAAGAGGTAGTAATTGCCTCGACCTATTTTCCTGGGGACTCGGAAAAAGTAGAGGTCCTCACCCTTATTCAATACTGTCACCAACAGAACAAACACCTTATCCTAGGCTGCGATGCAAATTCGCACCACACAGTATGGGGCAGCACAGATACAAACAAAAGAGCTGAGTACCATTATGCATTTTTGCGTTCTACAAATCTAGACATAAGTAATAGAGGGTACGAACCCACTTTTGTAACTAGATCTAGGCAGCAGTTACTTGATATAACGCTTCCGTTTCCCTTACTCAGCACAACTATAAAAAACTGGTATGTCTCCCGTGATGCCTCCGTATCTGATCATTGACATATCAGATTCGACATAAAGGTGGCGGGTAAACAAAACGAAAAAGTAAGAATCCTAAAACTAACAGACTGGTGCATGAGGGGCGCATCAGATCTGAAGTGGATGAACTTAACATCGAGGTAGATACAGTAAAAGATCTGGAAACACCCTCAACACATCTACATAATAATCAATAAGGCGTATGAAGTAATCTGCCCTGTTAAAATCCGAAGAGTTACACGTAAAGTGCCCTGGTGGAACAAGAAACTATAGTTCATTCAAATTCAAGATAGAGCAAAATCTGCAACCCAAATTACAAATATCAACAGTAAGTTGATTACTAATATGATTTTATTAAAATTTAGATCAGAGAGATATGGCTTTGTTGCTGTCTTGATGAGTGTCAAAATTAAATTCGAGGTTGGCAGGTTATGTTTTGCGTCAGTTTTGACACGAACTGAAGCAAAACCTAACCTGCTAACCTCGAATTTGATTTTGACACTCATCAAGACAGTAGTAATCAAGTGACCGCTGATATTTGTAACTTGGGTTGCAGATTTTGCTCTATCTTGAATTTGAATGAACTATAGATACATTACGCTCTCAAACAAGAAGGTTATTTAAAATAAAGCCAAACATTAGATACGCCAATTCAGAGAAGCCACCACAAAATATAACTTAAAAGTTCTAGGTCGAAAAGAAGAACATGGCGTAGCTTCTGTGAAGGGATACAAGATACCCCAACAACAGCGCACCTACGACAAGTCCTTCCAAAAGACCATAATACCGACATTGATCATCTGCAGAAGGCAGATGGACTGTCACGTCAAATGGACGCGGAAAAAAGGACGCGCGACATAAGGACTTGGACAATAATTATTAATAATTAACTTAGTCTTATTAAAATTTCAGGAAATTTATAAGGACGAGTCCTAAAGACGCGCGTCCTTTTATCGCCGCGTCCTTTTGTCGCGTGCGTCCAATTGTCGCACGTCCTTTTGTCCGCGTCCTTATGTCGCGCGTCCTTTTTTCCGCGTCCTTTTGTCGTATATCATGTTTAGTGAGAGCACCAGAGAAACTTTGGAACTATTATTAAGCACCCATTTCCCTGATTCTAATACCCATATACCGGACGAACCAGTTCTAGAGGTAGTGGAAACAATATGTCCACACTCAAGAACTAAAGGTCTGGTTAACAAAATTTTCACGCCAAATAGGGTTAAATGGGCAAGTCTTACCTTTAAACTGTACAAAGCCCCCGGCGGAGACGGCATCTTTTCAGCTTTACTACAGAAATGTATAGAGGACTGGCTGACCACAACATGTAAATTATATATGGTCAACTTCTGCCTTGGTTACATACCTAAAATGTGGAGGAAGGTAAATGTAGTCTTTATATCCATATGAGGAGAACGTTCCAACATCCATCCCAAGGCGTATAGACTCATAAGCTTCACAGAATTATTGCTAAAACGAATGGAGCATGTACTTGAACAGTACCTAAGAAGTGAAGTTCTCCCAAACCGACCACTTCACTCCAACCAGCATGCCCATTAAAAGGCAAACTCTTCACAGTCTTGTATATCTCTCTCAACAACAACAAACGGAGGAGGAGGAAAAGAGAGAGAATCTCTCTCTTTTCCTCCTCCTCCGTTGTTGTTGTTGAGAGAGA